>CM027671.1:13296812-13983250 GCA_015731905.1 Salix dunnii | reverse complement strand
ATTATCATAGTCTTTTAAAACTATGCTGTTTTACTTTCAAAAAACATTTATGCAGATTATCAACTTGACCTCTTTTTGAAAGGGAAAATGAAATTTAATATTATCGTACTGTCATCTTCCACTTAAATATAATATCTACCGTAAAAATTATTAATGGATCTCAACATCACATTACAGAAGAAAGCACAACTCTCAAGGAGTTGTGTGTATTGCACACCTTTCTTTGTTACACACAAGCGAATTCATGTTTCTATATTTTGTCAAACTGTAATTCATATTAAGTTCTTCATGCATTAATGATAAGAGTTAATGAGTTCATGTACACATAATCCCAGATAATTAATTTTCTGCCTCATGTCATCTTGACCTTATCTTGCCAGGTGGGAATTCCCAGTGCCTAGCTACCACTCCCATACAGCTCTTCTGGCTAAGGAACAATGGTATATGTTTTATTGTAAGGCAACAAAATCTATATAAATAAAGAGAAATTCATGTGCATGGCTCGAAAAAAGAAGAAAAAATCACTGAAAAAAATAAAACAAATTTCACACATATATGTGTGTATATATTTGAACATAAATACTGAAAATCCGAAATAAAAATCAAAACACAAAAGCAGCAAACAAAATCAGTCAAGTTTTACATCATCTATTATATGTTTTTAGGCAATTTATATTTACAGAAAATCATTAATGCCCAGACTCTCTGGAATTTCAAACTTCAACAAGCTGCTGTAGCACTCTCTGTCATCCTCAGTGCTGCTGTTGATGTAGGTTGATGGTGAATTCAATGGACCCGGGCTCGTTAAACGCGTTGAAATAACCGAGTCAGTGCTAAAATTCTGATAGCGGTTGTTTGGCGATTGGAATCCCGGTAACTCTAGTTCAGGAACTGTAGGATTTGTAGTAGTAGTAGTGCTGTTGCGATAAAAGCATGGCTGTGAAACCATGCCCTCATTCAAACGAACGAAACTTTCTTGGGAATTTTGGCAGCTAAAAGTACTTGTTGGATTCGGTGAAAACCCTTCCACATTTGCAAGCATAAGTGGTGTCGTTTGGTTTAGAAATGGGCTAGTAGATGTAGTAGAAATGCAAGCAGGAACTAGTTCAACCAGATTCTGAAACTGGCTAGGTTGTGATGATAAAGTATGGATGGCATGGTTTTGTAACAGGGAGTTGCAAAGCTGGTTTTCTAGTAGTTGCTGCAAAAACTGGTCTGAATTTTCTTGTTTCAGTGATGATAGAATGCTGGATAGTCTTAAAATATCAGGATTTAGTAGGGCTTCAGTATTGCCCACCAAGGTTGACAGACTGATTAGTGATGACGGGTTAGATAAAGCTGAACTTAGAATAGAGGACAGGTCAAGAAGATCAAGACGTGGGGCATGAGTCACAGGATCAATTCCATTTCTAAGCAACCTTCTCCTTATACGAGTGTTCCAATAATTCTTGATTTCGTTGTCAGTTCTTCCTGGCAAACGAGCTGCTATAGCTGACCACCTAAAATTGAAAAAAATATGGAATTGTTAGCCTGGTTATTCAAGTTATTAATCACTGCCATGACAAAAAATTGCTATAAATAACAGGCATGCTAATCCTACAAGTTACCAAGAAGAAAAATTACCAATAAAAATCAAAAGGGATAGTAGTTTACCTGTTTCCCAAAATACTGTGAAGTTGAATTATAGTCTCTTCTTCTTCAAATGAAAATTTTCCTCTCTTGATATCAGGTCTCAAGTAGTTTGTCCAACGAAGACGACAGCTCTTTCCACACCTTTGGAGCCCTATACGATGAATGCAACAAGCAAAGTTACAAGAACAGTAAAATAAAGAATCCATGCATCATCGATAAATTAACTATCATATTACGATGGTGAAATAACTATTTTTCAAATATATACCAGCATTTTTGGGGAGGGAACGCCAGTTTCCAGGTCCCTGAAGCTGAATATAAGTGGTGAGCTTGTGATCTTCTTCCGGCGTCCAAGGACCTTTCTTGACTCCATTTTTGTCACAGCAAGGTCCTCTTCCCATTGATATAGTTCCGTGTTCTTTTTTCTTTCAATAGTACTTGTGGTTAAGGTTTTGTCAGGAAGGAGACGAGGTTGTTGAAAGCAGAGAAAGTGGGCTAAGCGGATCCTAAAACAAAAGGAGTTTTGTGGCTGCTAAGGGAAAGATGACCTTCATATATGTAGAGGGGGGGATAAAGATTTCAAGTCAAAGATTTGGTGCCGGCCTCCGGCCACGTACATATCTTTCTTCTTCACTTTTTATTTTATTTTATATTCGTTAATACCTATTTCTTTTTAGGTATTCTTTAGTATTTACATTAAACCAGTTAAATTCTAATTACTCTATATTTTTATAAAATAAGAATGTTCTATTTCAGATTCAAAACATGCAAGATAAATTTTAAATTCTTGCCACTACATCATGATTAGTGTTGAGGGCAAAATAAGTTTCTTCTCTATGTTAACAATACAATATGTATAATGTGTATGCAATCTAGTAATCATGCACAATTATATGCTTGATATAAATTGAAAAATGACAAGTACCATTGATTTTTCTGGAATTTCTTTTCTGCTGAATGTATGTTATATAATTTGTAATGATGCCACCGCTCTCATATCAATTAGGAAATAGAGAATTTTAGCTGCTTATTTATAAGCACATTTTTTAAAGAGAGTTTTTTTTTTTTTTTTAAATAAAATTTACCATGTGATTCATTAAGACAATACTTATATTGTAAAGCCTACCATGTACAGATGATGGTACATATTATTAATTTGAATAATAAAAAATGAAAGAAATTATAATTTTTTTAATATAAATACAATAAATTAAATATGGATATCATGATTAAAACTAGATTTCAATTTATAAAAATGTTAATCAGGGACATTTATTACGAGTTTGTTTCAATTTAACAAAAGTTTATGATAAAGGTGAAATTTGAATACGAAACTTCACTATCTATACATCTACAACTATTATTGAATTACAAGTTCATTGATAACGAATTATGGATCTAAGAGCTTCAAACAAAAAACAAATTATTTTCTTATTCCAATTAATTTCGTTTCATCACAACAAGTTCCCAGATTGACGAAATCCTATTACTTAAGATTGCAAATACCTGAAGATGAAAAGGTCAACAAGCTTTCATAGTCTGATAGATATATGCTACCAAAACAGGCAAATTTAACTATCAGCAGATAAAAAAGAAGAAGAATAGCAGCAGATCAAGTTATTGGTGGTGTGAATGCCTGTGAAAATAGAAGAATTAAACGAAATTGTGATCGTAGAGAGAAACGAAAACCGTGTAATGTGTTTGACTTTGTTTTTGTATCCATATCGAGAATGATTGGGCGGTAGAGTGGTTAGACATGATAGAAGAATTTTTTCCTCTGTTGCAGGGCTGGTTGCTATCATTTATTTTAAATCATGATTTGCCCATTTTAGAGATGATTAGGCCTCCCTACGTTAGCTGTCATCAGCATTTCAGCAGCTAATAGCGAAGCAAAATTAAGCAACCATATGAGATTACCGTAGAAATACGAGTTGGGTCCTTCTTGATCTCCTCGTGATAATGTATATGTATATTTATATGTATATAGGAGCTACAATATTATAGAGGAGCAAGGACTTATTGTCTTTCAAATTTATCAAATATTTGTTAGGTCCTTCTTGATCTCCTCTTGATAATATTTTAACATGATTCTGCTGCTTGGCATTTACAGGTGTGGTTGCGTGAGAGGCCTATAATTTTCCAAGCTGGAACCAGTCTAAACTGACCGCCAAGATCCAACGACGTAGCATAAAATTACAAGTGTGCTTTCTAACCTCAACAATAAAGTCAACCTTATCTTCTCGATGAGCTTGTAGCTCTCTCACTTTGACAATTGTCCCTTGACAGTCCAGATATTACATGTTTGCTTCATCTGTGGAAGCTTGGAATTCAAAGTCATTGAAAATCTGGTGTTAATTCCATCCACTCTCTAGCTAACAATCAGAGCCATTGGTCAAATATTATTATATTACATGCACTTAGCTATGTTTTGCCCTAGGTCAACATGGTTCCCTGAACCTTGCTTGCTCTTCTTGTTCATCTTTCTTGTATATGTTTTTACTTCTTCCAAGTGTTACTCTAGAAGAGCTTCGGTGCATTAGTTTGATCTTTGTTAGGCAGTTATTAGAAGGAGTAACGGATGATTTAACATCAATGAATGTCAGCATATAATGTTTGTAGCTGTTATACTTGCAGCTGTTACGTTGTCATTATTATATTATTGTAACTGAAGTTTACGTTTATATTTCGTTTAATATTTCTCATGTATATAAAGAGATTGTAAGATTCATTTTTATAAACAAGAAAAACTCAGTTTCTTCATGGTATCAGAGCTTAAAACTTCTTCTTCTCGAATGGCTTCCAGCAGTGTTTCCACTATCTCTATTCCCAACATCTCTCACCTTGTCTCTATCAAACTAACTGATACAAATTATCTTGTATGGGAAAGCCAAGTAAAACCTTTCTTGCTAGGCCAAAATCTTTGGCGCTTTATTGATGGCTCTCATCCTTGCCCCTCTCCTATGCTATCTCCTTCTGATAAATCTGAATCCTCTTCCTCATCATCGCCCAATCCTGACTATGTCTCTTGGTTTCAAACTAACCAAAGCCTTATTAGTATTCTTCGTGCTACATTGTCTGAAAGTGTTCTTCCACAAGTCATTGGATTCTCCACCTCGAAAGACATCTGGGATTGTCTCCAACAAAATTTCTCACAACAATCCCTTGCCAATTCTGCCCAGCTCAAATTTCGTCTCTTTTCTATTACCAAAGGTTCCAAATCTATCTCTGAATACCTTGCTCAAGCCAAGAGTTTGGCTGATGAACTCATTGCAATCCAAGAGCCTATATCCAACTCTGATTTGGTTACTTATGTGCTTCGTGGTTTGGGTCTTGACTACCAAATGATTGTGACAGCCATTTTGAACTTTCCACCACTTCCATCATTTTCGGACCTTCGAACTCGTCTTCTTGCTTTTGAAGGGCAGCAAACCTTAGCAGCTCAAATGACTCCTGTGGCTTCCCTTGCTGCCTTCGTTGCTAATCGATTCCACCGTGGTCCCCGTCACCCACGCCTGCGCAACCAACCCTCTCATCCCTTTGGTGATTCAACTCAAGTTCGCTTTTCCTCTGGACCAGGCCAGCTTTCCCACCGAGCTCCACGTCCTTACTCATTCTCTCAAGGTCTTTTGGGTCCTCCACCCTCTCGCCAATCCATTCAATGCTGGAATTGCCAACAATTTGGACATGTGCGAGCCAAGTGCCCTTATCCTCGTTCTTTTGCTGGTATGCATGTTACGTCCTCTTCAGATCCTAACTGGTATTTGGACTCTGGTGCTACTAATCATATGACCCATGATGAGCAGAAATTTCAATCTGGCACCCATATGCAGCTTCTGATCAGGTTGTTGTTGGTAATGGTGACACTCTCCCCATCACTCATTCTGGTAACATTTCCTTTTCTTCTGGTCTATTTGTCTTCCTCCTCTCTGATGTTCTTCGTGTTCCCTCTCTTCGTAAAAATCTTTTATCCGTTGCTCAATTTACTCGTGATTTCAACGTTAGTATTACCTTCTTCCATTGGGGATATCAAATTCGTGACTTACAACGTGGTGTTGTTCTCTTTCAGGGCCTATGTAATAATGGTCTTTATCCTATCTTTTCAACTTTATCGTCCAGTTCTAAGCAAGCCTTTTCTTCTAGCCTCGCATCGTCCTCTTTGTGGCATCGACGTCTTGGTCATCCCTCCAATAAAGTTCTATGCACACTTGCTTCTCACTCCTTATTGGGTTCCTTTTCTCGTTTATCAAATTCACATTGTAGCCATTGTGCGTTAGCTAAATCAATCAGACTTCCTTTTTCATCTCATGACCACTGTTCTACTGAGCCATTTTCTTTAATCCATTCAGATGTGTGGATGTCTCCTATTGTCTCTATTTCTGGATATCGATATTATGTCTTGTTTACAGATGATTATACTCGTTATTCATGGATTTTTCCTATGCGTCTTAAATTTGAAGTTTTTGGTCATTTTTCTAATTTCATTATGTATGTTAAAACTCAATTCTCTTTGCCTATCAAACAATTTCAAAGTGATGGGGGGAAGGAATATGATAACCTGCAATTTAAACAGTTATGTGCTACTAATGGTATTATGCATCGTTTTTCTTGTCCTCATACACCCCAACAGAATGGGTTAGCAGAGCGAAAACATCGTCATATTGCTGATATGGGTCGCACTCTCTTACATACTGCTCACATGCCTCATAACCTATGGGTCGAAGCATTTTGCACAGCAGTTTCTTTGATCAATCGACTTCCAACACCTATCCTCCAAGGGACTTCTCCCTACATGTCATTATTTGGCAGTTATCCAGATTACACATTCCTTTGTGTTTTTGGATGTATTTGTTACCCATATCTTGGAGATTATGTAACTAATAAATTACAACCTCGTTCTCTTCAGTGTGTTTTTGTTGGCTACAGTGATCGCCATCATGGTTACCGTTGTCTCCATCCTCCTACAGGTCGGCTCTACATATCTCGCCATGTTATTTTTAATGAAGATCAACTCTATTATGCTGTTGTCTCACAACCTATTCAGCTCCCAGAGCTTGCTGTTGTTCCCGTAGGCTTTCATCCCAGTTCACCATCTCAGTCCATTACTAATGACACATCCCAAGAATCAGCCCGGCCCCTCTCTGAGTCAACTACCTATTCCTCCTCTCCCGTTGATCCTAGTTCTCCGCAACTAGCCCCTATAAATTCTCCACAACTGGCTGCATTAGACTTATCATCCCCCTCCTCAGACCCACGTGCTCCAAAACCATCAGACATATCTGTCTCTTCTTCAACATCTAGGCCTTTATCTCCCCTTGTTCCTCTTAATAATCCTTCCATCCAACCTCCCCCACCAAGTGATCGTATTAGTCCTGTGCACACTCGGTCTAAATCTGGGATTGTCAAGCCCAATCCTAAATATCATGCCAACTTTTCTACTCGGTACCCTGTCCCTCATGCTTTCTCTGCTTTGATCAGCATAGACAATGAACCCACATGCTACACCCAAGCTTCTCGCCATCCAAAATGGAAACAAGCCATGCTAGATGAGTATCATGCCCTTCTTCAGCAGGACACTTGGTCCTTGGTGCCATCATCTCCCTTACTCAATACAGTTGGTTGCAAATGGGTCTTTCGAATAAAGCGGCGCTCTGATGGAACAATTGAACGAAATAAGGCACGTCTTGTTGCCAAAGGCTTCCATCAACAATCCGGTGTCGACTATTTTGATACTTTCAGTCCTGTGGTTAAACCCACAACCATTCGCACTGTCCTTTGTTTGGCTATCTCCTTTGGATGGCCTCTTCGGCAACTCGATGTCAAAAATGCATTCTTGCATGGATCCTTATCCGAAGATGTCTATATGCGGCAACCACCTGGCTTTGTTGACCCTCATCGGCCCAATCATGTGTGTAAACTCCATAAGGCCATTTATGGTCTTAAACAAGCTCCCCGGGCATGGTTTCAGCGTTTTAGCTCTTTCCTCTTTCGTGTTGGATTCACTCAAAGTAAGGCTGACAATTCTATGTTTATATATCATGATCACTCTTCTATTATGATCTTGTTGCTATATGTCGATGACATCATTCTCACTGGCAATAATTCTCCTCATCTACTTACCTTTCTCCGCACATTGGGTGATGAGTTTGACATCAAAGATTTGGGACGTTTGCATTATTTTCTTGGTGTGGAGGTTCACTATCAGCCTACTTCCATTCATCTTACTCAAAACAAGTACACTGTTGATCTTCTCAAACGCAGCAATCTTCTTGATTGCAAACCTGTTTCTACACCAATGACTTCCAAAGGTACCCTTTCTCGGACCCATGGTACTGTCCTTGCAGATCCTACCCCTTATCGACAAATGGTTGGCGCCTTACAATATCTCACCATGACTCGTCCTGATATCTCCTATGCTGTTCAACATGTCTCTTAATTTATGGGATCACCTAGTGATGCTCATTTTGAAGCTGTCAAAAGAATTTTACATTATCTAAAAGGCACCCTTGGCGTTGGCCTTCCTGTTTGCAGGTCTCCTGACTGTTCCTTCTTAGTAGCTTATTCTGATGCAGATTGGGCTGGATGTCCTGATACTCGTCGGTCCACCACCGGGTATTGTATATTCTTGGGACCCAACCTCATTTCTTGGAGTGCCAAGAAGCAGCCCACCGTTTCTCGTTCCAGTACTGAAGCAGAATATCGTGCCCTTGCCTATGCCTGCGCTGACACTTTGTGGATTCAAGGTCTTTTAACCGAGCTTCGTTGTCCGCTTACTCGTCCAGTTATACTTAACTGTGACAATCTATCTGCCACCTACTTAGCTGCTAATCCTATCTTTCATGTTCGTACAAAACACATTGCTATTGATTATCATTTTGTTCATGAACGGGTCAGCTCTGGCAGTCACAAAGTTCAGTTCATTCCTTCGCATCTTCAACTTGCAGATGTCTTCACAAAAGGATTATCCGCAGACCTTTTTTATCGTCTTGTTTCCAAACTAGTCACCTATCCGGTTTCCAGTTTGCGGGGGAATGTTAGGCAGTTATCAGAAGGAGTAACGGATGATTTAACATCAATGAATGTCAGCATATAATGTTTGTAGCTGTTATACTTGCAGCTGTTACGTTGTCATTATTATATTATTGTAACTGAAGTTTACGTTTATATTTCGTTTAATATTTCTCATGTATATAAAGAGATTGTAAGATTCATTTTTATAAACAAGAAAAACTCAGTTTCTTCAATCTTGAAGAACACAGTCATATATATTTACCATTTACGTATCGATCTATGACCTTGTTGTGGAAAGCAGATCGTCACCATGTGTCATGAGGGAGGCAGTAACTAGCCAGGATTTCAAATATCATTGGCGGTGCAAAAATAGTCGCTTAACCCACGTTAGCTTTGCGGACGATCTGATGATGTTCAGCAATGCAGATGAAGGGTCGGTAAAATGCATGAAAAATAGCCTTGACAAGTTCTCCACCCTCTCAGGTCTTGCAATGAATCATTCCAAAAGCTCCCTCTTTACAGCAGGTATAAATGATGGGCTCAAGCAGCGAATCAAGAACATTTTGGGGTTTGCAACCCCAGCCTTGCCGGTGACATACTTGGGAGTGCCTTTGATATCCACAAGGCTAAAGGCTAGAGATTGCATCCCTTTGATTGAAAGAATTATAGCTCAGATAAAGCTTTGGACATCGGCAACTCTTTCTTATGCAGGAAGACTTCAGCTTATAAAGACTGTCTTATTTTCCATGCAGGTTTATTGGACAACTAAGTTCATTATTCCGTGTGAAACTATTCGAAGAATTGAGTCAATCCTCACTACTTTCCTATGGAAAGGTCCCACAATGGGGAAGGGGGGAGCTAAAGTGGCCTGGAAGCTAATTTGTATTCTAAAGCAAGAAGGTGGGCTGGGAGTCAAGGGATTAAAAGAGTGGAATAGGGCAGCAACGATGAAGCACATATGGGTCATCCTAAATCAGCCGAACTCTATATGGACAAGCTGGGTCAAGAATACCTTGCTAAGGGGCAAATCTTTATGGCAAGCCCAGATGCCCTCTAGCCCCACTTGGGCATGGAGGAAAATCTTGCAAGTGAGAGATCAGTGCAGGGGCCTATTCACGTCCAAGATTGGCAATGGAAAAAGCACATCCCTCTGGTTTGACTATTGGATGCCGGGGGGAAAAAGGCCAGTGGACATGCTCTCTTATCGACAACTAGCTACATCTGGTATCCCATGGTCAGCTCAGGTTTCGGCCATCATAGAAGGAGACAATTGGAAAACCCGTGAGGGGAACCTCCAAGCCATTTAGGAATGCCTTCCAGCTTACAAACCAGACCCTCACAAGGAAGACCAAATTCTCTGGAGTCCGCAAGGCAAGGGCAATTTCTCCATTGCAACAGCTTTGGAGCTCATTAGAAACCACTTCCCAGCTAAAGACACGCATCTTCTTATATGGAAGAAGGAGCACGTCCCTCGGCATGCTTTCAACTTATGGATGGCTGTCCAAGGAAGGCTAAGAACAAGGGATAGACTTTCAACTACAATAGCCATCCCATCCCTCCTATGTGTTCTATGCAATCAGGAGCCTGAATCGCACGACCACCTTTTCTTTAGGTGCCATTACAGCAGAGCAGTGTGGGAGACAGTTAACGGGCATGCAGGTCTCACCTGGCCCTCAGTGCCGTGGACTCAGCTCATTGACTGGGCGGTTATAGCTCACAACCATCGGAGGAATGTCACCAGCATGATAACGAGGCTCATTTTAGTTGCTTCGGTTTACAACGTTTGGTAGGAGAGAAATAGAAGAATTTTCAGCCACCATTTTCAAGGTCGAGATTACCTAGCAAGCGAGATCATTCAAGTGGTCAGATTGCACCTCTCATGCATGCCTCACAGCATCATCCCTGCCGCAGTTAAAACAACATGGAACCTGGCCCAATTGAAAAGGTGTCAGCCCATAAGCGTTTAGTAAAGGCCAAGCGTGGGATTGGTTTTCTCCGTGGGTCTTTTGATTAGGGGAAGGATAGGGGAAGCCCTGCCTAAGGGTCCCTTCTAGCATTGTAGCTAGCCTTTTTTTTTCCTTTTAAGGCTTTCGGCCTTGGGTTTTGTTTAATGTATGGGCTTCGGTAAGCCCGGTCCATCTAGCTGTCACTTTGGACGGCTTTTCTTGTACATTGTTTCTTTTTTTTCTCTAATATACATCTGGAATGTTCCAAAAAAAAAAAAAGCTCGTCACCATGATTTCTTTTAAAATGCATGGCTTATAAATGTAATAGATTTTCTTACATAACATATACTCGTTGAGGTAATTACCTGTCACAAATCTAGGGTTTTCTTGTGCATGGCTTACTCATCATATCTTTGGTCAATAGACATCTTAAGAGATGACTTGGTTATATTATATAATGCTTAAGTATATGGTGGCTATACATATGCTGTTAAATTCTAGTTGGAGATAGCTAAAAGCTCCAACAAACTTTGAATATTGAATAGCCAAAATTCTGTACCTGTGCTCATCATCTTCTCGAGCTAACATTTAAATTTCTCGAATTCACATGCATGCATGTAAAAAAAAAAAGGGTTTTTTTCAAGGTATCAGACAATATTATGTCATGTACTTCATGTACATAGTTTATATTACGTACTTAATAGGAAATATTAGGTGAATCAACAGAGTTTTGAGCTCCAAATTCTCTAATGTTTGAAGAATTTATTGCATGAACTAAGAAGATAAACTTTTCTTTTTTTTTTGATGACCGAGTATTTGGGCTAGCTTACACGCATCTTGATTTCCCAAACCCACTGAATATCCTGCAAGTTCAGTAAAAATATAAGACAATGCAGGATGATATGCATACCATCTAGAAATGGACTCAAGAGAGACTTAAAAGCAGGAATCCTCGAGCCCCACTCCCACTAGTACTCGAACCATATTCGAATGAAAGAGGATGCCCCCAACAACCACTAAGCCACAACCCTACTGGTAAGATAAACTTATTTTTGATCTTGACGGTTGTTGATGCATGGATTATGAGAAGATGAGGCAGGGCACGTGCTTTAGGCTTGTGGTTGAAATTTATATGACCGGCCCATAGCAAAATTACGGGTAGATGATTTGCTGCTGGTGCTGATGAACGAAGCATTTGAGTTTTTGGCCACCAAAATGCTCGTTGTTATGGCAATGCATTAATGATAGTAATTCTGGGCGTGTGTTTATGCGCTCTATGCATTATGTGCACGAAATATTTTTGAAGCACAAATCAGGTAAATGTTGAAAATTCAAAAGAGGAAATTAAGAGAGACTTTTAATTTCTAGAATGCACGTGCGCTCTGGCTAGAAATATCTATATTTACTATGGATTTTAATAATAATATTTTTGGTAATTTGGATTTTTGTTCTTGTTTAGGCCAAATTAAGGACCAATCACCACTAATTTGTTAGAGGAAAACATAATTTAAAGAAAAAGGACCAAAATAAAAAAATATGGAAAAATTAGGTGGTCGGTTACAAATTAGCTCGAAAACTTCTTTTCAATCCACCTACTTTGGTTTTCATTCATTTTCAATCCTTTTTAAATGTGTCACACAAGCTGAAACACAGTTGCTTTTTAAACTTTAATATATAGATCAATCAAAATAGATTAAATCAATATTTGTTTAAGATGCTGAATTTACGAGTATTTAATTTTAATTAATATTAATTGAAAAAATAAATTAAAATTTTTTCTTAATAAAATATTTTTGAAATTTTTACTTGGTTTATGAATAGGATTGAAACATTTTGTTTTATACTAGTAGTCATTTTCTTAGTTCAACCCCATGCATTTTTTTTCTTTTATTTTATTCAATTGTTTTCTTGTGAATATTTATTTTATTATTATTTAATTAAATAAAAAATTGATTCCAAAAAATAATTTTCTTATATGTATGCTATTTCAACACCATACATCTTCATTTAAACCTCTATGTAAGCTTTTCAGTTTCGTTTTTCCTTAAAATTATTTAAGTTTTGCTTGGTTTTTAATAAGATTATAACATTTTTTTCCTAACATCATTAAGCGTGTTTATAGGCAACCCTACAAAGTCTTATTTTTCTTTTCTTTTATTCAATTTATTTTATTTTATTATCTATTTTTATTATCATTTGATTAAATAGAAAATTAATTCTAATAAATAAAAGTATTAAATGCAGTTAGGTTCATGACATATGCTGTGAGATATTTTAATTTACTTTCACCACTTAATTTTTTAATTTAATTCTTTTATTACCAATGATTATATATATATATATATATATATATATATATTGAAATTAAAATTTTTAAATCTATTTATTTAAATAAATACATTATTCTTTCGAGTTACAATTATGACTTTTGTATGAACGGGCCAACTAGCTAGGAGACACTAATCATTCTGATGAAAGATCACCCTTTTAAAATAGCAATTAGATCATGGGCCTAGCAATTAGATCATGGGCCTAGCTAGTAGTATTAGAATGTCAAATTTATCAAAAGTTTATTCAACATTCCAACAAGGTAGCCCATAATATATTTTTATTATTACTATCCAATAAATCTTATTATAAATATAAAGTTAAAATTAATTTTTTTAATATATTTCTGTGGATAGTTTATTTTTAACGGAGAGTAGACTTACTTTTATTTGTATAATATATTTTTTTTGCAAAATTCCAATCATCATCAGTTTAGAATATAAAATTCTTACTGAGTTATTTCTCTCCTTTTGGTGCTACTAAAGAAACAAACACTCAGAAGCTATATATCAGAGGCAACGGGAGCAGAAGCACGAATTCACAATCGCTTTGCATGTGCTCGTGGGGATGCAGAGGTTCCTTTTCCATGGAGACCAAATTAAGCCTCTCAGTTGGGTTGCCCAATCACAAACTCGGTCTGCAAGTTTATCATAATGGGTTGAGCTCAAATCATAACCCCTGGATGAAGTTCAATTCTACCATATCTTCGAAAAACTGGAGTCAAAGCTCAAATGGGTCCTTGGACTTTGATCCCTGCACGGTCAAAAGATGGCAGTATTGACTTTTCAGGCAACTTAAGTCCTTCATTTTCATGGCAGATTGTAGAACTCGTTTGGAGCCACCCCTACCACCGAGTTATTTCGGTATATTCCTTGCGCTTGTCTTTGCTCGTGCTAAGAGTGCCCGATTGAAGGGAAGAAGCAATGGTTTTCTGATTGCCGCTAAAAGCCCAGGAGATGCCATACATAAATTGTTGGAGAATTCAGGGGAAGTGTGAGAGATGTTAAGGAGTTGGATATCAGAGGGGAGAAAGCTGAAAGGTTTGAGATTTGGGAGCTCATCACCCAAGTTTAACAAGTAAAATACAGATTTTTAGAGGGGAAGACGCTCTTAAAATTTTGATTCGTAAAATTATATAATTTTAGGATTAAATTAACAAATTTGATAAAATAAATTAAAAAAATCGAAATTTATTAAACTCGGTTTAAACTATAAAATTATAAAATCAGATCGAATTGGTTCGATTTTACAATCCCGCCTCATCCCTCTTCTACTGTTCACGTTAATTAATTTTCTCAATTCTTCTTACTGTCCTCTCATCCCTCTCGGCTCATCTACTCTTCTCTTCTCTCTCAAATCGTCCTCTCCTCTCCTCTTACCTTAGCAAAGAATAAAATCCGAGCAACTAACTAATCTGATAAACAAATCAAGTAAGGAAAAGACTTCAATTATAGTGGAGCCTGTTCATTTCAACTAGCTTCTTGGAACGAAGAGACTCGTAAAGAAGGATTGAAGGAAGGAAAAGGAGCGTAGAGTTCTTGAAATTCAAGTGATCAGGTGGAGGGGCCTGCGTTCATACAAGCAGTGCAGCAGAGAAGATAAGGGAACGGAGAGTGAAATCATGTTGCTGTACTGTCAATGAAGGATATTGCCACCTTTGAACGGCAGAAGAGATTGATGTTTTACCGGCTCGATCGGTCTTGTCCAAATTTACATTGCCTTTTATGTTGTCTTTTCTTCCATTTAATAAATATTTTCTTCAACTTTTGTTAGAGATATTATTAAATATATGAAAAATCATATCTCATCTTTTTCATAAAATTATGATATATATTATTATACACCATGTATTGATTTGCTATTGATTTTTTTAAAAAAAGAAAATAGAGATATATCAAGTAATTATAATAATCAAGGAGAGAAGAATCATCACGTATATGAATTCAAAAATTATAATAATGATTTTGATGAATATCTTAAAAATAACGAGGAAGATGAAGGTAACGAAGTTGATTTTAGTTTACATAGCATGCCATCAGAATATTTATTTTAAATTTGTTAGTTTTTACTTAATGAAATTCTATAGCATAATTATTTTGTATTATATTTTTAAATTATTTTAAATAATATATGAATATTAACTAATGAAGTTTTATAGTCATAATTATATTGTATTTTATTCATAAATATTTTACTTAATATTTTTTCTACCAAAATAATTTTACTTGTGATTCTATGAATATAAATATTTTACCTAAGATTTTATGATCCGAATTAATTCTATACTGTGTCAAAAAAACGAGTAAAACAACTTTATGGAAGGCATATAATTAATAATAAAATAATAATAATTAATAATAATACAAGGGTGTTGGAATGAGAGAAGGTGCCCTCCCACACATTAGAGTACTGTCATCAAAACAATATATAAATGCTACTTGAAATTATCCAAAATGACAAGCTCCATGGTGATGAGAGTCTCATTTGAGAATTGCGATAAAACAATAGATTAACCAGTCAGCTTCAACAACAGCCAAATTGAGTAAAAACCAAAGAAGAAAAGAGACGTACATGCATTCATATTCATGCATCGCTACGTACGATAAGATTTTTTTTTTTTTTTTTGTCTTATCATTGCCCATCACCACAACAATACTGAAAATTTACCTAGTTATTAATTTTAAAATTTATTAAATTAAATAAAATATATATAATTTAATTCAAATATTCATATTAATAAAAAAATAATTTACTATAAACCACAAGGACAACAAGAATCCATCTCCAAAAATTTACTTGCATAAATAACACAATTTATTTAAATAGTTCATAAGACAATGAGATATACACAATTATAGTAACAAATTTTATTAAAAAAAACATAGATGTGATCAATACATTAGATTTTATAAGAGGATAGAGAGGGAGGGAGGGACAAAAGATCCTGAATCATATGACAATGAAATATACTTCTTAAAACCAAACGTGGAGTAGTTGGGTTACTTACGTTGAATTCTGGGGCTTGCCATGGCTATACAATTAAAGTATTATAATTATAATATCTTCACATTTATAATAAAAATAATAAAATAGTATTTACAATACAATAAGTATTAATCATAATAATTATGAGATAGTTACTTAAATTACCAGGTGTGAAAATTACACTGACAATCCATTTTGTACACAACACAAACCTGGAACTTACTATATCACTTATATATAGTGGACTCATGAATTGATCCCCTTCATATTTGCTTAAATCTACTCTTACGTGAACTAGCTAGGTTTTTGGTACGTGTTTTGCACCAGGATTATTCAACCACTTTGTTGTATTTTTTTAAGATAATTTCTAATGAATTAATTTTAAATAATATTTTTCTAATTTATTAAATTGGTATGTTTATTTTTAAAAAATATGTATTATTTTATATAAATATTGATAATTTATGGGTTTTTTTTTTAAATACGAGAATGAGTTTTGATTGCATTGAAATAAAAACTATAGACATTAAAAGATTTGTAGCTGGGATATAGATGCATATGTTGGTTAAATATATGTGACTTTTTTAATTAGATATTAGAAAACGATTAATAAACATAAAAAAAACCTTTTTACCAATTTATTTACCAGCATAGTTAAAAATTAGATTTGACTTCGATTTTATTTCAGTCTATTTTTAATTATTTTTTTTCACTTTGTCCTTTAATTTTAGGTTATTGGCCTTGAATTTTATGATTTATTTATTTATTCTATAGGGTTATAATAGTTTCATACCCTACATCATGAATGAGTCATGTTATCTCAAATTGACTTGATTTTTTAGGTTGTTTCAAAATCAATTTCCATTGCTTTATTCAAATTATATACCATACTATCGAGTTGGGTGTTTTTTCTCTTTTTTAAAAATAAATTTTTTAGTTCTTCTTTTAATATTTAATTTACAAATAATTGATTTTCAATATTTTTTTCATTTATTTCCTTGTAAGATTATCCCATTCTTATTTTTTTTTATCAAGTAAAACTATTGAGACCTTTTAAGGATATTTATGGATCTTTTTATAATATTGATAAATTTGTATCTTTTTGAATCAATGATCAAAGTTCTAGAATTTTCTTATTCCTTTGAAAATATAATTTAAACCGCAGCATCGGGATTTCGCTCTCTAATTAGTTTTCATAATCAATGTTGTAAAATAAACAATTATAATCCACCTGGATAGAATCATTTTTGTCTATTTTCCTATGCTTGACCACATCTGCCCACCCTCCGCGGCGGCGAGTTCTTATTTTTGGTCCAAATCATCCTACCCAGATTAGCAATCTTCCATTTTTTTTCTCTGCGAACAAAATAAAATAAAAAAATTCCCATAAGGGACTTTTTTTTCTTGCAAATTAAAAACACAAGTAATTTATTTTTTTTAAAAAGTTGATGAACTGGAAAATTTGTCGTGCACGAATGGGTTTTGATTGCTTTGAATTATCATGTCGTGAATAAAGAAGAAGAAGAAGAAGAAGAAGAATTCAAGAAAAATTTGAGTTGAGGGAATTATAAGCAGCTTTAAAAGGAGAATTTTGCTTTTATTTCTTTCTCCAACTTCAAATCTAGCTGGTCTTTGTTGTCTCTCTCAAACCCACACCACGCTCGTGCAAAAAGACACAGCACGCCTCTTCTCTCCAAGCAAAGCATCTTCTGTCTACACCGAGATTTTTATATCTGTCAGCCACTTTTGCCATGGGCAACTCTCTTCTATCCAAAATCAGCAGAGTAAATGCTATTTCCAGAGACAAGCACCATGAACGGAGAAAACGAAGACCTTCATGCTTCACATCATACAAGGTACGTACGCCCTTTGTCTTCTCTCCCTCTCCCTCTCTCTCTCAAGGCACTCCCTTTGCTTATGGTATCGTGCGCCTGCAAGTTTTTCTTAATCTCACCAAATTCATCTCATAAATTAGCTTCTATCGGTTACTTTTGTGTTGCATGTACGTATTGATTAAGGCTTGAATAGACTATGAAGCATAAAACCTAGTAATTATAAATACCATCTCTGTCTTGCTGTCTTTCTTTTTTTGTAAAAAAACCCTAGAAGATGAATTCACGGGTGTAAGTTGCCAAGACAGTAGTGTAATCTTTGAACAAGGGAGATGATAAAGTGTGAACAAAACACATTGCTGTTGATGGAGGTATATAGGGTTATATTTGACTTTGTAGCGTCGATGATTGCGACGGCCTGGCAGGTAGCAAAAATATAAAATAGAGATGGAGATAGTAAAAATAGAGAAATTATATTTCATTGTATTTTAAAAATATAAAATCAACTTTAAGATTGTTCTAAAGATAAATTTATTCACATATTTCTCTATCTTTTTGAGCTTAATAAATATATAATATTTTTTTTCTCTATCTTCTAGAAATATTTTTTATTAAATTCGTCTGATAAATCAAAATAAAATTATTAAATTCAATATTTAGACAATAGTATTGATTTCTAGAAGTGTTGAAATATGATTAAAATCTACATAAATTCCGACCACATCTTAATATGATTATATCACCATCACCATCATCATCACCATCATCATCTTTTTTTCATTTTCCACTTTAGCAAATATTAGCAAATAAAAAAAAGGGTTTTATTTCATGATTCCACTTTATTTTAAATTTAAACAATTATAATTTATTTTAAAAAAATTAATGGCGCCTTTAAGAATAGTGAGTAATTTTAAACATTTGACGTGATGGTTAAAAAAACATGTACTAAGATTCAAATCATATATCCAGCCTTCAGGAAAGAAATATTTAAATTTACTTAACCATAAAAATACACACTTAGAATCACCTCGAGAGAAAACATTACTGGTTACATTCTTAAAAAATTAAAAAGAAAAAAGTCAACGAGCCATTAATGCCAAGTAGGACAACGCATTATCATGGACCCACCACCATTAAAAAATCCAAGTGGAATCTGATATCATCATTTTCTTAGGTTGGTGTGGGAGTATATTTCAGAAATGTTTTTCAAAAATCTATTTTTCTGTTTAAATAATTTTTTAAATTAAATATTTTTTCAGAAATAAAATGAAAAATATTTGTAAAATACAGAACAAAATAACTGTATGCTGTGCATGATTCAAGTTCACAAACGTGGGTGGAATCTGACACCATCACCTTCTTAGCGCGAAACAAAATAAGAGCGAGCGTGGTTCACATGAACAAACGTAACCATGCAAACCGAGTCTACAGCTGTCCCTCAGTAATTCTATAATAAGCGAACTCAATTTTCTCTCTCCCCGTCTAAATCAAAATTTTCAGAATTGAATTCTTCTTTCAATCAAATTTCGAATTTATTTTAATTTTGCTAGATGGAGGGTACAGCGACGACGGATACAGTTTCAGATTCGGATTTCCTGAAGGAATTTTATATACCTAATTACATTTTAGTTCCTGAATCAAAACCCGATTCCACTCCTCCACCTCAGCTGCCTCAGTGTCCGGTTCTGGTTTTTATCAATTCCAAAAGTGGTGGTCAGCTTGGTGCAGATCTTTTTAAGACTTATTCTGCTCTTCTTAATGAAAATCAGGTGACTCTTTCTTCTTTTGAATTTCTGTTTTCTGATGGCAAATCGGTGATTTATTTATGTTTTTAATGGACTTTTTAGGTTTTTGATTTGGGGAAGGAAGGGCCGGATCTGGTGTTGCGGAGGATTTATTTGAATTTGGAGAAATTGAAATCTAATGATGAATTTGCAGCTAAAATTCAAGAGAAATTGCGAATTATTGTAAGTTTTTCTCTTTTTTAGTTTTCAGGTGGTGTTTGGATTCCTGAGAAGGATGTGAAAATAATTGTGTTTTGTTTTGTTTTTAATTTTAATTTTATATTTATGTGTGTTGAATTGTTTTTGTTGGGATTAATTGTTTTATTTTTATATGTGTGAGTGTTGAAATGTTTTTCTTTGGATTCTTGTTAGGTTGCTGGTGGAGATGGAACAGCTGGATGGCTTCTTGGTGTTGTTTGCGATCTTAAATTATCGCATCCGCTGCCGATCGCTACCATGCCATTGGGGACGGGAAACAATCTTCCATTCGCGTTTGGTTGGGTAAGCAATAATGCCAAAGAATTTGAAATGGGGGATGTCATTTCAATGTTTCGAAATTTCTGAAATTGATGGTAGTTTAAGTGATGTAATGTGAGAATTAGCAATCTGGAAGTGCAGGTGTGTAATTCGAAGTGTAATGCAGGGGAAGAAGAATCCTGGAACGGATGTTCAGGCTGTGATGTCTTTTATGAAGAAAGTAAAGAATGCCAAGGAAATAAAAATTGACAAGTTAGTTAGCATAACTCTTGGATGTGTGCTTGTATGTGTATGCATAGTCGTTGCTTTGCTGGTTACATGAGTCAGGTTATTAATGTTCTCGTGGGGATAATTCGTGTACGATTGATTCCTTGAAAATCTCTTTTCGAGAATATTACTTTTCAAAAATGTTTTTTTATTTAGAATTATATTAAAATAATAATATTATTTTTAAAAATAAATTATTTGCCAATGACACATCAAAACAATATTGAAGCCAAAAAAAATAAAAAAATATGGTATAATGTCAAACACAGCTTAAACAAACATGGGATGATTGATTTGTATTTTAGCTCATCATTGCTTGCTTCATTTTTATTTTGACATTCATTTTTTTTTTATGTTATTTTTTTGAAATTCAGCTGGCATATTCTCATGAGGATGAGAGCACCTAAAGAAGGTTCTTGCGATCCCATTGCACCTCTTGAACTACCACATTCCCTACATGCAGTTCACCGCGTTTCTGCAACAGATGAGCTCAACATGGTATGCGGTCTACATTGCTCTGAAGAACTGTGTAAAACATTCCCTGGTCATCATTTTGCTTATTATCAGGAAACTGCATTTGATGTCCGTGCAAAATGCAATAGTTATTGTCTATTGGAACCCCGACACTACTTTTCTACTCTTTCAAATTAAGATTCTTTGCTATTACCTTTGAGCCTGGAAATAACATACTTTTTCAAAGAACCTCACATGTTTTCTTGTTGCTGGTGGAGTCTTTGATATCTATCAAGTGCCTATGCTGATACCAATGGTAGTTCCTTTGAAGAAGGGAATTGTATATGAAATTGCATATACGGTAGACTGTGACCATTGGATTTCTTTGTTTCCATTTAAACCAGACCCAATCAAAATTCAATAGTGTATATTTGCCTACATCATAAATAAGTAAATAATGCCGCCGTTTTTCTGCTTTATCTTTTGCTCGAGCTTTAGTGCAAAACCATTGATAAAATCGGAAGATTGCTACTGAGAATGTGTTTTATATGTTGCCATTAATTTTTTTGTACAATTTTTCAACAAGTGAGAAAGACTTCTAAGAGAGTACTATCTTTATTGAAGAAAAGTGGGACAACCCCTAGAATCGTTCTGTTCTCCATTAACATATCTACTTGGTTGAATATAAGTTGCACTGTGCATGTCTTACAAAAATGTTTTGCTTGCTTCCCAGGAAGGTTACATCACATTTCGTGGGGGATTCTGGAACTACTTCAGCATGGGTAAGACTTCTATCCTGGACCAAGTATAATTCTTTTTATTTTTCTTATTGGCCCATTGAAACCTTAAAAGAACAAGTATCCATCATGGAGGCCTCTAAAGTATGGTTCAATTTATTAGTATTTTTGAACTGCAAGATAAACTCCGTGTCTTATTAATAGAGTTTGTTCTTGAGGTTGAGAATCTCCAAGTTCTTGTTTCTTTTATGTAATCATAGATTCATTGAAAAACTCTTTAGATAGTGGAGACATTGAATATATGATTTTAGATTATAAATTTTAAGAAGAGAATGATTTCCTGATAATATTATCTACCTTACATGCATGTGATTATAAATGTGAATTATATAGAGAGGATTTATTTTGTTTTGTTATATCTTCTAACTTCCATTACAAAATGCATATGTTTTAAATAACATGGAATTTCAATTTGACTTTATGTTCAGAATTTTCTGTCTTGAAGCATGCCACTGCCACTATACTTGGATTTCAGAAGTTTTACATTTTACCCCGAAACGTTTTGCTGACATAACCACCGCTTGTATTCTGTTGTTTACAGGTATGGATGCCCAAGTGTCATATGCATTTCATTCTGAGCGGAAGTTGCATCCTGAAAAATTCAAAAAGCAGTTGATTAATCAGGTACTGTAATGTCTTCTATATTCCTAGTGAATTTTAAAATATTGATTTAAAGGTCGCAGCAGTTCCATTATATTTAACTGTTGAAGAAAGGATATCGAATTTTGATCTGACTTCTATTCACCAAAATATGGGACTTCCCCGAAGTCTACCATTACCACTCTGTTTGGCAGGACAATAATTGGTCTGCTAAAGAATATTATACTGCTCGTTTGATAACTTGTCCCTGCTTTTGCACATTCTAAATGGTCAGCTCAAAGTGAAATACTGCTTTCTTAATTATTGTTTATTTTCTCCCTTTGGAAACAGAGTACTTATGCAAAGCTTGGTTGTACACAAGGATGGTTTTTAGCTTCTCTTTTTCACCCTTCTTCAAGGTTAGTGTATAAAAAGCAAAACAGAGAGAGAGAGAGAGATGTTGTTGTGTTACATGGATGCATGCAATGTTACTGGCTGCGCTGTATATTGGGATTTCTCCCTTTGAGAAGAGCTATAAATAACATAAATATATTTCACTGTCTGGCAAATTTTACAGCTAGTCATGCTATGAAAAATGCTGCACCCCTCAGCAAATTATGTAATAGCATTGATTCTTCATTACAGGAACATAGCGCACCTTGCTACAGTAGAGATCATGAAGAGGTCTGGTAAATGGGAAAAGCTTCATGTACCTAACAGGTAACTCAATGGTTATGCTTCAGTCCATCGCTTTTCCATGACTGCTAACTTTGAAGAAATGTCAAAACTCCGCTTAAAAAATAAATTTCTACATAAAAAACTATAAAATGTTGTCTATTGACACCCCCTACTCTGTTTTTCTACGAGCAGCATTAGGTCAATTGTATGCCTTAACTTGCCCAGCTTTTCTGGTGGACTAAATCCATGGGGGACACCAAATAGCAACAAGCAACGTGACGTCAGTTTTATCTGTTCACTTGCTTATCCACTTTAAATTTTAGTTTTGACAGAAACCAAATAATTTAATCTCATGAACGTTTGTTTTACTCAGGAAAATCTGATGAATTGGCTTCTTATATTCGTTGCAGAGAGACTTGACTCCACCATTTGTTGATGATGGACTTCTCGAGGTTGTTGGTTTTAGAGACGCATGGCACGGGCTTGTTTTGCTAGCTCCAAATGGACATGGAACTCGTCTTGCACAGGTGAAAAAATAAAACTGTAACTGAAATTCATCCCTGATTTTAAATGTCACTTTCTTGATGGATATTTTTATTCACGGAAAACTAAGATGGATTTCTTATTCATGGATATAAAGGAATCAATCAGGGACTTAGGATGGAAATGCATGCTGTATTTCTAGGTTCATACAAGAGATCGAAATGTCTCTAAAAATTCATGGCATTACATAATCTGTTGACGAATCTTCTAAACTCGACATTCTTTTGGTTTGGCACTAGGCACACAGAATCCGCTTTGAGTTTCACAAAGGTGGTGCTGACCATACATTCATGAGAATTGACGGGGAACCCTGGAAGCAGCCACTACCATCTGATGATGATAATACCGTATTGGTAGAGATCTCTCATCTTGGCCAAGTCAACATGCTTGCCACCGATGGCTGCAAGTCTAAAAGTGTCAACGATCCTTCATCACCATCCTGTCATGATGCTGAGGACAAAGATAGTGACGAGGACTTGGAACGAGCCGAAGAGTTCAGGAAATTTGGCGCAGCTGATACATTCAGGATCCCAGATGAAGTTGACATTTCTCAACTCAGTTAAACCTTTAAATATTTATTTATTTATTATCTTGTTTGCTTACATGTTTTATTGTTTTGATTCTCTCATGGTTTTGGAGTTTCATTTATATCTTTTCTCATCAATATTGTTACTGAAATTAATTGTAGATTACCATTTACCAATTGATAATAAAACACGTGATGTAAAACTCTTGCAATTTTATTTTAGGACTGATTGGTACCTTTGTTGGTGTAGCAGGTCTTTTCGAGTGTTATGGTTATTGGTTACTCCAAACGTCGTCAGGTTTCTCATTTTAGTCCTAAAAGCTTTGAGATTTCTCAAATCTACCCTTAACTTCAAAGCTAATTTCATTCAAAATGAGCTTTATTTTTATTATTTTATAACCATCGGACTTCATTTTATTTTTAAAGACTTGTACTCTAACACCATAATTGCCCTCACTGCGGGTGGTGGTTGTTTTTTTTTCCTTATTTGTTTCTTGGTTGCAACTTTGTTATTGTTCCTTCAAGTAAAATCAAAATACGAAAACCAAATATGAGTTGGAGTCGACGGTGATTGGACTTCACATGGCAGCAGCTGTCTCATCCCTTATAAAAATTACTGTTGAAGGGTTCATGGATTGCCTTCCAGCAATTGAGCTTGCTTAACTCATTGGGTTTGATTTGGCTCTTGTTTGTTGAGTAAAATGTGGTTAATTTTGAAGGTTTTATGATTTTCAGTGGTGGTTCCAGTCTTTCTAAGGTTTGGCAAGTGTAGGCAAGAAGTCTATTACTAGCTATCGAAGATGGGGAATAAGTTGGGGAAGGCGTAAAGAAAATTGGAGGCGATTAGCGGCTTCTCTTGCCCTCAAGATCCAGATTCTGCACTCTAGCGTACATTTTTCTATTCACTCGCTCCATTCTCCATCAATTATGTTTGGTTAGAGTCAAACCAGATAAGTGCACAAGATTTAAGTGGATTTTTTTAAAAATAAAATAATACTAAATCAAGCTCGGTGAACACAGGTCAAAGAACTAAAAAAAAACAGTAATTGAAAAAAAAGACTAATTAGTTCTTTTCTTGAAACTAGAGGGACTAATTTATAATCTACTCCACGATATGATCACTTTACCTCAAAAAAAAATCATGAAGATTTTAAGAAACAATGAACTAATTAGTCAAGAGTTCATCTTTTTTGCTTATGCAAAAGAGTAACAGGACTATAGTGATTTATGAAATCATTTTATTATATCCTATCTCTATCACTAATATTCCGGCAAATATTCTTTATTAATTTCCCAACATACCAACATCATGATCATGAAGAACCCCAGAAGCAACTCCTACCTGATTTGAAGAAGCCATCGTTATTGACACAAAGGACAAAGATAGCATGTGGAGGTCTCTGTACCTTGTGGAGTGGAGAAGACTCGGTGCAGCTCATACTTTCAATCAATATCTCAAGTGCAATAATATTTGGGTCATGGTGACATAACCTGACTTCTGCCCCACTTACTCCCCAAGACTGTTTTGTCCCATCTGCTCACTAAACATTATAATATACTTTGCTATTTTTTTTAAAAAAAATGTATTTTTTAAAATTATTTTTTTAATGTAATGATGTTAAAAATATATATTTTTATGTATTTCTAAAAAAAATTAAACGCAACTTCTACACTCCCGGGCAGCCCTAAATATCTTTATGTTTTTATTTGCTCACTCTCCTTATCAGGGTCAATTCCCAGAGGGGGTTCGTGTTCCAATTGTATGTGCAAATTTGCAATTGTAACTAAAATCTCCTGTAGCAAATCAAATTTTGAAAACGGTTCGTAGGTTCAGTACAGTTTATTTCAGATAATCCCATTTTAAGAGGATGGATAATTGCAGCAAACAGATGCAATTCAGATTGATGTGCAATTATGTTTTTGCTTCTGTTGCATGTGCTTATCACCAGTTCAATAAATTAATATTTCTTTTCTGTAGTATGTGCACAATCATGTGCTTATCATCAGTTTAAATGAAAAATTTCTATGATTTGTTCGTATGACATTGCTAATCAAGTTTATTGATTAGATTCGTTGTGAAACACAGTTAATGCATCAGGGAAGTTTAAAAGATGAACAGCAATCCAAAGACGAATGATAATGAGCACAAAGATATGTTTGCAACTGAGTGTTTGATAACAGGATACATTTGTGGTACAAAAATAAAAAATAAAATTTATTGGAAATATAGACATGTGTAACAAAGAGGGAATGTATCCTCGTCATCATATCAAAAGTAGTAGACTTAAAAATTCAAATCCACAAGCTGATACATGGTTTGCTGAAATAGACAAGTCTTTCGAGTGTACCTTAAAATAAAGGAGTGACGATGCTGAAGCTTCATATAATTTGATCTGTGTGGTGAGTGCTGCTGTGTTGATTGAATTACTGTCCTACAGATTGGGGCTCTCCCAAACATTTTGCTACAATCTCATTAGCCTTCTGTGAGACTGCTCGTTCTTCTTGTTTCTTCTTTTCCCTGGAAGCCAAAAGCATTTTAGAAAACAGAACCACATACAAGATGGGACAAACAAAAGAAGTAATGCCAGAACATATCCTGGAGGAACATGAGTTGACATTTAAGTATGACCAGTGTTGGGACGCTGGCAATCTGGAATCAGTTTTAAATGGTTCGGGCATTTGATGAACAATTTACATGGCTCAACATTATAACAAGTTCACAGTTATATAACTATGAACTTTGATTTAACATTTGGTGTATAAGTTCGATAAATACAAATTCTCTCCCACTGGACTGACACTTACAGTTTCCGACTGGCAAGAAGTTCTGTGCATGTTATTTTCAGATACTCCCATTTTAAGAGGTTGCATACTTGCAGCAAACAGATGCAGTTCAGACTGATGCACCATTACGTTTTTGTTTCCAGATTATGTAACGGTCACCAGTGGAATAAAATAATATCCCATTTCTTTTTGAAGTAAAAGAAACTGCATGTAGACAGGAGATAGATCTTTACCTATCCACATACTCCTTCAGCAACTCTTTCGCTTGAACCAATTTAGAAAGAAGGCCCCGATATACATCAAGGTCCCGATCCACACTACTTTTATTGATGTTTAGTGCCGAACAAAGCTGTTGCATGGAAATTAAAAGGTGAATGTCAAACTATCAAGCAAAAGTCTTTATTTCATAACAAAGTTCATTAAGGAGTTGAAGTTAGCCAAATTAGAAATTCAACCACTTGACATTAAAATTGGAAAATTCAAGTCCCAGATCTCTTTGATTTGAAATACTCTATGCATCACATCTTGTTCAAGGAACTGAATCTCCAATTGAAAACAAAGCTGCCAATGGACATGTTAATGAGGAAAATGAATTTTGGATATAATTCTCCATCTATTAGGAGATTTGGAATACCGCTAATGATCAAACTCCTGTAAAGAAATAAGACTTCCACTTTCTCAAGTAAAAAGTGAAGCTGTTTTTTTTTGTTTGCTTTGTATTCATTTTGTCAGGCAGAAGCTGAACAGATTTGAAGTTATGTCATAAAATGTCCCCAAAACACAAGTTTAAAAATGAATCACATAATATCTCACAATCTGTAAGGTCTCAAATAAATCCATCAAACATCTTGATACAACTATAAATTATACTGGAAAATTTGGGTCTCCAACACGAGGGTAAAATGGGCTAAATTTATACACGTGCACTAAATTGAAGCCATGATTGGGAACCGAATAATTTCTGGATTTGATGAATTAAAAACAACATCCAAAACAATGAAAATCACTTGAAAACTAAAAGTTTTAATAGAAAACTAGAGCTCTATATTACATAGATTGCAATAGAGAAGGATTGTAACAACCAACCTTTTCTAGTACTGTTGGTTCACTAGCATTTGACAGCTCAAGAAGACGAAATAACCCAACAGCAAAGAAACGACTGTAGCTGAAATTCCCATTTGCAGATCTTTCTGCAATGCCCTTTAATATCCCCTCAATTTCTCCTTCCTTAGATGTAAAGTCAACCAATGAACTAGCAGTCTGAGCCCGAGCCCATTCTTCCAGCTTTTTAGCATCAGTTCTGCAGACCAAAACACACAGAACTATTCAACCCAAATGACGATTCAAGTCAAATAGAAAGGTAATTTTAGAACCTGTTCAATGAAACTATTAATGATCTATATGGTGTGACAATTATATTATTTCAGTTTCCTGTTATGCAGAGTAACAATGAAATAAAAGAGAAAAAAATTTGACCACTGATATATGAGCACATTAACAGCACGAGGCATCTCCAATTTTTCAAATGATATGGCTATGCTTTCAAACATCTCAGTTTCTGCTACATTTATCATTTATCTATCTTTATGTGTTGCCTGTATTTCTTTTCATTTCAATTGTTAAAAAAAATTCAAATGATCTATATATAAAGGTAACAATGTTGATAAAACTTTTATCTTGAGAAAAAATAGTTGTAAATTATGCATAGAATAAGATTTTTTTTCCTCATATTTCTTTGTAACCTTAAGTGAGAACCACCTAAGCCTATTCTTGCAAATATCCAGCAATTATTACGTCTCTCCATCTAAATAAACAGAATTTTAAAGTGATTTGTGGTATACAGAAAACAAATGCCACTAATCAACAATAACAGATGCTTGCTTATTTCTCATGCAATAGTTTCAAATATAAAAAATTATCATTTAGATGCAATAAGCTTGATAAAAGTGATAATCACATAAAAACACTAACAATTCATTACTTACACTAATTCCTGTTTGAAAACTTAAATTAAATTGGGGAAATGAAACAAACAAAAAGACTTCCAACAAAACACCAAAGAAAAAAAATCAGAAAACAAGCCTGTATTGCTCCGGATCCTCCTTCAACGCCTTAATGTAAGCCTGAAAAATGGCCTCTCGATCCTCATCACTCGGATACCCTTCCATGAGTTGATCATACACAGTAACAAAACCAAGACCAAACACGGGATCATAAAGGTAAGTCTTCTTATACCTCATCAAATGTTGTTGTACTATCAACTCCTGCAAAACAGTATTGTAGATACTCGGGATCGGTCTCTTGTACACCTTTAAGAAATTGGACTTTGTCTCGGATACCGTTGGTGGCGCATCTGAAAACCCAATAAACCAAACAAGCCATGACCAACAATCCACACACTATCATATGCTACATCAGCAAACCTAAAGATTGCAGAATTAAAACCATAAACATAATAATGACAAGGAAAAATAGAATCTTTGACCACAAATTCTATGGTATTACTCCGAAGCATTGCAAGATTCTCAGAAAAATACAATAGAACATTAAAAACATACATATAAATTTCAATTCTAAGTTTCCAGTGCTACTAAGTGAAGCATTAATAATTCAAAAAAAAATCTAAAATATATTTACTTCATCACTAATTTTTTTACTAAATCAGTCACAAAATCAAGCTATAAATAGAAATTTTCACAGCAGCAATTCATTAAAATAAATAAATAAATCCCGCTAACTCTACATGAATGTGAAAAAATGAATCTATAATCAAACAATTGCATATTAAAAGCTTAACCTCCTAACTACTCTAACTTTCTAGGATTTATACTTCTTATTTCTTTCACTTTCTCTGCAGCCAAACACAAAACATAAAAACAATAAAAAAAAAATCAACAAAGACTATTTTTTTACCATTAGAAGTGGACATGCAATGAATAGCCGTACGAGAAGTCGAACTCGAAGCTTTCACGCCAACATAGTGACACGCGAAACTCGACTGAAGTCGAAAACCTTCAAAACCTAAATTACGCGACACTAGAGAGGACACGAAAGTGTTTCGCTCATTAGAGGATTGGCTTACAGCAGAGAATGATAGTGTAGTAGTGACGGCAGTCATTGTTTATCGATTCAAATGCGTTTTTGAAAAGAGAAAAAATGAGAGAGTGATTTTCCGGGAAAATCAAGTTATAGGGAAAGAAGTAAAAAAAATGGTTTGCATTTTTTTTTTTTTTTGCTGTGCTTGGATTGATAGAAAAGGAGAGAAAGTGAGAGTTCGAAAATGAAAGAGAGGCTAGAAATTGAAAGAGAGGCTTATCTTTTGTTTTTTTTATTTTAAATATAATAAATAAATAACACGGGACTGTTGGGGTTTTTAGAGGGAACAAGTGAGGCTTTGACACGTACTCTTTTACTGTTATCGGTGTGGATTTTTGTAGTGGGTGTTTATGGTATTTCACTTTGGGTTACTGGAAACAAAGAAAAGGAAGCCCCTTAAAGACTTTTCCTTCTTTGACGGTCAAGACTGAGAGCGTCTAGCTTCTCTTGCTAAATTTATAATTTATCTGTTTTTTTTCAAAATATTAATATTTTTAATGTACTAATATAAAAAATAAAAAATTAAATTTTAAGATCATCCAAAATTTTATAATTAATTTTTTTGTGCTGTTGGGTCTTGAGGAATATTTGTATTCTGGACCTGATTCATTCAAAATCTAACAAACCGTTGGGCCGACTCTGGTCCATGAAGCCATCACCATTACCAATTAAAATTTGTTCAACAAAATGAATATCACTGGGCTTTACTATCTCTAATGGGTATTCTAGCAATTTGGGCTTCTAGCCTCTCTTGTCTCTGAGGTGGTCACCTGCTTCCTAGTGCCACGGTGAGTATTTGCTCTAAAGTAAATAGATTTAAGATGGTTAAGAAGGTATGTTTTCTATTTTTATTTTTTAAAATTACAAAATTTAAGATTATTAGTTAGAGAATACACCATAAAGAAGCAGAGAAATATTTTTAAAAATTATTTAAAAATAAAATTAACTTCTAATTACAAACAAATTGAAAAAATTATATCATACCAGAGACACACATGGTTCAGCTGATGTCTCAGGTCGAACTCAATAAGATGTAGTGGAACATAAAATCATGGTCCGAGAGCGGAACAACTTTCTTCAAAGGAGTCATGAATTGGCCTGGTGTGATGGTAGAATATTTGTGATTTATATAGCAGGTTTTAAGTTCAAATAATGATATGTATTTCTTTTAAGAGTCTGGGATAGTCAGATTTTTACTTGTTTATTTGGGCTCATATATATATATATATGAACAGTATAACCCCAAAACAGCACACTAAAACACTTTAAAATCAAAATATTTTATTCCAATAAAAAAACCAGAACGATAAACAGGAATGTATTTGACAAACTTAATATAAACTATCCTCCCACGCAAGGTCTGTAACATTGAGAGGTGCATGGATGCCATTTTCTTTTGGGATTACACGAGTCTTTGTCCAAAAATAAATGCGCGTTGCTTTAAGTTACATCTTCTATGAAGGCAATTTTCAGTGTCGTATAGTGTGCCCTTGCTTTGCTCTTTGATTTGCACCCTTTTATTTGTATTTAGATGATAAATAAAATAAAAATAAAAATTGACTTGGTCTATATATATATATATATATATTCATTTTTATTTTATTTTAATCAAAATGTTCGGGTCAGCTCATGCATATAATAATTAATCTTTGGATTCACTGAATATCCTGCAAATCTAATAAAAAAATAAGACATTACGAAAATGACAAGCGTGCATAATAAAACTTGAATTCTAATATAGAAAAAAAAAAAGTCCTTTTCTTCACCAGACCAGGACTCTATCTGCATGTATTTTCATTTTTGTTTAGATTAGATTATGTTTTAGTATCAACTTGGATACATGAAGGGTTTTTTTCCCACTATATATATATATATGTGTGTGTGTGTTTGTGTGAAAACCCGATATAAAAACATTTTTTTTAAATATAATACTTAATTCTATTGAATTGAGCTTTAACTGAGTTCGATCGGTAAATCAAGTTATTAAAAATCCAAACAAGTTAATTAGCTTAGGTTTTATCGGATTAATGTAATTTCCAATTCAATTTAAAACTTAATTTTAATCAAACTCTCTCTCTCTCTCTCTCTCTCTCTCTCTCTCTCTCTCTATATATATATATATATATATATATATATATTCAGGTTAAACCTTGCGGAATTCAATTTTAACCACCATAAGTTGAAGAATCCATGACAGTATATCTTCTACGGAACTCAATTTTATCTACTATAAGTTGAAGAATCCAGGAAAATATATCTTCTCGGGAAACTTATTCGAACCTTTTTTTTTTGGCATGACCTCGTGGCAGGAATGTTAGCTCCACTCAACCAACAACCTGGATGATTTATAGAAATTAACCACTGAAACAATAGAAATGAAGAGACAAATATTATAAACAAGAAGTAAGGAAGCCAGTTGCAACTTAGAGTCATGGCTTCTCCATGATTGTGTGTCGATCTTATCTACCTGACTTTGCTATCCCCGTTGATTCACGTGGCTATATGCCTTCTGCTCCAATGACTGTGCCAAGCAACGTGCCTGATATCTTTTAATATTCAGCTACAATCTTGACGGACTGATTAATTCTACCTAAAAGCTAGAAAGAAAACAATTGCAGATCTACAGTTCAAGATACAGAAAGAGAAAGTCCCAATGGATAAAGAATTTATAATTTTGTATATCAAGTCTCAAATTCTAATAATTACATTCTATCTTTTTTAAAAGTTTAAGACAATTAGAATGATAATATAATGTGATAATAAAGAATTTATGATTTTTATATTAAATTTTGAGTTCCGAATAGGATGTATATTTTATTTAGAAATTTAAAATAATTAAAATTTTATCCATTTATCTAAACTCATAACATATACTTTACGAGAGATGAGACTTACTTTAATAAAAAGAATATAGAAAGAGAAGCCTGAAATAGCAAGGAGAGATATTAAGATGGATAGAGAAAGAAATTTTATGTCAAGTGATGTTTATATACCACTCAATCTAGCTAGCTACAAGCATATAATATATGTACACAGCAAAATGAAGTTCTAGCTGGGCAGATTCTCCCGTGCTGTGATAGATTTGTGAAGTACTTAATAAATAAAAAATGCGACGGTGGAGACCGGAGACACATCAGGTAAAACTGCATGTGCCTGTGGTGGTGGCGGCTTGATAGAAATAAATTCCATTGCTAAGCTAGTTGCCCGTATCCTGGTTGAATTATATTTCAAACTATATATAGCTAAGTCTTACGGACTTCATTTTTATGAGTCTAAAGTCTCGTTTCAGGCCAGTTTAGATTAGCTTGTCGTCTCTATTAATATTTCATGCAAAGGAGAAGAAACAACCTGGGAACTCCATTGTTCTTGCTGGTTACCTGTACTGTTAAAGGAACAATAATTCCTTCCAGTTCATGTTGGAAGAATTAGGTTAATAAATGTAAGAGAATCTCGTAGACACAAAAGACGTAATAATAATAAAAAAAGAATTATCATGAGAACCAAATGGTAAGAGAAAATATTCATTTACTCTTTCAATGTCATGAAGCTCATGGATAGAAGAAGTTTTCTTTCAATATCACTAGTTTTTAACGAGACTTACAAAAAATTATAGTGTGTTGATCAATTAATTAAATATTATCAAACCTGTAATCAAAATAAAAAATAAAGATTAATTAATCAAACACTTCAAAAATATAAATTATAGTTGGCATAAATCGCATACCGCGCCACACAGAATAAACAAATAGAGTCTATATATTGAGCTCTAGTCTCCAAGTCCCCCCACAAGTCAATAATCATAACTAGATAAGCTACTTGCGACCCTTCCACTCCAGCTCTGCTCTACTTTTATCTCTCTTCCTCTATTCTCTAACGTTTGTGAAACAAACAGCACCTCCTACAGATACACTCACACTAATTAAGGAAAGCATTTATGAGCTTGAGATCCATCAGCAAGGAAGTGTTTCATCCATGTCCGAGAGGATGCAAAGTGTTAAAGACAAAGCTCCTAAAACTGACCTCGGGGAGGCTGCTTCATCTAAGCAAATGACAGGTTTTTCAGGTAATTTCAGTTTTAATGATGCCAATAAATCTGGTAAAAATAGTGAAGATGACAAGCTTAAACAGGCAGAGGAGTCACTGAGGACGGTGATGTACTTGAGCTGCTGGGGTCCTAACTCCTAAATATTGATGTGCAATCCGAGTTACGAAAGAGTGAAAGCAAGCTGAGATGCTGCATATATATAAGCTAATGTACACAGCCTGTAGTGTTTATGAAGTTAACATCTATGCCTATCTTTTTATTTCCTGCTCTTAATTTGTTCATTCATGATCAAATATAATCTATAGAACCAGATCAGAAATTATCACGATGGGAATTGTTAAGAGGATAAATGACAAGCAATGATCAGGTTTTTAAGCAAAGAACAAGGATTGGATATGTTAAAGTGGTAAATGCAATGTGGTACCTACATGTTGACAAAACTTTCTTGCTTATTCCATTGACGGTGATGGGAAGGCCGCCATCGAACTGGGAGAGGAATCCTGGTCAGTATCACAACATTATCTATTCAAAACACCAATCAAAATCAAACAATTTAAAGATATATAGCAGTAATGTTCGAGTAGATATTATCTCTAGTAAAGACATGCATCAAACAATCATGGATCACACAAATAGCCTTTTCATCTACGGGATAATATCAAGTCGTCATGGTAACCCTTAAGGTTCGAGGAGATATTATCTCTAGTAAAGACAGGCACCGAACTGTCATGGATCACTCAAATATCCTTTTCTTCAACTGGATGATATTTACAGTTTGAAAAAAACATATTTTAAAAAATATATTAATTTTTTTTACTATAATTAGAATGAAAAGCGGGATTAAGCAATGAAAACCAAATAACTTGTATGTTTTAATCAGTCAAAAAGCATCGTCAATTGCATTTCACTGCAGTTCTGCTAAATAGAGCTAAGAATATGGACTATCAGGTGGTAAAAGGTTAACAAACGGACCCAGAAGAAGCACTGTAGCTCTGAAGACTTCACAACATGTCTGAATGCATAAATAATCTTGTGTTTTGTAATTTACTATAAGGCTCATTGTTAGGCAAGACACTAGGGGATAGCCTTTCATTTTTTAGATTACCTTAAACAATGCAAGGGACATATCAAAGAACTGTTATCTTAACTAGCATCTAATTCTCCCCTCTCTGAAAGGTTGCAGTTTCTAGTCTCGCTTGGAACAAAATAAATAAATAAAGTGAATAAATTAGCAAAAATCCACAATTATAATGCAAAGCATACGTCGTGTGATTTATTTAGTTTAATCTCGTATTTTATAGATCAAACAACTAAATAAGAATCCTCAGATGAAAAATCCAAAACGCTGTGAAAGAAAACTGATGCTTGCATAAATTTTTTGGAAAGAGGTTAATAGAGTTGAAATGTATGGCCTTAGGGGTGGAGATATCGGAAGCCAAAGTTTGAACCAAACCAGTCCCTTCCCTAGTTTCTCGTCAGCTTTTCCTTGGTGTTTTCCGATCACTATTCCACCTCCTCTGAACACCAAAACAACTTGCAGCTCACAATCGACGATCAGCAGCAGGTTCTCCTCGTTGTCGTCAGTTGCACCGTTTTCTCTAAGTAAAACAACAATAACTAGTAGTGACTGCTTCTTCCTCCGGCCTCCACTGTGCCTCCAACTCTCAACATACACTAGTGGCCAAGTAGCTTCCTTCCCCTACCTTTTCTATAGCGGGTGTCTACTGTTAACTTGTAATTTTTTTTTTTTCATTATTCTTTCTTCAGGCTGTACTCGTTTCTGCCCAGCCCAAATCCAGCATGACTGGGCGACACATCCCGAAAATATATATATTAGAAATATAAAATCTACATCTAATTTTTTAAAAAAATATATTTTATTTATGTACAATCTAATTCTAAAATTTATGTAGGCAAATTTTCAAAAAATATAAAAATTGCATATTTTCTTCTATTTTAAAATAAAAAATAAAATATTATAACCAATTTATGATTTTATGTTAGATTTGGGCTCAAAAATAAAAAAAACATTCATCAATTATTTTATTCAATTTGTTAGCTCTAGACTATAATATTTGCGGTGAAAAATTATATTGTAAAGTATATCATTATATATTAAAATATAATAAATACAATGTTAAAATTTAGACCTTAAAATAGTTAGGATTTTACTTAATGAGGTAAAAACTTCTTCATGAAAAGGGATCTATTTTGAAACTTAAAAAAGACTAATAAATAAAAACATGACATGGGAAAACAATCAAATAATTAACAATACAACTTATCTTAGATAGGTGCACTAAGAGTGATGTATCTTTCTTTACATAACTCATTACTCAGACCATTATATTTTCTAATAACCTTAATATTAGGTGACAACTCCTAAAACTTATGATCATGATTTTATGATTATAAAAAATATTTTTCCATACATTCCTCCATCTTCTGGTACAGGCACGTGGGAAATAGTTGTCACAACAACTAGTACAGATCTAATATTTTTAAATTGTAGGATGTATTTAAGAGTGTGATAACGATTGTTTTTTAAAGTATTTTTTTGTTCATAAATAAATTAAATTTATTCTTTATATCAACACATCAAAACTATTAAAAAACATAAGAAAATAAAATTAATTTTAAATAAAAATATATATACTTTTGAAAACTTCCTTTTGGGCACACTCGCAAATAGGACTAAACCACCCATGCATGACCCGAGTGTGCCACCTGTTATCGCCATTTTTGCTCATCTATTGTTTAATAGAGTAGCAGGCAGTTTGAGAGGAAAAGTGCGTGTCCATTTTTAGATGCTATCCATTTGCTTAACCAGGGGCCAAAACCATTGCCATCAAGCTATAGCTGATGGTTTCTAATTTCTAGTTTCTACTACTTAATTACAGCCACCACAGTTATCCTCTATAAATAAAACCCCATTGCAATCCATTAGCTTCATCAAACTCAACATTATTCCTACATAATACAGCCATTTACCTAAAATATAGAGAAAATTCCAAGGGTTTAAGTAGAAAATATGAGTACAAAAAAAGAGGCTTGGATTGTGGCAGCTAGCATTGAAGCTGTGGAGGAATTGAAGGACCAGGGCTTTTGCAGATGTACCTCCACCTTAATATCATTACACCAACATGCCATGAATAATTTGAGGTCGATACTTCAGCCAAAGAAGCTTCCTTCTTCATCTTCAGCTATGGTTTCGAGTAAATTGAAGAAATCAAGCCAGTCCGAGAAGTCTTTGAGCAAAGCCATGTACTTAGGTTTATGGGGTCCCTATTAAATGAAGCACGAGAAGCTGAAAACTTAGGCAAGCTGAAGCTGGTCCATTGAGAAGAAATAAGGTCGATGAGTGATGTAAGATGACTTTATAAACTGCTATATATATAGAATCCTGGACGAAAGTCCTGCTGAAAAATATTGCTGTCATCTCCTTCCTATCTCTTACCACTTGTGTTCTTCTTTTCAAGTTGTCTCCCTTGTAATCTTGCTTGGTTTTTCATCATTTTGTTTGAAAGAGCATGGCCATTTAGGCCATCGTCCTTGAATTTGCTGTCTTGCTAAGGACAGGAGAATCTGTGGAAGCGCGCAGGTGATAATCACAGAACTCGACAAGCAAATTATTCTGCTTAATTATGAGCATGGATTTTTCAAGTTCTTAACCGTGCCAAGATAAATCAAGGTTGATGCTTCCGCATATCAAGCAACTGGACTGTCAGAGATTTAATTTTGTAGAGGGAAAATTTCCTAAGAGAAAAGGACAGGTTAATCCCCAATTTTCATTAAATTATCAACTGGATCCCAGACAAAAAGAAAATCCTAATTGAGTCCCTCATAGGCTGGAAATTCATAAAAGTTGATGGCTTGCCTTGAAACGATTCGGTAATTTTTTAATAGCTGGTTAATTGGGTTATTTGATAGTTAGGGAATCTATTAGAAATTATTTTTTGTTTGAGGACCTAGATGAAAAGAAACGATAATTTAGGGGCAGATATTTCTCTTTTCCAAATCTTTTATAAATCTACCCATCTAAATCTTCCGGTCTGCATGATTAAATGTTCGATTAAATCCTGAAAAGAGATTTATTCTCCGCCTCCCAAAATTAAGCTACAAAAGTATCCGAAAATATTCTTATTTTTTATATATAAAAAAGGAAATTAAAGAATTCGAGGGATGCTGTCAACTTTATTTTATATTTAATTTAAAGAAAAAGAAACTGAAGCATGCATTATAGGCCCCACGAGTCCAGATTCCACGAAGTATACAATATTATGAGGAGAATAAGACGTCTTATCCCATAAAAAATACTGTTGGCCTTCGCTGGTTTCCTCACACAAAAGCACCGGCAAGAAGCCTTAGCTTCAGTGTTTTTCCTAAACTTTTGGTGCTCTCACCTACACAAGTAAACTCCTCCTCGCCATTTACTTCATGGAAAATAAAAGGTGATCTAAGTTTCAACAATATTCCCTCATCAAAAGAGTTTCCAACTAGTTGTTCGGTTCTTTATTAAAAACAAGTTCTGCAAGTAAAACTTGGTCGGTAGCAGCTGCTCTTGAAGGTGTGGAGGCCTTGAAAAACCAAGCCTTCTGTAGCTGGAACTACACATCGAGATCACTACACCAACATGCCAAGAACCATGTCAGATCAGTCTCTCAGGCCAAGAAAGAAGCTTTCTTCTTCAACTTCTGCAATTATTTCAGGCGAGGTCAAGGAAGAGAAGGCAAAACAGTCAGAGGAGTCTCTAACAGAAGTCATGTATCTGAGTTGTTGGGGACCCTGATAAGGAGACTATAGTGGTAGCTAGGACTATTCTGACTGCTGCAAGTTGATGTAAATAGTAAATTTCTCAGTCAATTTACTATATATCAATTCATGTGATTTTTGGATAATTTTTTGTTTACACCATTTTTTCTATGATTTCTGTTTTCCCGTTTGTCTTGGTAGTACCACTTATATATATATATATATACATATATATATATATATATATATATATATATATATATATATATATATATATATATATATATATATATATATCAAAATAACATGTAGTTTGTCTAATATTTATCTGTCTGTTATCATTGATTTAAACAACTTGTAGAATAATTAGAATATAACATTCTTTGTATAATTTAATAATTTCAAGTTTAAAGATCATTTGTATTACCATCATATGAGTCTTTTAATAAACACATGTGATCATGAAATTCTCACGTAATTATATTAGTTCTAAGTAATACTTATATTAACTTAATTATAAGAGCAATTATTTTATTTTATAAAGAAAATTACACAATAGCATTAGTTTCAACAACTCTAATTAATATTCAATCTTAATAGAGTATTGTTCATGAACATTTAAAAACTTTATTAGAAAATAAATATATTTACACTAATAAAATTAAAGCCACTTATAGCCCACATATACGCTATACCAGTTTATGCATCAAAAACTTGCTGGATAACGTGTGCCGTCCTTTTCCATGAGCAGAGAACTTGGTTTTTTTTAAGACACATGCAATGAATCCTATCATTGTTTTCAGCAAGGAATCCTGTATTTTCCCGGTTGAGTTGAGGCCAAGACAAGTGCTAAAGTTCTATCCTTTTAGCTCCATTCTTAAAGAAAAACTTGTGGATTTGCCTCCTATACTTGAGGCTCAATTTGGATTTTATAAACCAAAACCGTGTGCCTTACCCTAAACAAGTCACACTCTAGCTTTGACTTGATCGAGCATGCTAAAAGTTAAAATTCCCCAACCTTTTCTCCTTAATTTGTATTTTAGGCAACCAAGTGGTCCATCTTGCACATTAAATACATCGTATCCTAGCGTAACCCCACTGGAACAAATACCATCTGCTTTCGTTTAAGCCGAAACCACCAGCTACAGCTTGTTGCTAGATTCTGGTTTTCCTCCGAGCTTCTGGCCCTCTTTTCTTGCAATTACCTACCTGCTCTCTAAATAAGCAAAAGCACCCAGCTTGCCATTTCCACCATCAAACTCAAATCCTCAACTGCACCTCAACTTTTATCTAAAAATTGTACATTCCCTTGTTGTTCTAGTACTGATTAAGAAGGAAATAGAAAAATGAGTTCAGCAAGCAAAGCTTGGGCTGTAGCAACTAGCATTGCAGCTGTGGAAGCCTTGAAAGATCAAGGATTCTGTAGATGGAACTGCACAATAAGATCATTACATCAACATGGAAAGAACCAACTCAGGCCATTCTCTCAGGCCAAGAAGCTCTCTTCCCCATCTTCTACTGTGGTTCCGAGTAAAGTAAGAGATAATCAGGAAGATAAGCAATCAGGGCAGTCACTGAGAAAAGTCATGTACTTAAGTTCTTGGGGTCCTTACTAGGATCTCTACATTACTAGTCTCTATATCCATGCATGGACTGGTGTCAGCATGGAGACAATCAAGAGTTTTCAAGACTTATCCGAAGAAACACGACAAGATATCAACTTCTTGCAGAGATGGAAGTTGAGCTTCGTCAGATTATTCGGTCTAGCAATTTATGTTTCGATCAATGTTGAATGAAGTCCTGAATGATGGGAGAGTGTAAAGTGTAAACTTGGTCCCAATTTAATGAACATCAAACCATGTTATTATGGATAAATTTTGTTTACGCCATTTATTTTACAATTTCTGCTCTCCTATTTCTTTTGGGAGTTCTTCAGTTCTTTTTCTTTTTTAATAGGAAGCTACCCCTCTGATCAGTGAGAAATAATTACAAGATCCAATTTTAATACATCAAAAAATAATTTCCACCTGTAATTTTTTAGAATGAAACAGCTTTTAAAATTATTGCTGGATATTGAATGAATAAGCTAGCATGACGTGTCCACAATGTTTCTACACGGCGCGAGCCCCTTGAAACCTGATAATTGTTTTTTGTTTTTTTAATTATAATTATGATTATGTGAAACGTGTTAAAAATTATACCGTTCGAGCCCCTCGTTGAAGAAAAACAAATATTTTTTTCCCAGTGGCAGCCTCGCTTACTGGCCTTTAGGGTTTATTTTATTGTTAATGATTTTTATTCGGTATTATTAAATTTATTTCATTAAGAGTTTTTCTGCAACTAGTGTTATCATCATTAAAGCTTTATTATCTTATTTATTCTTTAATTTTTCTCTTGCTTGTCTCTCACGTCAGAGTTTGCACAATTCAAATCTTAAAAAGTCAAAGCTATAAAATAATAAAAAAATTGCAGGTAAAAATAGTGATTCTTAACGAACTATATTTTTTCCCAAAAGAAATAGTTTTCTATTTTTTATATAAAAAAAAATACAGTAATAATTGTTTTTAAAAAATATTCTTATTAATTTTTCCAGGTTTTGAGAAGATGGTTTTGGCAAATGCTAAAATTCTATCCTTCTAGCCCCTATTTTTATAGAGCAAAACGAGGGTTATTTAGCTAACATGTCACTCTTGCTCTCTCATGATCGAGCATGTTTAAATACTACCATTGGCTAACTTGTGAGCCCAAACCACCAGCAACAGCTTGTATGTGGTCCTTAGAGAAATCAAACCCTAAATCGTTTACACCATTTTCTCTAGCTCTTAGACTTCATCCTGAGGCAATCTTTTATCCTATGATTTACTTCTATGTATCGTCTTCATGCCATGGATAAATTGCATGCTTTTCAAATTATTCTCTCTTTGATGTGTATCCTTTGTTGGTCACAACTTGAGATATATAAACATTTGTTCTTTCAGTGCCCTTTCTACACTATGATTCGGGGTGCTATCACAAGCAGGACCCTTTTTGGTTGACCTTATTTGACATAGTGTTCGCTGCTTTAGTGGGCATACACGCACTTGAGAAAGAAAAAAGAGTTTATTCATCTACTTGCTTAATTAGTCCTCTAAGCCTCGATTTAATTTATCTGGAATGAAAGGAATGGTTGAGGCTTTCAACAAATGTATTGATCTCATCAGAATGTCTGCAAGGATTTTTTGTAGTTAGTCCAGTCTTGTTTGCCTAACCCTTGGCCAAGGTTTCAAACCATTATTAGTTCAAATCTCATTATCTTTATCGTATTTAATAATAATAAAAAAAGACATAATGCAGTGTGTATTTTGTCCAAGTTTCAAATCCTGATGATTTTACTTGATGGAATGTATTAAAGATTATATAAATTACATATTGAAGTCTCACATGATAACGTAAGTTTTTGGGTGAGGTAATTTCTCAACACCATGTATTTCTTGGAGTACTCCCCTCACACTATATACATTCTTTTCCATTTAATACATTTACACTTACCCAAAAAAATATGTTTGTTGGTGGTAGCTAATTTGGTTCCCTTCAAAATTATACTCATATTTTCCATAAACGCTATCAAACAAATAGCTTAAGTTACTGGTCATATTTTTCAGCTAAAACTCCTCTCTTTATTGTTGTTGTTGTTGTTCTAGTAAGGAATAAAATAAAAAAACAAGTTCAACAACCACAGTTTGGGTGGTAGCAACTAGTATTGTTGTTGTGGAAGCCTCGAAAAAACAAATGTTTTATAGATGAATTTGCACAATAAGATCATAGAATGAATTTATCCCCGTATTCTCCTATGGCTTCACAAACAAAAATAAATTCTCAATTGTATCCTTCATCTATGGAGCATCACCTAATTAATGTATTGTTTATTAAGATAATAGAGTTATTTTGTTTTATTATTTATTAAGAGTAAAATAATTTTTTTGCTTTAGTCTATATATAACCTCCCTATATTTAGGTTAAATAATTAATTAAGCATTGAAGTATTAATTAATGAAACTTTAGCCTCCTTTTTTTTTCTCTTTATTTTGTTTCGATTGTTTATCTAATATTACTATAACACAAATAATTATGACCTTACTATCCTATTATAATTGGCCATTACTATTGAAGACATTAAAACTATCATTTTATTACCAGTACAATCATAATTTTATCAATATTTTACTATAATCCTATAAAATCACTAACGTCTTACCACCACTATCATTATTTAATGTCTGTTTGGAAATACGATTAAAATTACTTTTGAAAGTGTTTTTCATTCAGAAATGTATCAAAATAATATTTTTTTTATTTTTTTCAAATTATTTTTTATATCAGCACATGAAAATGATCTAAAAAAAAAAACAAAAAAATAATTTAAAATAATTTTTTTCTTTTCAAAAAACACTTTTCAAATGCATTCTCAAACATGATGTTAGTCTTTCACCATTTGATTATCAATGTAACCACTATTAGATCATTATTTTTATTATCATTATTGTAACTCTAATATCATTATTATCAAAACAACAATCACCACCACAATCTTATTATTAAAGTAATCATCATCATTTGTAAAACCACCATACCATTCTTAATAATAGATACTATTATTATAATTATCATTAATAAAATAAGTATAATTACATCATCGCTTCTATTATCAGCTTCACAATTTATTTAATGTCCTTATTATTATCTTTCAAAACTACTAATGAAAAATAGTTTATTTTATTGAAAATATTTTCTTTAATTAATATATGTAAACAATGTTTATATAAATCCTCTGCAATCATTTTAACGCACGAAAATTTCAGATTTTTAAATCAGACGTCAAATGTTGATCTACAAAAGATAAATGTCCGAATCATATTGATTTTGCATCACCACTTCCTCTTCGTCTCTTCGAGATGGTAAGGGTTTATTAATGAGAAGATTTATAAAAACCACACTTCTGTACAGGTGCAGTGTTGATCTTTATTTATAGCATGTGTTTACAGTGCAATTGACAATATAGGAAAGCTAAATACAAACTTTGATATTGCATATCATAAACTAAATCTCCTATAATCAAGGGGGATCAACATCTGATTTAGTGTGATCCTTAACAGCCCCCCGCAAGCTGAGAGTGGGATTAATGGAGACACGAAGCTTGGAGCGAAAGAACACATAGAGATCTTTGGATACACTCTTGGTGAAGATGTCAGCCAGTTGTAGGTGAGATGGAATATGTTGAAGATGAATTTTTCCCGCAGTTACAAGTTCACGCAAGAAATGGTAATCAATATCAATATGCTTGGCACGTTTATGAGAGACAGGATTTGAGCCAAGAAATATTGCACTCTTGTTATCGCAAAGAAGCAGAGGCTTGTTGATCATAGGCACCTGTAAATCATGCAGAAGATGAGTGAGCCATAGGACTTCTACAGCTGTAAATGCAAGTGCGCGATATTCCGATTCGCAACTGGACCGAGAAACGGTGGGTTGTTTCTTGGCACTCCAAGACACAAGGTTGTTGCCAAGAAAAATTGAGTACCCAGACATGGACCTTCTAGTGTCAGGGCATCCTGCCCAATCTGCGTCTGAATACGCAACCAGTCGTGGAGGAGATGATGATGCAGTAAAAGTGAGCCCAAAATACAGCGTTCCTTTAACGTAGCGAAGAATACGTTTCACGGCTTGGAAGTGAAGATTAGTGGGTGCATGAAGAAATTGACTGACTGTATTGACAGAATGAGCAATATCCGGCCGGGTGATAGTCAAATATTGAAGGGCACCCACTATTGAGCGGTAAAGAGTGGAATCTGCAAATGCATCACCATCAGTGGATAAATGTTGAGAGACAACCATTGGAGTGACAATTGGTTTACTGTCCAACATTTGTGCACGGGCTAGAATGTCATGGGCATATTTGGTTTGACTGAGAAACAAACCATCTTGGAGTTGTGATGCTTCCAAACCAAGAAAATAAGACAGAGGGCCTAGGTCCTTCACAGCAAATTCAGTCTGAATTTGTGAAATAAATTGTGCAATAAGAGTATCATTGTTTCTAGTGAGGATGATATCATCCACGTAGAGAAGCAAGTAAAGAAGATCATTTTGCCGATGAAAAACAAACAGTGAAGTGTCTGCACGGCTGCAATTAAACCCAAGACTAATCAAGAAGGAGCTGAATCGATGAAACCAAGCACGAGGTGCTTGTTTCAAACCGTAAAGGGCCTTCTTTAATTTGCAAACATGCAGTGGTTTACGAGGATCAACATAGCCCGGAGGTTGTTCCATGTAGACAGTCTCCCGGAGTATGCCATTAAGAAAGGCATTTTTAATGTCCAATTGATGCAGCGGCCACCGGCGAGATGTGGCAAGAGAGAGGACTACTCTCACAGTAGAAGCTTTCACAACGGGGCTAAATGTGTCTGTATAATCAAGCCCAGGCAATTGGGTATAGCCTTTGGCAACAAGGCGAGCCTTCAATCGTTCCACAGACCCATCGGAGAGAAATTTTGTCCGAAAAACCCATTTTGAACCGACGATGTTGGCAGAGGATGGTCGTGGGACAAGGTCCCATGTATCATTCTGATGAAGAGCCTTCATTTCATCATCCATAGCTGCAAGCCAACCTGGGTTTTTGGCTGCTGATCGAAACCCCTTTGGCTCAGAAGATGCTAGCAGAGCATGAATTAGGGGACTGGAGGTGATAGTGGTGATGTGGGCATTGTGTCTCGGTTTGAAAATTCCAGACTTTCCACGAGTTATCATCGGGTGAGAGTTGGAGATGATGGATGATGAGACTGGGTCAACCGTAGCTGGCGATGGGGCTGGAATTGCAGAAGTCACCGGAGAGGATGAAGTTGATGAATCACTTATAGAAGGAGTTTGAACCTGCACAATCTCAGTAGACATGTCATCTGAACAATAATTGCATGGATTTAATGGAGGAGATGAAATAGCAATGGGTGAGGTGCTCGGTGAATTGATAACGGAGGACACAGGGGAAGAGGAAGACGAGGGTTCCAAAAAATTTGAAAAACCAATTTGAGTGACAGACGTGGCTTTCGAATTTTTTAAGAAAGGAAAATAAATTTCATCAAAGCACGCATGTCGGGTAATATACGTGCGAGAGGTGTGTGAGTCAAAACAGCGGAACCCTTTGTATGTAGTGCTGTAGCCAAGAAAAATACACGGTAAGCTGCGAGGAGAAAATTTATTAGGAGCATAATCACGTAAACATGGATAAACACGACAACCAAATGGATGAAAATTTTCGTAGTTGGGAGGCTTACCGTATAAGAGTTCAAAGGGAGAAATATTATTGAGGATCGGCGTTGGCAACCGGTTGATAATGTAAGTCGCTGTGCTGAAAGCATCTACCCAAAAATAAGAGGGGACATGAGAATGAAATAATAGGGCAAGACCAGTTTCAGTGATATGACGATGTTTGCGCTCAGCTCTACCATTTTGAGAAGGTGTGTACGGACAAGACATTTGATGCTGAATGCCATTTTGGTGAAGATGAGATTGAAAACGATTGCTTTTAAATTCAGCACCACCATCACTTTGAAATATTTTGATTTTAGTTGAGTGTTGATTTTCAACTAATTTTTGAAATTGAATAAAAATGTCAAAGAAATCAGATTTCAATTTCATGGGATAAAGCCAAGTAAACCGAGAATGGTCATCGACGAATAAGACATAATAGGTAAATCCTGAGTTTGATTTAACTGGGGCAGGTCCCCAAATATCACAATGAATGAGTCCTAGAACAATAGATGACCGTGTAGAATTTTGAGTAAATGGTTGGCGATGACTTTTCGCAAGTTGACAAGTTGAACAAAGTGATGGTTTGGGTAAAATAGAAGTTAGAAATAACTGCCCTTTTTTATTTAAAATTGATAAAATTGAGTGATTTACATGACCCAGGCGTGAGTGCCATAATTCAAATGAGGCATGTATTTTTTTATTTCGAAGAACTGATAAAAAAACAGAATGTCCACGTTCCAGCACATAAAGCCCACCTTCTCGTCTACCGGTTGCCACCACCTGTCCTGTGACCCGATTCTGAACAATAAAATGATCATCAACAAATTTAACAGAGACAGGATAATCAGAGGTTAATTTGCTTATGGATAAGAGATTTTTAGTGAGGTGAGGAACTACCAAAACATCTAACAATTTAAAATTAGGAGAAGGAGAGACTGTGCCAGTGTGAGATATGGAGAGAGAAGCACCGTTACCCACCACTACACATTCCTTACCATTATACGGTTCAATTTTGTCCAATTGAGATGAGTCTGGTGTCATATGAGCTGAAGCACCAGTGTCCGTGTACCAATCATGCGCATTTTCGTTTGAAATAGAGCAAGAGGCAGTGAAGGCTTCAGCAAGATTTGCCTGTTGATCATCACGTTTATACCTATTTCTGCAGCGGTCAGTAGTGTGACCCTCCACTTTGCAAATTTGGCATCGAAAGGAATTGAAGTGGCGTCTGCCACGGTAACTGTCACTGCCATGGGTGTGATTTCCAGAATACCCACCACGAGAACGACGGGATTTCGAGTGATAGCCACCACGGGGAGAGGAATAGTGTCCTTTGGTCACTGAGAATGCAACGGGTGATTCAGATGAAGAAAACCCAAGAGATTTCTGGAAAATTTCGAAGCTTTCTGCCTTGGGTACCAAATCTTTAAAAGAGGACAGCGGGGTGATTGCCATTTGAGCAGTGGAGAAATTTGCAAAATCAGTGCCTAACCCACGTAAAAACCAGTGGGATTTGTCTGTGTCATCAATTGGTCGACCCATGGCATTGAGTTGGTCACAGAGAGCTTTAAAGGAGCGGGAATATTCAGTAACACTGCGATTTCCACGCTTAAGAAGCTGCAATTCATCTTTGATTTGAAGCTCACGGGCTTTGGAAATATGGCTGAAGGAATTTTCCAAAGCCATCCATACATCACGTGCAGTTGTTAACCCAAGAACTTCAGCCATGGCTTCTTCAGTCAATGAAGAAAAGAGAAGACTGAGAAGACGCTGGTCTTGAAGCCGCCAGGCTGTGTAGGCAGGATTTGGTTGGGGAGTTGATGAGGAATTGGGAGTGATTGTAATTGGTGGTACTGTGACAGAGCCATCAACGTGGCTGAACAGATTTTGGCATTGGAGAAGGGGAAGTAACTGATTTCGCCAGAGAAGATAATTTGTGGAGGAGAGTTTGATGGTGACCATGTGAATCATGGTGTTGAACGAGAAGGAAGAGGAAGAATCAGCCATGACTGGATCGGGGAGGTTAATCCTTAAGGCTGCTCTGATACCATGAGAAGATTTATAAAAACCATACTTCTGTACAGGTGCAGTGTTGATCTTTATTTATAGCATGTGTTTACAGTGCAATTGACAATATAGGAAAGCTAATTACACGGGATGATAAATACAAACTTTGATATTGCATATCATAAACTAAATCTCCTATAATCAAGGGGGATCAACATCTGATTTAGTGTGATCCTTAACAATTAAAGACATGAAGAGGCAGGTTAGCAAGGGAAACCATTGATATGAGTTCTTTGAGGAGAAACTGCCATGAACAAGATTTTTGGATCAAATCAAAGTTAATAGTTTTTTTACTTTACTAATTTAGTTTTTTTTAAATAAAAAAAGAGAGAAATAATAAGTTTTTCTTCCCCTCATTTTTAGTTTATTTTTATGTTTTATTTCCGTTAAATACAAAATGTATATATGGTATTTTCTCAACCCTTTATTTGTGTCGGTTAATATCATGTGGCCAGCCTAACAAAATTACAAACGAAAATGGATGAAGGATTTACATTACACTAAATTTGATAATATAATGATTGATATAGATCATAATAATGTAAATTAAAATTAAAGGGATGACCCTGATTTTAGCTTGAATATAAATCATAAAATTATATATAAAAAAACAGTTTAATTTAAAAGTTAAGTTATTAAGTGAAATCTAAAATATAATTTATAGTATTTTTTAATACACATCTCAAATAAAAACTTTTTGAATTTGAATATTGCACAAATTTATTATACTAATCTACTAATTTAGTTTTTTTTTTTAAAAAAAAAAAGAGAAATAATAAGTTTTTCTTCCCCTCATTTTTAGTTTATTTTTATGTTTTATTTCCTTTAATACAAAACGTATATATGGTATTTTCTCAACCCTTTATTTGTGTCGGTTAATATCATGTGGCCAGCCTAACAAAATTACAAACGAAAATGGATGAAGGATTTACATTACACTAAATTTGATAATATAATGATTGATATAGATCATAATAATGTAAATTAAAATTAAAGGGATGACCCTGATTTTAGCTTGAATATAAATCATAAAATTATATATAAAAAAACAGTTTAATTTAAAAGTTAAGTTATTAAGTGAAATCTAAAATATAATTTATAGTATTTTTTAATACACATCTCAAATAAAAACTTTTTGAATTTGAATATTGCACAAATTTATTATACTAATCTACTAATTTAGTTTTTTTTTTTTAAAAAAAAAAAGAGAAATAATAAGTTTTTCTTCCCCTCATTTTTAGTTTATTTTTATGTTTTATTTCCTTTAATACAAAATGTATATATGGTATTTTCTCAACCCTTTATTTGTGTCGGTTAATATCATGTGGTCAGCCTAACAAAATTACAAACGAAAATGGATGAAGGATTTACATTACACTAAATTTGATAATATAATGATTGATATAGATCATAATAATGTAAATTAAAATTAAAAGTAAAGGGGGTATTCGTGATTTTTATCTTGAATATAAATTATAAAATTATATAAAAAATAATTTAACTTAAAAGTTTAAGTTATTAAATGGAATCTAAGATATAATTTATGCTATTTTATAATACACATCTCGAATAAAAACTTTTTGAATTTGAATATATTGCGTAAACTTATTATTACTTTGTGCTTAATATTTTTATTTAATTAATTAAAATATGCATTGTGAAACTCAAAATCAAATCATGACCATTTGTTCATTATAATTTTGATATCAAAAAGAAATTTTATTTTAATCTAAAAAATTTTAACTACTGAATAAATTCTTGAAATATAATTTATATCACTGTCAAGCAAAATCATCAATTGTAATGGATAGCTGAGAATTTGTTTTTGGTGACATATGCTATGGCCGTATGTATGGCAGTCGTTGTCGATCATTTATGATTGCAGGTGGAGACATGGCCGAATACTCACGTCCTATCATGCTCCTGCCCTCTGTGTTGAGCGAAAACAACTTGACTTGATTCCAATTCTTCAGACTCGATTGGATTTTTATATGAAAACTTTGTGCCCATCATTATATAGCAGGTCACATTCTGGCCTCTGTATGGTGGAGACACCATTTTCTCCCACCTGTAGTTTTTGACATTAACAAATCCTATCCCATCACGATCCCACTGATAAAAAAAAGAAGGAAAGAAAACACCTCATTGGCTTTCCACCCTGCTAAAACCAGCAGCCACATCTTTCAGGTATGGCCGGTAGCTTCTGCTTTCTTCCAAACCTCAGTCTACTTTTTATGAACTTACTCTCTATATAAGCAAGCCCCTGCATGCTTACAGTTTACACCATCAAATATTACAAATCCTCTCTGATATCTCGTCTTCCTGAACTAAGAAAATAGAAAATGAGTTCCACAACCAAAGCTTGGGCTGTAGCCACTAGTATTGCAGCCGTGGAAGCCTTGAAAGATCAAGGATATTGCGGGTGGAACTACACGATAAGATCATTACACCAACAAGCCAAGAACCAGGTCAGGTCAGCATCTAAGCCAAGGAAGCTGTCTTCTCCTTCTTCTACTTTGGTTTCAAGTAAAGTAAGAGAAAATCATAAAGCAAAGCAATCAGAGGAGTCGATGAGGAAAGTCATGTACTTAAGTTCTTGGGGTCCGTACTAGTATCTAAACTAGCAGCAGAGGAGCTACATCCATGCATAGACTAGCTAGCTGTGTCTCTGAAAAGACAATCAAGGAGTGAGTTTCTAAATTAGGGTTTGGTTACCATCTTAAGATAAAAAAGATGTAAATAGTGAGAGTTAATGTAGAGATACGTTCTCTTGTCTTTCCTGTTTTAAGAGATTATAAATTTATTCAGATAATTATTTCATCTTTTTATCTCTTTGCTTTAACCAGACAATTCTTATCACTTATGTTTCAGAACACCAATCAAAATGAAATTTAAGAGAAACTTGCTAGGAGTTAGGACAAAACCATGGCAATGCCAACTGCATATACAGACTAAACCCATCAACAATCATGGTCAGATTATGTTTTAGCAATTGTGTTTCAATGGAATACTGTTGAATGAATCGATATAAACTTTTTGTATAATCAACTTTTAATGCAGAAGCCTTACTATGATCATGTAATATTATATAGTGCAAATATGATTATCTAATTTACCCTTTCTCGTGCTATAGTTGATATTAAATATGCCAAATTAATTCAAATTATAAAACCAAAATAAGGCCAACTTTACTATAATTAATTAACCTGTATATAACATAGTTTCATGCATGGGTGTGATCGATAGACACTAAATTCCGTAAATATATATATATATATATATATATATATATATATATATATATATATATATAGTCTATTTTGTAGGAAAATAAATTACATAAAAAAAAACCTTGATGAGTTTTCACCCCAAATTGAATAGAGTATTTGAATAGCTGCTGTTAATTTGCATATTCGATCGAGCAACTTAGCTAAAATCACTATTTCCCCCATAAAATTTAACGCCCATAGTTTCCCTGACATAACTTTAATTGCTTCCAATCATCATTTTAACAAAATTAAAGTTTGATTAAAAAATTTGATTTTTTTTATTTGAATTTCAAATCATTTTTGAAGGTTAAATGAATTTCAAGAATATTTTAATCAAATCAAATATTTTTACTATGTAGTATCTTATTAAAAATTAAAATAGATAAAATCTCATATTTTGTTTATAGTTTTTATTTTTATTATAAGTTTCAATAATAGTCTTTTTTAGTGAAGGTGAGTTAATAAGTCTTAAATATTATATTCAAAATAAAATAAAAGATAAATTAATTGTTGAGAAGAGTGAATAAAAATGTATATAACAAAAAATTTAAGGAAATGGTATTCTTTTATTTTTCATTTAATATCACATCATTAGCTAAAAATACCAAAACTTCACAAGAAGAATATATTATAATAAGTTTGGAGCAAAATCACATGGTAAATTGAATTAATTTGTAAGCAAATTTAAATTCAATTGATAACCTATTATATATATACTATTTTGAATACTCATGGAAATAAATTCAATTAACAATCTTGATTATTTTACTCTAAATTTAGAAATCATTCTAGCTACATAAATTATCTCCTTTTGATACAATTATTCTTTTATTTAAAATATAAATATTTTAAAGATATCAATAAAAATATCCCATATTTGTTTAATGATATATACTCTTCCAGTAAAAAAAAAAAAAAAAAAAAAAACAGTTTTAATTTTAAGATGAATTTGTTTTGTATTTTTTTATGAATTGAATTCCAATTAGAATTCATATCAATACCCTTAAAACTAAGGATGTCAATCACAAAAATTTAAGAATTTCAAATACAAAAAATAATTTAATCATATGAATTGAAAGGGTCCAAGTTCAAACAACATATGAATAATATACTTTAAATAAAGCAACTATATTTTTTAAATAATTATGCTTCACACAAATTCATTTAATTTAGCTCTAAAAAAAAGTATATATGAATCATGGAAAGAGGCTTCGGCTAATCTCTTAAAAATGGTCCTGAATTATTTTACGTAAAGGGTATTTTTTAAGGAATTCTTTTCTAGTTTCTTGTTTGTGAACAAACAACAATAGAATCAACCAATACTATTAATGTCAGCTCGGCTTATGGTATGGTTTATAGGTTGGACCAAATCCAAAACAATGTCAAAATCTTTTTTTTTTATATAAATGAAACAACTTCATTTATAAAGAAAAAAAAAAGAAGAAAATAGGTTAAGTTGGATTTTAATCATGATCTCCTAAATTTAAAAAAACAATTGAGAGTATAATAAATACTTCTCACTTATAACTATATTAAAATAATATTTTTTATTTTAAAAAAATTATTTTTAATATTAAAAATAGTAGATCAATACAAAGGTAAAAAAAATATATTTATTAAAATATAATTTATAACTCAATTACAACAATAAAATCCTACAGCACTCAGTCTATATAGATCTACCATGTCAATTTTAAATAACACTACAATTGGTGTTTGAAATTTTAGTTTCGATTGCTTTTTCAAATATATTTTATTTTTAAAAATTATTTATAAAATCAGAATATAAAAATAATCTAAAAATATTAAAAAAAAATATTTATTTAAAAAAAAATCAGATCTTTTCGAAAACTACTTTTAAATGCTTCCGAAACACCCCTCAATCTCGATTGTCGGTACATAAACTATCTATCTTGTAGATGACACTTGCTGTAAAATCCAGAAACTATTACTCTTGATTTTTGCAAAACAACAGGCCTGAGTTTTTCAGTTACATTTGAGTCTTTTAACTTCTCCAGTTTGTCGGTGCCTGGAAATGTCCATGATAAGGAAACGACAATCGCTTTCTCCCTCAATTCTAGGCTGAAGAGAAACAGTGCCGCCGGTAAAGCTTAGATTTGGCCAAAACCATGAGCTAATTTGTAACTGCTTTCATCTTGTTTCTCTCTTATAAAAATAGCTCATCTGCGATTTGCTGCTCCTTATTTGCATTATATGCATAGCATATTACTGTACAATGAGTTGGAAGAGCAAAGTTTGGACAGTTGTAGGCAGTGTAGCAGCTGTGGAGGAATTGAAGGATAAAAACTTGTGTAGGCTAAATTCTCCCATGAAATCCTTGCACTACCACCATGTCATCAACAACATGGTCTCCTCCTCCTCGAAGCCTACTCAAGTAGGACGAGAAGCAGCATCGCCGCCGCCGCCACCACCAGCAGCAGCAGCAGGAGCAGCAACTACAACTTCAAAATTTGCACCAAAGAGGAAATGCAAAGAGAAAAGGGTAAATCAATCAGAAGACTCACTTAGAACTGTTATGTACTTGAGTTGCTGGGGTCCCAACTAAACTCAACTAATTGTAAGCAGAAAAATACAACACTTTGTAATTGCTAGCTCCTGCCCAGCATCGACAATAATAGAAGCAGAGAAAAAGGATGATGAGGAAGAAGCAAGCATGTGTATGTTTATGACAAAGTAAATAATCACATGTGCCTCGCTATTTCAATGTCAATGCAGCAAACCATATGCATCTTCTTTACTCTTTCTACTCACTTTCGATCATATGAACAGCTGAACATGTGTTGGCTTCATCATCATGGGGAGTGGGTGGGGAAGGTGAGTGATTCCTCCATGGCATGGCAAGGCAAGGCAAGGCTATATATATATATATATTATCCGAAGAAATCTCATCTCTCTTAAAAATATATTTTATGATCCAATTTTGATAATAAAATTCTGACTATCTTATATTTTTATTAAAAAAATACACATCCTATCTTAAATTCAATTCAAGATTTCTGTTCAGTTCGCAAAACTTTTGTTATTAGATTTAGGGACTACAAGGCTATATAGTACAAACCACTAATAAAACGTCAAATTCACAACCATACGCGATGATAGCCATCCTTGATTCTCTCCTAATCTCGTCCGAAAAACTCGATAAAAAGTGAAAGAAGAGATACGAGTTAGTACTGTCAAACCCAGGTCATGATCACTAATTGGATTTATTTATCCTTGTTTTTTTAAAAAAAGAAAGAATTTCTTGGTAGGAAATAAGGGATATCACACATACATCCTTAACGTTTAACAAAACTCACGAACGTAATATCCTGAATGTTCAAGGTGGTTTCATATAGCTTTACAGAATCCTCCTAATAAACTCTAAATCCTCAGAACTACAAGCTCCATATTGAATTTTAACACTCAAGACTTCATAGATACGAAACTCAGACTCAATAAGAGATAGATATGGATGAGAGCTCATTTAGCTGTGCAAATTGGATCCATATTGTACTACTTTTCCATAGTTGATAACGTTAATGATAAATAGATTTCCTTCGATGAAAACTCTGACTGTGACCTGTAAGTGACAGCTCCAGTAACCCTAATCTTAAATTTCCTTTCCCGCTGTCGATTAGTGCTTTGTGGATTAAGTATTATAATTAAGTCCAATGGGAAGATCCTAGAGAATCCATCCCTCATTACTGACCATGTCAAAAGATTTTAAAAAAGTAAAGTGACTTTTTACAAAGGTTGTGTGATTAAAACCTAGCAGGTTTTCTAGTGCATATGGCTGGTTAAATCATTGCCTGCAAAATATTATGAATGAACAACCGAGAAGGAATTATGGAAGGGGAGCTTTTTCTTGCAAGAGGGCCACATGGGATCATCAGTGAGTGTTATTTTAATGTTTCCACGAGATCATGTTTCCAACATCATAGCAAATCATGATGTTTTAGATGCTCTCTTCAAGTTTTTCTTTCGTATATTTGAGAACGTGGTTGTGATTATTTTTTAAAATATTTTTTATTTATAAATATATTAAAATGATAATTTTTTTATTTTTAGAAAATTATTTTTGATATCAGAATATTAAAATAATATAAAAATATCAATTTTTTTAATTTAAAATAAAAAAATTATTTTTTTTCATAAATACTTTCCGATCGCAATCCTAAACAGGCCATAATCTTTTATTCATTTTTTATTCATTTTAGAGACATGTTTTTTAAATTATTTCTTAATTAAGAATATATGGAAATAATATATTTTTTTATATGTTAGTTTGTCATTACTATATATATATATATATATACACACACACACACATTAATTGAATTTGTTTTAGGTAAACGTAATAATTTTAAAAACACGTTGAATCACGAAAACACTTTTCTAAACAGCTAAAGCAAGTTTATTCTTGAAGGAATAAATCTTAAGAGTGTGTCAATTTTGAATCAATTGACATCCGAGCTATTTCGTTCAAGAAAAAGTGGAATTAATTATTTTTATTCTTTTATTCAAACAATAAATTATATATATAATGATAAAGAATAATATAAATCATATTCAAAGACTTTACCTAACATGATAAACTTTTAGATAAAATAATTTTTTTAACATAGTATCAAAACTTTATTGACCCAACGATCACGAGTTCTAATCTCATTATTTTTATTTTATTGAATAAAAATCAAGTACAAGATAGTGTGAATCTGTGTGTAAATTTTAAGCTTAAAAAAATTTCACTTAAAAATGTATGTTAGAAAATAATATAAATAATATTCTAAAATTTCACCTAATAACTTAAATTTTAAAATTAGATGGTTCTTTGAGCTATAATGTTAGGAATATTAATTTTTTTTAATTTAATAAATAACGTGATATCGATCACAATATAGGAATTTCAAATCTCATCAATGAGATAATTATAATTATAATTATGAAACAGGATGAATGATAAAACTCCAAATGCATGATGCCACGTCATTTATCAAGTATCCATGTTATTATAAAATAAAAAATCCTCCTTTGTCCATATGTTGTGATGTGATGAACAGCTCATGAGCATGAATACGAAAGTAACTGGAAAATGAAACACACCATGTAGCTACTGTAATATAAAACTATATAAAATCTTAAATCTCCATCTAATTAATTTAAGATTTTAAGTTAAGTGATGATTTAGTGTGTGTGTGTGTGAATCGTTCTGTAGAATCCCAAAATTTCAAGTGCTAACTAAAACTTTCAAATTTCACAAACAATATTTTTATTTTTTATTTTAGAATTTTGATAAAAAAAAAAATCCACTTCCTATCTAAAAGTCTAATAAAAAGTTTTCACAGGTCCTCAAGGGATGTGGCATGATGATAAAGGACTTGAGATTTGCACAGCAAGTCTCGAGTTCGAGTCAGGGTATGCACTTCTTGTAAGAGTCTGGAACAACCAAAATTTTATTCACTCATGTAAACCCATAAAGTACGTTTTTCGAGGGGTGTGGTTTCCTCGAATTAAAAAAAAAAAACTTTTTACAAGTTGAAGAGTTCATGAAGTTAATGAAAAAAGCATCTATCAATATAATTTTTTTATTAATTTATCATTTTTTATAAGATAAAAATTTCCTATAAGTAATTATAATTCACAAGAAACTTATCACGAATGTATTATGATGCTATCAGAATATATTTAGTCTATGAGATAAACTAGTTAAGGATATATGAAAAGCAAACAAACAAAATGGAAATTAATATATAGATTCAACGAGTGTTTCTTTTTCTCCCTGTCCTTTTTTTCCATCAAATTCTTTTTTATTTTAATAATTATACGTTATATAATTTGGAAATTGGGTTTTGTTATTTATTTTAGTTGGTTTGGTATTAGATGCTTGTGGTGTCAGAAAATAAAAACAGGCGTATGATTAATTTGATAAAAATAAATAAAATAAAGTTAAATTAAATTAAAACAATTGAAAGTGATCGAAATTCAATTAAGTGTCAGTTTGGGAGTGTGATTGTTTTTTCAAATATTTTTTTATTTATAAATATATTAAAATATTTTTTTATTTTTAAAAAATTATTTTTGACACCAGTATATCAAAATGATTTAAAAATATTAAAATTTATTAATTTAAAATAAAAATAAAAATAATTTTTTTTAAAATTTTTTTTGTAAATACTTTCTGAATACAATACCAAACCGCCCCTGAAATATGAAAAACACAATTGACCGCAATAACATTAAAGGCAGTAGAAAACACTCCACCATCATGGCTTCCACAAAAAAGGCAAAAACGAACACACAGATGAGTGAAAAAGCCCGGGAATAAATTATGCAAACCGGTCCTTAAATAGACCAATCAAACACACCAAATTCCCAATAGGCCTTACCTTACAGCAGAAACTACACCTTTTGATGTACAATAGGGAGATATATAGCTTTCATCAACAGAAACATTATTATATAAAAAAACAGAAATTAAATCAAAAGAACGAGGCCCCAGTAAAACAAAACTATACAGGTTATCCATCTTTTAAAGCAGAGAGTGAGAGAAGAGTCTGGAGGTCTTTGCAAGATGCCATTTTGGCAAACAAGCAATGGCAATGCCGCTTCTTCTTCTACTACTACCACTTCTTCATCTTCAACATCTTCAAGCTCCATGAGTAGTAATAACAGCAATGGCAATAATGGCTGTCAACAGAACCAAAGTAACCAGCTTGGAGAGACAAGATCGAGTCTTTATTATTCGACTACTGCAATATCGTTTGTTACCAAGTCTTTGTTGCCGACTAGAAGAAGACTTAGACTTGATCCTCCTAACAAGCTCTTCTTTCCCTGTAAGAATTAAGGTTTTATAGTTATTTTTTGTTGAAAATCTTTGGCCATGTTCTTTTTTGTTTTGATTGTGTATGCATAGCTTGTACTGTTCTCGTACTCTCGTTTTTTTTTTTTTTGCTGTTTTCCTACTTTTTGTGATCTGGGTTTCTTTATTTTTATATGAAGAAATGACTTTTTGTGATCGATTTGTTGATGTCATAAATTACACACATTAGATTGTCCTCTGCTGATTTCGCTTGATATGAACTGTGTTTAGTAGATTCAGTTGTTCTCGGTGATGATCTGGGGTTTTCTTATTTAGTGAAGGGAAGTGAAATTCTTGAGAATGGTAATGTCTAGTCTATAAGAAAATAGATTGATTGTTCTTTGTTGATCAAAATCAAACAAGTTTAAGAAACCAAATTGGGTTTGCTCATTGTGTATCAACTGATATTCATCCAGCTGCTCTTTGTTAATGTACATATAGCTGAGGAACGTGGTTGTTTGATTAGTTTGCAGATTTGAAGCTATCATTATGCAGATGAATTCCGCTGTTTAATGATCCGTACCTTTGTTATTTCTGGGCTGTACTCTCTGTTTGAATCATTGGGAATTTGGCGGTGAACTAGATTTGTGTTTTCTTGGTACTTAATTTTGTTACAATACTGTTGTGTTGAAGATGAACCAGGTAAACAGGTTAGGAGTGCAATTGGCATCAAGAACACTTGCAAGTCTCATGTAGCTTTCAAGGTATGGAGCGTCTGTCGACTCCTTTTCTTTGATCAATGATTTTGATTTCGATCAATTTTGGGAATAATTAGTGACTTGATTGCTGTTGTAGTTCCAAACGACTGCACCAAAGAGCTGTTACATGCGTCCTCCTGGGGCTATACTCGCTCCCGGTGAAAGTCTTACTGCAACTGGTAATCAGTATCTCCTGCACCACCACTCTAGATCATTGTCCTTATTTAAGTGATCAGGGACAGTATGCTGTAAACACTTTGGTTTTAGGGTATTCTTATTCTGAATCATTACTTGTCCAACAGTATTCAAGTTTGTGGAACCTCCAGAGAACAATGACAGACAATTGGATCAGAAGAGCAGGGTTAAGTTCAAGATCATGAGCTTGAAAGTGAAAGGAGAAATGGAATATGTTCCTGAGATGGTAAATTGTCTGAACTCCTAATGTGATTTTTATTAGGGATTCAACATTAAGCTCATGGAAACATGATTTCATGAACATCTTCCTTGATTTTGCTGATAAAACTATTGTTTGTATTCAGTTTGACGAGCAGAAGGATCAGGTAGCAGTTGAGCAAATTTTGCGAGTAATTTTTCTTGATCCAGATTGCCCTAGCCCTGTAAGTAAATAGAAATATCTCTATGAAGTCCTCTGCCTGCATTTGAAAACAAAATATAAAGACCAGAGAAGGCTTTCTCAATCCTTGAGGGAATTTTGTTTTATCTCTGTTAAGGCACTGGAAAAACTTAAAAGACAACTGGCTGAGGCTGAAGCTGAGCTTGAGGCACGCAAGAAGCCTCCAGAAGACGCAGGTCCCCGAGTAGTTAACGAAGGACTTGTTATAGATGAGTGGGTAAGGTCTTGAGCATTTGGTGTGTAATTTCTTCTCATCACTTTGTGGCCTGTAAAACTTTCGTAACACTTATTTCTCTGGTATACATTTCAGAAAGAGCGGAGGGAAAGATACCTGGCACGCCAGCAGATTGAAGTTGATTCTGTTTGAAAGTTCTGTTTCCTTTTCTTGCAATGTTTTTTTCTTGAGCTGAGGTTCCTTCATACAATGTTGAATGCTTTGTCACTTTGTCCATTGGTGGAGGAGGACGTGTGATGTGTCCTTTTAGGATGTAGACGTGGAAATTTGTGAAGCAGTATTTATCAGCAAAACCTGTCAGAAAGAATAGTTAAAATGAAGGCATTCTGTAATGCCATTTTCAGCTATATTTGGTTTAAAGCATTTAATACTGCACTTGTGCTCTATGTACTGTAGATGTGGGATTTTGATTAGCATTGAACTATTTAATTCTGTGTTAGCAATTCATGTTTGAGTTTTGCAATCAATATTTCATGCACGGATTCTGCTTTTTCTTGCTCACAAGCCTAATTAAGAAACCTGGATCCGCCGGCTGGCAGGATTTCCAAAAAGACACGGGGTGTTAATCTGGTCAAAAATCCATGATAATTCGTGACTAGGTACAACATGGTTAAACCCAGTTAATTTATATATATATATATATAGTAAAAAAACAGTTTTTTATTTTGATTTTTTTCTCTCTTTCATGATTATGCCTTGCCCTAGATCGATCTCCATGCCACATGGTTTGCAGTTTTTCCTGTATAGAATGTGAGAGTAAAGCAACATATCTAGATTTCTCGTATCTGTATACTTTTTGATTGGATTGAAGAATATTTGAAATTTATAATCATTAGTGCTCATGCAAAGTATTTATAGTGTCGGCTTGTGATGCATGAAATCTTGCATTGTTATTTGAATGATCTAAGAAATAATATAAATTATATAATAGAATTTCATCTAATAGCTTAAGTTTTTAGATGAAATGATAAATTAATAAAACTTATTGATAGTCATGAGTTTGAATTTTATCATCCTTAATCTATTTGATAAAAATCAAGTATAAAATAATACAAATTTGTACAAGTTTCAAATTCAAAGGATTTTCATTTGAGGGATATATTAGAAAATAATATAAATTATATTTTAAAATTTTATTTAACAGTTTAAGTTTTTATATGAGATAATTCTTTAAATTATATTATCAGAACAGAAGAGATGGAAACCAAACAAAATTATAAAAACATATGTCTCTTTATTTTAATAATATATAAATTTATTCTTTCTTCCAGCGATAACAATTTTGTCTCTTTTTATCTGCATATTTTATCATAAAACATTAATCATGGAGGAAATTTTATTCTAAAACACTAACAACACAGCTTACAAGTGACCACGGATATGTGCTCAACTTGGCTGGCACTGGGCCCTTCAACAATCACGAACAAGCTAAATTATAAATTAAAAGAAGTTGAAATTGTTGTGTTTTAAAATGAAAACTACCAACCAGTATTATCTGTACTTTGTTTAATGGATTGAGAACATGATAGATGCAAATTTGCTGTGGAAGAATAATAAATACCCTTTTTTTTCTTTTTCTTTTCTTGATAAGGTGATGAACTAGTGGGATTGATTCAGATAGTGATCTTGATTTGGTTCTGATTCTCTTCTGGTCCACTGCAATTAAATTATCCTTCTAATGACAGTGATCAAGTGCCTGAAATGCGTTGTGATTGGACTCTTCCAATAAAAAAATGAAATGGAGTGGGATGGGTTCCGTAGATGATAGCCAATTAACTCTTAATTTATGGTTAGTCTAAGTTTATCCTTTTTCAAATAATCAGTACAGTTCTCGAAACAGGTTTGACAAGATCAACCCACTTGAATTTAACAGAGTTAATATTAAAGTTAGATCGAATTTAAACCTGATTAAGAATTAATTTCAAGTAACTGGTGGGACTAGGTTTAATAACTACACACAAGTCATTGTTTACATGGATAGGCCCAACCACACACAGATGTCAGAACAAAAGCATCAGCATTATTGAGAGAGAGAGAGAGAGAGAGAGAGAGAGAGATTATTCAAGGTTTGAAAGGATTTGTTGCTCTAAAGATTCATGGAAATGGTGATATTTGGGGACCCTCCATGGAAAGAGGATGATGTTTCTCTCCCAAGTGGGCTGGAAAGTTTAGGTGGGTTTTTTGTTTTTTTAATATATAAAAAGTAGAAACGAGCTCTTCCGTCCCTGTGAATGGGAATGAAAATGGCAGCCATGATTGATGCCCTAGCATGTAAATAAACTCTTGATTAAAGCTGGTAGGTGGATCTCACCTGAAAATTCAACGCCACAGTGGAGGCAGATATCAACTTCACATGGTGAAATTGAACTAGATTCATCCATCTCGACAAGTAGCGAGACAATTTGTCAACATCTGAGGGAGTCGTTTGTTTTGTCAATGGCTTCCTTCCACCATGCAGTAATACCATGGTTAGCCCATACACGTTTGTCTCTGACCATCCTCGCTGCTTGGTGCTGCTCTTGTGTGATCCATTCTTCCTGTGCTGATAAAGATCACCTCGCCTGTGGCTGCTCCCATGCAAGACCTTTATTATGGCAGAAACCATCCTTTTATGACCTAAATTCTCTTCCTTTTTTTTTAATTTTTCAGTGAAATTGATTTTTTTTATTAGATGATAATGAATGTTCTTGAATCAACAAATCAATTTATACATAAATAAAAATAAATGCAACTAATCATTTGAATTAGAAATAGAAATGATCACACGAAGCAAACATTTTATTTATTTATAGGATGGATTAGTAGTATACTTCTAAAATCCGATCTAGTTTAATAAGTCATTAAAAAACTAATTTATTATTTTTTCAAATAATTTTTCTAGTTTTTTTTTTTTTTGATATATTAATATTAAAAAATATTTTAAATAAAAAATCATTTTAAAAAATAATTGTTACTATAATTCCAAGAGTAGGCTATAAACCTATGCATGCATGATTAACCACGGACAGACAAGATAAATAATGATGATGTGTCATGGATTAAAAAAAAGTTCTTAATAAATTCCTAAAGTATCACATATTATTCAATTGAGTCCTTCCTTCCTTCCTTGACATACTTGACAAATTAAAATTAAGTTTCATCCAGAGAATTCCACACTCCCCAGAGAAATCCAGGTCAGATGCCGTCCCCTTACAGGCAGTCAATGTCAGCAATCAAGTGGCATGGCCGTGTAGCTTTCCCTGATATTCAACAAGGACAATAAATGATTATTGATCCTGGGCCCCAACACGCGTCACGTCCACACCCGCTTCCCAGTGCCAAATCTCATCACAGCACGTGTCCCAGTCACGTGACTGGAGAGTAAGTGAGAAGACAAGGTTGCCCACCTGGCAATTTCTCGAGGGTGTCATCAAGTAGGTGTCGGGTTGATATTGGCTAGCTATGGACGAGTCATGAGATGGGTCTTTGGACGATGTCGACACCTGCTGACTTCTCCCTCTACCTGCTCCAAAATTCTTACAATAATTTATCGTTGTTCAGATCCCGTGAAACAAGGATCGTTTTTCTACCGTCTCCTCAAAAGGTGGGTAACAAGATATGCATTCACCGTTTTCAGTGATATTTTAGATAAATAGTAGTTTATTACCTGCATTACACTAAGAAAAAAAAACATAAAAAAAATTAACAAAAAAAAAGTAATAATAAAAATAAAAATTATTATTATTATTATTTTATTATGTTAATAATAAAAAATAGTTCAAAGACTAAAAAAAGATTAAAAACTTTCACAAAAACAAACAAATAAAATAAATGATAAAATAAAAATTATCAACTGAAAAAAATCATTTGACTTAAAAAAAAACTAATAAAAAAACTAAAAGAAATAAAAAAAAGGAAAAAAAAATCAATTTTCAAATAATCATAAACACAAATTAAAATATAAGAACTAAATGTTTTAAAAAAATACTACCTCAATAAAAGAGAAAATAGTAAAAATTATTAGATTACCCCGTGAAAAAAAAAAAACTCAACTAATATTAGAAAAAAAAATCATTTCACATAAAAATAAAAAAAAATAAAAAAAACAAAAGAAAGAACAAAGAAAAAAATTAGAAATATTATTTTTCAAATGATCACAAATACAAATTAAATTTAAGAACAAAACTTTTCAAAAAAAACTGCTAACTCGACAAAAGAAAAAAATAATAATAATTAAAAACTAAAATCTAAGAGCATGTGTGTGTGTGTGTGTAAACATGGACAAAAATACATACTATTTAAAAAATAAAACTATTAAAATAAAAAATTAAAAGTATAAGGACCGAAATGAAAACTAAATATATTATCAATTTCAATCAAATGATAAAATTGAAAAATTCAAATCTTTGGTGCCAAACTTGTTAAGGGATTTTAAAGCAATCTAGAAATTAAAAAAATAAGGACTAAAATGAAAATGCAATATATAATCAATTTCAATTGAATGATACAATTAAAACACATCAAAATTTACATAATAGAAATAAAGATCACACGATACAATTAAAAGAAAGGTACAAAAAATAAAAAAGATGTAAAACTAGGGGGCTAACCTATAATTTAGGAAACAGGAGAAAGCGAATGGGGTGAAGGTTCAACTACCCACCTGCTCTTCCTCGTCCACCGTGTGAGGTCACGTGTCGCTCTATAAAAAAATTTACACACCGAGGGATCGACGGAGATACCAGACTGTCATTTTCCTCCACCTAAATAGACCTCACGCACCTCCGAAGAGGGCGTGAGGGTGACTATTGTCATCTGCGTGTACTACATGCGCTGACAGTAGTCACAAAAAAATAATAATCAAATAGGATCAATTACCAGGATACTCCCGTATCCAAGTCATCAATTTTATCTTATTATGAGTTATATTTGTATTTATCCATTAAAAAAAAATGAAATTCCTGTGGCACCCCCCCTAAAAACTGATTTTTGTCTTTTTGAGGGGTAAAATGGTTATTTTACTGTGTAAAGAAATATAAAAGAATTCAATAAATCAGACCGAACTGGAATGGAAAATGTACAATTACCGCCAAAACCCTGTATCAAGTATTTGTTTTTTTTTATCTTTTTCGAGGAACAACTGTTATTTTACTATGCAAAATAAAAAAAATCTGTAAATTGACGAACCGAATGACCCAAACAGACCCGAAAACTGAGCAACACTATTATAATCCACAGTGAAAACACTCACAAACTACAGTAATTAAACCACAATCTCTTTTAGTATATGTTATAATTATTATTAATATGATAATTATTATAAATATATATAATTATTAATTTTAGAGTTTTTAAAATCAATTAAGGTGTGTGTAGGTTAATTTGGATACTCATTCAAATAAATAAAAAATATGCATTAACTATCATTTTTATTTAAAATAATATTTTAAAAAACAATTTTAACATCTATATATCAAAAAATAAAAAAAAAATACTAGAAAATCATTTTTAAAACACAAAAATAAACTAGTTTTAATTCATACATGATAACATCCGATCTTATTGTAAAAAAGGCAAACTGCCATTAAATCAAGCCTTCACTTTATTAAAGAAAAAGCAAGGAGTAACTATAAAGTAAACCCTAAAGCTATATAGCACAGTGTAAATGTTCGATGTCCAACAACATTGGGTTATAAAATATTTGAACTAGATAAATGAAATGACTAACAAAAATATAAATAAAATGGCTAATGAATCCAAATATAATAAATTTTATTTTAATTCCAAGAAGCAAGAGATACAACACGGTGTAGACCTAAAAGTCTCGATTACGAATTAGTTCTTTAATATAATACAATGTTTCATAACATGTCAATTTCTTTGCTACAAACTAAATTAAACCATGTATATATTCAATAATTAAAAACTTAATATCATCATTAACAAAAAAAAAAAATTATGCAAGGAAACTTCACCACTTATAAAGCGTATTATATAGATTTAGATAAATGAGCAAAAATCAAATTATCCTAGACTTTTACAAGAGATGCATGCTTCACTTGAACTCAAGATTTGAACTTATCCTAAATATATATAGCAAAGATATAGCAAATAATATAAACCTATAGTTGAAATAAAAATATTAGAACTTATCCTAAATATATACAGCAAAGATATAAAATTATATCCATTGACTTTGCATGCAATATTTTTTCAAAAGAAAGCATTTATTCACCCTTAGAAAACTTAAATTCTAATAAATTCATTATTAAATAATAAAATTATAAAAATTATAAAAATATTATTAGAGGTCTTGCAAGACTTTTTAAATTTTTTATTACTCTAAAATTATGATTATACTATGAGATACGTTGTAAACTTTCATCACAATTTAAATTTAAAATTAAAAGATATGATTAATATGGTATTAAATAGTATTTTTTTTTTAAATATTATTTCCTAGAATAAAACAGGTGGAGAGGAAAAAAACACCTTAGCCAAAATTTAAATGTAATTTCTGAAACATGCCACAATCCATAACAAAATAATATCATTTTTAATTTGTTCAATTTTTAAATTGAACTGATATTTATCAGGTGTTTTTTTTTGCTTTTAAAGTTTATAATAAAAATTGCAATTTTATGAAGGTTTATAAAGTGTTTCGATGATAATTTGGGTCGAAAATAGATCAAAACAAGTTTATAGCTTAAAATTTCTTAGGCCTTGTTTTTCCATCCACAATGGTGGTCGAGATCTAGGCAAGAACATATAATGGATCGTCTAATGATTTTTTTTTTCAAAGAAAAAGGGTTGTCCACCCTAAATAAAAAATGAAAAACAAAAGACTCAAGCATGCAAGCCTACCAACGCTTGATATTGTTTTTTTTTTTTCAAGTATTTTCTTTTTCTTTTTATATTTTGTATAAATAAATTTTATTTTTGAAAATATTTTTTGTACTTTCATATAATATTCATAATATGTGTAGCCTTATATCATATTTTTATTCTATTTACTTAATTTAATATGATTGCTTTTTTAATTGTTTGATTGAGTAAATAAAATAATAAAGAAAAGATAGCAAATTGCTTATAATATAAGTAACAAGACTATTTCATTGTTGTTAAACTCGTGAGTTGACTCGTAAATAAAATAATAAAAAAAAGGTAGCAAATTGCTTATAATATAAGTAACATGACTATTTCATTATTTATTTCATAGTTATTAAATTTATGAGTTAACTTATAAAATCATATGATTTTACGAATTAACTAAACAAAACTTGTCAAACCAAATTAAAACTCGGTTCTCATTAAACTAAAAAAAAACACCACAATCGGTTCGGATCGATCTGTTTTAACGATCTAAAATTTCCATCTGCAAAACCGCCCCCTTATATTCTGCTTTATGCAAAGCTAGGCAATCCCCATCCCCCCCAAATTAGTATTTTCTCAGTTATCTCTCTTAATAAAAAAACAAATTAAATAAACCATTAGACTCAGACCATTTATTAAAAAAAAAATCTTGATTTCATGTATTATTTTAAATATTAATTTCAAAATTTATACTTGATTTTTTTTATTTGCTACTTTAAATTAATTTTTTTGATATTTTTAGTTCATTTTCATGTGTTTATGTTGAAATAATTTGTTGAAATTGGAATTAATACTGGTAATATCGCTGTTGATATCAATAATACTAATAATACTTTTAATAGCAATGTTTTTGATGAATGTATTAAAAATAGCGAGGAAAATGACGGTAATGAGACTTATTTTAGTTTACATAGCACACAAATATAATATTTATTTTAAATTTGTTAATTTTTACATAATAAAATTCTATAGACATAATTAATTTTTAGCTATGACTTTATAATTTTTATACAAAAAAATTTCATATATAATTTTTCTATTTTACAATCCAAGTTATAAGATTGGCTTCAAAATCATCATGATAAAAACCTTAATTTATTCTTTCATCATTAAATTATGAATTATAATAATATTTTAAGCATTCAACTAGCAATAAAATAATACAATACAATTACCAATCTTGTTATTCATACATCCAAAATATCCAAACCTCGAGCCTCACGCCCATCCAAAAACCATTTTATAAAGTAAACCACTTCCTGTTTCTTGTTTTACAATTCAGCTACTTTTCCTTCTATAAAAAACACCCTATCCTTCTGAACACTCGACCAAGCTTTTTGATATAATCCTCACTTGTTTCTATAATCTCTGTTCCCCCGATATTATCGGAAACCCCCAGAAATGAGTTATTTGAACCGTGTTTGGGTGGCAGCTACCGTGGCTGCAGTTGGATACCCTGATCAAGGGTGGAAATCCAGCTTAAAATCACTGAACCATGGCAAGAGGAGGGTGTTCTCTGGCGTAGTTGAATTGGACATCCAAACACTTTCTGCTCCAGCCGGATCGAACTGTGTTGGTCCTGGAAGGTGTGGATCGGAAGAGGGAGTGAGGCAGAACGATGAGTCTCTCCGACAAGTTATGTACTTAAATTGTTGGGGCCAGGGTTGACTAGGGGTGAGAAGGTAACGGTAACCGAGTGACTCAGTGTTGAGTTTAGAGTCCGAGGAAATTGACTAGGTGGTGAGTTGCAGAGTCTGGGGAAATTGGCCAGAGTTGATTAGGCAGTGGATCGTGGTCGATTGACTCAGTATTGAGTTGTAGACTCTGGTAATTGACTATGTGGTGAGTTGTAGAATCAATGTTGAGAGGGGATTTGCTTTAAATAGTGAAATTTATTGCGGGGAAGTGGGGATGAAAGAGAAAAAACATGATGTAAATTTGTACAGAAACAAATGTAAAAATTTATACGACGTCGTTTTGCTTTTATCTCATCTTATTTTATTTACTTGTATTTATACCTAAGATAATTGAATATCGAATTATTCCTTCACATATTGTTATTTTTTAAATGGAAATTAATTCCAAAAAATATTATCTTACACCAATTTAAAACAGTGGATATTCTTGCTAGAGCCCCTGATTACCGTCCACGACTCCACGCGCTCTTTTAGGGGCGCGATCAGGGTTATATTAGTATTTTTCTTCGTGTTAGCACATTAAAATAACTAATATGTCCTTTGAATTAAATAATGGAGGGGTACTTTTGCACAATTAAATTGTCTAGGCGCCTTTTGCATTGAAATTGTTTGTCTCAGGTATTTTTTTAATCACCAAATTTAATTTATGTAGACACGCCTAAAAGTATCTTTAATGGGGAAAATTATTTAGAATAACCACACTATTAATATGATTTTTAAGTGCTTGGGAATGTGCTTCGATAGTGCTTGGGTGATTTTTCTTTCAGTTTAGTGTTTTTTTTTTTTTTAACTTTTTTCAAATTTAATCCTTATTATTTCAGTTTTGATTTTTTAATATTATATTTTCAATAATATTTCTCAGTATTTTATATCATTCTTTTAATTGAATATTTATTTTCAATTACAATCTTCAATATTCTATATTGTTTTCTAAATTGAATTGTTTTTTCCATTATTTCCCTCTATATTTTTGTTCATTTTATTTTATGTTAGATTTGACAATTGTTAATTTAATTGTTATTTACTTTTTAATGCTTTTTAAAAAAGTATCTTTCAATTTTTTATTAATTGGAGTTTTGTTAATTCATGGGGTCGTGAGTTAGAAATATTTAATTATGTTGCTTGGATTATTTTTTTCAGGTTGTTTTTTACGATTGAGTCTTTTAGTACTGCCATTTTACAGTGTTGTTCCGATCTTATGTACTAAGTGCCTATTTGGTATTGTGGTCAAACCGTAGGTTTGTTGTGGTTGATATTTTTTTATTTTCATTTTAAATAACCATGGTTTGATATTTTTAGATCATTTTGATGTGTTGATGTCAAAAATAATTTTTAAAAAATAAAAAAATATATTATTTTAATGTATTTCGGCACGAAAAACACTTTGAAAAACAACCGCAATCGTACTCCCAAATACCCCATAAATCACGAGTTTAATATGCTAACGTAGCATTACGCAGGGCAATTTTACTTTTAATCTGTTTGCTATTGTTGTTTAGCTGCTTCTTCTTCTTGTTGTCATATTATTGTATTAAGCAAGGTTTAAATCGATTAATCAATTTTTTATTTTTGTTAAAAACACACTCATCTTTTAAACCTTTTTTTGAAAAACTATTGATTCAGCCACCGATATAGTAATAGCTAAAAAGTCATCCTATCAATTTCCATTGAACTGTAAATTGATATATTTATTCAATGGGTTTTTATCTCATGTTTATATTATCATTGTGTGTGGTTTCTAATACATGATATTTTTGTTTTTAATTTGTGAATAAATCTCTAATCATTAAAATTTTCTGATCAACGAAATCATTATAAAAAGAAGTCATATCACCCACATAATATTTCAGAGATTAAAGCTAGTAGTTCAAAGTTCAAACATTAAAATGACGCGTGTATTCTTGCAAGAAAATTAATCTCGACCTTAATTTTCCATATATTAATTTGTTCCAACTAATTATTTTATTCTTCAAAAATTATTTTTTATAAAATGAAGAAAATGACGACTTATAATTAAAAAAATATATATATATCTCCTTAAAAAGAGGGAGCGCACTTGAGTGAAATATTTCTTAGCTTGTTTAAAAAATGATATTTTTTTAATTCTTTAAAATTAATATAAGTTGACTCCATTAATTTTAATTTTAATGTCGAAATTATAGTTTTAAAAACATAAAGTGTAAAAAGTAATGGCACGCAGTTAACTCTTAATTTCAATGGTGTATTCTAAGCTAATTTTAATTTAAGGGCCAAAAAAGTATCGTGATTAAGAATCCCATTTGACATAATCTGAAAAAAATAATTTGACTTTAAATTTTAATTCAAAAATTGTTTTTTATATCAATAATTCAGAACAAAAACGAATTAAGTTAAAAGCAAGTTGGATTACAAGTAATTAAATATACTTTTTTCTTTTAAAAAAAAAGCATATTTAAATTTAAATCTTTAACTTTCGATAAAAATAAAATTCTGATTTAAATTATAAATTATTTTTAATTAAATATACTTATGACTTGTATTTAAAATAAAAAAATTTAAAAACAATTTACAAAATTAATAGAAATACAACCTAATTATAGTCCTGTTGCAAAATAGATAATTCGGTTTCAGTACATTGTGATACTCTTTTATGTTTTTTTTTTCTTTACAAAAATAACACAGTCAAATTTACAATTAATAATGTATAACACTCAAGAAAATAAATAAATAAATAATAATAAGACCCTTCTTGTTGGTTCTTAAGGTGGGAACTCTTCATTCCATATGGATAAGCAAGAAGTAAAAACCCTTTCAAAAGCTATCTATGATTGTTGATAACGGTAAAGAGAGTTGTTTTGTGGTTTTATCTCAAAAATAAGTTAATGACAAGCACGCAGACACAAAAGTTGGGTATGATCATACCGGTAAAGAGAGAGAGCTCCAATTCGCAAGGTTGTTTTGTGGTTTTATCTCCCATGAATTAACCTGCAGTGCTTCTTCAGAAAGTATAAAAGGCAAAGAGATCTGACGGATCATCAATTCACCACAAAATGGACATTCGCTTGCTATTGCATCATCCAGCTGAGAACGAAGCTGTTGATCACGACATAAGAAAGTCAGTTAAAATCACCATTACGAAGCTCATAATTGTTAACAAGAGGAGTCATGGCGTTTTCAGGTGTGCACAGAAGCCATTAACCAGGATTAAGTATATGAAAAAATCTCACTGAAAGTGAAGACTGCTATTGAAAATTAAAAGAATACTTCATATTTTGCCACTAAATGTTTGCTTGTGAATGACAAACATAAAACAGACCTTATCTACAGGAGTCATGCTAGTAATGGAATCCTCAGTTATGCCACCATTCATGTCTTTCCTAGCTCCGTCACCAAGCAATGTAAGCTGCTTCTGCAGATCCAGTATATTCACTGCCTGCATCGTTCATTTGAAAAAAAGAGTTGAAAAGGTCCGGTAAAAAATGAATTTCCTGCGAGTGAGATATTTTTACAACCAGAAATCTCACAAACGCAGAAGAAGTGTTCTACTTTCAGGGTACAAATAGAGCAATAAGCTTGTGCAGATATAGTCATCCATGATCCAGAAAATCATTCAATCACAATTTTGCCAGTATAATTCCTCTGTTCAGAACTAGCCATAAAACTCTAACAAATGAAATTCTTACAATATGCGAAAGTTTTAACCAATCAATGTTCGTTTTTTCTTCCATCCTAAAGAGAAAAGGATGGTGGGTTTGACAAGCAGAGGCCAAGTTGTTTTAATGGTCCTCATGCTAGTAAACAAAATGCATTTCCAAGTGATGCTTTCCAATTTGATTAAAGTTGTAGCCATTAATGGATGTGTTTTTGATGCTATTCAAAGTAAAAAAAAAATGTTAGTAACATGATTGGCTATTTAATCAGATTAGAAGTTACTTTGACTTTCAAGTTGCACCTACCGAGTAAAATGTCATCTTGATTCTCAAATTTACAACAGTAGCATTTAACCAAAAAATACTATGTGAGAAATGCTGCACATCAACTTACTTGAGTTTCATTGACAGAACATGTCACATGGGCAATCAAGCAATGCACATGAAAGGCATGCCCACATGGAAATACATAGAAGGGAGCCATTTGTCCTACTGATGTATAGCCCCGAGACATACGGTAGTCCCCACCCACAATCAAGATTTTGCGCTTACAAACCTGAGAAGAATAAATTCAGTAAGATGACAACGGAATTAAATATGTTCGCATAGCTCATATTTAAACAGTAAAAATCTTGGACTACCAACCGTGAGGGTGGTCCAAGTTTTAATCATGAGAAGAACCAACCTTATTGGGGAAATACTGAAGGCTGGGACTACCTCCAAAGTCTAAAATCTATTTCCTATGACCCAACTACAGAGTGATGACAACAGGGTAATGACACCAATTGAAATACACACAGAAGACTTATCTAGGCCCACCTATTGTCGGCCTTGGAATCTTTTAGAATACATGGAAAACTTCAGCAAAAAGTTTCAAAGGTGAGACAGATACAAAAAAGCATCCTTTTACTCCTAAGGCAAGTGAAGGGTAAAGTGATATCCCAACCAAAGCAAGTATGAAAGTGTATGAAAGTGTGGTAGCGGTTATTTTTTATAATGTTTTTTCGCTCAAAGATGCATCAAAACAATATTTTTTATTTTTTTAAAATTATTTTTGAAATTAGTTCATCAAAATGATCTAAAAATATATAAAAAAATAAGCAAAATGTTTTTTTTTCTGGGTAACACAGTTTCAACCTGTTCCTAAACAGCCTCATATGGAAAAAGATTAAGTGTAGCTTTAACATGCAGACTGTGAATGGAACACTAAAGACTAGAATGGCCAATACCCCACATTCCTCATCACGGTCAATGACAGCATATCTTTGAGCAAGTGCACTAATATCATTTCTTATGTTGTCAGCGCCATGTGTAGCATCATTCATCTCCTGTTTTAGCATTTCAATTTGGTTGTTGTAATCCTCCAATGATGAGCAAATTGCCTCCTACACTCACACAAGAGAGTCAACTCTAGTATAGAACCCAGCAGCAAAGTGACAGTAAAACACCCAAGTAGTAGAATGTTCATAACAGGCATAAAGTTACAAGGGCACACAGCAGCTCATATGACAATAGGTGGAGAGACAATCTTTGAAAATAAGAAGGGATCAACGATGTCAAGGAAAATTATCCCAAAACATCAGGGTAACAAGATTACCTTGAAGTCATCAATCAGGGCAAAGTCTGGAAAGAATGGTAATATATCTTCAATCTTTAGAAGGCCATCAGTTTCCTTGAGAAATGCTATTGCCTTCCTTATATTCTCCCTTTTAGTTCCCTTTTCTTGTTCGATAACATGCTTGGCAACCATAAGCCAAAGCTTCTTTCTCAAATCTTCGTCATCTTCCACCTTGTCAGCTTCAGCCATTGCAAGCTCAGGGTCAACCTAATTACAAGTGGGTAGATATGTCAAAATAGAATAAGACCACACAGATATACATAAAAAAAGAAGTAGAAAAGTTTGAAGGTCGTGTCTCATCTATAAATCTAAATGGGTGGCTGAAGACTACAGGAAAAACCAATTTATTTCTGAGCTCCTTGAATTTGGAGGTGTCTGTAAATTCAGTTTGAGAGAACTCGTAAGGGTTTTTTTTCCATTTTAGCTTGGGGCTACAGTGTCATATTCAACTTGGGATTTTGAGGTTTTTTCCCCTTCAACTATCTCATCTGAAAATTGTAATGGGTTAAACAATTCTATGAGGTGTCTGGTGGATAAAGGTAAAGCAAAATTTGCAGGGTTTGGTAAGAGCTAGAGCCTCCATGAAAAGAAAAGAAAATCTGTAAACAAATTTGGTAGAGGATTTCAGAAATAAAATCTCAAACATGAAGTATTCCTTTCCTCAGATTTTATTCCACCCAGTGTTCATCTGAGAACCCTGACCTTCTAGATAAGATTGCAAGGCTTCTAGCCTAGATTTGAATTTCTTATGGATTCTTTCAAAACTTGATGCCCTAAGTTTACAGCACTGGCTGCTGGTAAACTGGAGTACATCAAATTTCTATAAAACAAATTGCAGTAAGATCAAGAAGCACTAAAATATCACCTGTAGAGCAAGAGCAACTGCTTCTTCATGCATGGACATCATGCTGTATATATGAACACAGGCACGCATTCGCTTTTCTTTAAGGCAAAGGCGCAAGGCATACTTGGGATCATAGAAGAAATCTGGTCCATTCTCTCGTCCTTTCCCGAACTTGCATTGTAGGAAACGTAAAAGTGCATCATCATCCTCCTAAATATAAATGAAATAAATATCATCAAGGCAACCCACAAATGAACTGTGATAATACTGTTTGAGCAAAAACTCGTTGGTGCAGAAAATAAAAAGATAAATTAACTCAAGTGTTTTCATGGAATAGCTTCAGGAGAAAGAAAGTTTGGAATGACTATTGTGGCATCAAAAGGATCCAGAAAATACATATTGTTTACTTATCCAGATACAGACCCACTGGCATGCTTAACCTTTTGTCAGCAAGCAAGTCAAATTAAAATCTTAGATTGATATGGAGCATGCCAAACAAAATATGAAATTACATGCTTAAGGACATTTCCACCTGTTAAAATTCTAAGAACAAACCCAACCTGTTTAGCATAGAGAGAAAGAAGCAAGTTGTGAACTCCAGGATCCTCGTTATGCAAATTATGAACACAGAATTCCAAATATTTGATGACTTCATGGGTTTCATTCCTGCAGGTGACACAGTTGCAGTGAAAAGAGATCCACAATTCACCAGAAACATCAAATACATAATCCAACATCTATATGTTAATAACTGAACAGGAAATAGAATTTCTGAAGTTTATTGCAATTCATAACTATTGATCTATCAATTGGCGGTCATGACAGATGATACAAGATGCAAACTTTCTTTGAAAAAAAGTATTTTTTTGGTCATGAAATCTACAGATCAGATCAAAAGAAACGTTTGGGCCACAGGTAGAAAAAGGAAGCCAATAATTGTAATAGATGACGCTCAAAGAGAGAAACCAGAAGGATTGGGAAATCTACAATGGTGTGAGCAGCAGCACCAAAGCTAACTCAGACTTTCTATCATTTGCAAGTCTTGTTTAGAGCCAAAAACAAACTAAATAATAATGGAGACTATCACAAGAAAATTGAGCTCATTTTAATGCTCACCGAAGTAAGAACTCACTCTGATAAAAGAAAAATGTAATAATTAAAAAAAAGTTGCACCCATTACTTTGCATGAGGTTCACTTGAATAACGCATCATTGCAGGAATCAGTTTTCTTGGGTTCAAGTTTTTTGTTGTCATCCATGACTCTACTGTTTCATATGCATCAAGCACAATGAGGTCTGGCGCAAACTTGTACTGCAAAGAAAAAACAATCTCACTAAGTACCTTCGTAGAAATTAGGACTAAGAACAAGGCAGTGAGGACTCTTGAAAGTACAGAAAGCATTACAGCAAAAAACTTCGCTGCAACCATCCCTGATTGGGAAAATGAACCGTATTTCAAATCACTCAGCTCAAACCTGTACCTGAAGGTCTATTGGAACAGCAGGTTTCTGAAGCACTTCCAATGCTTTCTTTGTTTCTCCTTGCTGGAGTTAAACGCCACCCACCCACCAAAGAACAAAGGCAAATTAATAATATGAATTGCCAGGAACAAAGAGCTCAGGCATAAAAAACTGCCTACCTACATGCCTACACACACGTGCTTGCATGCGGTTTTGTACTATATGTGCTGTCATACGGTGTCCATGTTTGGTCAGATGCTAGAATGTTTTTATAAAAAAAATACTTTCTATGCCATTGCTGAGGAATAGGATTGTTTTTCTTTCTCTGCGGTGTCATGCATCACGTGGTTTTAGGGGAGTTTGCTCAGGTGACAATCAGTGTGATTGGGCTGCTGTTTTATGATATTCCTTTTGCTTTCTTACTTTGGAGGGTGACTTATTCTCTACCATGCTTTTGTAACTCTAGTCAGTTATTACAATTTTATTTTATCAAAAACAGAGTGCGCACCCGTGTGTTAAGAGAAGAATAAAGAATCTTAACCACCACTTTCAGCAAACAGACACTATCAACAAAATAGTATCTGACCAAATGAAGATAGAGCTTTTTTACTTAATGGACCTACTATATATGCTACAGTTAGAAGGACTCTGTTCTCAAATGAGAAGGATTTACCACACTAAAGTTGAAGACAAATATCATATTCATTAGCTTTGTTTTATGTTCTCATCCTCTATCACCAATCGAAAAAATGAAAATAGAGGACAATTTTGCATTCTCCAAGGAAACTAAACTACAGAGCATGGCAAGTACCAAAAAATGTCGGCAAATAAACAAAGGTCGAGAAAGCACCTGAATATAGTGGTGAATTACAATTTCATACTGTTCCTTCAGACTAGCAAAATACACTAGTTCTTCAACCCTGCCATAACTGCAGAAAAGCATTGAGCTAACATTCACTCCCGCATGGTCAAACAAAAGACCAATAACAATTTATACATGTGGATGCGAGGACAGCTAAGATGGTTTGATGTCGCGCAAAACTATCATAGTGCAAATGAGTTCTTTACCATGCAGTAGGATAAGGAACTGATATTAATAGAATGGAATCACACCAAGCAACAAAAATTGGTTATTTATCAATGGTTCCAAACACAGCCGTATCAAATTAGACTAGAGACAAACATTGTAGGTCTAAAAGATAAACAAGTGTAAAACACTACCAAATATTTATATGAATACCTCTCTAAAAGTTTCATAGTAGTTGCCTCATCCAAGACATCCTTGCAGTCACCGAGGAAAGCACAAAACTCTTGATTGATTGATTGGTACTCAGAGCTATGTTTCTCCAAAGCATTATCCTCTTCCAGGAGTAGCCGATTTATCTAGAAAATCAAATTTGAAATTCATTGCTAAAATTTAATGATCTCAGATAACAATTATTGATGCATATGGATTGAAAATCTTTTCAAGCAGAAAACATTACAATTCATTCATCAACTAATTTTTTTCATGTAGTGTAGCCAGAAGTGAATTACTACTTGCTACTAATGCAACAAGTGAAGAATGCCAATAAAAAATTTCTGCTTAAAGTAAAACAGAAGTAGCTAAAATTTTGATTAATTTGCTCAGATTCAAGATGTGGAATATACAAGGATGGCAAAGGAGCTGACATACCACGACCTTCAAGAAACAAATCATCCACTAGCATGGTCATGCCCAACAAATAATATAAAATGTTTGCTTTTCATTTTTTTCCAATATACTTTCAGTAGATATTAGCATTTGACTTTTGAGAGAAGTAGACACAAAAGTGGAAAATTACAAGTAGAAGAGAGGAAAAAGTTCAAAAATGTCTGGTATTGTCAGATACATATACCAAACCTAAGCTCATTTCTCTCTTGGCCAGTAACATCTATCAAATTGACAATGCAATCAATCTAGTGGATCAAAAGCATTAAGACCAAATATTTGAGATAGTTTTTTATCGAAGATACATGTTAGATAAATAAGCAAAACCTTATCCAAGTACAATTCAGTTGCCCATGTGGAAATCATTGTTATTTGGCACTTGTCATCCTTGGCAAGATTATCAAGCTTCCGCAACAAGAAAGTTCGCAAAGCATCCTGCATGTAAGCAAAGCTAAGTAAGAATTTCTTTTTACAATTCAGTCCTTTACTTTTGGCTGCCCTGAAAGTAGAAGTTATCATAAATGAAATGCAGATGTAACTTTTCTCAAGTCCTGACTGATATACAACTATACAGCTAACTATATTTACAGACTTGGACTACCAGTAGTAAAAACCATATTATGCGTGCTATTTATATAAATAGATGATAAGCATGGTTAAAATACAAAAAACCAGGTTGAGTGTTGACCCAATTGAAGTTTACTCAATGAAGCATCAAGGTCACATGTGAACTAATGATAGGGAACTACAGTCCTTCTCAAACTCCTGTTTTAGTATTGCATTTTCTATTTATATATTTATGCAGAAGTATGGACAAATTATATATTCAATGTGTAAGAAGTATGGACGACTTCTGGCAGAAAACATGATATGATGCATATAGCATGCAATCATTTTCTTACATTGAAACTAACATGACCTTATGTAGAAAATACAAATGGTCCTGAGTTTACCTGTTCGCCTACACTAATAAACTTCAATGTAACTTCCTCAAATGATAATATGTAATTAATCTGAAAAGATGAAGAGAAAGCACATCAAAACCAAAAAAAAAGAACTCTTATTAGTTATATGTCATCTTCTAAATAATGACACGATCACATAATGAATGAGCTATTTCAAAAAATAAAATCCAGAAACAGAGAATTCACTTTTGCATAGAAAGATGCTGCTCTTGGAAAATCCCTGAAGGTGAAAGCAGCATCTGCCTGCATCAGAAACCACACCAGTTATACAGTGGCCAGATAACAAGAAGCATTCTCCAAAAGATACTGCTTGCAGATGCAATTAAAATTTAAGGTGCCGTAATTTTAAACTTAAAATTCATTTATCACAAACCAGCTACTATTTACTTGATGCGTGGTTTATTAGACATTACCTGCACTAAATATACTTGGTCTCTCTGGAGTGGGTCTCGGCAATTTGCTAAAGCTGCAGCATATTCTTTCATGTCTAGATACACCTTCCACATATCTCGCCCTTCATCGTTAACAGAAACCTATTCATTTCTCAATCCAGTGACACAAAATGAATAAATAACTTTCTTATGCAACATTGACAAAAAAATACCACACTAGAGAACAATCAAGACACTGGCAGATTTAATATTTTCCTTAGTAGTTTTAGTTTTCTTATACAGTTCAGGAATCATTGCGCTGTTTGAATTCTACATGAGTCATATAGCTTTTAATGGCGATTCCTTTTCTAAAAGGATAAGGATTTAGACCTGGACCTAGTATAAATTGGGCTGCCAATGCTGTTTTTCAGAAATGTCTTGTATTATTATCAATCTATTTACATTTTTGAGGTTTTCTATGCACTCTAAACCTATTTTTCTAGTTCTAGCTTCATTATCTTCCAGTTTATGCCATTGAAATTCTATTCTTTTCTGTTATGAATTAATTTCTCTTCCCACACTACGCCATATCATGAGATACAAACCTGGAAAATAGAATTTTGGTCATATGCGTAGAACAAGCCAGCAGTGGCATCACTGCATAATCCGATAACACCACTTGAAACCGATTCTGATGTTTGGTCAAACTGAAGCTCCTCTATAATTTGCTCACTGATTCTGTTGACAACCTATCAAAACATGACAGAAGCATAAACACCTAAATGAGGTAAATGCATAAATTGGAAAATCCTAGGCGATGCAAAGGCAACCTAATTTAAATCCAAAATACTTCAGTTGAAGAACATGAGATGTAATAGAAGAGACTAAGCAAAAGCAAAGGCCTCATTACCAGAAATAGTTACAAAAACAAAAGGTAATGAATGAAAACTTATGTTTATACTCACTCATAAAGTAGACAACCTATTGGCATTACCAGGAGTAAGAGTGTCATGAGTGTTTGTTATGACTTACCTTAACCTTGTTTCCAATAAGAAGTAAGAAATGAAATTCAGAAACTGCCATTGAACTCGGTTTAACTGCATCAACACCATCACTTAATTTTGAATAGTCCAAAAGAGCCTTATTCTCCACAAAATTCTCATCACCATTGATGTAACTGCCCAAGAAATTTTCATTGAAAAACTGTAAGTAACTGAGGACTAACAAGCGGCATATGTAGAGAAACTACAATAGCCATTTTCTAAGACATGAGTGGAGCACAAAGCTGTATGAGCAAAATGAGTTTTTTTTTACATTTACCCAAAATGTGACGATCAAAAGAACTTTTACAGATGCTTCTGCGGATACAAGGGGAGTAGTCAAGAATGATATTCCTTACCTATGCTGCGCTCCAAAATTTAAGCCACCATGATAGATACCTGCTCCAGAAAGCCATGCAAAATGCATTGCTCTTCTTTGCTTGATAAAGAAATGCAATTCACTGATAGATGACCAAATAAGCACAGGGGCTTCATGGTCAGAAAGTTCAAGAAAAAATGGAAAATAACTATTCCCAAGTCATCATATAGATTACAGATTACAAAAATAAATAAGGAAGTAAAGGAACTTAAATAACTTTAGGCAATGAGAAGTGCTTGCCTGTTTGGTATTTCCCCTGGCAGTTCCATAAAATGCACCACGCGTTCCAAGTAACTAGCAAAAACTGTCTACAAATGCTAACTACTAATAAGAATTCAATTTGAATTATAGCCAATATCATGTAAAACAAAGTGCTGCAAACCAATAACGAGCTGTTCCAGTCACTTGGTAAGAAATTCATAGCACAACCACAAACAAATTCAGGATCAAAAGCACAAAGAAGATGAGTTCTACAACAATCAGTTACTTCATGATAGCACGCAGAATTTATATCAGAAACAAACTTACCTCCAATAATCCAATTCCAGTAAAAGAATAAAGTCGTGTTGGAGTAACAGCCATCACATAATATCTGGTCCCATTGCTTAAGGTAGCCGTTTCCATCTGCAAACCAACAAGAGATCATTTCCTTAAGCACAGATATAAATGCCATATAATTAATCCTAAAATGCAATTCCTTCAAATTTATCAACTTTTATCAACCAAAACCAAAGAAAGAGCAAACCTGCAAAGCCATGAAAGCTTCAGGCAATTCCTTTAATTCATACAAAAACTTTATATACTTCTCCCTCTTATCTTTCTCATCTACAGCCATCTCGAATAGCTGTCCATTATCTGTCCCAATAACAACTTCCTTCGTAGACGCTGCACAAGAAAACATATTTCACAATTCATCAAAACCATTAATTCCAATCACTTTCTACAAGTAACTACAATAGATATCATAATAACTTAAAATTCTATCTCTTTTCACTTCAATCAAAATTAACCATAGTTTACCAATTTAAATCAAACAAACACGTCACACAAACCCCTTCTCTAACTCGAAATCACAATTCACAGGCATACACAGTAAAAAAATTTACAACAAAACCAAACTAACATATATTTCCGCAGGGTTGAGCTTTTACTTTTTCATTTCAATCCACAATTAACATCCACATTTAAACCATTTTTTTTCTTTAAATCAAGCAATTAAAAAAAATCAAAACTAGTTACCTTCAGTAATCAGTTGCCGATTCCAAGCAACAGCATTAACGATCAAACCTTTCAACCTCCCAAGCACACGTGGCTTACTCCATTTAGCATGCATATAAAAAGTCTCCGCACCACCTCCACCAACAACGGTGGCGATACAGTGGCTACCACCAGGATCCACAAACACTCTATGTATAGATTGATCGCCAGGCCGTCCACTCGAAAGATCAAAATCTAGCATTTCAAGTATGAAAATTAGAAATTTTCTTCGTTGATAGGGAAAACAGGAAGAATTTGCATGTGAATTGAGTACCGGAAGAACCGCCGGCGCCGAAGTCATGTCGAATAAGCCAACCTTTGCTGGTACCTAATAAGATGACGTCGTTTCCTGCTGCCATACAGGTGATAACACCACGGCCTTTTGATGCGTACCGTTCTAGGAGATCGACGGTGAATACTTGCCGTGATTGATCCATTTCCTGCAAATATTTTTGAGATTAAATTATTGAATTTATAAGCAATGATTTGATTTAGAGTTGCTGAGAAAAATTGAGTTGCCTGAATTTTTAACCGGAGACTAATACACCGGGAAAGTTGCCTGAAGTGGTACAGTTGATTAATGAGGTTATCGGTTACAGAGGGTTTCAACGGATTTAATTTGTTGTGTTCAATGAATTCACACGACGTCGTTCCTCTCCGCTTTGGTTTTTCTCGGCAGTGTTTCAATGCTTAAGAGTGTTCCCATTCTTAAGAGAAAAAAAAATCCTTATGGATTATTTGATAATATTGTGCTTACAGAAAGTATTTTCAATTTAATTAATTCTGAGAACACGAGTTCCCTAGATTAAATTAAAAATCTTAAGGTAAATTATTTTAACACCAATATAAGTATATGTTAATCTTGATACACCAATGCATCATTTTGTTGTGATATTATTTTACCTTCATTTTATTTACAAAATGATTCTTATATTATTAATGATAGGGTGATTATCTTTTTCTTGCTTCTCAACAAAGATTATAATTAATATTTATGCTTTGAGTTCTGGTTTATTATTAATATTATTTTAAAATTATTATTTAATTGTTGATTGTTATTTATTAATTTTTAAATATTTAAATTCACCCTATTATTTTTACAAGTATATGTTTGATATTATAATGTATAGCATTTTTGTAAAATATTTTTTTTATTTAAAAAAACAGTAAGATATATTTTTTAAAATGTGCACTTCTAAACTCTCAATTTTAAGTGTTTTTTTGAGAATGTAGTAAAAATTATGTTTTAAAATGTATTAAAATTTATATTTTTTTAAAAAATATTTTTAATGTTAGATTTTCAAAATATTTTTATAAAAAAATAATAATAAAATAACAGCAAATATATGTGCCCGTTTGGTACTGTGGTATTAACCACATTCCAAAAAAAGCTACTGCATTATCGTTGGTAACCATTGAAAACAGTTGCACAATCCCATGCGCCCACCAATAAAACCGTTCCAACCACCGTTTCATGACAAATACAATTGGTAATTGTTAATTTCCCACCATAACAACCGCAGAAACCACACAGCCCCTTCTCCTTCACAAAAAATTATCGTTGGAATTATTATTCCAAATCACTGTCCCGATTGTAACAATTATATTTGTCCCCTCTTCTCCTTCACATCTGCCTCTCACATCCCACACTTCTTGGCCTCACCCTCTGCTCCCCTTCTCCTTCACATCCACGTCGATCGTCCCTCACCGACTTTGCAACAAATCACGACTGTTCCGTTATCTTTTTCAGGACAACAAGATCCATGCACCACCCCACCAAAGTAAGCTCTTCTTTTTGTTAACCGCTTGTTTTTTCTCTTATTTGAGGCTTTTTTTTCATGTTAGGATCTTGGATCTGTGTTCTTACCTCTTTGTGAACTCTGTGATGTTATGGGTTTTTAATGAATTAGAGTAATTAATTAGCTATTACAAAGACGTTCTCGTCCCTCATTGTCGTCCTTACAGCTATGTTTTCTCTTTTCGTTACTCGATAATGAAGCAAGTCTCAAGTTTGAACTACTTGTTGCATTTTATGGCCGAAAATATGGGAATCCAATTTACTGATTTTGAGCTACATGTCCCGTTGTATTTAACTGTTATTTGACGAAATTATTCTTTCATAGAAATGACAAGGTGTCTCCAGTTTTAACATGGTAATGTGTTATTTAAGATAGAAAAACATTCAGTTTGTAAGATTGAAAATGATGCTTAACCAATTATCTCAATCTCTTGTATATCTTCATCTATACCAGAATGGTGAACTGTTTTGTTTAAAATCTCAGTTTGGAGTTGTCAAGTGTTTGATATTTTTTATCCTGGCTTTTTAGATATGTATTATGCACTGTTTTTTTAGCAATTACCAATTTACCAAATACAGAGATAGATAATGTAAAATCAAAATTGATAGGATTTTGGAGGCTCTGTTTTTAAATTTATTACCTTTCTTCTTAGGAAAACCTGAACCTTTTAAGGGTAAGTCTTAAATTGATGCTTCATGTTTTTAGTTGTGTTCTTATATAATGGACTGCCTGAAAGTTTGTTTACTAAATTTTAAGTTTACAAACTTTTGATTGAATTTTAAGATATTGTCAATGCTCTTATACAAGAAGGGTTTTCTATGGATGTTGCACAGTTATATTTTGAACTCCAATACTTATTCATGATGCTCCTATTGTTGTTCGGCTTCTACATGAAAAATGCTATTGTTTTATTGTAATCTATGTGAGAATCTTTAGTTCACAATAGTAATAAGACATGGAGTTTGCAGCTTGAGGTATATTGTATATAAAGATGTCAAAGGCTCTAAACTTTCTTTATATCATTTCTGTTCCTAGCTTGATGACTTTCAAGCAAAATATATGGACAATCTTTAGAGCATTTCCTGGAGGATGTGATGGCAAACATTATTTTTTGCCCCCATAGATTTAATTTTAATAACATGACAATGACAGGTTCTCCATTATTGTTTGCCCCCATAGATTTAATTTTAATAACATGACAATGACAGGTTCTCCTTGGACACTTCATCAACTCTTGTTCTGCTCCATGCTATTCAAATGACCTGTCATTGAGTAATCAAGGGAATTAAGTGTATTTACACAAATGTGCCTACTCATATGACTCAACAAATCTTATGTTACGTGATATAATGTTACAGATTGTCGATGTCTAATATACTGAACCTAATAAATTAGAAGGAACGTTGTGATTTATGTATCACTAACATGTGATTAAGAATCAATTTGGTTTTCTATTTGCATGTGGTTTTCATGTTGTTTTACATGTATGCTGTAAAATGCAGGTTTGTTTTTTTTACTTTTATTTAAAAAATTACATGACCAAGTTAGTTCCTTCATAATATTTTCTGTTTTTGTTAATGTTGATTTGTTTTTGGATTCAAAGTTATACGCGGTATCATGGACAATTTTGAATCTATGATAAAGTTGTTTGGAATAGAGAAATGTTGCATATTTTTTGTAATCTATGCATTAAGGCTATTGACATGGGAATGAGTCCGAATATGCATTTTGGTAAATCCGATTGGAAATTTATTTCAACATCATTTAAAGAACAAATAGGTCATGCATTCACCAAAACACAGTTGAAAAATAAATAGGATGGATGTAAAAAAGATTGGAGAATATGGATGAAATTGATTGCTGAAACTGGTGTGGGCTGGAGTAACGAATTATGGATAATTGCGGCTAGTGATGAGTGGTGAAAATTAAAAATTCAGGTAAATGTTTGTCGAACTATTCCATATCCTTTGTAATGTTTTGTGAATATAATTTACATGAAAACTATTTATTTTATGCAGGAAATTAGGGGAGCAAAAAAATTCAGACATGCCGGTATTGAGCCATCGTTGAAGTTCAAATTTGATAAAATATTCCCTAGCGTAATTAGTACAGGACAACATGCATGGGCACCATTATCAGGCGTAATTGGTGGCAATGAAGTCGATTTGGTCATATTTAATGTCGGTGTAGAAGGTGCTGATTTGGAAAAAAAAAATGCGGGGATTCAGAGGAGAATGTCAATGAGGATTTTGAAAATTGTAATCCTCGAGGCGTTAAGGGGGTGCATATGTCAACTAGTAGCAACACAAAGAGTAGTGGCAAAAGAAAAGAAAGAGAGCACCTAGAGCTGAGAGCTAAAAAGAAAAAGTCATCTGGAATTGGTGCTCAACTAGTATCATTGCATCAACAACTTCTCAACAGCATGTCCAGTAGGAGTGATTCCACTTCTGCGAATAGAGATTTGTCAGGCTGTAGTATTCCTGAAGTTATGGCTGAGTTCCAATCAATACCTGGTTCGACGGATGATGACGAATTTTTTTACCTCGTTACTAAGTTTCTACATGTGCGAAGAAATAGAGAAATGTAAGCTATCATCGATAGTATTGAAAAAAAAATATAGTTAGCTTCAACAAAACATCGCATGCTGAAAAAACACTTAACTGCAATGCTCTTTTTTTATTTAACTGTTTGGTTTTTATATCTGTCTTTCTTCGGATTGTAATGTAACAAGTAATTTGTTGAGCGCAAGTTTTTCTATTTTGACTTTCGTATTGAGTTATTTTGATGTTATAAAAGATATTATTTTATAATAACATCTTATACTGTGATTTAAAGTTTTTTATTTATCAGAAATTATTGTGCTCATTGTTATGAATGAATGTTTGTTTGTACTAGTGAATAAAAATATTATTACGAATATTAAGAACATAATATTGTTTAACCATGCAAGTTATCTTAAAAAAAAAGAGCAAAATGTAGATCTTAACTCAAAGTATTTTTTATGCAACACTTATATTTTATTGTATTTATTTCTAGTGTTGCTAGATATGAATAATCTACATTTTAATGTTCTATTTAACGGGGTTTTTGAAGGTGACTATGACAATGTTATGGATCGTGTTGTTGATCACATTAATTATGGTGATTATGAAGGAAACAATAGCCATTTTACTTGAATTATTCTTTACATTATGAAAATATGATTATTAATACAATACACAAACACACACACATATATAATGTCCTTTAAAGTAATTTCACAAGTTAAAAGCAATATGCAAAGCTTGATAACCAAATACACAAAACTATTTTTTTTCAACCTTATACTCAACCACAGTTTTAACCAAATACTCTACAATTGATTTTGAATCGCAATAAAAATATTTTTTTAAAACTAATTTTTTTTCAATCTCAGTCACAACAGCAACAATACCAAACACACTTATAATCACCCAGCATAACAGCAAATCATGGGCCGACAGATCCTCGTATAACGCTCCTTATGGACCCCATTAAACTAGGAAACAAACCGCCACACCAAATCCCATTTCATACAGAATTTTCCCTTTTTTGACCATTTAATCCTTTAAATCAAATCGGAGCGTCTAATATTAAAGCCGTTTATAATCCAACGGTTAATATCCCACCATTAGGCTCCAACGAATACTTTTTCTACAACGGTCAAAAAAATATTTAAAACAACACAAAACCCTCAAAAATTCCCTCATCAACCCCCCGCCCCCCCCAAAAAAAAAAAATCTCTCTTTTCTCACACACAGATTCCTTAAAAAAGGATCCAGTCTTGATCTGTTAAAAACAAAGAAAATCATCATTTTGATCTTTCAAGAAGAAAGATGAGTAGTATTCTTCAATACCCGGAAGTGGTTGATGCTCCTGAAGTTCAGATATGGAACAATGCAGCGTTTGATAATGGAGAATCTGAGGATTCTTTGAATCTTAAGACTTCTTGGTGGAATCAGAGTCTTGAATCCGATGCAAGCAAAGAGAATCTTAGCCCAGTTTGTGAAAAATCTTCTCCTGTTTTTATCAATTCTTCAAAACCCACCAAGCCACTTCAATCTAATGCCAATCTGGTTAACTCACAAGGGAGTAATTCTATGAAGGATGGGTTGTCGAAGATGGCGGAGAAAAATGAGGGGATCAAAAATCATGATGAGAAAAAGATTGATACAGAGATTGAAGAGATCGAGAAGGAGATAAAGCGTTTATCTTCAAGACTTGAAGTACTTAGGCTTGAAAAGGCAGAGAGGAATTTATCAAAGATAATTGAAAAGAGAGGGAGGGTTGTGGCTGCAAAATTTATGGAGCAGAAACAGAGTGTCAAGATTGAAGAGCCAATGGTTTCAAGTGCTCAATATAAGATTAATAGAAGAGGGGTCAGTTTAGGGCCAAATGAGATTTTGTCTGGATCCAAATCAAGGTTATTGTTTGGAAAACAGGAGATGAAAACTCCTGTTTCGACGCAGAACCGGCGGAAATCTTGTTTTTGGAAGCTTGAAGAAATTGATGAGTTAAAGGCAACTAAAGAGAGAGGAAAAAGTCAGAGTGTTAGTCCAAGATCAAGAAAAAATGTGTCCAAAATTCAAGTTCCTAAACAGGCTGTTACTACTGTGGGGTCTAGAAGGACAGTGAAGAAAGACGTCGGGGTTATTGCTTTAATTCAGCCAAAGAATCTATTCAAAGAAGGGGAAAAATCTGCGCCCAATAAGAAACCCTTGAAGCCCGGACGAGTGGTGGCTAGTAGGTATAATCAGATTGGAACCAGTCAGTCTAATGGGAATCTAACTGCTAGCGAGGCTCGGAAGAGGTCTTTGCCGGATAATGAGAAGGAAGATGGCAATAAGAGGCGGGCTTCGCGAGGTAATGGGGTGAGTCAGAGATCGGAGAGCGGCAGAGTGAAGAAGAAGTGGGAGATTCCAAGTGAAGTAGTGGTATACAAGTTTGATGCCGAGGAGGAATCTCCGCAGGATGTAGTGACCGATATGTTGCCGAAGATTAAGACTTTCAGAAGTGTTGCTGAGACTCCAAGGGACTCAGGGGCGGCAAAAAGAGTGTCTGACTTGGTTGGGAGGAAATCATACTTCTGCCCCGCCGAGGAGACTGCAGCAGGGGACTCTGTTTGCCAGACTCTTAGTTTTGCAGAAGAGGATAGCGAGAAAGAATAAAATAGGACTAAAGGGAAGTTCTTCTTCTTCTTCTTCTTCTTCTTCTTCTTCTTAACCTCATTTGAATTGATTAAGGTTTTTACCAGCTTTGTTGTTGGTAAGCCATATCTCCTGTTATGGAGCAAGGACTTTTTTGGTTTGGTCTAAATGGGGTTTGCGACTTTGTAAGTTTGTAGTCTAGTTTCATTTCCCTTCTGAATACATGCAATAATATGATAAGCTTGTCAATCTATTTCTGTGCTGAATTGAAAATGTGATATCATATATTTCATTCCTTCTCAATGGCTTAGTTGTTTGATCTATCCTCATATGTTTGCTAGGCAAACCATGACTTTTCTTGCTTCATTATTTCTTATTAGAAAATAATATAAACTATTTTTTTGACCTTATAGAATAAGTTAAGATTTTAGATTAAAATGATCATTTTGTAACTAAAATAATTTTAAAAAATAATATAAATCATGTCTCAAGATATCATCTAACATTTTAATTTTTCAAGTTACAATGATAACTAAATCATTGCTAAAATAACTATAGAAAACAATATAAATCATGAAATATTATCTAACATCTTAATGGATGAAATGGTTACAACCATTGCTAAATCATGGCTATTATCTTTTGATATTCAACCACTTTAGATTGCATTTCATGTTACCTTTTCAGGTTCAAGAAAGGAGGTAGCTTTTTATGAGGTGGTATCTTGCATATAGCCTTTATGGAGAGAAAAAAACAGAGAGAATGCAGGAATACTTGAAATTCCTCCTCTCATAGAGATCCTAAATGAAACAATTGAGAGTAATTGCTGGATTCTGATTAGTGAAATGGTTTCAATTCCTCTAAATTGAACATTTTTTAAAGCCTAATGTTGCAGAGTTGAAAGAACAAATTCCTCTTATTGCTGAACATAAAAAAAAAATGCTCATAAGAACCTCGGAATGATTTAGTTATATGTTTTTTGGATTGTTTGCAATGACAACATTTTGGATGTATTGATCTAACCATTTTTCTTTTTCTCAAGAATAGTCTGATTGAAAAATAGAAAACATAACCAAATTTTTTATATGTAACATCTTGTGTATTAGCCTGTTTTAGAATATGATTAAGATTATTTTTTAAAATATTTTTTATTTATAAATGTATTAAAATAATATTTTTTTTAAAATTATTTATGATTTTAGCACTTGAAAATTATCTAAATATACTATAAAAATTTAATTTAAAATAAAAAAAAATTTTTTTTTCAATAACTCTTTTAAAACATGGTGTCAAATAGGACTTATATTTCTTATTTACTAGATAGATAAGACATAACCTATAAAGAATTCTAGACATGTTACACAAGTTATATAAGAAGTAATAATGATGATAATTTTATATGTGATTATTGAATTCTTTCAATGGAATTTATTAAGGGAATGATTAGCTATAACCATTAATCTTTTTAGATTAGATTTAGAAGATATTGTTTTTACTTTTAAAAAAATCCACTTAATTTGGATGGTAATTATTTTACCTACTTAACTTTGTATTCTTCTACTTATTGTAGATTTATATCTTTATTTATATAAATAGTTAATGTGTGATTTTTTTTTATCATATAAAAACACCTTAGTTTCTAGGCATCCTATGCACTGCCTCAAGCTAAATTTATTAGCAAAAATTGTTCATAAGCATGAATGATCAATCACTCGCTTAGGTTAGATGTACAGTTCCTATCATGCAAAATTCTGATATAATACAGCATGAGGCTGGACAGGCCACACAACGAAGTGGGTTTTTGCGGGAAAAAAAAAAGTATTTTTGAAAAAATTTAATTAGTTTTTAAATTAATTTTTTTAATTTTTTTAAGTTATTTTCATATTGATATCAAAAATAAATTTTTAAAATAAAAAACACTTCAAAAATAATCTGGAATATTATTTCAAACAATCATCGACTCTATAGTGAAAGGATTCAGTGATTGTTTGAGAATATAGTTACAGTTATTTTTTAAAGTATTTTTTTATTTAAAAATATATTAAAATAATATTTTTTTTATTTTTAAAAATTTATTTTTTATAATAACATATGAAAATAATATAAAAATACAAAAAAATATTTTTAATTTAAAATAAAAAATTCAATCTTTTGTTTTTTAAACTTTTTGAAAACATTACCAAAAAGGGCATTAGTTTCGGTACATTGAAGGTGGCCTTGAGGAAAACCCAATCAGACAACTGGCTGGTAACCATTCATGACCATGCATCAAAGCAGTCAATCATGAGCTTTAAATTACAAGAAATGTTAACGAGGAAATTCTTCTCTGCGTTTTTTTTTAGTTTTCTTTTGGAAAGAGATCTTTTCTTTGATTGGAAACAGATCTTTATTTCCTTTACTGTTTTGATTCCTTTTACAAGTAATTATTATATATATTGGCTCGACGGTCAAGATCTGAATCAATTTAATTAAAAAAATATATAATTAAACTAGTTAATTGATTTACATTTAGTCATAATCGCTATCAACCTGTTGGCTTTTTTCTTGAATTTTTTTTTAAAGAAAGTGATATCATTTTGATGAAAAACAATTAGGGGGCATGCAGACTCGTGGTCTTTGTCTTGTTGGGTTTTACAACTACGCTTTTGCAAGTATTTGACAGGTTATAAATTAAAAGATCAAAAAGGAAAGGTTCTTAGAATTATGTAATGGTAGGAGTTAATGCAGGATGAACGCATGAAGTTTGAGATTTGCAACTTCTCAGGAAATATAAACCTTCCTCCGCTGCAGTTACTCTATTTAACCATGTCTTGGACGTCGAGTTTCATTCTCTCACCGTTTAAAATTTGTGTTTCCAATCTTATTCCTCGATGCTCTCCCTATATAAACTCCTCTAGCTTATGCCCTAAGGTTTGCCTCTCTTTTTTTTAAGGTAAAAGGAGAAAGTAGGGTTTTACAATGAGAGGGTTCGCATTCTTCCAGAGAGCCTTTAGAGTTTCTCAAGAGCACCCTACTTTCACTAAGCTGCTTATTATCACCACTGTTAGGTTACATTTCATAACATATTTCTTATTTATTTGAGTTACTGTTTTCTTTTTCTTTTTTTGAGGATTTATATATATGTTGTTGAAGCTTTTGACTAATTTGTACAGACAACACGGTTTTTCCTTATTAAAAAAGTTTCTAAGAAGTGTGTTTCATCCTAAAAAGCTGTCATGCACAGTATATATAGAGGTTGCGTTTGGTTAATGTCCAGGGAGATGAAGTGATAGATACGTGTTTGGTTGGGCCCGTTATGCTATCTTCGGCTCATCTGTCTCAGGCTACCTTAAATTAATACAGTAAAATAAAATCACTACGTGAAAATTAATATGTTTGTATTGATTAGTGACTGCAAATCCAAAACTTTTGTTGGCGCATCAAGTATTCCATGTGAGAACTTGTTGATAATGTTATTTTTTGCTGTTGTTTTCAACTTATATGGTTCTCGAATTATTGCAGTGGTGGAGGTGTGCTAACGTTTTCTGATGCCAGTCCGTTCCAAAGATCGATCACAGGCGCCTCATCTCAGAATGAAGGCAAGAAAAAGAAGGTGGTAGTTCTTGGAACTGGCTGGGCAGCCACAAGTTTTTTGAAAAACCTGAAGAGCTCCTCCTATGATGTTCAAGTTGTTTCTCCGAATAACTTCTTCGCGTTCACTCCTTTGTTACCAAGTGTAACTAACGGAACTGTGGAAGCACGCAGCATAGTGGAGCCAATTCGCAATATTGTGAAAAAGGTTGGAAGCAATAATAACTGTTAAATTTACAGTGTTTAGTTGTTGTTTTTAATTAGTTTTGCTGAGTTATGTTTCTTGTTTGTTTGTTTGTTTTGTAATATTGCAGAAACCTTACAATGTTGAGTTCGAAGAAGCTGAATGTTATAAGATTGATCCAGTAAATAAGAAAGTTTATTGTCGGTCTAACCAATCCTCAACTTTGGATGGAATTGAAGAATTCACAGTTGATTATGATGTCTTGATATTGGCCATGGGAGCTCGTGTAAATACTTTCAACACCCCCGGTGTCGAAGAACATGCTCATTTCTTGAAGGTATGTTCTGAATAATGACTTTGATTTGCTGCTTATCACCATTTAAAGAAAGTTTGAAATTATAAGTATCAGCTATAGAAAATCCCTGAATTCCTGATTACTCTATCGAATGGTCTGGAAGGGAAATCCTAAACCATGACTTGATCTCACCCTGCAGGAAGTAGGAGACGCGCAGAAGCTTCGTAAGTCAATAATTGAGTGTTACGAGCGCGCAAGCCTTCCGAATGTAAGCGAAGAAGAGAAGAAGCGAATGATGCATTTTGTAGTTGTTGGAGGTGGTCCAACAGGTGTGGAGTATGCTGCAGAGCTCCATGACTTGGCATTTGATGATATGGCAAAGCTATATCCCTCAGCTAAAGACTACCTGAAAATAACCCTTCTTGAGGCTGGTGATCACATTTTGAACATGTAAGTCAGATTAGTTCTCGCTTAATTTATTGAGTTCTGAAGTGTGATTATGACTATGGTAATGACAAGTTTTTCGTTGATTGATTCTTGAAGGTTTGACAAACGAATTACTGCATTTGCTACCGATAAATTCCAAAGAGATGGCATTGATGTAAAGACAGGATCAATGGTTGTAAAAGTGTCTGATAAGGATATTTCTACCAAGGAGAGAAAAACTGGTGAAATTGTTTCTGTACCATATGGAGTGGTCCTATGGTCAACCGGCATTGCTACTCGTCCTGTTGTCAGGGATTTCATGAACCACATTGGTCAGGTCTGTGGTTCCGCTACCATGAGCATCTTACTATTTCACCTCGGTTTCTGAAGTTTTACTCATGAAAAACTTTTCAACTAAACTAACCATTGTGGAATGTTATCTGGGCCCAGGCCAAAAGGCGTGTTCTGGCAACCGATGAATGGCTGAGGGTTGAAGGTTGCGAAGATGTATATGCTCTGGGTGACTGTGCGACTATAAATCAACGCAGAGTCATAGTAAGTCAACGTTTACAAATTCAATATTTATGTATTGTACACATTGCATAGTGTTTTCTGATGAAATTTTCAGCTGACTTGATATAATAATGCCCTGTGATTTATCAGGAAGATATAGCAGCAATATTCGAGAAGGCAGACAAGACCAGCAATGGTACTCTAGATCTTAAAGACTTCAAAGAAGTTGTCGGCCACATCTGTGAGAGATACCCTCAAGTTGAGCTGTACTTGCGAAAGAACAAACTGAAAAGTTTTTATGATTTACTGAAGAATGCTAAAGGAGATGACAAGAAACAGATAGATATTGAAACATTTAAGAAGGCTCTATCCGAAGTTGATTCTCAAATGAAAAGTCTCCCACCAACAGCTCAGGTAATATTTTAGTTTTCACTTTTCTGTTGACATTATTCAAATATTCTATAGTATTCATTCACGTTATCGATTTTCAATTTCTTTTTATTTTATAGGTGGCTGCACAACAAGGAGAATACCTTGCAAAATGTTTCAACAGAATGGAGCTTTGTGAAAATAATCCTGAGGGTCCTCTGAGGTTCAGGGCTTCAGGCCGACACCGGTTCCATCCCTTCAGGTACAATATATTCGCCCACCATTTTTCTTCTTTTCAGTCTTCATATGCTATGAATTACGTATTGCATGGAATCTATCGATTTCATAGAGGAGATCTAGGAAAGTAAAGGGAAAAAATTACTAAATGATGGATTTGCTAGGCGATTGAAAACGCAATATCGACAATTTGTTTATAAAATTTCAGGTACAGGCACTTTGGACAATTTGCTCCATTAGGTGGAGAGCAGACTGCAGCTCAACTTCCAGGAGATTGGGTTTCGATCGGACATAGCACTCAGTGGCTCTGGTATTCGGTTTATGCAAGGTAATGATTCCCTCATGTCCACATGTATTTGTCTATTTGATTTATATCAGAATATTTTCATCATTTGACAGCTCTCCTCCTCTACTTACAGCAAGCTAGTCAGCTGGCGTACAAGAATGTTGGTGATATCTGACTGGTCGAGAAGGTTTATATTTGGAAGGGACTCCAGCAAGATCTGAGACAGCTCAGGGCAGTATTTTCTACAACAATTAATGTCATGTGACATTTAGACGACATATTTTGCTCCAATTTTGTTTCAGTCTACTTTATTTAGCCTTGTTTCTTCCAATACCTACGATATTGGTTCTATTGTGGGGTACTGCGAAGAGGTTTTACAGAAAGTTACAAGCTTACATTTAGAAGAAAACGACAGTACTTTGATGCAACCATCAGAAAGGAACAGCATGAATTGATAAGAAATTCAAAAGAATGACTTGGTTAAAATGGAATCAGGATTCGCCGATATTCCTAAACAATCTGAAATTAAGGGCAAGTAGTGTACCCGAAAGTTTTTCTGCTAAGAATTTATTTTCTAGTGAAACAACCAGGAAAAACACTGACAAACAAAGATAATTATGTGAAGCATTGAGCTAGAGGTGGAATGAAATCTGCTAAGAATTGTCTGGGCTTCATTACTTATTTTGCAAGATTCATGCTCCAGAACTCTCAGATTCGACTTGAATCTCTTCCGAATATTGACCTTCTAAGCCAGTCAGATACCACCAACACTCTCGTGCGCCAGCTGACTAGCTTGCTGGAAGTAAAAAAAATATATATATCAAATGACGACAGTATGTTAACATTAGAGCTGGTATTTCAATAAGAGTATTACCTTGTATACACCGCGTACCAGAGCCACTGAGTGCTATAGCCAACGGAAATCCAATCTCCCGGAAGTTGAGCTGCAGTTTGCTCTCCTCCCAGTGGAGCAAATTGTCCAAAATGCTTATACCTTGCATTTGATAATCGACAGATGTATCGGCATTTTTTCTAAAACTTTTCATTACAATATCAACAAACATAAACAAATGGTGTTTTTGACAGGGAACACAGTGTCCTTGTTATGAAACCTTAAACTAGTCTCAAGTAAATAAGACTTTTGCAACATATTCAGAAAGCTTCTACAAAAAAAAAAAAAAAATTGGCAAGATGAACTGATTCATGAAGGGCATTACTTAAAATGATATTTTTTTTGAAAAAAAAAATAATTTTTGATATTAATATATACAAAAAAATGAAAAAAAAAACTAATTTGAAAAAAAAATACAAATTTTAACAAGAAGCAGATTGAACCTCAATTTTAAACATCCAGTCAAGAAAGAAAATGTAATTTTTAAATTGTCCTGTATATTTCATGGAAAATACAGAAAGGAAGAACATCTATTTTGTACCTAAATGGATGAAACCGATGGCGGCCTATTCCCCTAAATCTCATAGGACCTTCAGGATACTTTTCACATTGCTCCATTCGATTAAAACAGCTTGCAAGGTATTCACCTTGCTGTGCTGCAACCTTAAAAATTCAAAAAAAAAAAACAGTAAATCAAAAGAGCATTGTTAGGTCGTTGAAAGATGGAATGAAGGAAGGAAAAGAATTGAAATTACTTGAGCTGTTGCAGGAAGATTTTTCATTTGAGAATCAACTTCATGTAGAGCATTCTTAAATATTTCAATATCTATCTGTTTGCTGTCATTCCCTTGAGCACTTTTTAGTAAAGCATCGAAGGTTTTCAGTTTTTTCTTTTCCATATAAATCTGCACTTGAGGATACCTTTCGCTGATGTGGTCAACAACATCTTTAAAATCTTTGAGATCTAAGGTACCGGAGTTATTATTGTCTGCCTTGCTGAATATTACTGCTATATCTTCCTGATAGTGAACAGGAAAGAAAAATCAAACTCATGGAGCTCGTCAGCAGATAACCTACAATTGCATATTGACAGGGCCCCTTCTAACAAGATACACTTATTGTTCCATCAAAGAAAATAGTATGAAAATTGTCGATAGAAAGAGCTAAAGAAAATATATAAACAGAAAGGCCTCGAATACTATAACGCAGAGATGTTATATGTTCATTTACCATGACTTTCCGTTGATTTATAGTGGCACAGTCACCAAGAGCATACACACCATCACACCCTTCAACCCTCAGCCACTCATCAGTTGCTAAAACACGCCTGTTACCCTGAGATCAAAGAAATTTAATCCTAATGGAATTTCTTATCACACGTTGCTGTGAAGTGTAGGAAAATATGGAGATGTAATTGGTTGTGAGGAAACAGACCTGACCAATTTGCTTCATAAAATCCATAATGACAGGACGAGTTGCAATGCCGGTTGACCAGAGAACCATTCCATAAGGTATTGAAACAGTCTGGCCAGTTTTTATCTCTTTGGTAGAGATATGCTTGTCAGAAACTTTTATGACCATTGAACCTGTCTTTACATCAATTCCATCTCTTACGAACTTCTCAGTAGCAAATTTAGTAATTCTGCTGTCAAACCTGTAAGGAACAAGTAAGCAAAGGCTCAGATGTTAATTGATTCTTAATTTAAAAAATCACCATTTGACAGTTGAACCTTCTTTTCTTGGATATCATATATTCAGTGATATACAGCACCTCTTTATCCACGTTTCGAGTATCAAACTAGTCGAATTCGGTCGTCTGTGTGTATAGATTTCATTAGCTATGATGTATTGTACAAAAGGCTTCACATAATTATTCCAAATACTTTCACAAATGGAGTTGGATTGAAACACTATTCCCCTACAACAAAAGGCCAAGACAAGATTCCTGCAGGAAATGGTGCATCCATCTTCCATATTCAAGGACCATTAAACAGGTATGAACACATAAAGAGATATGACCAACTGAAAGTGATTGACAATGACAACCGCAGAAAACATAACCATAATCATGCTTTACACTCCGCCAGACTAATTTATTACTGAAGTGATCTGCCTTACATGTTCAAAATGTGATCGCCTGCCTCAAGAAGTGTAATTCTCAAGTAATCTTTGATTGAAGGATATAGTTTAGCTAAATCATCATGTGCAAAGTCATGAAGTTCTGCAGCATATTCCACACCAGTTGGGCCACCACCTACAACTACAAAATGCATTATACGCTTCCTCTCTTCTTCGCTTATACTCGGAAGGCTTGCACGTTCATAACAATCAATTATTGACCTACGGATGTTCTGAGCATCTTCAATTTCCTGCATGATGAACTCGAAAAGTTAATGATAGGACAACATAATTTTAATAATCTAATTGTTTTGAAATAATGTTCAGAAGGTGAAAAACTCTACGCATAGCTACCGAGTCATATAAACTCATCATGAGATTCAATATACCTTCAAGAAGTGAGCATGTTCCTCAACACCAGGGGTGTTGAAAGTATTTGATTTAGCTCCCATGGCCACGATCAAGACATCATAATCCATTGTGAATTCTTCATTCCCTCCTAAAGTGTTGCCTTGATGAGTACTTCTGCAATAAATTTTCTTCTGTGCTGGATCAATCTTATAACATTCAGCTTCCTTGAATTCAACTCCAAATGGTTTCTGCAAGATGAAGAAATAAGGTTATGTAAATGTTGTTTTCCATTTTCCAACACATGGAAAATAAGATCCAAAACAGAATTCAAGCCATGTTAATAAGATCATCACAATTTGTGTAATTGCTCATCTTCGATTCTTCACACTGCGAATTCAAGACATTAAAAAAAGTCTTCAGCATTAATATTTCACCTTAATTCATGTCATTCTGCATGAATTATATGCACAAAATTTCAATGGAACAGCAAGTACACCTCTCTATGATTTACTTTTTCATACCTTCTTTGCAATATTGCGAATTGGTTCAACGATGCTGCGTCCTTCGACTGTTCCATTTGTAACACTTGGTAACAATGGAGTGAACGCAAAATAGTTACGCGGTGAAACTATATGAACATCATATGAAGAACTCTTCAAGTTTTTCAAAAAACTGACGCCAGCCCAACCAGTTCCAAGTACCACCACCTTCTTTTTCTTGCCATCTCCTTCAGCATAACTTTGGAATGCGTTGGCATCAGAAAATGCCAGTAAACCTCCACCACTAGCAAGTCAAATTGAAGAAAAAATGAACAAAGAATCATTATATATGCAAACTCTCCAAATTATTGATAAAAGACCATGAATCATGTGTAAGAAAATGGAGAGGAAAAAACATATTCATTCTGTAACATGCTCTATAGCTTAATTCATCCATAAACTCCATCTTTTCTCCTAGCTTACTTCTTTTAAGCAAATTATGCAATGTTCTGCTCCTTTTTCTTTTCTTTCCTTTATTTTCCAGCCATAGATTTACGTTGTTAAGGGAACAACCTCATACTATGATAAAAAAAACTCTTCAGAAACACATCTTTTAGATCAAAACTCAACAAGATCAAAGAGAACAAAACAGATAAGGAAAAAAAGTTAAGAAACGGTATCCCAGATGATAACCTGACAGATGAGATGACAAGAAGCTTAGATACTGTAGAGTGATCATTAAAAGCTCGTAGAGCTCTCTCAAAGAATGTATAGTACCCTCTCATTGTAAAACCAAACTTTTGTTGCCTCTCTATACAAGAACTAACGAAACAGTTCTTTCATTCTTGTTTTTCTGTTGCAAAGGAGGAATAAATCCAAGAGCAGATTCTAACGAGAAGTTTACGGATCAATAATTTGGAACTATTAATACGTGGTGTTTCTGTGTCACTGTCAAAAACAGTTTTGTCCCCTTTGTGCTCATGTCTCTATTTCCATCAAAACTGTCAAAAGAAAATGTTCACGTCACAATTTTGGAATAGAACCTTTATCCACAAAGTGAGGAGCATACTTGCTTGCAAACCACATGGTATTTAATATTATTGACAAAACTGTCACTAATATTTAAGTTAGAGGTAATTTCAAAAGAAAAAAATTAATAATTTTGATATTCTTTTAGCAAGAAAATAGGGTCTCCTTTTTGCAAACTTCATTAATTTTAGACACATTGTATACCACCATGGCCTCACCACAGAGGAATTACTAGCAGGCATTTGACCAGGTCCTAAGTTATCTCAGTTCAAAATGCCAAGCATTCTTTATAATGTACATTAGATGAGAAATGTTATTTCCCATAACATTTCCCCAAAAATCTCACCCCGTGACCCCATAAATCCAATCCTTAATTTTTATTTTTTGAAGTGATTTCAAAGGTGTTTTAAAACTCTATCAGTACGATAAATTCTTTTAATTTTTACTAAAAACAATGTTATTTAAAAATAAAATAAAGCATTGTTTAAAAAATTACTTGAATCTTGCTTGAATTTTGAACAGGTCACAAATTGACCTATAAGACCAACTCCTAAGTTTGATTAAGTTAACTATACAAGTCTTCTTAGAAATGTGATAAAAATTACTTTTCAAAATATTTCACTTGGATATATATAGAAATAATATTTTTTATTTTTTAAAATTTATTTTTAACATCAACATATTAAACAATCTAAAAATAACAAAAAAAGAATTAAAGAAAAAAAATCAAAAACACAATTAAATCTCAATGCTAAACAGCTAAACAGGACCTTAGAAACCTGGCTGGTTCCAAGCCTCACTCGGTTTCAGAACACGAGGTAATTCTTCCATACCCCTAACATTGGTAAATTGCAAATGGTAATGCCTTTTTTCATCCATTAATTAATTATCAGTTCCACAAGCGTGCACAGGGATTGTTTACCATGTCAAAAATATAGTAGCAGCCTTGGACAAGAAACATCATAACTCACAGCTGAAGACTTCGAAAAAATACAAGGCTAAGCCTTGCAAAGGTTGGAACTTCTTTGCGGGAGCATGAGCAATTTTCATGGTCGTGTAAATCAACGCAAGACTTCCATGCAGGAAAGAATACTTGTCAGCCATATACAGCACTAGGTTACCAAAAAATTTATTACTCTCCACGCTATTTTACATCTGGTAAACTAGTAAATGGTACCAGTATATCAATTTTACATACCAAAGGCCAGTGGATAGACACAAATTTGAAAGGGAAAAAAGGAAATCATATATATTCACGCACGGTAGAAGGAAATGCTGTGATTGAGCTATGGGAAAAACAGTGTGGCATGAGATGGTTTATTTTGTTGTCTCAAATACGACTTGAATCTCTTCCGAAAATGAATCTTCGAGTCCAATCAGATACCAACAGCACCCTTGTTCGCCAGCTCACTTGTTTGCTGAAGGAAAGAAAAGGTTACGGTCAAATTCATGAATGTGGAGTCTAAATGCTCACTAAAGAGCTAGCAGATCTTTAACTCTAAAAGTAGCTGATAATCACCTGGCATAGACAGAATACCACAGCCATTGCGTGCTGTGACCAATGGAAACCCAGTCTCCAGGCAGTTCTGCAGCAGCCTGCTCTCCTCCCAAAGGAGCAAACTGCCCAAGATGCTTGTACCTTGCATTCCAAAATGTAAGCATCTTGGAAGTTAGAAACATGAAGATGGAAAGGGAGCTTGATACAAGTATAATAAAAACTGGTTCATAATGTTCTTATATAGAGAATATTATAACAGTTCAATGGGAAAAAAGAAGAGCACTTCAAATACAGATTGCATACCGAAATGGAGCGAATGCATGGCGCCCAGCACCTACAAAACGCTGAGGACCTTCAGGATTATCTTTGCAGTGTCCTCTACGATTGAAACACCTAGAAAGATAAGCGCCTTGTTGAGCAGCAACCTGGAAAAAAAAAATATACTGAAATTCTTGTATCATATTTAGAAGAGAGAGAGAAAGAAAAAAGGTAAGACTGGCATCAAATCGTGCAGTAGTAGATGCATGTCAAATACCTGTGCAGTTGCAGGCAAACTTTTGGCCTGTGAATCCACTTCAGAAAGGGCTAGTTTAAAACCTTCAATATCAACTTCTTTTATGTCTTTTCCTTCGGGATCTTTCAACAAATCTTTCACATCTCTCAGATGCTTGTTCTTCAAATAAATTTCCAGTTGCGGATACCTTACAAGGATATCATCTACCACATCTTGGAATTCTTGAACAGTCAAGGTACCAGAATTGTCTTTGTCTGCAGCTTTAAATATGGATGCAATATCATCCTAAAATGGCAATGCATCATATTCAAATCTTGTCCAAAATCTCACAAATTTATACAATTATATAAAAATCAATAATTTGAAGCAAACATGAAATGGGTGAGGAAAGAAAAAGGTAAATAAATTGATAGTGAAAAAAAAAGAGCTGATGAAGGCATTCAATTTGTCCATGAAAGGTGATTCAAGTATTTCAATGTCTCTTTAAAAATGAGAAATACTAAAAACATTGGCACGCTTCCCTTATTCAGCAACAAAATACACCAGTATTCAATAATTAACATTGATCTGCATATGGTATTCTAATGTAAAGGCTTATTTGGGAATCCAACAGTTAATTTGATTCATCACAATTCTGTAAGTTCCATTTAGTAAAGAAGTTCCCAAGGAATTCACTGGAGAAATGTTCCCAATAAAAATTGTTTGTTCTTGTATATCCCTATTGTTTTTCCAAATTAATCCCACGGATACATATAATTCAAAAGATATGTGAGTGAATATATATCATCTCTTTCTAGAATATGTAATATCATAAAAAAAAATAGTAGAAAAAAAGCTTAGTGCACAAACTTCATGAAGAGACACAACATTCCAGCAAAAGAATGGTATAAATTGGAGATCAGAGAAGCACAACTTGTTGCTATCTCTGCTCATTTTACACATTTCAAAGAAGAAAAGGTCTCTTATTTATATAAACATGTGCACCTCATCCTAACATTTTCCCATCTGCATGCTATTCTGATGCAAGTTTTCAATGATTTGGGTTATCAAACTTGATTAACAGAAAAAACAAAAAACAAAACAAATCCCCAGATGTATAGGCTGCATCTGCAACTATAGATGCAGCTATTCAAGCATTTCTCAACGCAAAATGTCCCCAAGATAAATAAATTAGGCATCTCTTAAAGAATTAAATCGACAGGACAATGGATTCACCTACCATGATCTTACGCTGATCTATTGTGGCACAATCACCAAGTGCATATACATTTTCGCATCCCTTTACTCGCAGCCATTCATTAGTTGCAAGAACACGTCTGTTAGCCTGTATATGAAAAAAGTTTAAAGTGTAATTAAGAGAGTAAGATTAACTATGTAGTCTGACAACTCTGAAAATCTCAAAATTACAGCATGGGATCGATGCCACTCTACATATTTGAAAAACTTGGATCGACTCGGTAGAAAAACCTTCATTCATAAGCTAGCATTGTCATATTTAGAGTTAGAATCTGCGATATGCAACAAACCTGTCCAATTTGTTCCATGAAGTCCTTCACAACTGGGCGAGTGCTGATACCAGTAGACCATACTACCAATCCATGGGGTATAGAGGTAACCTCTCCCTTGGATTTCACCTTCACGGTAATTTCTTTATCAGAAACACAGACAACTCTACATCCTGTCTGAACATCAATACAATCTCTTTGAAACTTCTGCTCAGCAAATGTACTAATTCTCTCATCAAACCTACAAAGGCAGAGAGTGTAGCAGTTGCTTAGATTTCAAATTTTCTTCTTGCCCATTTGCTGAGATGCATTTTATAAGCAAAGATGGAGCCATTATATCAGCAATAAACATACTTCTTTATAGGGAACATGAGGCCAGTTACTTGCATCAATAGTTCCATGGCACAATGACAATGAATATGAGAATATCTCACCAGAACTGATAGTTTGGCATTCCAGTGACTTATGTTCTGAAGCATTATAATGTAGAATGTGAAAGATAAAACCTTACATGTTTAAGATATGATCTCCAGACTGGATTAAGGTTATTTTCACTAGATCCTTAACCTTAGGATAGATATTGACTAAATCTTCCTGGATAAAGTCGTGCAGCTCGGCAGCAAACTCCACACCAGTGGGACCCCCTCCAACAACTACAAAATGAAGGTTTGTTCTTCGCTCTTCTTCAGTCAGGCCAGGGATGGAAGCCTTTTCAAAACAATCAATCACACTTCTGCGGAGCTTCTGTGCATCCTCCAATTCCTGAAAAGGTCAGTTTCTCCCTTTATACAAAGAAAAGCCCAAAACCTCGTGGAAGATTGCTGAATCATAGATATTATATGAGGATTGCAATATTACCTAACTCCTCCCAATGTAATTAAAATGACCTTACCTTCAGAAAATGGCAGTTCTCCGTGACACCAGGGGTATTAAAAGTGTTTACTTGGGCTCCTATCGCTACCACCAAATAGTCATATTCCAGGGAAAAGTCTTCAGCACCAATCACATTGTTCTCAAAATGAGACTGACAGAAAACCTTGTTGTTTGCAGCATCAATCTTGACACATTCTGTCTCGTAAAATTGAATTTCCCCATTTCTCTATCAGAATAAAATGGAAATTCTATAAGAAAATAAACATGAAAACATAATGATCTGTAAAAACTGCAGTCATATGTTTATATTCATGAATGTGACTGTGAGGTATTTTTGTGTGAGTGTGCACACCCATGGAATCGCTCAAACTTTATCACATGATTAAACATGGGTTCTTGTTATCTTCCTTTACCTTCTTTATAATATTCCTCACTGGCTCTGCAATGCTCCGAGCTTCAACTGTACCACAGGTCACACTAGGCAACAAAGGGGTGAATGCAAAATAATTGCGAGGTGAAACAAGCTGGACGTCATATGAAGAAACATCCAGGTCTTTAAGGAAACTAGTACCAGCCCACCCTGTTCCCAGAACCACCACTCTCTTCTTCTTACACCCATTCTGATTAAGCTCGGCAGCAGGCGCAGCTGTTTCTGATTGTGAATCAGCATATGCCACTAGACCTCCACTACTGTAATAGACCTCGAGAAAGCAGACATGTTTGTTAGAGAATGGCAGGTAGAATTCATGAAATTGTAAGTTCATAGTTTATGCAAAATCTATGTGGATTAAAGCAAAAGAAAAAACTTGTTATGAATCCAGAAAATTATCTTTTCAGGGACCTTAACTGCTAGTCTCCTGCTTTCGAATAGGTGAAGAAAATGATTAGCTATTCGGAGAACTAGGTTCAAACATGGTAGGTGTCATTCAACTAGAATGAGGCCAATTTCAAAACAGAAAACAAATCAACTATAAACAATGACGGTTCATTAGTATAAGATTGTACAGCATCATTTGACAATATCATTTATCCTTAAGTGTGAGTGTGTCAAAGAATTGACAATTCATATTGTTAGCTTTCACTTGGTGCTGTATTCTGTTAAAATCATTAGTTAAGGGCACCATTGGGCATCTTAAATGCTCCATTTTGTGAAATGTAGCTACTGATACCAAAGAAGCACTCAATTCTAGGAATGTAGCATTTTGCAAATTTGCTTCCAAAACTCTGTAAGTACATGATACAATGCTATCTTCAACATTTAAAGCGAATTCTCACACATAAATATTCAGTCAAATTAGATATTCCAAACCCATTGACTTCCTTTCACATTACAACATCATGAATTTCACTTGCTTCAGAGAGGGGAAAGGTCACCAATTATACTACTGCATCACTCATGCATCTAAAATCTTCCATTTTGATCAATAGACCCCACATCAAGTTCCTTCCTTGGATCCTATCATTAAAAATTCTCACAGTTCAAATTAAGAAAATGAAGTTAACGATCAAATAAATAACTTGCATTGACATCAAGAAACTACATTCAGCAACAACCTACCTATGTTAACATCATACATCAAAAAGGACAAAAAAAGGTTGACCTTTAGATAATCAAACCCGTTAAAAGAAAAAGAAATTCAAAGATTTGAGACCCTTTTGTTTGCTAAGGAGTCTAGTTTTTTTTTAGACAAAAGAATGAGCTCAAATTGCAATTTTCTTCCCCTTCTCATAATAGACTTAAACTTTATGCTTTTTCTCGGCAATTAAAAAGAAGAAAAAAAAGTGTTCTTTCTACACATTCCAAGTGAAAAACTTGAAAGGGCCTGTCTCGTCACTAAAAGCTACTAAAAAATCGAAAGAGATCTTTAAAAATCACTTTTTTTTTGTTACTTTAAAAGTGAAGAAAAGAAACACAAGAAAAAAGAACTACAGAACCAACCTGAGAGTGAAGAGAACAAGAAGCTTAGAGGAAGCAGGATGGCCATGGAGAGCTCTTGAAGCTCTGTTGATGAAGGACATAATCTTCATCTCCTGAAAAATATCTCAAATCCAAGAGGGTCTTGACTCTTGAGAGAGAAGAGAGCTGACACCTCAGACACTGTACTGAATAGTGTCTGCTAACTATCCGCAGAAAGTGATTGGGAGGCAGAGACGAACGCCATCACTTGGCCTTGTGCAATGGTAGCGTAACACGTGCCCATTTCTATTTAGCACCCCTTCTAATAAGATGGAGGGAATGCTGGGGTATTACGTATGATGAAATTGACGCTACTTTTTGCAATTGAAAAATGTTTTTATAAATTTAAATAATTTTATTTTAATATATTTTCAAAAAAAAATATAGGATCAAGATTAGATTTTTTAGATGATTTTATTATTTTATTTTTAAGAAATAAAAACAATGAAGATAATAAGATTAAAAAAATGTGTTTTTTTTTGTTTCGAGAATGTTTGGATTTATTCAAGATTACAGCAAATACAAATATGTTTGTGTCTTGGTTTTCAACCAAATGTAAAATACGGACTTCATGTTACTCTAATAATTTAATATATTTTTCAATAAAATATATATTTCAAAATAAAATATTTTCAGATCCAAGGAATAATATAGGTAGAGATTTAATAGAAAATAAAAAAAAAACTTTTAAAATATAATATCAATTAAATTATAATGTACAGCTGTCAACGAAATAGTTTAAAATTTCGTAAACTAATAAACAATTATGATAGGTTATTATAAACATATATACAGTATTTTTTTTATTATTATTATTAGGATAAAGATAAATGGGTTGTTAGCTTTTACGACACACAATCATCATTGGATCGAAGAACAAATAAATAATTCAGACCAAGTATTATTATGCAGGGAACGCCAGGCCACATCCTAACCTTGTCTGCTTAGCCGACAGAAACAATACGAGGGTAATGTATTTATTCTCATGTAGTCCTTTTTACTTAGATAATCATTTTATTTAATCCATGTATTTTTAAAAAAAAATCAATTACATCCTTGATAGCATTGGGCTTCATAGTTATTTATTCACTTTTTATGAGATTATTTCAATTTTATGATCTAGATTGCGAATTTAACATGTCAACTTATTTTTTTTATTTTTTTCAAATTCAATTTTAATATTGATTTGATTGAGAATTAGACTTCATTATTTTTTTATTTTTTTCAATGATGTTATCTTTGTCATAAGACTAGGTCATGTTTTTGGTTAGTTGAGCTAAGTTGACTCAGGTAATTTTCAGGTCATTTTTAGTAAAATAATTTTTTAATTTCATGTTTCAACAATAAATTGATTGGAAATTAAGCTTCATAATTTGTTTTAATTTGAGTTATTTTTATCTCATAATCCAAGTAACATGTTTAAAAAGTTAACTTAAGTTGACTTTGATTTTTTTTTATATTTTTTTTTTCTTTTTTCATTTTCATCCTTCAAAATTGAGTTTTATGATTTGTTTAATTTTTCTTTCAATAAGGCTATTATGATATCTTAACTTGTCATGTAGATTGACAAATTAACATGAGCTGAATCAAATTGATTCAATATACTTCTATCTTGATATTTATAAAACAAACTTTATATTGAATATTTATTTTTAGTAAAATTATATTTTTACCGATCATTTAGATTGTATTTGAACCTATCAAGTTAAATGGGTTATATTAAATCAATCCTCATATGTTCACAATTTTTTATACTAAAAAAACTAGTAGCAACACCAAAAAAAAATTTTTCATAGCACAACACAAACCAAAACTCTAATATACTTGCAGGCATAATCTTAAAAAACAAACCTATGACAATGGAAGGAAGAAATAAAAGGGGGCAAAAGAAGTATTTTAAACTCCATATGCCATAGAAAATTAACTTGGTTGATCAAATCCAAGTTTAAAATTAAACCAAGCATGAATTAACCCGGTTAATTTAATGAGTCAACTAGCTACTCAATCAATATGGTTAAAGTTTAGTTTGAATTGAAAAGAAATCAAAATGACATCGATTTATAGTTTTTTAACAAAAAAAAAAAACTTAAAGTCACATCATTTTAGATAAAATAAAATCAACTCAAGTAAACTCATCCAACTTATGAACATGGTGTTAGACCGGGTCATGCTAGATTAAATAATTTAAGGTAGAAGTGCAAGCAAATATTACAAGTAAATCTAAAAGGTATGAAAATCCATTGAATTTTTTTTGTCATGGATCTCCTTTTACGACATCATGGATGGACTGTTCACAATGTGTTTTTTTCTTGCTTTTATAGGACCAAATTACAGGTCAATTTGTTTAGGGAAAAATGAGATTAAAACATAGGGACCAAAGTGAAAATACAAAAGGAATGAATGACTTTAATAAAGTTTTGGTTAAATATAGGAATCTAATTTAAAAGAGGTGAGAGAAAGTCATTGGAATCTAATACTACAGAGAAAGAAAGTTTTCTATTTCATCCACAAAGACAATCATGAATATTTATGTCAAATTATTCCATCGAACGAGAATATTCATATCAAGTGTTTTTATTTACATTGAAATTGTTTAAAAAAACATATTTGAGTTCGATGAGATTTTTAGTATTGGGTTGATTTACAGGTTTTAGAACTTTGTTTTTTATTTTTAAAACCACAAATGAGTTTGTTGAGTTGCATAAAATGTTTTTTTGTGTGTTGGGTCGAAAATAAATTGAAATAGGTTTTTAGATCAAAAAAACTTTTATCTTGATTTTTCATGCAAAAGTTGTCTATATTGGTCTATATTTCCCTTCTAATTTTTAATTTTTAAATTTATTTATTACCATCAACTTTTTATTTATTTGCTTATTAACACACATAACTCTTAATTTATTTAATTAGATGTATAAAAGAGCTTTTTAACTCTCTCCTATAATTGTTTTATATAAAAAAACACTTCATTAAAAATTGCATATTCATTTTTTTAGAAAAAAACAAAGTACAAAATAACTAGTAAACACCTAGAGAGAGTTACTCTAATAGATTGATGGGTGGAGTGGAAGGATGAGAATGCAAAACGTATATAGTTTCATCAGTCATGTATGTACATGGTTAATAAAATCACTCAGAACAATAAAGAATAACAATGAGAACATTAAAAATTGCAACTAATACGATTTATTGCAAACCAGTACAAAAAAACAAGGTCACCATCAACACCAGTCATGTCATTATACGAGATGTCCTTTCTTTTAAAAATAATTATTTTATATTTTAATTTAAAAACTTTTATATATTTTAATATGTGGGTATGAAAAATAATTTTTTAAAAATAAAAAATACTATATTAATATATTTTTTAAAACATTTTCAAATATATTTTTAAATAACATCTTGATGTAAATATATACTTGCTATTATATTTTAAAAAAATGTATTTTTAATATTAAAATATCTAAAATTAAAGTAGTTTTTTAAAAATTTCAAAAATATTTTTTAAATGGAAAAACAAATACACTTTAAAATCTTACCAATTCAAGAGTTTACTTAAAATTCACGATTCAATTTTTGTTTTGTTTATACTGTTTGTTAATTAAATTAATTAAAATTTTAACTTAGCAAAATTCATTCAGCTCGATTATAATATTTACATCCATCCAAATCATGGCAGGTCTTTTTTTCTTTCACTTTAGATAATTTGATTATATTATTAACTCAATACATTCATTTACCGGTAAGAAAATTGTAGTTGTTATCGTCCGTAATATATTTTATAATTTCGATATGTGAATTATATTTGTCAATTAAAACCATGATATTTGTTTTTTTTTTAAATAAATAAATAAAAAATATGTTAAAAAGGTTATTTTAAAATTGATACATATTTAAACGTTTCACCTCAAGGCCATGCCTTAACATCTAATACATTATTTATTTTTGTGTTCATAATTGCATTTAAAAGTGTTTTAAAAATGCATCTGATTTGAAAAAAAAAAAATTAATAATTTTCTTAATTTTTTTTTAATAATTATAATGTGTTTATATAAATTTTCTAATAAAAATCTATTCACAATTTTAAAATATTTGAATACTAGTTTTATCCATTGGATATTCATAAATATGTCACTTCGATTCATGTAGTTTGAAAAGTTTCCAAAGGCAACCTTTATGTTTTCAATAGTTCGATTTCGGTTTAAATATATGTTTAGAAGTGTGGTTGTAAATATTTTTTAATATTTTTTATTTAAAAATATATTAAAATAATATTTTTTTTTATTTTTTAAAAATTATTTTTGATATCAGCACATTAAAATAATTTAAAGCACTAAAAAAATTAATTTTAAATAAAAAATAAAAATATTTTTTTTCATAAACATTCCCAAACACCTACGAGATCATTAATTGTGTATATTAATAAAATCTTTTAATTATATATTTAAGTTTTTAAATATTATTATTGTTAATATAGAATTTAATTATTATTTCGAGAAAGAAAAAAAATATAAAAATATACTGAACAACAAAAATATAAAAAAAAAATTTCATCTATAGTAGTTTTGAAAAAAATAATTATAATCCTAAAACAAGAGGTAAAAATCATCTTTGTCGCTTTTATGACAAGACAGACAGCAGGCCATATGCCACCTAATAATGGTATATGAACACACACATGACACATGTGGATAAATAAATCTTGAAAATAAAAATGATTTTATCTTAATTTTCTTTACATGTTAGAAAATAAATAAATTTATAGAATTTGAAAAACCTCAAATTAACCCAACTCAGCAATCAAACTTGTCAAAGTAATATCATTAAATAATATATATTTTATTTTTAAAAAATCACCAACCTCAATATATTAAGTAAATGTCAAAATCAAATTAATTAATCAAAATAATTTATGAAACTAAATTCAATATCAAATAAATATAAAAAATAAATATAAAATCATCTCCTCCTTGACTATGTAGATGTATTAAGTGAGTGTGTAGGAGTGTATTTGAAATTGTTTTTGAAAATATTTTTTGTTTAAAAATATATCAAAATGATCTGAAAACACTAAATTTTTTAATTTAAAATAAAAAATAAAAATTTTCAATATTTTTTAAAAACCCTTTCCAAATATATTCTCAAACATCATGATAGCTTCAGTTGGAAGACCATCAACAATGAAGGATTTGGCAAGTGGGGTCTTGATCTAGTGATTGAAGGATCTTGTTTCTTTACTCTGTATCAGGGTTCAAGTCCCAATATGCACGTTTATTATCTCCATGGTGCTTTATATATTTACTGAGTTTACAGAATATTCAGTGAATCCATGAATTAGTTGACTCGGAAACCCATGTTATAAAATAAAATATAAAAAAATGGAGTATTTTCGAAGGATACCAAGACACTGACTTCCTCTCTCGGTTATGTTAAAATGGGCTCTTCTTCAGTATCTCAGTTTCTTTTTGGATGAACGAATGGGCCATTTTCAATGAGTTTAATTAGCGGCATGGTGAATCTTCTTTCAGTGATTTGTGAAGGCCGAATGAGAACTTTTATTCTTAATAATATAAAAAGAATTTAGTATTTGATTAATTGAGTTTTCATTTTTTATATTATTAATAATAAACGATGAATAAAGAATTATGTTTTTCAAACAAGCAAAACAATACAAGTTGGAACTTAAATTTTGTTGTCATTGATATTTAATAGTAATCCACTGTTTTATTGATAACAAACGTGATCAAGACCCAAGGCACAAGAGGATCTGTTTTCAACTACGAAATGAAAGCAAGGTTCGAGATTTTATTTTCTTTATATTGTTTCTAGCCAGTTAAAATCCACAAACCAAGTAATTGTTCAGGCCGAGTTCAAGATTGCTAATTAACATCTACATAACTATTACGATAAACTTGTTTGGCTCCACATTATATCCGGTCACAAGCCAAGCCTTGACCAGTTCGTTTTGTTAGCACTTGATTGAATAGAAACTTGTACTACCATAGAACGCCCTTAAATACGGACAAGATTGTAAAACGTGCTAGTTGTGAAAGCACAAGGGCTTAGGAGTAATATGGGCATGAAATTATACTAATTATAATTAGATAAAATCATTTACAATATTTTAACAATCATGTTTCCCATGCAAGGATGGATCTTAGAATCCTTCGAAAATATTGAACAGGCTACGGCGCACAAGACTTTTGGATGATTGAAAATGGTACTGCATAAAAATCTATTGAGAAAGCAGACAGTTTACAAGGAACTAGGATCCCCACAATAACATAAACAGTTCCTATTATCCGTTCAAGGAACTGATCCCCTAGAAATCGATGATCTCGGACGAAGAACATTGCAAGCATTCGCCAAAGGATCCTGACTAAGAGCAGCCAGACCATTGGCTCGTGACATCTTACATTTCTGCAAAGGGAGGGCACTGAAACACTAGTTATCAAGTCCAAAATCTGTAATAAATTTATAAATGTAACCACACAAACAAGTCCATTCATAGTCATTCATTGCAATAAATTTTAAGAATAATAAGGAAATGGATGTAGTGCTGTTATTTAACTCCTATCTCGTAGGTTATCTGGAGATGAAGCTGATGACAACACCCATTGTCTGAGTTTTTTCAGACTCTAAACCCATGAATACAGGGTACAAGAGTATAGTTAAAACTCAATTTGAATAGAAGATTTGTAACTTATTTTTTCTAAAACAGTTTGCCTCAGTTAAATCCATTAATATCATTACAATGTAGCTTACACCAAGTAGGTTCTCCCTGAAAACAGGGTCTCGGCTCCACTACACCTAAACAAGTTGGATTGTATCATCACAGGCAATTTATCAAACACATTCAAAAAATTTGTGCTCAAAACAAAAGTTACTGAAGATTGTAGGATTTGTAAATTATATGGCTCAGAGATATGACAGCTCTATCAATCAAGAATTATCAGTAGCAGAACTGGCGTTAAAGCTGTAAATTAATCATCACTGCCAAAATATTTTAAAGCCAACAATCACATAATAAACAGCATAAAACATTGGGCTGGCTCATATCAAGAAATTCAACCATTAATTATTTTTATCTTCAACGATTTCTCTCGGAAGCGCGGATAAAATCCAATTTAATCATCGCCAACTAATTGAATCACAGAAATAATCAAAATTTCATGAATTTGGAGGGAATTTTTAGAGGCAAGACCATTAAAACGAATTGAGTAAGCCCCCACGTGAACCCCGCCAAAAAGATTCAATCTTTGCCTCTTTGACTAGCTATATTTCAACCATATATCTCAAAACAAGCTAGAGGTATTGAGAGGCAACAAAAACATAGAAAAAAACACAAACCCAGATGAAAAAACAGTTGAGGTTTTCAAGATTAAGAGATGTAGCCGTTGATTTGACACAAAAAAGCCGTGGAAGAGGTACAAAAGGCTAATCTGCAACACTAAACGGCAGATGTTTTAGCACGAGCTTTGGGACTTTCTACCTCAGAGAATAGCAATCAGCGAAGCCTGGGAGGCATCGTGCAGATAAAATCTGAAAAGACAAGGTTCGTGAAACGACTTGAGATTTGATATAGCAAACAGAGCTTTAGAGACTGCGAGTGAAAGAGTGGTGGAGGGGTTACGATCTTATATAGAGGGGTTCAAGAGCTATAAAACCCTAGTTGTTATTTGGCAATTTTGGGTGAAGGCTGGGGCTGCATTTGTTATAAAACCCTAGCTGTTGTTATTGTAATGGGCTGGTCTGATTTTCGAGTGGTCCATTATAAAAAACCCAAATTAAATCTGATTAAACCAAATCAAGTCTTTATTGAGCAGCTTAAATTAATATTTTTATTTTTTTTCATTTTAAAAATAATTTTATTTTAGTGGTGACCTAGTTGAGTGATTTATGAGTTAACATAACTAGATCATCGAGTTTTACTCTGTGTGTGTGTGTATATATATATATTTTTTTCCAATTCAATAATTAAATTTTAAGTTATGAGTTTTGGCTAGTCAACTAGGAATTAGATTTCACAACTACAATTTCACATAATAAAACTATTTCTTAATTATATTTTAAGCATAATTTTGTTCTTATGAAAACAACATTGCTATACAAATAGCACAGAGAAAATACTTTTATTATTATTATTATTATTATTATTATTTATACGTCTTCAATTGATCCAGTAGTAGTGTGTAATAACCCGAGTTATTGCACCAATGAATTTGATTAAGTAGGAGAATAGCCAACACTTACAACCCGAGTTATGAACTCCAATGATTTTAGAATTTAATCATAGCTTTTGCACTCCTATATAGCACATGTAAATTTTAAACATGGATTGCGTGAGACAGCATCATAAAGTTAACTTGGTTCATAAATTAACAGCTCATCACACTTGAATCTATGGACATCAAAGACAAGTTCAGCAAAATCTTGGATGAGGTGACCTTAAATTTCGGAATCATACAAGGAGATACTACACAAGTAAACATAATAATTAACCTAAAAAATAAAAACTCGCCAATCATCTCCAGACGACTGGTAAGTCTTTGCTGTCATACTAACATCCATGTCAAGTGGCGGTAGCCAGCCCACTTAGCAGCAACGTGAATACCAATGGCCAAAGCTGCGCCCAGCAGTGGCACTGGAACCCTACGACCAGTATCTGCTGTCACAACTTCAGCTTCTTCCTTTCCTTTGGCGAGCTGCTTTGAATGGTAAGAAATAGCTAAAGCTAGATATGAAACCATTACCAAAACTCTAACCCAGGGTTCCCCTATTGCAGTTAGTACAGCTGCGGCAGGCAAGGCAGATGTAACATCATCTCTCTTCTTGACAAATCTAGAGAAAGCATATAAACCAAGTAGAAGTGTCCAGAAAAACGGCTCGGAGATGTAATTTCTTACAGCTGCATAGCCAATTAGGCCAGATATTGAGAGAAGATAAGATTGGCTGTGTACAGAGTTCGGAGCAGCGGCTTCGCCAATAGCAAGAACTGCTGACGCAAGCATGATAATCAAGGTCAGTTCTGGAATGGGAGCGGATCTTACTATACCAGAGTAGAAAGCCTGGAATGTGTAGATTGCAGTCTCTACGCATCTGATCAGAGAGGTGATTGGATCCCCAATGAAATGGAAGACACCAGCCAACAAAAGTTTCAGGAGGTATCCCACAAAACCAATAATAGCTACGACACCCCTTTTCCAGTTACCTAGTTCAAACAAGACTGCTCTCCATGCATAGGTAAGGAAACCCAATGCTGCATGTTAATTACAAGTGAAAGGGATTAGTTGGCACATTATAATCTGTGGTCACAAGTCTTCGCAAACAAAACAGAGAAGAAGAATAATCACTCACATATCATACAGTTTGGGCAAATACTGATCACAAACAAACACAAAGAATCTGTGAAATCTTTAACTGAAACAATATCATTTTCCTCCTCAAGACATAGCTAATGGCTTTACAGAGCAAGAAATCATAGTACCAAATTCATTTACCTTCAAAGTCAAAATTTCCACCATGTTACACTACAGTTTCTCTACTCAAGCTTCAAGATTTGAGGTTAAGCAACCATTTCTGCATACCTATTCATAAGGTATAATAGCAAAAAATGCAGAGTGCTGAACTTTGAAAATGTCACAAACACAAGGAAACCTAGCTCGACTCCCATAAACCAAATGATTAAACTTTCGAGTCAAGAAATCCATCAAATGTTACTGGCTGAGACATATTTGTACAAATACTTCAAGCAGATTGTTTGCAGCATCAGGTAACAAAATAATCAAAATGGAAAACCATAATGCAGACCTACTGCACAAGTCACTTTCAAGAACAAAGTGAAATTCATACGAATACAAATTTCCATTTTCTTCATGTTTAAAAAACTATAATGCTTAACTATCAATGTATAAATGGAGAAAATACAACATCCATGATCCCAAAGAACACATCCATTGTAGCATGTGGACGTGTATGAAAATATTCATAAATCAGCTGTCATATAAAACCCAAAAAAACTTTCAACAAAAGAAAACCATTTAAAAGAGATGATTAACAGAGAATAAAGTATGGATCAGCATAAAGGTTTTGAGAAAACCATTTATAAGAGATAATTCACAGAGAATAATGTATGGATCAGCATAAGGGTTTTGATCATTACAGGAAGCATGGTGGCAGCCAACAGAAGCTTAAAGCAAGGAGATGCAAGTACAAAATGTTGGGAGAATTCTAGGCTAGCATTCAATTCTAGAATGCAGCCCCACGCCTTTTATTTCAACCCATCACCAAGAATGGCAATTTTTTTGTAGGAGAGGTTGCGACTGTCACAGTGCAGTAACTAAAAACAAGGACAAGGGCCCTCTCCCTTTCTTGCACCTCCAAACTTCCGCATCCATGACTAACACGATTAACTCACTCTGTTCAGACCTTTTACTTCATATTGCCATCATTTCCATGTCAATTGGCATCAATGTTTATTGAAAAATAGGTCACGGTTATTGAAATAAAGTTGCTTTGAATTAGTAGTAGTAGTAGTACTATTTATCACACCAAGAACAACTGATTTCAAGACAAAGCGTGAACCCTACAGAATCAAGCTACAACTGATTGAGTCAAAATATCTAGGCAACACAAGCGAATAATTCAAAGCATCAGTTAACAAAATCATCATGGTGGGTATTTTACACCAGACATACAGCACAAGTCACATTCAAGAAATCCATGAAAATCATTTTCAAACAAATTTCCAATATTAATATCAAGAGAAATAGGAGCAATAGCTCCTCCATGCTGAAAAAAATGTATAAATGTTACAAAACTATCACATATAAATGTTGAGCAAAGCCATACATCATCCTACAGAAGAACTCGTGAAGTACCGACATTGATTTCAATTTCTCAACTCACAAAACAGCCAACAAGCTCATAAAAATTGCTTGACATTTGCAATCAAGAGAACTGAACAACCAATCTACTTGACATTTCACCAACAACAGGGGAAAAAACTAGCACTCACAATCCAAAACTTAAAATAAATTCAAAACAGCAATAATTTATCTTCAAAGAATAAGTCTTTTTCTTCTAGCAAAGAAACTATAACATACCCACAAACCAAGGCCACTTAACAGGAGGGTCAGGTGCTTGTTTAGTCAAGTACCTAAACCTCTCAGGCATAGTACTCTCTCCACGTTCACCATCATCAAATACATCATCCTTTTTTCCCTGCCCTTCTCCATTCTCTGCATTAACAAGAAACCCCAACTTCCTATCTCTACTGTCCAGAAACAAACCAAATCTTTTCAGCGTCTGGTTATGGCTACATAAAGGTCGAGTCTTTATTGCTAAAGAGTGACAAGAAATGGCTTGTCTTTTGTCGGTTTGAAGGGAAAGACAAGAAAAGGATGGGATTTTGAGAGCTGAAGAAGAGAGTGTGGTTATTGGTCTTGACATGCTTGAGGGATTTAGAGAGGTTTTGCCATTATCAGTTTATGAGAGGCCAAATCTTGGCTGCGGAAATGGGAAATGGTTCTCGGCTATTAATACGGGTTAGTGGATCCAAGTAGAATGGATACCCGGCTGATCCTATGGATTAGATCCGGATTGTAGTTTTTCACCATACCTAGAGTTCTGATTTTCTTTATTTTTCTTTTTTTTTTCTTTGGAAATTTACCCTTAATTTTGGTACGAAAGACTTTACAAAAAGTAATGTGCGTGTGTGTGTATATATAATGATTTTTAAAATCTATTTAAGTTATCCTTATTAAAAAAATTATAAATGTGTTGATTAAAAATAAATTTTAATTTAAATAAAGAAATTATAGCAAAAAGATTGATTGCATAAAAAGCAAGCCTAAAAAAGCAACAAAGCAAAAATCTTTATATAAAAATATAAGGGATGGAAACTAAACAAATAAAAATGAATAAACATGATTCAATTCTAACCTTGTTGTCATGATCAAATAATTGAAATAACCCTATAAGAAAAAAAAAAAAAGCATGAAGACCATTTTAAAAAACAAAACTAAAAATAAATATTTTTTTATAAAAAAGGTCTAAAAAATTAAATCAACTTGCATTAAGTTTTAAAATATGTGATCTACTAATATCATAAAAGAAAAAAAAAACAAAATCCTTGATAAAAAAATTAAGGAATAAAAAACAATAAAAAAGGATAAAAAACAAACATCATTAAAAAAATGATGACCACATTCAACATAAAAATGAATTGTAATAAAATGATAAGATGAAAATAAAAAATAAAATTGAAATAGTAAGAGAATTGAAATTTAAAAATAAGGAATAGATTTAATATAAATTTTCAATTACTAAAGGCTACCCCTATGGCTGTTAAAACCATGGTTCGACTTGTAAAGTCATATGATTTTATAGGCCAAACGTATAAAACTAATAATATTAGGTTAAAAAAATTAAAACTTACTAAAATCAGCCCAAACTCGATAAAATCAAATAGAATCATAAAATCAGGTCAAATCGGTCCAATGTTACGATCTTTAACTCATCCCTTTTCTATTGTTTACGCTAATTAATTTCCCCAATTCTTTCTATTGTCTTCTCATCCCTCTCGGCTCATCTCTTCTCCTCTCTCAACTCGTCCTCTCCTTTTACCTTACATTTAGTAGCAATGCAACACTACAACAAGAGTTCAATTCATCGTTGTTGATATGGAAACTCGTCGTCATCATCACCTCTTATCAATATTTAATTTGTCACCTTTCAAGATTAGTTTATGAAATCAACAATGCAATATAACTCTATTTCACAACTCTAACAACCAGATTTGGTTGAGAGTTTCTTTTACATTGGATGAAATGAGACATGACTGTAAATGAGAGGCCATTTTATGTTAAACTTCTATGTGTGTTGTTGATTCTTTATTTTCCAATTAGATGTTGTCTTTCTATTTAGTTTCGGTAATGTTTTGTTAATTGGATTCTTCTAATAAGCATCTGCTAATCGGTATGGAGCTAACATAAATGTGATAAATGTTATGTTTAAGTTTCGAGGATTTAAAAACTCTTTAGAATGCAAATGTTTATGGCGCCTAGTTGTATAAATGTCAATAGTGTGATATTGATGCAAAAGCTATGAAATTTCATGATGGCAGAGGTGGAGGCTGATTATATCGTTTATCACCATTTACCTGATATGAACCTAGCTCGTTGTGCGATGTAAGAAATAGTCTGTTCAGTGTCCATTTAAGCTAATAAGAATTTTTAATATCCTCTGATTTGTTCTGTATTGCTGTTGTTGTTTGCCACGTGCAATTATCTTTCTTTTTGTCTTGGTGAAGCCTTTGTTGGGGTAATGTTTTCTTATGCAAACTTGTTCTCATCTATAGAGTTAAACCATGTATTTTTAAGTTATTTTAAAATATTAATGAATCTTAACTAATGAAGTTTAATGTATATAATTGTATTGTTTTTTATTTAAAAATATTTTATTTATAATTTTACGATTGTTCTATCTAAATAATTTTACTTGCGATTTTATGATTTTAATACAAAAATATTTCACTTATATTTTCATGATCCAAGTTAAAATTATAATTTTATGTAGTGTTAAAAAAGCGAATTTAACAACCTTTCTACTCCTGTCCGGGCCTTGTGCTTTCTTTCCTATATCGACAAGGACCTGGTGTGAGGAGAAGCAGGTGAGGTTTTCAGGTATCGGCGAGGCCGTTTCCACCATTCTTTTGCAGCCAACGATGGAGTTCTGCTCTTAAGGCTCAAGATAGATTTGGAGATTGCTTGGGACAAAAGCTACAAGGAACTTATTCTTGAAGTGGATACGCCCGTGACGGGGATAATGTGTCACCGGTTGACACTATACAGGAGATTCCGAGTAGACAATGGAAGTTCACATCAAAACCATCCGATATTGTATCGTCAAAATTAGACAGAAAACTTTCATTTCCATTTTATTTTGCAGGCTACTTTGATTTCAATCATTTGGCCTTGTGTGGATACATTATCTAACTCAAAAATCAAGTTCCAGCCCAGAGAACTTGGCTAGAACACAAAAAAATAGAGAATCATGAGGGTTCCAACCAACCCTCTGCCTGTGGATGAATAAAGACTTATAAACCATCGTTCACATCATGATTTCTAATATATTTCACTAACATCAAGAAAGCTAGCCATGATAGCAGCCCCCAGATCATCGATATTCCCAGTGATCACAGAACCAGAATCTTGAGAAACTCCTTCCTTGGCTAAGGCATCAGCACTGCCATTGTCTTCTCTTGAAGTTGCTTCCAACCTTATCGCCTTTTGTGAGAAGAACCGCTGCAAAATTGTATTTTCACGATCCTCAAAGTTCTCCACTGTAACTTTCTTTAAAGAGTGTCGCCAACACTTTATAGGCATCGAGTAGCAGCACTGGAGATCTTCATCTATGGCTACTGCTATATCATTTTCAAACTACAAGATAGAAAAGATATCATCAGTGTCAAAATACTGTACCGCAGGCGCAGACTATTCTGCAACAAATTACGCATAGTTTAACACTAAACATTTAGAAAAAGTGATGGAACAAAACTTCAAAAAGATCATGAGCGATTGGATCATGATTTTATGCGGATATTGGACAGCAGAAACAAATAAAGGGCATGTTTTTAAATTTCTTATATAGCTTTTGATTACCAGACAAAAGAAAATGAGACTGGAATTTTTTTTATATAAATCTACCCCAAAATTGTTTAGAAATAAATTTATCAAAGCCAGAGATTCATGTGATTTCACAACTAGGACAAGTACATACCTTGAGAGATTTTTCCTTGTTGCCTGAAACAAAAGATAATACTGTTAAACGAGGAGAAAACCAAAGCAAACCATCCAACAAGTCCACGAGGTCCTCCGGTTTTGTTGGAAATTTTGCGACCACCTTCAGATACTTGAGGTCATACAATGGAGGAAGCAAGTTGTCCCTATAATCTACTGGAAAAATCAAAGCCTGAAAATTGAAAAGAGAGACAAATTAATGAGAAAGTTTGTACGTATTGCATAAATGAACAAGAATGAAAACTTAGAAGAGCCAAAAACAAAATATCAAGCGAATTAGGAAATCGTACCATCTCAATACTGCAAGCAAGTTCTAACTCTTTGCAATGGTCAAAACATGAAAGAAAATCCCTGAGGCTCGAGAACCAATCATGGGGGAGTGGATGATCTACACTCAACGAGACCTTAGCATGGAAAGATGGAGAATAAATGAAAACTCGTGATGGCATTATCTGACCACCGTAAACAAATTTGTTTAAGCTTCGTGAATAAATCTCAATCTTCTGCAAGTTTGAGCAATCACTTAGTTCCAATGTCTTCAGATTAGCATTCGAAACATGAAAGTTTTTCAATAGCCTACACCTTCCAACTTTGAAAACCTCAAGTTGAATAAATTTAGGAATTTCACGTTTAATCCATTCATCTGTGATCTCAGCATTCTTCAAAGATAAGTACTCAAGGGACAAGCAAGCGGTGATATCGACGCTGCAGGATGAGTTTACTCCTCCGCCGAACGAGAAGGATTCGAGATTCGAAGCATCGATTCCAACCTTCTCCAGCCCTTGACAGAATTCTAACACCACAATCTTGAGTGATTCGCTCGAAACACTGAGTTTTTGCATCCCCTTACACTTTTCCAATCTCAATTCTTTTATGGAAGGGAAATCCAAGGCCAAATTCTGGGGTGGCTCCAACACGAACCCTTTCAGACTCAAAACTATGATACTATGAGCAGAGAATACTTTCATCGGCAACCTATAATGTGCCATAAACTTGCATCTTTTTCCAACAACGTCTAGCTCTAGCTCTTTCACGTTATTCTCTATTGCATAACTAATTGCATTCTCAATACCACAATTTGGTTGCTGATCGGAGCTGTTATTTAGACAAAAACAAAACCTAAATTTTTCCAAGCTAACATCCAGCCGGCGACGAGAAAGAAATTCACCCACATAGCTCAAAAAACTATTTAATCTCTGTTTACCTGTCAACTCAAGGCATGATCCCATGTTTAGGGTTTCGTCAAAAAAGATGACAGGGAAGGAAGTCCATGCAGATGCAAATCTCTTGGACAAAATACTCATCCTCGCGGCATCTTTGTAGGGCAAAGAAGACATGATATGTTGAATGATGGGGTCAGGTAACTCAGAAATCAAGTCATCCTCTTGAATCGGCTTTTTGTTCATCAAACGTCTCAGTCTATTTCTTGTCATCATCTTTTACGGCTGCCTAAGATGCTATCAGGATTTGGTGGTGGACTAGAACGTTATGCCAATCTATATATATATATAGAGAGAGAGAGAGAGAGAGAGATAGAGGGCTGAGTTGGCCTTTCGAATGAATATGGAAAACAGAAGATTTCCAATCCTAGCCACACAAAAAAAGAGATAATTTTTCCCCTTTATTATATCATAGTACTTCTAGACTTCTAGTATATTAAAATCAAATTCAGAAATAATTAAATAATCCCTTTATTGACCCTTAATTAAGTAGTTTTTGTTTCAAAAACCTTCTTCGGTAGGCAAAATTATCCCATTTTACTTGACTTTCTTTCTTTTGTTATTATGTATATATATATTTTCAAAAATAAATTGTAAATAAATTTAAAAATACAAGAAATTTATGGAACAAGGTAAAAAAAACTGAATATTTTCATAACAAACATGAACAAAAAATGCAAGATAATCTATCATCTAAAAAAATAAAAATAACAATCAAAGGTTGCTAAAACAAAATCTACCATGGACTCTCAAATTAAAATATTTAAATATAAATCTAGTAAAATCAATTACAAATTAGGAAACGCATTTGCGTTCCTAGCACCTAGATTGAGATATGTCATTCTTGTGATTGGGATTTAAGTAAAAAAAGAATTATAGCAAATTAATTTCCATTTAAAGATTTACATAAATGATCATACCATATCACCAATAAATCAATTATTTCGTAGAACAGTACCATCAAAGAAATCTTCTCTTTCATGGTATGTAATTAATTCGTAATTAAATACGTCTATATTGGACCAACGCTTATGAGGCGTCAAAAGTTAGAGAGTCGCTACACCTTCTTTTTTTTAAATTAAAATTAAAATTAAAATTAAAGAATAATTTCTCCATGTTTTTGATTAACATTGTGATAAAAAATTTGAGATATGCATAGCAGATCTTGAGTTCGAGTCAGAATATACACTTTTTATAATAGTCTGAGACAGTTAGGATTTTATTCGCTCATCTTAAACCATAAAATATGTTTTTTGAAGAATAAAATTCACTCGAATGAAAAAGAAAATTCTCCATAATTACACCAAATAACATTATTTTAAAAATTTAGCTCAATAGCTCATTCTCCAGTTATACAATCTGAAATAAAAAAATTTCTATAACAAAAAAAAAAAAAAGTCATCTATTTTTTGTTATGAAAATTATCTGGTTGTATTTTTAAATTGAAGTTTTCACAAATTTTTTATTTTTTTAGTATTTTAAGATATTTTTATATAAATAAATAAAATAAATTTAAAAATATTAGTTTAATATATATATTTTTAAAAATAATTACTATCATCTGAAACACTTTAAAATTAAAAATAGTTAATAGTTAGCACTTTTATTCCATAAGTAATTTGAGACCGTGGCCTTTGTGTTGAAATGGGTTTCAATTTTCAAGCTCTAAAGGCCAGACCATCCCAATCTGGGCCGTATGTTTGACCATCAGCTTAATCCTGAGAGATTTAAGCTTAGGATAATGTAAAAATATCATTAATAATTTTATATTGTTTTTTCAACATATTTTTGAATTTGATACTTCTCACGCTATTTTAAATTATTATTATAATTAAAAAAAATTGAGATAATGACATAGCAGAATTATTATAATTCCGAAACAATATTAAACAATTAATTCAATCCAAAATTTCAACTATATATGGCATTGATCAAATTAATTTTTTAACACATAGTATAATAGTATTCTCCTTGGGATTAAAGGGGCAAGCACGTCCAAAAACATTGCATCCATGTGGGAGGCAGACCCCATTATTTTACCAGGAAAGCCCTTCAACTTCAATAATAATAATAATAATAATAAAAGTCAGTTCAACCTTGCAAGCTAGCTCAGGAGAAGAGAGGAAGACTTTGAAGACACGGTGAACTCAGAGCAGGATCAAAGGGCGGCAACAGCTTCCCACTTGTGGCACACATATTTTTCCAGGTAAGAGAAACTTCAGACATGGTGGGTTTTTTTCGTCTTCGATAATCGTAATTTGATAGAAATTTTCATTTTTTTTTTTTGCCAGGGTGCTTTGATTTCAGTCATTTGGCCTCATGGCTCAATTACAGCTCACAAATCAAGTTCCTGCTGAGAAAACATGGAAAGAATCCATCGATATAGATATTGCTAATTTGAATCCACTATCAAATTGGAGTATTTGGAGGGTTCCAAACAACCTTCTGGCTGTGAATAAAGATGCATACGGTCCTCATATCATCTCCATCGGACCTCTTCATCATGGAGAGAAGAGCGTGCTGGCTATGGAGGTTCACAAAATGCACTACATGCTGTCTCTCCTTGCTCGAACACCAGATCGTGCTAAGAGTCTTGATGAATGTGGCAAAATCATCCTGCGTTTTGACAAACACATCCGAGCTTGCTACGCCGAACCGATTGACAAATACAGAGAAAATGATCTTGCCAAAATGTTGCTGGTCGATGGTTGCTTTATACTCGAACTTTTCTTGAGGTTCTCCATGGCTGATCTGCGATTGCAAGATGATCCTGTTTTCAATACTACTTGGATGGTTTTGACTCTTCGCCGCGACTTGGCACTGCTAGAGAATCAGATTCCATTCTTTGTTCTTGAATGGCTGTTCAAGCTCACAGTAAAACCCAGTGCCATTGGTCAATCCCTACCTAGCTTGCCGGAGCTAGCTTTCGATTTCTTCAAACAAGCTCTGTATATCGATAAAGAAACTTTAGACGTCAGCCGGAGAATAGTCCCCCATTTGCTCGGCCTCATCCACAACAGCTACCTGCCCTCTTCTTCGAGACCCAATCCGAGAGGCAGGGGAGGATGGGAATTCATACATTGTTCATCTGTACTCCATGAGTCTGGAATCGAGTTCGAAAGGGACGCAACAAGCAATCCATTTGACCTGAAGTTCGAAAAAGGTGTTTTCAAGATCCCTCCATTACGCATCCATGATTCAACAGTTTCTCTCTTCCAAAACCTCATTGCTTATGAGCAAAGATTCCATGGAAGTCAGCAGTACATCACATCATACTTCCTGCTCATGGATCGTCTCATCGACACACCAAGTGATGTTGAATTGCTTGTGCAGAGACGGATTCTCGAGAATGATTTTGGTGGCTGGGAAGATGTTTCAGCTTTTTTTAACAGTATTTGCAAGCAGATTGTTTTGCAGGACTTCTACTATGCCGGGCTATGTGAGGATGTGAATGAATACTATAAAACACGATGGTATAGATACAAAGCAGACTTCATAAGAAACCATTGCAAGAATCCATGGGCAATTATATCACTGGTTGCTGGCTTTGTGCTTCTAAGTCTTACTGCATTACAAACTGTATATTCAGTACTAGCTTATTACAAATGATCTGTTTGGCTTATGTTTTGTTTCAGTATTTGGTTTAGCTATTCGTCGTCTTGACATTTGCTGAGATGGCTTAGCTTGGCAGCCTGTTACAAACTATTAGCCTTTTGTATGTCTGAAGCATAGTTATAAATGTTTATAAATGTTTATTCGGTAATTGGATATGATTGTTTTTTAAAGTAATTTTTATTTAGAAATGTATTAAAATAATTTTTTTTATTTTTAAAAATTATATTTGACATTAGCAAATAAAAATGATCAAAAAATATTTTTTTTTAATTTAAAATAAAAAATAAAAATAATTTTTTTTAAAAAAACACTTTTAAAACACAATGTCAAACATCTCTATGATTATTGGAAGGTTGACTCACCCAATACTTGGTCACTTGGATGGCCCTGGTTGACTAAATTTTTTATTAAAAAAAATCTTAAAACAAGAGTTTCTTTTTTCAAACTAGCATATCGAGCAAAAATATTTATCAAACTAGCATAATTAAAAAAAACAATTCCCAAAATTAGTACAATTATACTATCTATGTGACTAGGTATGTTGTGCATATATTATATCTATGTGACTAAGTGTGTTTTGCATATAGTAATTTGCTCAACTACCAAATTTCACTTTTTTTTTTTTTTCTAGATGAAATTTGTGTATTTTCATTCAAACTAATTTCTTTGTAAAGATCCAATGGCTATGGAAAAATAATAATCCAATAGCTAGATGAAGAGATAGATGGCATAAAAAGACAAGAGATGAGAAAGGTTAGAAAAAAAATGAAAGAAAGAAAAAAATTAGATGTAGAAGACAATTGAAGCTCTGAGAATGACACCGCCATTCCTGTAAAAAAAGATCTCAACAAAATGAATCTATAGATATCATGAAAAAACCAACTTTAGAGTTGACGATGAGATGCTAGCATATGAGTATGTCTATAAATTCATTTTATTGTTATATTTTTATAGCATTGAGAGTATCATTATTAGAGCTTCAATGTGTATTTAGTGTCTTATTCTTATTTTCTTTCCTTTTATCTTATATCTCCTCTTTTCTCTCTTCTCTTTTTATGTTATATCATCTCTTCTTCTAGCCATTTGATTGTTTTTGTTTTTTCATGGCCATTGGATCTCTATAAATGAAATAATTTGAATGAGAATGTGAAGGTTTTAAACAAGAAAAATAAAACTTGATAATTATAAAAGTACTACCAATGCAACATAACTAGTTGCATAAAAAATGCCTTTTGTGTATTGTACAACTGTATTAATTTGAGAATTATTTTTCACTTTGCTTGGTTAGGGAAACACTCTTAAAATAACATTGTTTTAAAGAAAAAAAATTAGGTTTTTTCATTGATATGGCTTGACTCAAATCTTAAATTAGCGAGTCACTAGTTTAACCCACCATGTTAAATCAGGTTTATTTATAACTATAGTAAAAATCTATGCTCTTCTTATTTTAGATTTTAAATAAAGATTTATTAACACCAAACCAACTAAAAAAACTTGCTACAATATTATGTATATCTAATTTGAACAAGTGGGGTAACTCTAATATTGACATTTTAGAATTCACTACTAGGAACATTATATTTATTATCTTATTACAATATATGTATTTTTCATACCAATAATTCTCAAATCATTTATAAATTAGCCATTACTAAATTACATAGATAGTTTTGCATGATAGGACATGGATAAGCCTAAAAAAAGACCTAGGTTACGCTTGGTGTTTAGCTTGAAAAAAAATGCTTGTAATTTTTGTTTGGATTATGCTCAAGCTAAGAAATTCTAAAAGCTCAATTCCAGAAGAGGTCAGCTATTATAATGACCTAAGGTCTAAAAGACTTCTTAATTAAGTTATAAATTTGTTATTTTCTTTTATTATCATTTTTTCTTACTTTCTAGTTGTTTACTATTTTAAATTTTCTTTTCTTTATTTTTGGGATTCATAATGTGTTTATTTTGGTTTAGATTTAGTTAAAGAGGTTATAGACTTCTTAAAATTGCATACTATTTGTGTGATGATATTATTTTACATTGTAAATTCTTATTATTTATTTTGATGTGTTTCCATCTCAATAATTTTTTAGTAACTAAGAGAACCCAATAATTACTTAAATCAATTGTTGTAAAACACAGCCCAACTCGAACAACCTGCAAGATTAACTTGAAACCCTTATGAGACCTAACTTTTTTTTTTTTAATAAATGTCATTTTGTGTAAGGGATACAAATCCATATTTCACTTTCTTTTTTTAATCTGTCCCCTTCGCAATTCATTCTTCGTTTCTTCTTTGATTTCACTGATATTGTCACCAATTGCTTTATTAATGTCTCATTTCTCCTTAATCGATTCAATAAATATAATCCTCAAAAAAATATAATCCTACAGACGATCATAACTTCCATAACTCTTTAAATGATGAGAGATTAATAGATTAAATTTAATGAGTTGTTACAAGAAAAGATTGGAGTTGGATCTCAAATTGCCCAAATTAGATATTAATTCGATGATGTTCTAACTCGTTTAGAGAGGAATCAATAATGAGAATAATACAATGTCAAATAAAAAGAAGAGTAAAATTAATGGATCTAAGAGTGAAAATATAAGAGAGAGAGATTTAAACTTTTTGGTAAACCTAAAAAGTAACATTGAGAAGGAAACAAAGAAAATTGATACGAAAAGAACTCGAATTTAGATTATGTCACAATATTCTGAATTGTCTAGTTTTATGACAATAATCATAGCTCTCGATCTGACAACTAACTTAAGCTCAAAATTTAACAAGAGATTCTCGACATATTGTTCCATATTGGGTTTAGTAACAAATCAATCAAATTTAAATAAAGCAGCACGATAAAGGCAAGAAGTTGTAATATATGTTTTGTTATCTAATTCCCTTTGACTTGTAGATTTATTATTTGACATAGATTTTTTTACAAGGACACAAGTATATCCAATAGCAGTGAGACAACAAACACAAGTCTTTTTTTAGTTGTGCTTTGATGATTAATTATAGCAAACACAAGTTTTTCCTTGAGCTTTAAAGTGCTAATAAGACAAAAAAAAAAAAATAGACACAAAGTTGACAACCTCCTTAATCTTTATTTTTAGGTTATTTTTCGTAAACTATAAATACTTTTTTTAAAGGGATGTAGAAAATTTTTTTGGTTACAAACTTTGTTGTATGAATTTTATGCGTGAATGAGAGAACTCTCATATTTTAAAATCAACTTATCTAAAAATAACTCAATTCATTTAATCATTTCTTATACTTCTTATTCATGATTACTTATAATTATTGTGTTGAACTTCTATCCTTAAATCTAATTTTTATCTTTCTTGTTTTTGTGTCAATTTTTATTGTGAATTACATTACCACATGATCATAAAATCTGTATAAAAAACTCATTGAAAAGGGGGCGGGGATGTGTAAGTATTTTACAAGATTGTTCCTCTATAAAGGGGTTTGTGGGGTTTGTGTAAGTATTTGATAAGAATACTACTTGAAAAGGAGGCTTGTGACTTGAAGAATTTAGTTCCTAATATTTTGAGTCAAAACTTTTGATGTTTTTATAGAAAAGAATTGGGTTAATCCAAGTTAATTTTTCTAACTCACAGCTCGGGTCTAAGCTCCAGTTGAATTTAAAAAATATGCTTAAATTATGATAGAAAACATAATTTTGGATGCACAATTGAATAAGATAAAACACAACCACTATTGATCACTCGATGCAAAAATGGCAGGCAAGACAATAAATTATTCTAACCTTGAACATCACGAACATGCACAGATCATGTGTCATTTGTCTTTAATTCTTGTTACTGTCATTATGAGTTTGAATATTTCTTTGATATTGTGACGTATAATGTAAATAAATAAAATTATCAAAAAAATATCATATTAATATTTTTGAATCTAAATATATTGTTAACATACATCTAATATATATTTTGAAGCACGAAAACAAATTGAATGCGTGGAGAAAAACCAGGAGATAAGGAATGCAAGTGTCAACAGTATGAGAGATTTTAAATTTGTTCAAGGTCATCGTCTTTGTGATGGGACAACAGGATCTTCGAGCCATGATCATGGAAGACCTTGTCAGCTCATAGTTAAGGAAGGATGTAGCAAGTAAAGCGGAAGACAGTGGAAGAGGCGGAGGAGAAGGAGGAGGAGGAGGAGGCGTGTACAAATTACAAGACACAATCATTTCAAAACTTGAAAACGGGTAAATTAATTGAACCAACCATTTCCTTGGATTTGGATCCTTTCGATTTCTTATCCCATTTGACAGCTATCAAAAGATTCTTCATGACCCTATGCGTAAAATATAAAATTTATTTTTCATATTACCCCATATCAGAAAACCAAATATCCATTTAAACCCTAAACAAATCATCTACTAAACATATATGTGCATTCACATAAGGTTTTGTCTCCATTTTTCTCTTGAAATTAAACTCTATATGAAATGAGTTGCAAGAAAACATTGCATGTTTCACGTAGCTATTTTATATAAATACAATATAAAATACATGTATATATATATTCTAGAGCCATTATCTCTTTTATACACTTTTCATATTACTTCTAACAAATTCCTGCATACTCTAGAACATATATATCTATTCTAGAATATATATATCTATACACAAGTTATGGATGTAGAATACATACTGAAAGTACAATAATTTAAAATTTCATTTTCCCCTATCTTTCTCTTCTTTACTCATAAATTGTCTCAACACTTTATTCATATCATTTTGGGTCCCTCCTTCCTATGTAGTCAAGGTCTTTTTTTTTAATTAAAATAGTGCTTTTATTTAATCAAGTTTTGAATCCGATTTGTAATGACAACCTGTTTTTGTCGGGAAACCTACTTCAATCATTTTATACTAATAATATTTGTTTGTGTTTTCAAAATATTCTTGCAATAAGTTAAAACATTGAATTATTTTTTAATCAAGTTGAGCTTTTTTATTTGTGCAAGTTGAGCTTTTTTATTTGTGCCAGCTAACACGATGATAATTTCCTCACACGCATTAAATTATTTTTTAATCAAGTTGAGCTTTTTTATTTGTGCCAGATCACCGGCTAACACCATGATAATTTCCTCACAAGCATTAAATTATTTCTTAATCAAGTTGAGCTTTTCTTATTGGTGCCAGATCACTACCTAATAGTAATACCATGATAAATTTTCTCATATTGAAAGACGTACATGTCACATTAAGAAATAATATATAGTAGACTTCAATATGAAGAACAGAAAAATTCTTTGCTCAAATATTTAATAATTTAGGTACCTGATAATTACAATTAACTGTAACTACTTAATATCAACTTGCTTATTGTTGATTTTATAATACACAAGTTGAAATTAGGTGCTCATTAAATGACCTTTTATTGAACAAGAAGGTGATTATCCAATTACAAAATTACATTTTTTTAGAAAAAAAATGAAGATAAAAATGTAATGTCTCTTTTATACTTTTATTTTATATAAATTTATTGTTTTTGTTTTTTCTATCTCGAGATAATAAACCACATAGAATCCATTTTCTTCAGCTAACTATCAAAGGCATTAACATCACAACGTGAAATTATTACTATGTATGTATGTATGTATGTATGTATGTATGTATGTATGTATCAAGAGTTAAAGGCCGCCCAGATTAAAGTGCACGCAGGAGTGATCAGTAAATGTACACCCATGTTCTGTAGCTTGATTTTTCAGTTTCAGGCAGATGAATCTCGAGCTTCCACTGGAATTTACAACGAAAAGGCTTTCATAAACAGGCAATATTTATTACGCATAAAAGCTTAAATCTTGAACAAATTCTGGAAACAAAACACTCAGACAATTATCAAGTATGAGGTGAATACGAAAGTACTGCGTATATGGTTTGAATTGCAGTCAGAGAAAGAAGCACACAGGCAGCCATGGTTGACAGAACTGCCCATGGACTTCTGAAATAGGTCTTTCTCATGGTCGCTTTGTATAAAGCCCACTGAGTCCTGAAGTTTGAATTCAAATGCTGACATAGTTCTGCATAATAGAAATCTTGCACAACAACCTGCTTGCACATATCATTGAAGAGCACTGAAACATCTTTCCAGCCACTCATATCGTTCTCAATTATACCTTTGCTCTCGAGAAGTTCAGCATCTCTCCGATCATAAACAAGTCGGGACATAAGTGCGAAATAAGATGTGATGTATTGTGGAGTGCCTCGTGAAAGTTGCTCGTAAGCAATGAGATTTTGGAAGAGTGAAACTGTTGAATCATGGATGAGCAATGGTGGGATTTCGAGTACACCATTTCCGAACTTCAAGTCAAACAGATTTCTTGCTGTACCTTTCCTGAACACAATTCCAGCCTCATCGAGCGATTTTGCCGGCTGAATTGAAACCCGTTCTCTAACATTGTTTCTTACAGCTGTTGCCGCGGGTAGGTAGCAATTGTGGATTAAATCAAGCAAATGGGGATAGGGTCTCCTAAGGATCCTAAAATTCTCATTCATATAGAGAATTGATTTGAAGAAACCAATAGCGAGCTCAGGGAGGCTAGGCAATGACTGACCAATAGTACTAGACTCCACTACTAGTGAGTACAATCTTTCAAGAACAAAGAATGGAATCTGATTCTCAAGCAAGGAAAGGTCTCGCTGGAGAGTTAAGATCATCCACGAAGAGTAAAACAAGGGATCGTCTTGCACTCTAAGATCAGCTTTTGAGTATCGAATAAAAAGCTCAAGCATAAAGCAACCATCAACTAACAAAATTTCAGCAAGCTGATATGGAAACAAATTGATTGGTTCTGCATAGCAAGCACGAATCATTTCATCGAATTGTTCGATGGCCTCGGCCGAAGATTTGAGAGTCTCTTTTGAATCTGGTGTTCGTTGTAGGAGGGATCGCATATAATACAATTTGTGAACCTCCATGGATTGCAACTTGCGCTCTCCTCGGCGGAGAGGTCCGATTGAGATGATGTGAGGATTGTAGGCATCATCATTCACAGTCCGAAGGCTATGTGGTACCTTCCAAATGCTCCAATTTGATACCGGAGACAAATCGTCAATCTTTATCGTGATTCCATCCAGCCAGTGGCTTGGACCATCTTCAGCTGCTACTGGATTAACCATAGAAGCAACCTAATACACAGAAAACCGGATCACCACAGGAAATAATGAAAGCAGCTTCAGTAATCTAACATCAGTGTGTGTACAAGAAGTCTAGAAAGTGGATACAATACATGATTGATTTTGTCCAAGCTTTGTTTACCTGTAATAATATGCTGATGCTGCCACGAACTGATGATGTTTCTTGATGTGCTTCAGCCTAGTCACTACTCACCCTCTATTTTTTGTGTGCTAATTGGTAAGAAAAGCTTGGCTGATTGTCTCCACCTTCATAAGCTCCTACATATTAGTATAGGCTTTCTCGGCAACGAGAAGGATACCTTTTTTTTTTTTTTTTTTTTTTTAATAATGTGGATATAAGGGTCAACTCATATATTTTCTTACTAATTATATGTACTTTAAAATTAATAATTATATAAATATTTAGTGTTTGTTTGAGAAAACAGCTGTGATTGTTTTTTAAAGTGTTTTTTGTTTAAAAATACATCAAAATAATACTTTTTTTATTTTTTAAAATTATTTTTGACACTAACATATTAAAATAATCTAACACTAATTTTTTTAATTTAAAATATTTTTTTTTTAATTTTTCATAAATATTTTCCGGTCACAATATAAAACAATCCCTGACAGATAACTTAAATCCAAATAGCTGCCTATCACGTTCTTGCCTTTCACACTAGTCTCCCAAGCATTGCATTACTTTTACTATTTGAAGATTCATGGTATTATCAATTTTCATCTATAAAAATAAAAATATTTATTATATAAAATTTTAAATAGATAATCCAAATTCGAAATTATAATCTCATAAAATATTTCCTTCACGTGAAATTGTGTTCAAAACTTGTATGATAATTAAAAAACCAAGCAATGTAACTAATGCATTGGCCTCTCTATGGCACTCATGGGAGCAAAAAAAACTTACAGCACGTTCTTTTTCTAAAAAAGAGAGTTTAAAATGACGGCAATAGTTTTCTAAAAACATTTCTAAGCGCTTTGTCTGCACGTTAAGGGCAACTCCAACGGTAGTGTATTTAATGTTTTTTCTCTCTCCTTTTATGTCTATTTTTACACTATTTTAGTTTTTTTAATAATAAAAAAACAAATATTTATGGACCCGAAGAAAAGTGATAAAAAAATGATATTTATCAAGGAAAAAAATGAGAAGAGAAATAATTGATTTAAAAACACCATAACGATGACAACTATGATAATAGTTAGGTGAATACCATTTCACAGCACCATGATAATATTTTTAATAAAAAAATAATGATGTAAATAGATTAAAAATGAGTAGAATGACCTTAAAAAACAATTGTCTCTAAAACATTATAAAACTTAGTTTCAAGATAAAATTAATATTAAAACTTATTTAAACAAAAAAAACCTGAGTTGATCTAAGTTAATATAATAAACTCATGATCTGAACATAAAAATAAAATATTTAGAAAAAAATTAATAATTATATTATTGAAGAATTTTTTAAAATTACTTATTTAATTATATAACTTACTTTTATTAATTATATAAGTAATTGTATAATTAAATTATATATAAAATAATTACATTATATTTGAAATAATATATAAAAAATAGCTTTTTTAAATGACTTTTACCATTATAGTACACATCAATAAAAAACCATATATATATATATATATATATATATATATATATATTATTTAAAAAATCATTTTAAAGATTCAATTTTTTTAAATGACTTTTATTATTGGACTTGTTATACCATGCTCAAAAGAAATAATAATAAAAAATAAAAAAACACGTGCCGGCCTTTTCTGCGCAAATCAGGGTTGTTTGGAGCTCGTTCCAATGCTTTTTAAAAATATTGTTTTTTATTTAGATTTTTAAATTATTCATTTAGTTTTTATATTGTTTTGAATAGTACATGTTAAAAATAATATTGTTTCTAAAATTTGAAGAAAAAAATACAATTAAATCGCCCATTATCAGGATTCTCAGCAAGCTCCGGCCCATCAGTGATGACTGATAGCACAACTTATTTATCCTCTTAAATGGGTTCCATATTATAGAGGCCTATAAAGTGGTGTCTATGGAGGCCCATCAATGGCCTTCTATGCTTCGTTGTTGGGCTGTAAGACATTTCCACTCAGAGTCCATCCTAACTGCTCATAAGATTTCTATATAAAACAAAAAAATATCACGAATACTTGCATAAAAATTAAAATATATATATAGAAAATAGTAAAACATCATTATACGGCGAGAATATGAAAATGATAGAAAATAAATTCTCACAATAATTATAATTAATTATTCATCAATGTTATTCGGAAATATCCACTATATAACGGTTGAAGATTTTTTTATTTTTTTCACATTGTTTTCCCAACCTTTAAAAACTCTTCTTCGCCTCTATTTACTACTTTATTTATTTATTTATTTATTTTCCTAGTTCATTCCTCTTTATTTTGTAAAGAAACTTTGAGTTATAATTTTTTATTTTAATTTGCTGATTTTATTTAAAAATGTATTTAAATAAAACTTTGAGGTGATCCATGTGCTCTTTCTTTTGTGTTCCGCGGACCCGACCAAACTCCTTCTCTTTCTTCTTCATGGTCGTCTTTGTTTTAAATTTATTTTCTTTTAGTTTTAAATGTTAAAATTTAATAATTTATAACAAATATATAATTATTTCAATTAAGTTAATCTAATTCATGATATATTCTTATTTTTATTTTATTTTATATATTACCAATGAGAGTTTTACTAATAGATAATTTTTATCCTTGTGGTTGTTGAAAAAATAATTACCAATGAAAATATATTTTACAGACAAACACTTATGTTGGCAAAATAGTTAATTATACGTATTTCTCTTAGTTTTAATTACAATATATTATATGCATCCTTTTAATACATATTAAATATGCATGTTAGAATATCTGTATAGTTTTAGTTATTTATTGCATGTTTGTCATTATCTATTTATCTTTCTGTCTGTCTATATATGCATCATTTACATTTAAAAGCATAAGATATAAAATTGAAATTGTTCCTTTGAATTGAACAGGTCCATGTATCAATCTCACATTTATATTAAATATCTATATCTCATGCATCATTTATATTTATATATGTTATGTCTTTTAATTATTTTATATTAAAAATAAATTTTAAAAAATAAAAATATATATATTATTTAAATAGTCTGACTTTGGTAATAAAATCCATACAGACTAGACTAGAATGTTATTACCAAAGTCAGACTATGGTTGAAATATCTAAGAAAAGATCTTTCGATTAAAAAAAATAATTCCCACAAATTAACGAGATCTACTGATTCGATGCATGGGATTTTTATCGCTATTACAACCAACAATTGGATTTGGATTTACGAGATTAATTTAATTTCATCTAAGTTCTTTGTTTCATATTTTAATTAGTAGAGAATTTAATTATATCTTAATTCAGAATCTCCCCTCCGGACTATAATTTCCTAAAATGGAAAATTCAAATATCCCATGTACAATGTATATAATTAAAAGAAAATAAAAAAACAAGTGTTATTCCACTACATGACGAATTTCTACAAAGTAAATAAAATTCCAAGCACGATCTGTAATTCAGAAAATTAACATATATAAACATATACCCCCTGATTTTCTTGCATCCCCTCCTTTAAAACTCTTTCTGTCTCCTCCTTTTTCTTACTTTTTGCTCAGTCGAACGCAGAGGAATGAATATATTGCAGTTGTAGCCATGGAGATGAAATACTCTTCTATTGCCATGCGATCACCTGCGATTGCTTTCATATGGATAGCATGTGTTTTACAGCTGAGTTTTTGTCATTCGATAGAGCATCAAAGGTTTGAGTTTTTCGTTTCCTTGGAATAATATTATAAATAGAAGAGTTGGGAAAAGGGATCTGAACCAGGAATTTACTGCAAGCTTACTTGTTCTTATGAGAAACCTAATTATTAATTTAATAGCAAATTAATCTGCATCCAAGTTTCATTTTGTCATTCAAACCACCACCTTCTTCTTCTTTTTCCGGTTAATGGCAGTGAAGTTCCAGTGAGCTACAACATCAGCTCTTCTCCCGGCCGGGTGAAGCTTCACACAGAAGATGATCTTGTAATCCATGCCTCCCTTTTCTTTTCTTCCTTGCAATTTCAATCATAGGAATGAGCATGGCTGTATTCTAACGCAGGATTAATGATAACTTTGTCGTGTTTTTAATGTATATATAGGTGGTGATCGATAATGGGATTGTCCAGCTCACTTTGTCGAAACCAGATGGTTTAGTCAGAGGAGTGAGATACAATGGGATCGATAATTTACTTGAAAACCATCTTCATTACAGAGGGTTCGTGCATGCTCACATCCCACATCCTCATCTGTTTTTTTACCTGAAAATTCTTGTCTATTTTCACGGTTCATATATAATTAATCAGATTTATGTCTTGTACATCTAGGTATTGGGATATTGTTTGGTCAAAGCCAGGGCAAGGTGATTCCACAGATATGTACGCCCTCTCTCTCTCTCTCTCTCTCTCAATCTATCTATCTATCTATCTATCTATCTATATATATATCAGAACAGCTTGAGTTAGTTACTTGGTTTCAATCACTTTTGTCTTGCTATATATATGATTTGAGAAAAAACTGCAGGTTGAAAGCAACGAAGTTTAGTGTTGTGACGGAAAATGAAGAGCAAGTAGAATTATCATTCACTAAATCATGGAATTCATCTCGCGATCACAACTCGGAAGTTCCCTTAAATATAGATAAAAGGTTAGATTTCTCTCGTTTAGTAATTGACCAATGATTATTCTGGTGATTAAAGAGATTTGTTTCCAGACATGGAGGGTGTGTGTGATATTGTGGTTTAAATAAATATATTAACGTTAAAAATATATTTTTAATGTATTTACAAGAAAAACAAACTTTTAAAATAATTTTTACTATACTATCAAACAAATTTTGATACATAAATCTTCTGTGTAGTTAAAGTTTTAAAACAAATCCCTTTGTTCCTAGAAAATTTTCAATTAAGTCCTGAAACATGGTCAATCTATTTTTCCTTTCTTATATTATCAACCTCCCAAAGCCTCGAAACATGGATTCATCCATGTTGACTATCTTTTATACATAAAATATTTATTTGGAAATATAGTTGAAATTGTTTTTTAAAATATTTTTTATTTTTTAAAATTTATTTTTGACATCAGTACATGAAAATGTTATAAAAATACAAAAAAATTAATTTAAAATAAAATAAAATAAAAACCAATTTTTTTTAAAAGTGTTATTGAAATGCAATGCTATACAGGGTTAAAAAAATAATTTATTCTTCGAAATACACCATCTATACATACACACACAAACACTTTTAAAGTTTTTTTTTTTATAATTAGAGTGTCCGGGTCAGCTTACGCATACCACAACTAATCTCCGAACTCACTGAACATCCTGCAAACCCAATAAGTATATAAGGTACCGTAGGGGTGACAAACGTGTATGGTGAGGCTTGAACCTTGATATAGAGTAAGAGAACAAGTCCCTTTAACCGCTAGGTCAAGACCCCACTTGCACATATTTTTAAAGTTATTTTTAAAAACAATATAATTTTCATTGATACAAGGCTGACTTTCATATTCTTGGGTGAAAATGATAAAAAAAAACATACAATATCAGTAATGTTTCCATTGTTGTTCAATTAAATTTGCAGGTACATAATGAGGCGAGGTAGCTCAGGGTTTTACATGTACGCTGTATTGGAACGCTTAAAAGGATGGCCTGACGTGAACATGAATCAAATTAGGATCGTTTTCAAACTCAAAAACAAAAGGTAATTATTAATTAATTGTAGATTAATCAAATAATTAATTCCCTTTTATCCTTAATGCAGTGTACTCTGCCTTGGAACCAGAATAATTGATTATATTACATGCATGAAATCAATGGTTAGGTTTCGGTTCATGGCCATATCGGATGAGATACAAAGGATGATGCCGACGCCCGGTGACCGTGAAGCTGGCCTTGCTCTGGCATATGCTGAAGCTGTTCTCTTGACCCATTCAAGCAACCCGCAGTTTAGAGGAGAGGTAATTCTAAACTTTTTAGTTGAATTCTTGTTTTTTACATAAATAAATGATGCTACTCTTAATTATAAGTTATTAATCCCACTCCACATTTATTATATGTTTTTACCAATAGATACTATATAATCTCTTATCTAAGTGATTTATTTTGACAAAATCAAGTTTTTTTTTTAAATATATATATCAATTTTTTACTATCAAGATTTAAAAAATTAATTCAAATAAAAAAATTTAGTTTGAGAAAAAAAAGCTTTTGAATATGATAAAACAATCTAATTACAAAAGAAAAGACTTTATAATTTTATCTAAATATTTTACATACAAATGTGATAACAACAATTAATATATATGATCATATTTTTTTAAAAAAAAGTTGTAATTGGGTATATCTAAGTAATAAAACATCATTATGTAGTAAGAGTAACAAATTATGAAATGCTATAACACCACCAATGGATATATTTTTTTATCTTGTTTTTTGGGAAAATATATTTTGTAGTCCTCAAGGGGAGTGACATAATGATAGAGGACTTGCGATCTATACAGCAGGTTTCGAGTTCGAGTCAAAACGTACATCTCTTATAAGAATCTAAAACAATTAAGGTTTTACTCACTTTTCTAGACTCACAAAATGTGTTTTCCAGGGGTATTATTTCCTCGCATAAAAAAAATATTTTGTAAGAATTTATTTTTAAATCCCAGTATCAGTTAGTCCTTTTTTATATGAAAAGCTATAACTTTATACGTAAAAAAGGTTGATGACAAGTATCAATATGCTATGGAAAGCAAAGATAACAAGGTGCAAGGATGGATATCCCAAGACCCAGCTGTGGGATTTTGGATGATCACACCCAGTCAAGAGTTCCGTTCAGGTGGCCCTCTCAAGCAAGACCTCACCTCTCATGTTGGTCCGACCATCCTCTCTGTAAGTCCTACTCCTATACCCTAATAAATTAACCTAGCCAGCCACGGGTTCAGTTAGTTTAATCAATTCGAATCAGTAAACAAATAGCCAGTTAATTAGTTTCTGGTGATTAAAAAATGGTTGTTTTCTCTTAATTAGTTTTCTAAATTTGAACTCTGAATCAATAATTTAAAATGGTTTTCTTAATGCAACAGATAAATCTGGAATGTGTCTTTAAAAATCTTAAAAATGAGATTTTTAAGTCTCCATCAGCATATAAATCATTTTTTTTATTATTATTATCATAAATATTTAGGTCAATTTGCATGCACCTCGACTAATTTACGGGTTATAAAATTAACAATCATATAAGCATTAAATGACTATTATATTAGCAAACATATAACTCGATCTTGAGAGTACAGAGGAGCAAACATTTTAGTTCAAAACTCTTATTACTGACTATATGCTGGATAGTTAGCATATAAATCAATTTTAATATATATTTTCATTGTCAAATAAACATATAGCCCGATCTTTTTCTAATTACAGAAACAATTGGATATTTTCATGCAGATGTTCACCAGTACTCACTATACTGGGATGGAATTAGATACAAAATATCGCAATGGAGAAGCATGGAAGAAAGTTTTCGGGCCTGTTTTTGTCTATCTTAACAACGTTCCATCTGAGAAAGATGACAGAACTCTCTGGGATGACGCTAAGAAACAGGCAAATTACATCCATTTTCCTTCAGTGTCTACTTCTTTTGCCTGGGTTATAGTTTTTATGAACAGAAATTATGATTTTATTTTTATCAGATGTTAACAGAAGAGAACCAATGGCCATATAACAATTTAACAAGCTCTGAAGATTTTCCTTCTGCGGACAAACGAGGAGCCGTCTCAGGCCAATTACTGATCCGAGACACGTAATCCAAAATCTATATCTATTTCTCTATTTAAGATGATTGATAATAGTAATAGTAATTAATTAACATTTTCTTAAAGTAAAATACATAAATAATCACTCTGCTTGATTGAAAATCTCTTTCAGACACATGCACGACTCGTTAAAATGGGCTAGCCATGCTTACATTGGGTTGGCAGCACCAGGACCCGTAGGCTCATGGCAGGTTGACTCCAAGGTAATTTTTTTGCCGCGTAATATAATTAATTTATATCAATAATACATAATAATTATTAAAATTTTTCTTATTCTTGTAAAAAACACAATCAATATCACATATATAACAACAAGTTCCTTGTGTGTTTTTCAGGGCTATCAATTTTGGACTCGGGCTGATCAGAGAGGATATTTTTCCATAAAAAATGTTCGAGTTGGCGATTATAATCTCTATGCTTGGGTTCCTGGAATTATTGGCGACTACAAACATGAAGCCAATATTACCATAACACCACCGGGTACAATATCTCTAACCAAATCTTTTTCCCTTCCAAACTACCAAAATTAAACGGTCTTCATTAGGTTACATCGATCGGCAAATGCAGGTAATCATATAAACTTGGGTGTCCTCAGATATGATCCTCCGAGGAATGGTCCTACCCTCTGGGAAATAGGAATCCCTGACCGCTCTGCCGCCGAGTTCTTTGTGCCAGATCCATATCCAACCCTCGAAAACAAAGTATTCAACAATCTCACAAAAAACAGGTAAACAGTTCTCCTCTCGAACTCAAGATTATGTACCGAAAAGCTTTAAGCCTTCGAGATATTACTTCTCGAGATGTAAATGCATATAATCTCTTTATCTTTTCATGTAAAATAACCAATTCAATTAAAAAAAATTAGTTTTCAAACGGATTTTCAAAAATAATTCTATTTTAACTTGCTAACATCTGATAACTTTGTTTAATGCACAGGTTTAGGCAATATGGCTTGTGGGAACGATACAACGATTTATATCCTAAGGATGATCTGATATATACAGTAGGAACAAGTAATTTCTCTCGTGATTGGTTTTTTGCTCACGTTCCCAGGTAAGATATATACTCTTCGTTTCTGCTGGCTCAGCCCTTGGAGATGTATTCACTTGTCAATTTTCCTTGCATCGACTTGTTCTTCGATGATATTTAATTACCTTTAGGGTTGCAGGAACGCAGGAAACAACACTTACAAGCCGACCACTTGGCAGATTAAATTTGAGCTAGAAAAAGTGAACCAAACTGGTTATTACACGTTCCAGTTGGCTTTAGCATCTGCCCATTTATGTTCCCTACAGGTAAAATTCTCAACAGCCTTCATAATATTCTCTGCAAGAGTTCTGCTTGCGAACTACTCTAGATGTCAGGCACTTGATCCTATATATCTGTAACTGGGATTTATCTGTAAACATCTATATTGTGTCGACAGGTGCGATTCAATGACCCGAGCGCCGCTCGACCTCACTTTCAAACGCGGCTCATAGGCAAGGGTAACTCAATTGCAAGGCATGGGATTCATGGGCTATACATTTTCTACAGCGTTCTTGTGCTAGGTCAACAGCTTCTCAATGGACAGAACACCATATATCTTACTTTATCAAGAGTCGGAAGCCCTTTTCAAGGAATCTTGTATGATTACATTCGTCTAGAGAGGCCTGCCTAGATAAGAAGTATAAAACATTTCGACAAGACTGGAATTTTCTCTAATTTTTTTAGATTTAAACCCACACAAGGAAAGGTTTTTGAAACTATACAACGAACATCCATGAAAATTTGATCTCTTGACCGCTTCATTGACAAAGTTATTGCCAAAAAAAAAAAACAAAGTTATAGTATTATATTAAAAAATTAATTTAAAAATAGTTCTTTTTTGAGAGGGTGAGGAGGGGAAGGATGTGACAAAGATATCAGAACCTTAAAAACAAACTATGACGAATGAAAGCTTTCCACACTATTTGACAGAAATTAAATACAAAACACTGGGAGGATGTGCAAGTTTAAAAAAAAACCTGCATAGCTTCCACCGCCTTACTATTGTACAAAACGTTGCGTATTAACAGTCCTATAGATATAGACCGACTTCGGTTACTTGCATGGAAGGAAACACCTGTATTCTCTTTCCAGAAACAGGTAGGTGAAAACACTGACGACCGGGGGAGAATGCCCGCCGTCACCACCGTCACCACCGTCAGAGCTACAGCCACCGCAATCACATCCCAGCACGTGTCCAATACTTCCCCGCTTCTTGCTCCTTCTGTTGTCGCTGCCTTTGCCGATTACCGGTATGTATATTAATTCTCTTGGGAGAAAATAACTCTTTTTTTTAGGGAGAGGAGAGGGTGAGGAAGGGAAGGGAAAGGAAAGTGTTTTGTGTTCTTTTATCTTTTCTAATTTAATTCATAGGTTCACAATTTATTTATGTTGGTGAGATATTTAGTGTAAAAGGTTGATTTTTTTTTTTTGCTAGCTCTTTAGTGTTATGTTTTTCAGAACTGGAAAAATGATACTTAGCTTATTATTGTGGAAAGGGTTTGCGTTTGAAGATTTTTTTTTTAGGGTTTGAGGTTAGACAAGAGATGTTTATTTTGATATATATTAATGGGCTTTAGGTGGAAAAACATATTTCAAAAGCAAAGTCTTGGTAGTTTGGCATTTTGGGAGGTTTAAGGATGAATTAGGGGATTTCTTAATCAAGATTAGGATCTTGTGTTTAGAAATGATTTTGCTGCGAAAGGAAGTTTAGTGCTGAGCATTTTGGTTTCTGGGTATCAATTATGTAGTTGGCATTGTTTAAATGAGTAATTAAGTAATGGGACATCATCTGTTGCATCAAGGATTTTTTTTTGTAATGAAAATAGTATTGAGTTTTAATTGTGTTAACAGTTTTGAGATCTGATGAATCAATTTAAGTGTGTAGTATTTTTGCTGCTCATGTTATTGTCGTTTCTAAGGATTGATGGGGTAATCATTTGTGATTGTTTTATCTGAGGTTATATAGTCGAATTTTTAGAGTGCTGAAGTAGAGATATTTCCCCCCCTCAACAACTTGTTTCTGTTTGTGTGCTGATATGTATGCTATTCTGATGATGGCGACCAGGTACAAGGGTGAGCTTGCAGATGGATGTAAGAAGATCATAGGGGCTAACAAGTCCTTATCAAGTAGCTCCATTGTAGGTTGCAAATCTAACTTGCCTGCATTGCCTACTTTGTCAATCAGTAGAAGTTCACGTTTTGGATCCCATCAACCACTACATGCCTGTTCTTCTAAAGGTTAGTAATTTCTCTGCTACTATTTCTTTGAACAAATATTTATTCTTACTGGATATGGATCACTGAGATTGCCTTGAATATCTGCGCAAAGAACAAGTCCGTGGAAAAAAAAAATAAGATTATTTGGTCTGCATAAAATTTGGATATCCATGATGAAGCCGGTAAAAAATTTTATATAAAGGGATGCAGGTTAAGCTCTACTCTCGATGATCTAGAAGCATTCATAGAGCTATGACAAGCTTTTATGCTAACAATACAGCAGTTACATGTCTAGATGAGTCATCTTGCTGAATTGACCTATTCTGTTTTTCTCTTGCAGGGAAATTAACATGTTCATCCATTGCATCAATATGAGTTTGCTAATATAGTTACAAATAATTGTTTTGTTTGGGTACACTATTTTTACAGAGCTTGAGTAAAAAAAAGTGATTTTCTACAGAGCAATCGTGTCAGTAGATTGCATCTGTATGAGATTTGCAAAGAGAGATACAACTGAGCATCGAGTTGGATAAAATTGTTTTTTAACAGAGCTTGAGTACCAAAACATTTACGTGTTATAGATGTGGAATTGTTTTATATATTTTTTTTAGTTGTTACTGTGGTGTTTTGAACCATCATCTATCACTGCTTGTTAAGGGTTTGATTATGTGGAAAAGAGGTTGTTGGGGCTATACATGTTTCAAATTGAAAATTTTCACCGCTTCTTTTGGATTGAGGAAAATGGAAGGTTGTCATATATTTAGGTGATGATTGTGGTCTGGGACAATAAATATTCATAATAAGAATTTTGTTGTGGTTGCAGAGAACACATTGTCTCATCTTTCGCCGGCGTCCTCTTCAATATTCGGAGATTGGGAAGGTTTATTAGATACAATACCCTGGTCACCTGCACAGAGAAGGTCCAGAAAGCACCCTAGAGCTCTGCACAAGAATGAACTTTTCGGTTTCCGCTACCCTGTATTAGCTGAGAAGCCTGAATGGTGGTGGAGAACACTGGCATGTGTCCCTTATCTGATTGCTTTGCAGATATCAGATACAGGATATTTTATCCAACCCTTCCTTGAACGCTACGATATCATCGGAGATCTGATATATTTTGTACCAGGAGCCATCACGAGATTACCGCCTTGGTTCATTATGATATATTGCTACTTTGCTTACATTGGGATAGTGAAGAACAAAGATTTTCCTCACTTCTTTAGGTTCCATCTGATGATGGGCATGCTATTGGAAACAGCCCTGCAGATCCTGTCGTATACAAGCAATTTCTTTCCTCTCATACACTACAATGGTAGGTTCGGGATGTATTATTGGGCAGGAGTGGGATTTGCCTACATTACGATATTGTTGCAGTGCGTAAGGTGTGCTCTTGCAGGCGATTATGCTCACCTCTCATTTGTTAGTGATGCTGCATATGTTCATACTCTGTTTAACATTGGAGGTTACCACCGACCTTTCTAGATTTCTTTCTTATGAAAAGAGGAAAATTCACAGAGCTTGCATGTTCAGATTGGAGGGACTGATTCAGGGAAGGACAACGCGATACAGCCTCGACGTTGAGACCCACAAAATTAGAAGCGGAAAGAAAAGGGATCAGGGGTTGGTTAGTCTGGAAATAAAAAATATTTTATTTCATTATATTTTATCATTTGTTGCATTAGAGGGTCTAGCACTCTAGATTTTCGATGTCTGTCAGGATTCTCGTTTATCTACTCCTGCAATATTTGGAGTGTTCATTGGCTGCATGTGATCACTGCTTGCTTTCTGCTGTAAACAATCTGGGTATGTTTCTGCAATGATGCTAGAGGCAACCCTAGACAAACACATATCTTTTATTGTTTTTTAAAAGCTTTAACCTGTAAAAAACTTGCCTATCTTTTATTCATGTATGCCTTCATTATACAGCTATCTTTTTCAAGAATGTCCTTTAACCTCCTTCCCCTTTTCTTTTTTCAGATAAATGTCAAATATACCTCCAAATCAATTTTACATCCAAACTATTTTACATCAGTTGTTTTTTTTTTTAAAAAAAAAAACTGATTTGATTTCTCACTTATGATTTTTGTTATAATTTTAAAAGCTTAAGAGTAAAATTGATTAATAAAATTTCTTGGTGTCAGGTTGAAATTACCCGGATAACATGGTTTTTTTTAGATTTGACTTCTAAAAGAGAGAGCACCTGCCATTAGGGCATATGCAGCGGGGATGCTATCCTAGCATGCAAATATATAATAATAATTGTTTCCCTTTTTTATTTGCAATTACAAGCTGTAATGGTGGTGCTATTTACGCATGTAAAAATGGCACTATCTCCCTGGGCTGTTACAAATAGCAGTTCAGGAGAGGAAGAGTTAAAATATTTCGTGGGGCCACTTTATATATATATATATATATATATATATATATATATATATATATATATATATATAATAAAATAATATAATTATATTAAAAAAATTATTTAAAGGTACCTTAACCAGAGTAAAAAATTATATATAAAATTAATAATTATATTGTTGGAGTATTTTTTAAAAGTAATTATTTAATTATATAACTTATTCTTATTAATTATATAATCAATGAAATAATTAAACTACATACAAAATAATTCTATTATATTTAAAATAATATAAAAAATAGCTCTCCAAAATAGTTTTTACCATTAAAGTACACATCAATAAAAAAACCATATATACACTATTCAAGGAATCATTTTAAAGATTTGCCTCTTCAAAATGGTTTTTACCATTAAAATTGCTTCTATAGGAGGAAGAAAGAAACATCTTTGCAATGTGAAATTATTATTTTCTGTCAACTCCTTATTTATTTCAAAATTAAAGAAATAGATACTATATTTTTAGAATAAATATTGAAAGCTAGTGCTCAGTTATGATTGGACCTTGAATAATACTTTTGGAAATAAATATTCGGTCCATAAATTTGCATAAAAACATTTTAGATGCTCAAATTCGGTCCATAAATTTGAATAATTTTAATAATATTGATTATATTTTAGAGTAATCAGTATTAACAGATATTCTACGAGCTTATTCATTTTACTCTTATAATTTCTTACATATTAAATAGATAAGAATAAGCACATATGAGCAATTATATAATATGATATATTAATTCATTTCTATCTTATTATAGCACAAACAATCACATAATTAATCTCTATATTTAATATTTAATATTAATTGAAAAGTCTTTTTTTTTTGGGGGGGGTTTCATTTAAAGACACCTCTCCATACATTAAAAAAAGAGAGAGTAAACTGTCCACAGTAGAGTCAGAGGATTCATGAACAACTTCTTATCGTCTCATCTGAAAAAAAAAAAAAGTTCTTGCAAGCAAAAACTAAAGCCAGTCAAGAGATTAGTTTATAAATCTTGACCCTATAGGGACTAAATACTCAATGTTTAAAGAGAATAGGGATTAAAATGTAATTTACTAAATTGATTGATTATCAAGATCTACACAATATATATAAACACCAAAACTCTTTCCCTCTCTAAAATCTATCCTCCATAACAATCATTAATGGTTTCCGCGGTCTGGACGTTTCAATAGAAAAGGAAACTTCTCTCCGCTTAGCTTCTTTTTTCAACACTCAAAACCCCCAAAAAATAAATCCAAAAAACCATAAACTCAAATTTTGAAACTCAAAAACAAATCATATTTCAGATCCCAATCTCAAGTTCTCAAATTTTCATGATCTGGTCACAAGGATTTGAACTTGAAATCCATAATTGGGATCCCTTTTTCAAAATTTTCTAGGAAAGTTGCTTTCTTCGGAACCAAACAGAGCTTAAATTTGAGATGAGGCGGAGACCAGTGGACTCTAGGAGGCCAGTAAGGAGGAGGATATCAAATGTGGTGGTGTGGTCATTGTGTTGTATATTTGTGTTACTGTTTATAGTAATTTTTAGCAAAGATAGTCGTATTGAATCAAGATCCTCCAGCTCTATTAAGGTAAAGATCTGTGCTTTACTTTCCTTTTTTTGGTTTATGTTTTTGCGCTGTCGGGTTTGTCTTTTTGTGTAGATTGGAATTGTTTTCTGGTCTCTGACTTTGCGTGAGCTAGATGGAGTTAGGCTGCACCTGATGAAGGGGCTGCATTAACAAGTAGATACGAATAAAATGCTTTGAAATCTTAAGCTCGCAAATTGATTTGTTTCATTTAAAGTTTGAAGTTTAATTTTTAGGATATGCAATATGCTTCTAATAGCTTAATAGTTTCAGTTCCGTTAGTGATTATCCTAGTGGAGGCATTAGCTTGATCCAGCTGGTTAATTTGATTTAGGCTGTTGAACTGTTTTAAATGATCATATTAGGTATTGATTTGAGGAAGGTATGTTTAAGGCATTGTTTGTGCCGTACATTGCTGCATGCGAAGCGTCAACAAAGTTAACAGGACATCGAAATTCTAAGAATTATGTATAAATACCTCAATGTTCTGTTCACTCCATGTATATGTAATGTTGATAGGAGAGGGTAAGATATTTAACGAGGAGGTTATGCTGTATGTAAAATTAAGAGAAGAATGAGCAATAGGTCATTTCTGTTATTTCTATGCTGAACAAATTGTATAATATTTTTTTGGAGATGAGTTTGATAACTTGTATGAGTTCTATGGTTAGGAATTTTGATACAAGCAAACAGGATTATAATGGTGAAAGATCTGTTCTTTTTAGCATTTCTCTACTTTAAGTTTCCATGTTCTGCTCGTAAAATTCAATTTTATTAAGAAAATGAAACTTATAAAGAATGATGACTAGCTTGCTATATTACAGAAAATGTGTGTTTTGTGATCAGATTTATAAGAGCATCAAAGATGTTTTGATCTAAAGGATTTGAGTCGTGTTTTGAGGACCAACAGTATGAAAAGTTCATCTTTTTTTTAAAATGTGCCTCGTGTGCTAGCTTTGTGATGGTGTTATTTGGGATACAGCTGGATGATATCATAGAATGGCTGACATTCTGGTGTGATTGAATGTCTTATAACAAGTAGTGAAATATTGTGGATGTACAATGACTTTATGGACAAGTGTCACATTGGTTCCTCTCGGTGTAACTTGTACTAAAGAATCGAGCAATAACAAACTTTACAAACCTGGGTCAGACATGAACTGCAATGCTGAACTGTAATTAGGAAATGATTAATTCAAATACTAGATGAACACACTAACCGTCATATAAGAGAGAGAGAGGGAGCAAAATCACACCAAGAAATTAATGGCAGCTACCTCCTATCTCCAGCATCACTCAGCGAAGTTTTTCAGGTGTTAAAATCCTTTTTTTTTTGTCCTTTGCCTTCCTTTTAACCCTTAGCTTTTAGAAGTGATGGTGTCTTTTTCTGTATTCACTATACAGGTGATTCCTTCTAAAGTACAGCATTGGATTTACTGTTAGATTTATAAAGTGATCTTAAACTGTTTACATTAGGTGTTGGAGCTGCTGTGCATTTATTCTTAATTTGTATGTTGATAACAATGTTATCTTCCTTGTATTCCCTGTTTCTGTTTCCACTTTCCTCTCTTTGAAACTAACAACACTGGATTCTTTTTCTTTTTGCAGGACTATACCAAGTATGTGAAAAACATTGAAGGTTTAAACATTAGTGATGAAATGTTGAGCCCGAACTCAGTCATCAGGCAACTTAGCGACCAAATTTCTCTTGCAAAAGGTTTTGTTGTGATCGCAAAAGAAAGTAGCAATATTCAGTTTGCTTGGGAATTAAGTGCCCAAATACGCATTTCCCAGGTCCTCCTTTCCAGTGTTGCATCAAGGCGAGCTCCTTTAACAACCAGAGAATCAGAAACTGCAATCCGTGACATGGCACTTCTGCTCTTCCACGCCCAGCAACTTCATTATGATAGCGCTACTATGATCATGAGACTGAAAACAAAAATCCAAACTCTTGAAGAACAAATGGGTATGATCAGTGAGAAAAGCTCGAAGTATGGTCAAATAGCTGCTGAAGAAATCCCAAAAGGACTTTACTGCCTTGGTATTCGGTTAACTACTGAATGGTTTGGAAATTCAAATCTACACAGAAGAATGAATGAGAGAATGCAAATTGAGACAAAACTTAGAGATAACAGTCTCTATCATTTCTGTGTCTTCTCTGACAATATCCTTGCAACTTCTGTTGTTGTCAATTCAACTACTTTAAATTCCAAGAATCCAGATATGGTTGTGTTTCATCTTATAACTGATGAAATAAACTATGCTGCTATGAAGGCTTGGTTTTCTATGAACACTTTCCGAGGAGTTACCATAGAGGTTCAGAAGTTTGAAGACTTTAAATGGCTAAATGCTTCTTATGTTCCAGTGCTTAAGCAGCTCCAGGACTCTGAAACTCAAAGCTATTACTTTTCAGGCCATAATAATGATGGCCAAACTCCTATCAAGTTCCGGAACCCAAAATATCTATCCATGCTTAATCACCTGAGATTTTATATTCCTGAAGTTTTTCCTGCACTGGAGAAGGTGGTATTTCTTGATGATGATGTAGTTGTTCAGAAAGATCTATCAGGTCTATTTTCAATTGATTTGAACAGCAATGTTAATGGAGCAGTTGAGACATGCATGGAGACATTTCACAGATACCATAAGTACCTGAACTACTCCCACCCTCTTATTAGAGAACATTTTGATCCTGATGCATGTGGTTGGGCGTTTGGAATGAACGTTTTTGATTTGGTTGAGTGGAGAAAGCGAAATGTAACTGAAATCTACCACTACTGGCAAGAAAAGAATGTGGATCGGACACTATGGAAACTCGGGACGCTACCGCCTGGACTTTTGACTTTCTATGGATTGACAGAGCCTTTAGATCCCTCGTGGCATGTGTTGGGATTGGGCTATACAAATGTTGATCCTCACTTGATAGAGAAAGGGGCTGTGTTGCACTTCAATGGAAACTCAAAGCCATGGTTGAAAATTGGGATGGAAAAATACAAGTCTCTCTGGGAAAAGTACGTGGACTATAGTCATCCTTTATTACAACAGTGCAATTTGCATTGATTTTGTACATGCAAGCTTCATATTTTCCCTGGTGCGTAAGAACATCTAAATTTTGTAGATCAAGTATGCTTGCACGATTTTCACAGGACCAAGCATGGCTGATGGTTGTAGAAGTGCCTGATGTAGTATAGGATGTTAACTTAACATCAATTTTCTATATTGATTGTTTTAGCTGGCCTCCATGTCCATTTTTGTATTCACATCTGGGAGAAAATAAATATATCAAAATAATATTTTATTTTAAAAAATATTTTTAATATCAATATTTAAAAATTTAAAAACAATAAAAAAAATATCATGAAACCAAGGTGTCAAAAAACTACAACCTATAGAATTGGCTATGTTAATGTTGAAACGGTCCTGCTCTTAAAGCATGGAGCTTTGGCTTCTCTGTCACTATTGCCAAATGTCCGATAAATAAATAAAAATAAAAAAACTCTTCGTAGTTTCTTTTGAGAAAAACGACAGACACGTGGCAGAAGCCCAGGTTAACCACTTGGAAACGCAGATGCCGGCAAGCAAGAAGCAAACATTGAACAAAGCACTTCTTCACCTATGTCTCCTAACTGCTAAGGTATCTCAGAAAGTCCAACAGAATTATTTTCTTTTCCAACATTACCCAGCCTGAGTGAGAAGTAAAGACTGAGTCAAACAGATCTTGACAGTACTTTCAAGCTGATAAAAATCCAAAGAAAATCCCATTGATCAGCCGGCCTGTCATTCATATCTACATTGCCGCCATTTTCAAAAATGTTTGTTTTTCCTCTCATCCATTTTGAAGACAAAATTAACATCCCTCAAATCTCGCCATTGTTAGAATCCTCTCTTTCTCTCTTCTTCTCTCTCGCGCACACAGAGAAACAATGAAGAATACTGAAAATGAACCGTTTCTGCTCTCATCAGATCAATCTCTCAAGCCAAGAAGACCCAAGTGTCGGGAAGTAAGCTCCAGATTTCTCTCGCCAACCTCGCCTTCACATAACAATGGAACCCCTTCCCCAAACCAGGGTTCCTCATCACCACTTCGCCCTAAACCTTCGTCTGATGGTCGAAAGCATCGGAGCCATGATGATCCTGAATCCATTCGAGGCCTTTGGCCATCTTCGTCGCCTTCACAATCATCAAACAGCCAAAACAATCAAGGCACTCTAGCAGATCATCTTGGAAATACAAGTTTGAAAGATTTGTTAGACCACAAGAAAGATGAAAAACCCACGAAGAGTAGCAGTGTGTTTTCACTTGATAGGCAAAGGAGCACCGGTACTCTGTTTGGTAGGTCTGGATATGATAAAAAGAAAGAGAGCACGAAAGAAAATCATAGACCAATTCTTGGAGGATCAATGAGATACTCAGGGAAATTTCACTTTCCGGGAAAATCCTCTTATTCATTGTCGTCATCCTCCTCGAATTCATCGTCTAATAGCAATCCTGTTTTTGTTCCTGGAAGATTATCTGTTGATGAAAATGCCCTCTATAAAAATTCGAAAGAAGTTGGTGCATCTCGGAGAAATTCGGATATATTTGAGGATAATCTCGAGTCAGAAGTATCCGAGTGCAGTGATAAACATTCAGGAAATGATCTTTTTTCTCCAACTTTAGGAAGAAGTTCTAGGAAATCTTGTGTAGAGGTCTCTTCTAAATATATGAATGATATACCAACAAGGCCACGGAGATGGACAACGGATGCTAATGCTCAAACTGCAGTATCATTAGAGTCTTCTCCAAAAATGAAGAAACTTCAAATGAAAAATGTGATTAAGAGAGCTAATTCACTTACGGGGTATGGGAGTGCCACATCCCAGTGGGCCTTGTCACCAGGGAGATCAGGGTCACCGCCGGTGTCACTGGAAAGCAAGGAAAAGCCGATGTCCTTTTCAAATTTGAAACCCCTATCAAGTCCGTCGAGAACTAAAGGTGTTGAGAAATTTCTGAATATGGGTCTGGACTTGTTCAAGGGTAGGAAATCTCTGCCATCTAGTTCATTGCTCTCGGGGTCTGGGAATGTTGAGAAAACTCATCAGCTAAGAATGCTTCATAATCAGCTGATTCAATGGCGGTATGCAAATGTTAGAGCTGATACTGTGAGCTTGAACATAAAAAAGCAAGTGGAGGTATGCATCATTTAACTTTGCTGATCAAATTATGCTAGTTGAAGGGTTTTATCAATATACTTCAAATGTAATTAATCCTGAGAAAAATTATTTCTGGTGGTTTGCCAGAACAATCTGTTATATGTGCTGGATAGTCTTTCAAAGCTTCGACATTCTGTCGCACAAAGGAAATTAAAGCTTCAGAAGGAAAAGCTCAAGATGAAGCTAGACTTTGTACTTCACTCTCAAGTCAGTAACAAATACTTCTGCAGCATGAATTAATAATGCCTGTATAGCAATCTCAATTATAATTTAATATCATGATAGAGCAGACATGTTCCTGTAATTTTTTTCTGATAACTTGTGTAGATCAAGTTGTTGGAAGCTTGGGGAGACATGGAAAGGCAGCACATATCTTCAATCTCAAAAACTAGAGAGTGTTTACATTCTGTTGTTTGCAGAGTTCCCCTCATTGAAGGTGCAGAGGTAATCCAAGAGAAGAAGGGGCAAAATGAAGCCCTTTTTAGCAGATAATGCTCAAACTATTTTGTGGCTAAGCATTAAGTACTTTTACTAACAGATGCTAAATTGTAGGTTGATCCACAATCAGCTTCCATCGCACTACGACATGCATCAGATCTCTCTGCGTCCATCAAGTCAGCATTATCTTCATTTTCACCCTCAGTAAGCAGAAACTACCAAATGTCGTGTTTAGCACTGCGTTTTAAAACTGTTTTTGAAAAAAATTGAAAATGATTTTTTGAGTGTTTTTAGATCATTTTATGTGCTGATGTCAAAAATAATTTTTTTTTAAAAAAAAATCTCATTTTAATACATTTTTGAATGAAAAGTACTTTAAAAAACAACTATAACCACACTCCTAAATAGGCGGGCATGCCTCCTGTTTATGTCATCCGAACTCACCTTTAAATTCTTCCTTATCAGGCTGAGCAGACTGTTACACTTCTCTCACAATTAGCAGAGGTGGTTGCACAAGAGAAACTACTCATGGAAGAATGCCTGGAACTTCTCCAGACAGTATCTGCACTACAGGTAGAAAGCTGAACACTTCACTGTTATTATGATCGCTGTAAACGCAAAGCTGGTATCCAAGTTTTGAAAAGCTTCATGGATAACTTGCCATTCATTCGAGTCTTGTCTGGAAATTCCTGACACTAACTTTTTTGGATCATGTTCACAGATTCAAGAGAAAAGTTTGAAGTGCTATATAATCCAGTTCAATTTCAAGCAGCAGCATTCACAGCTACAAGAAACCCCTTCTTAGGCAGAATTACAGAACATTGGAGGATAATTTTTTGTTGGTGACATGATAATGCAATGTAGATTTGATTGGAAGCCACTTCAACTAGCTTAAAGCAAGAGTTAAATTGACAACTCAATGTTTCTTTTTGCCTTGACATTATAGTCTCTGCTGTTTTTCACTGGCTACTAATTGTTTGTGCTAGTACGAGTCATAATCTCTTACCCTTGTTTAAAAATCTAATGCCTTGCTGTTTGAAAACATTGATAACATGGAGGCAAACTTCGAATTTAATTTCAAAAGAGTGAATATTATCCCATATCATCAAATTTCACACGCTAGAGTGGACCAATGAAATTGTTTTATGCCATGAATCTCTACTCGATGTATCCCGATATATTTCAAACCATAGGCGGATCATTCCCCATGCCACCTTAGGTCCTTAACCACTTCATTGGTTGTCTTTTGTCTTTTGAGTTTCTCTCTCTTTTATATCCTACACTAAAGCTAGTTTGAAGATCTTATAGCGGCGCGTGACATTATGTTTTACAAGTATTTAAAAAAAAATTAAAAAAATTAGTATTTTTAGATATTTTAATGTGATGATGTTAAAAAATAAATTTTTAAAAATTAAAAATATTTTTAAAAACAACCTCAACTATATTTTCAAACAATCACCTAACATAAAAGAAAAAAATACAGGATTTTAGTGTTTTCCCAACATATACTTAAAAGATGGGAGGGTGAGCCATTTGAAAATAATAATTAAGATTAAATTATTGTTTTTTATATATTTGATCCATATATCTAAGTTCAAGAAATTCTAATAGTGTTAGATCATATTATCACCTTAAAACTCAAATAATAAAAAAAAATCTAATTATTAAATCAGACTCAATTTTTCCAAGTGATTTTACTCATTAAAAAATTACTCGGTCTCTTATAAAACATTTGCATCTCCGATAATTAGACATGAAAGTTGTTATTTAGACTAATTTTTTTATTTTCTCTAAATATTTTTATATTTATAGTTTATTAATGTTGTTTATATCTTTTTTTATAGAATAAAATTGAAAATATAAAGTTTAAATCTCCAATCAACAAGCCTTTTCCCCAAAACCAATCGACAAGTCGTTCAATCCCACCGAAACAACATGACACGGCATCGTTTCTTCCACTCTCCCATCTGTTAAAAGCAATATATATAAATACATACATTTCCAATTTTCCATCTCCGCTCTCTCTCTCTCTCACGCCCGATCGCTACAACGAAAGAAAATAGAAGAAAGCCATGGCTACATTAGCAGCGGCTGCAGCGGCTCGACAAGCCGCTACTCTCTCTCGAATCTCCTCTCCCAAGTCACCAGCTCAAGTCGCCGCTCTCATCCACCGCCGCGGCCTCGCCGGCGCTGCAGGTAAATACATCCCACAAAACACATATAGATACACATTTACATGACATACATTTTACATTTACTCCATGCGTATTTATTCGTCTCTACTGTAGATTAGAATCTGATAATTAGATTAAAAAGTTGCAATTTTTAGCTCAGTTGTTGAGAAATGTGAGCCTAATTAAATCTTGAAATTAGGTATTAGTTGAAATATAGTTCACTCTATAATTGAAAAATTCAGATTTTATTACTCTTATTAATATTTGAAATAAATGATAAATTTTTGTTTGGCTATTCTTCTTTTTTTGTGTGTGATAACTGCAGACCACCATGGGCCGTTGAGGATTAACTGCTGGCAAGATCCAATGAGCCCATCTATATGGAAGGAAGAGCATGTCAGTATTTTACATTTTTATATTATATTATTTATGCTTAATGTTGCAGAGTTTCATTTTGTAAACAAAAGGTTCATTTTATTGTTTTTTGCGATTTTTTTTTCTGGCCAAAGAGTGTTGTGAATTTTCTGGGTTTTTTGCATTTTAACTGCAAATTAGAGTATTGTCTTTTTGGAGCTGTACTGCAACCAGCTTTGATTAGGATTTGGTAATGTTTGATCGTCGCTTTATCTAGACAAGCAGAAGTTTTTATTTGCGGGTTCATGCATTTTGAGTTTGGGTCTAACAAGTTTTATGGGAGCTTTCTTGTATCTCTATATGTGAGTTTCTGATCTATGTCCTTGACCCGTTAATGCTGTTAATATTGGTTGGAGATGAATGTAAGGGAAGGTATGTGCTTAAAGCAAATTGCCTTGACTGTTTGTTGGATGTTTGGTTTTACAGTTTGTTATCGTCTCTTTAAGTGGTTGGGGTTTAATGCTCTATGGGGGATACAAGTTCTTCACAAGAGGCAAGGGGAAGGGGGAAGAGGTATGTTTGGATATAGTTTTACTGCTACAACCTTGTACTTTACTGTTATTTCCAGCCTAGTCATCGTAAAATTCAAATTTTCACTTTTTTGTCATTGTATGAAGTGCCTTCGCTCCATTTATCCCACTTTTTAGCATATGTACCTCTGCTCCACTTTGTTCGTTCACATTTTTAGTCAGTGGCTGCCTTTTTTTCTAAATGAAGTACATATCAACATATAATTTTTAAAAAACATTTTACAATCATATTTCAAAGTACATAAGCTTGCTCATTTTCCAATATGGAAATTAAATCTTTAATATGATAGATAATCTTAAATAGCTGGAAATCCAATAGTAGTCAGATAAAATGTAACCAGTATTGCCAAAGGCGCAAATTGCCTTAAGGTTGTAAGACCAGCTAGCTGGATAAGACAACTTTCTGCAATGAAGAGAATTGAAATTATATAGAAGAAAAGGGGTCAGGAAAAAAAATAGTACGGCAGCATAACAGTTTGGATATTGGAAAGAAAATACAGCAAATAGGAATTGAAAAAAAATGATAAAGTTAAACTTTAGCAGTCTAATAACTGATGAAGTAAATAGTGGAGTGATAAAAGAAAACAAGGGGGTTGGGGAATGAAAGTATTGCAAAACAACAAGTGCATAGTGGCTGAGCTTCAAGGCACCCAGTCAAGTATGTTGGCATCTTTGAATTTCATGTGGAAGCGTAAGGCTAATCCACTATCAATATCTACCTCTCATCATATTCGTTCACTGATTCTTCACTTTTCCTTCACTGGGTCTATTTTTTTATAGTTCTACATGCCAGCAAAAGCTTCTTCAATATTGTGCTAAACAATTTGATTATGTGATATACAATTATTGAAGGAATTGACTTGTGAAGATTTTTTATATGCTTGGACCTTATACATGGTGATGAAATAAAAATAGACAATAATCATATTGAGTATGGCTACACCGAACACAATCACTCCACCAATTATGTTAAGAGGAAATCTGGCTGCCAGGAGAGAGCACGGTTGCTACAATTACTAGTGAACCTTACAATTATTAGTGAACCTCTCAACCGCTCAAGTCATTTACAAACTTGATAATTCTGGTCTGTCAAGCAAAGAGAGCATTGGCCTAAGGTTTATTTTTAGGGAAACCAACAATGTGATCTCATAAATGAAACTCAAAATGAAATGTAACTTGCCAACTTTAGCTAGTAATTCTAACATTAAAGTTTTGTTTTCCTTTTTTCTGACATTTGATTATTGTTTACAGAAAGTGGTAGAAGCAGCACATTGAGACTTGAAGCGTGTAATTGTCCCATGACTTTTCTGGTAATAATGTGTTTGGCTGTAGCTCACATCTTGGGATCAATTTCCCTTCTTCGCAGATGATTCTGCTGAAAAGTATTGTCATTTGAGAATGCTGGATTATTAAACTTGGAGGTTAAAATTGCTAATTTTGGGAAGTAAATAACCCTTTTACAGTGGCATGGCTGTTTTGCTGTTGCGGTTTATCCTTAAATATTCTGATAATCCGATTCATGCAATGGATATACTACAAGTTACAGTTTATGTTGTGCCCTTTCTGTCCTTTTTATTACAGCAAACTGAACTGATGACTACTTGCAAGGATGAACAAAACTCTAAGGAATCCTCACCTCTTTGAATAGTAATACGATAGGGTGGGCATCATGCTAGCAGGCAATTGCATTTCTTTTTAATCCACAACAGGTTACCCTAATAGACAAAGTGGCAGCATTTGTAAATAACCATAGAAACCATTTTCAGCATTGTATTTGCACCCCTGCAATTTCCTTTGTCATTTTATGGGGACATTTTGTGGAGGATGATTGCACGAGGGATTATAATGCAAGAATATATACGTCCATCTTGTCTTTGTAGATTGGATTTGATGTCTGATTAGTCTCTAAAAGTGCAGCGTTTTATTTGTATAGCCCAACCAACAAGGAACAGAAATTTGATAATATTGCAGTCCTTGAGTGAATCTGTCAAGGTGACACTTCCACCTAGCTTTGCCAGTAGGAATTGAATTTGGGACAAATGTGTGAAAAAATTATCCGGGTCGGGTTATTCAAGAAAATAAGTTGACAACAATGGAGCAATGTTGCAATGGTAATTGTACGAAACCTAGGTGTGAATCACAACCGTTAGATTGAAACTAAGGTGCGTTTTTTGAACTCAGACTGCAAGAAATGGTTATGAAAGGGGTTAAACCCCGTCAAATTACCTGTGAAGTGGCGAAAAAAAACATTTTCCCAGTAAAAAATGATCCGAAATACTGTAGATAGCAGGACATTTTTCAGCAGAAATCATTCCTGCCATCTAGACTTATAACTTTTTATCTCAAGAGTACTCTCATAGGCATTTCTGTGCTGTTAACCAACTCTCCTGCAATTTTATATGCCATGTATTTAGTTTTAAACTCCAAGCAAACTTAGTTCATGTTTAAAAATATAGTTGTGATTTTTTTTTTAAATATTTTATGTTTAAAAATATATCAAAATAATATTTTTTTATTTTTAAAAAATTATTTTTGATATCAGCACATTAAAATTATTTAAAAATATCAAAAGAATTTAATTTTAAATAAAAAGAATTTGATTTTTATTCAGAAACATTTATAAAAGACAGTGACAGTAATGCAGATAGATATCCAATTACAGCAAGTAAGAATACCGTTAATCAGCTAGAACTCAGACTCATCCGTTTCTTCTCTGTACTCTTCTTCAAAATCAGAAACTGGGTCCTTGTAAAAATATCCATCTCCTGCATCTGTCTCCTGTTCTGGATCTGAATCTTCCGTTTGTTCTTGCTTTTCATGCTTTTTGATTATTTTAACTTGTTCATCACTGTTTTTTGTGTTGTTCATATTGCTTCTGTTTCTGCTTTCTTGCGTGCCGCTGACTTCTTGTCGATCTCCATGTTGTTGGCCTTTATCCGGCCTCTGTTTCATGTCATTGCTTCTAATCTCACCAGGCTGGCCAACAAGGCTTCCATTTGTCAGCTCTTTGCTTTCATGAGCTATCCGGTGCCGTTTCAATGTCTGATGGACTTCACTCATCTGGTGATCTGTACCATCTTTCCCGGGTTTTTTTTGAAGATTTTTAGAGTCTTCATCATTTTGATGCTCCATTGTTTTGCCATCAGAAGAATCCACTGCCTTTCTTGTTTCTTCTGCTTTTCCATCAGTAGGAAACTTGCTACTTCTCATCTTCTCAGCCCCATTGTTTTCATGATTTCTAAGCTCTAGCAGCCTGTTCCTGGTACCAATTTCCCCTCTCTCTCCTCTTACTCTGCGAGCATGGAGGTGTTTCTCCTTCCTCGTATTTCTGGAGTTGTCCATCATTTCCAACTTCACACCCCCCCTAAAAGTTTCTTGATCACCTTCTGCCTCCTGAACATTTTCGAGTCCCGGCTTCCCATCTCGGGTAACTTTATGCTCTTCACCATCCAGTGATTTCTCGTCATTATCTGCATCTACAATTTTTGATACCCGTCCATTCCTGCTTACGTTCGTCCCAGTTGCTTTTGAAGCATTATTTTCTTCTCCCGCACCAGAAGTGCCCTTCTCTTGAGAATTTCCACTTTTGTACACTTGATCATTATTAATTCCTGTTAACTTAATTCCACTTGCATTTTCAACTGCTGTAGCATCACCCATTGACGTAGTTTGACCTCCGTTACCCCTTGGTGAATCCAAACCATTACCATCATTTTCAGATTCTTGCAACAGAACCTCTTCCTCACTCTTTCCAGCCTCTATCTTATCCTGGTTTATCATATTCGAGGTCACAGATCTGTTTACAGGTGGGTTCGATGGGTCATCTGTGCTGACTGACCTTATCTTAGCTGGGTATTCATCAAGACGGTGGTTCAAATCTTCAATTTCAGCTTCCTTTTGTTTCAGCCTTTCTCTAAGTGCTACCATTTGAAGAGTTTCTTTCCCTGCACCTATGTCCGTCTCTCTTAACATTTTGATCTCACTTTGCTTCTCCTCGAGTGCAGACTCCACAGTCTTTTGTTCATCCTTCATAGAACCAATTGTAGACTGCATCTTCAGAAGCCGCCTGTCGAGCTCCATCTTTTGGGTTCTTAGAGAGTATATCTTTGCTTTCATCTCTTCAGTCTTTCTTTTCATTTCTTTGCTGCGTTCTCTTTCCTTCTGAATAACGAACAAAAGAAAAGATGTAGCCAGTGTTGGTATTAGAAATTTGTTTAGGATTAAACATCATAATCTAGACTATGCACCGGGAAAACGAAGTTCAGTATCTCACTTTCTGATTGTTTTTAACCATAATCATGGTGCACATAAATGAAATATTGCATCTTGAGAATAGAAGGGATACTGTTGAGGGAAAAGTCAAGAGATGCCAGAGGTTAGAGGGTCCATTGAGTTCTGTACTCACTAGTCATTTTGTTAATTAGGATAGGAAAAACCTGAAAATTGATCATGCATGCACACAGAATTCAGATGATGCCTTAATTTTCTTGGTCTTCCACATTTTAGCTGTTTATGGGTGGAGTTTGCTACGTAAGAATGGGGGAGTTTTCCTTCTCCTCCTCTAATGGCCATAGCATCTATAATTTGTCATGTGTATACATGTGATCTTGAATACAACACTTGCATGATTAAGAGCTGAAAAGATGTCAGCAATTTGCCGAGAGATGCACAAAAGTAGGTAAGCCACTCTTGGAACATGTGGTGTACACAATATAATAAGGGAATTTAATATCATATTGCATGGGATTTGTCATCTGTGCTTAATTAATCAGACAATAGATTAGTTCGGTCCAGTCCAACACTGGCCAGAAGATTTTAATGTACCAGCAGTATTCAACAAACATCTCCATCCTAGTGGTCCAGTAAAATGTCATCACAATACAAGACTTTCATCAAACCAAATGACTTTGCTCCATTACAATGAGAATCTGGCCAATGACATTATTTGGACTTTGGGTTATAATGAGATCATGCATGCATTAGTCTTAACTAGACAGGCGATTTGCCTCTATCAAGTTCAATTTTATAGGCAGAAAAATCGTGCTTTAGAGGTGTGTTTTTCAACTTTTTTGGCTGATGGATAGTATTATTTTGGGTTTTTCATCTTTTAAGATCATGCACTGCCAACTAGCTTCTAGGTATGGCAAAATGAAAGCTGTGTTCTACCTAATCCACATGGGATCGAGCACAATGAAGAGAGTAAAAACTAGCTGGAGAGCAAAACTGGCCCCGAAAATCGGTGGGTTTTCCATGAATGGAGCTACTAAATTGCTAAGGAAGTTTACTTTTACTCGATTGAAATCACAGACCTTCCTTGCACAGAAAAAAAACCATGAAAGAATCATAGAAGATGAATGCATGAAAGAGTGGGGGGGAGATCGAGAGGGACCTGCAAGAGAAGCTGGAGAGACATGAGCTCTTGGTCCTTCTCTTCGACAAGGAGTTTGAAGAGGCGTCTCTCTCTGATCTTGTGTAGCACCATAACGCCAAGCAAAGCAGCCCCGAATGCCAAAAGCAACATCAGCCCGTATGGCTTCCCTCTGTTTCCATTGCCGCTTCCGATGTGGGACCCTCCCGTAGCCATGGTCTCTCTAGCTAGCTCTTAAAAGGTGAAGTTATTGAGACTGGAAGAAGAAATTATGGGCCTTTCTCCTTTTAATTCTTTATACGTACAAGACCTTGCTTGCCATGGAAAAACAGCCATGCATGATGCATCTACTCCTCTCCTCTCTCTCTCTCTCTCTCTCTCTCTCTTTATATATATATATATATCATTCATAAGAGCGGAGCTAACAAGGTTGGAGAAGCATGGAAGCTGTTTCCAGGCGCTGATTCTGGAGCCCTTTCGTGGCTATATATATATATATACCACAATATTATTTATTATTTTCTAAAAAATATGAAAAACAGTTTATTCGTCAACGCTTGAGTGAGTGATTTTTTTGGGGATTACTGATATTTATAAAAGTATTTTTTATTTATAAATATATTAAAATAATATTTTTTATTTTTTAAAAATTATTTTTATCTAAAAATAATCTAAAAACATTAAAAGTTTAAGTTTAAAATAAAAAAAAAAATTGTAATCACATTCCTAAAGACCCTTAATCTAACTAACCATTGAGTTTTGTTTTTTGTAATTTTTTCAAGTGATAAGAAAATTGTAGAAAAAAAACTAAGGGGTTTCAGAATCGGTTCCAAACATGATATTAAAGGGGTGTTTGAGAGTGTGGTTACGGTTGTTTTTTAAAATGATTTTCAAAGTATTTTTTATTTAGAAACACATTAAAATGATATTTTTTTTTATTTTTTAAAAATTATTTTTGACATTATCATATCAAAATGATCTAAAAATATAAAAAAAATCATTTAAAATTCAAAAATAAAAAATAAAAAATTTAGCCCAACGGCAATAGAGCCGCTTGTTCAAACAGACACTAAAGCATGGAACTGAACTTGTTTGGAATTTAGTTAAACAAGGTTTAACTTTCAATTACATGCCATCTTCTAATTAATGAACATCTTTTCGTAGGAGGATGATTAGTTATGCTATGTGAGTAATCAAATACATTTAATTGTCTCTGTACACTGTACGAGTAAATATTTTTAGGAAACTGTTGAAAAACATTTGGAAAAAAAAAGAAAATTGTTGTAAAAAATAATAATAAATTATTAACATATAAGAACATAGATATATAAATATTCAAAATATAATTAAACATAACAAGAAAAAATAAATTTTTTTATTATAAATTCTTCTATTTTTTTTAAAATATAAAGAATACAAAATAAGTGATTTATTTATAGGAAAAATAAATGATCTCACGAGTTTTAGAAATTCAATAGATTAAACTCAAGAGTCATGAACATTTAATATATATAAATATAATTTTATAACACTTCCCCTTAAATGACTATATACTATAAAATTTAATAGAGAAAATATTTTAATATATATTTGTCTCTTTAATATATATTTGTCTCTTTATTGTTCCAATTTTTTTTTTAGTTATTGGTAATTACTTTTTTCATGTTATTAATAAATATAATTTTTAATTTATTTAATTTGCATAAGCTTTTTAATTTCATGATTTTTTATAAATAAAAATGAATAAAAAATTTTATCTATATATATTGTAGCATATTATTTTCAATATTCCTTATCATTGTTTTCAATATTCCTTATCATTGTCTACATCAAACAATACCCATCATCCACTAATACCCATCATGACTAACCCAAATTTTTAATTTTATATTATTTTCAATTTTCTATTTCACTGACTACATCAAACAATACCATCATGACTAACCAATATTTTTAATTTTATATTTTAATATTTAATTAATTAAAAATTAAATTTTATTAAATTTTTCCATAAAAAAATACTTTGAATCTAATAATTCAAGTCACGGGTTTTAAAAAGCAATGTTAGTATATTTTAAAAAATAATAAAAATTATTTTTTTATTCAATTATCATGTTTTCATGATCTATTTTGTTTCTCTCCAGGTTATCGTGATTATTTAAAAAAACAAAAACAAATAATCCATCTAATATCATAGCTTTTTACATCTAATTAAACTATAACCATACATACAAATGGTGGAGGGAAAGTAATTTAACTCCCCACATATTTCACCGTGGATTGCTATAGTGCTCTCCCTAATACAATATTTTTTTTTAAACATTTTTTCTCCGATTATATTTTTTTTCACTTATATATTTTTGTTTTTTGTTTTTTATAACTGATGTATCTGAGTCATCTTAAGCGCACCACAACTAATTATTAGACCCAATATTTTTTATAATCATGGTGTCTAGACCAGTTTACGAGTATCACGACTAATCCCCAGTCCCATTTTTTTTGTTGATAACCAAGGTGTCCGAGTCAATTTTCATCTCCTCACAAAACACTGTGAATTGCTACAGTGTTTTCTCACTTATACATTTATTTTTGTGTTTTTATTTTTTTCCACACTTATATATTATTTTATAATTTGGTTGTCCGGGCCAACTTAAGCGCACCACGACTAATCCTCGAATCTAATTTTTTTGATAACCGGGATGTCCAGACTAGCTTACGCGCACCATAACTAAACCCCCATACCCTTTTTCTTCTCTCTTTTTTTGCTACAGTGCTCTTTTTTATTTTTTTTTTATGTTTTTTTTTTAAAACATTTTTTCCCCAGTTATATATATAACATTGTGGCTTACTTATGTGTTTTCCCATTTATATTTTTTTTGTTTTAATCCCCCTCGGATTAGACTTTTTTGTATAACTTTGGTGTCCTGACCAATTCAAGCACACTACAACTAAACCCCGGATTATTATTTTTTTGCTACAGTTCTTTCCTTTTTTTTCTTATATTTTTTTTCACTTATATATATATATATATATATATATATATATATATATATATATATATATATATATATATATATATATATATATAACTGGAGTCTCTAGGCCAACTTAGACATATCGCGACTAATTCCCAGGCCAAAAATTTTTAAAAGAATATGGACTGCTATAGTATTTTCCTGCTATACATTTTTTTACCACTTATATTTTTTTTATATAATCAGGGCTCCGAGCCAACACCACGACTAATCTCTAAACCTAATTTATTTATTTTATTTACAATGCTTTTCTACTGGTATATATTTTTTCCTTGTTTTTTCTTTTACTTTTTTTCTGGGGCTCCGAGCCAGCGTAAGGTTTTGTTGTTGTTGTTGTTGTTTCACTTATATATTTTTCTCTAACCGGGGTTTCCGGTACAGCTTAATCACACCACGACTAACCCCCAAACTGATTTTTTTTTATAATCGGGTTGTCCGGGCCAATTTGCGTGCATCACGGCTAATCCCTAAAGCTATTTATTTTATTTTATTTTATTTTATTTTTTCTCTTATATTTTTTTTTGTTCATTTATATATTTTTTTTATAATCGGGATCTTCGAGTCAGCTTAAACGCTTCATGACTAATCCCCGGACCGAGTTTTTTTTTTATAATCAGGTTGTCCAAGCCAACTTGCTCGCACCACGTTTAATTCTTGAACTCTTTTTTTTTTTAATAACCAAGGTACCCGGGTTAGCTGACGCACACTACAAGTTGTATGAGTACATATATACCATCTATAAGATAAAATGCAAGAGTGGGCTATAAGGTGTATTGGTAATTTACCAATTTTTAATTATATTTTCCACCGTGGTATTGTGGGCGCGTCCTCGGGCATACCGTCAATTTCTGAACTCACGCACATTTCGAACAACGTGTGTGGCATCGTAGAACGTCTAAAAATATATATTAGTCTTTTATATATTCATTTTATTATGTAAAATGCGTTTAAAATAATATTATGGTATCAAGGTTATTTTATTTTTTTCATTTCTGTGCATAGTACAATAATCATAATACTCTTAAATAAGACAAAAATTAAAAATTATCAATGAGGGTGTCCGAGTGATTTCATATTTTTAATGCACAGTCAAATAATTTATGTAGCCTTAAATAAGATAAAACGAAAGAGTTACTTACAGGGCGTTTCAAACACTTTACGTTTAACTATACATGTATAAGAGAGAGGTTCACTCTCATTTTACACCACCAAAGTTAAATTTACTATATTTTTTAATGCAAACTGCATTTAATATAAATAAAAATAACAATAAAAATTAAAAATCTAAACTAAAGACAAAGATGTATAGATACAAATAAAAAATAAAAAATTATTTTAGAATGAATGAAAAAATAAAGAGATCGAAACTAAACCAAAAAATAAAAAAATAAAAATCGAGATGCAAAACAAGAAATTATATATGTTAAAACTAGATAAAAAAAAATTTAATTCTCGTGGCGAAAGGCGGGTTTATGACTCGTTCAAATCTATAACCTGACTATTTGATGTTTTATTATTTTTTATAATATATTTAAAGTATTTGAACCTTATGTTTTGCGCAAAAACAATAATTGACCATGCGGTATAGTATGTGACTAGTTTGATGGCCCGCACTTCGTTGCGGGCGGAGCAAAAAAAAATTACAACTGTTCAGATTAAAATATAATATTTTTACATGTAAAGTTTGATATAATGAAGCAAATCAAAATACCCTATTATAACAATAGTAACATCGAAGTGTTAACTTCTAAAATTATCATCACTATTATTGTCAAAACAATAACAATTATTAAAAAACTCAAATTATTATTATTATTCTTAATATTAATATTATTATTGCGGTAATAATAAAAAAAATTAAATCAAAGACTAAAAGAAGTCTAAAAACATTAATAAAAGAGCAAATAAAAAAATAAAAAATATGATAAAACAAAAATAAAAATTATTACTTGAAAAAAAATCATTTCAGTTGAAAACTAAAAAAACTGACCGCACTACGTTGCGAGTTGAGCAAACAATTTTTATGATTGTTGGAATTAAAGAAATTAATAGGATTTGTTGGTCTAAAATTAATATATATATATATATATATATAATAAAAACAAATTACCACGTCCTATTATAAAAATAACAAAATTGAAGTTTTAACATCTAAAATTATTATTGCTATTACTGCCAAAACAATTAGAATTATCATATTATTCTGAGAGAAAAAACACTCAAAAATATTAACAAAAGAGTATGCAAGAAAAGTAATTAAATTATTATTATTATTATTATTATTATTATTATTATTATTATTATGTTGATAATGAATAAAAAACCAGAAATAAATGAAAGACAAAAAAAATCCTAATAACTTTAACAAAAGATCAAATCAAAAAATAAAATCAAAATTATCAGGCAAAACAAATTAATCTAACTTGAAAATATATATATATAAAAAAAACCAATAAAAACATAAAAGAAAGAGAAAATAAAAAAATATAATGGATGATAAAACAAAAATAAAAATTATTAGATGAAAAAAATCATTTAATTTTAAAATTTTAAAAAATATATGTTATACATTACAAGCTAAGCAAATAATTTTTATAGGATTTGCTGGGTCAAAATTAAAATATAATATTTATATATGTAAAATTTAATATAATAAAATAGCTCAACACATCCTATTACAGCAATAGCAAAATCAAAGTTTTAAAATCTAAAATTATCATTACTCTTATTATTAAAACAATTAAAATTATCTTGAAAAAAAAACACTCAAAAACATTAACAAAAGAGTAAATAAGGGAAACAATTAAATTATTATTATTATTATTATTATTATTATTATTACTAGTACTACTACTACTGCTACTATTACTATTACTATTATTATGTTAATAATGAAAGAAACAAAAATAAATGAAAGACTAAAAAAATCCTAAAAACTTTAACAAAAGATCAAACAAAAAAATAAAATAAAAATAAAAATTATCATTGTTATTACTGTCAAAACAATAAAAATTATCAAATTATCCCGAGAAAAAAACCCTAAAAAACATTAACAAAAGCGTAAGTAAGAAAAATAATTATATTATTATTATTATTATTATTATTATTATTATTATTATTATTAGTGTGTTAATAATGAAAGAAAAAAAATGAAAGACTAAAAAAAATGCTAAAAACTTGAACAAAAGTTCAAATAAAAAAATAAAATAAAAATAAAAATTATCATTATTATTACAGTTAAAACAAAAAAAAAATTATCAAATTATCCCAAGAAAAAAAAAACCTAAAAAACATTAACAAAAGAGTAAGCAAGAAAAATAATAATAATAATAATAATAATAATAATAATATGAATTAATAATAATTCATATAAAGAAATAAAATGATTAAAATTAACAATTAAAAGTATAAGGGCTGAAATGAAAATTAAATATAAGGGGATTAAAATAAACAACTAAAAGTATAAAGGCCGAAATGAAAATCAAATATATTATCAACTTCAATCAGAGGATAAAATTGAACAAATTGAAACTTCAGTACCAAATAAATTAACCTTTTTAAACTCAATCCGGAAATTAAAAGAAGAAAGACCGAAGTGAAACATTAACATTCAATTAATTTCAATCGAAGGACCCAATCGAACTAAATCAAAACTTATATAACAAAAATAAGGACCATAAATAAAATAAAAAGTCCAGGGACCGAAGTGAAAACACTGAAAACCTGGGGGACTCTCCTGCACTTTTATGTGCAGGAGAGAGAAAAACAGCGTCATCGGCTTTAACCGACCACCGCCGCGTCCACGGGCACCTGGGGATCACACGCGTCACATCGGGAGGACGACCACATGGCAGCGCATTGAAAGAGAGGCCGGTAGCTCGTCTCCGGCCACTGTATCATGCCGCACGCGCCACACAAAGAGGGCGTGGGGCTGCATACCGTCGGTCGCGTGTTCCACACAAGCCGACAGTTAAAAAGAAAAAATAATAAAAAAGTAATGGTCAATTACCGGTACACCCCTGTGCCTAAGTCATCAATTTTATCTTATTAGGGGCTAAACTCGTAATTAGCTATTTTCAAAAAAATATAAAATATTAAAAAGGTATGCGAACCGGACCGGTCCAGTCCGAAATTGTGCAATTACCGCCTAGCCCCTCCACCCGTAACCAGTTTTTTGTCTTTTTCGAGGGCTAAAAACGTGATTTCACTGTGAAAATAATGATAAAAAAAATTAAAAAACCAGAAAACCAATTGAACCGAACGAATTAAAAACCGAACCGACCTAAAAATACACTATTGAAATCCACAATGTTTTTAGACACAATGCATAGTGAATTCCCATCCTCTTGTAGTTTATTTTATAATTACACTAGGTATAATCTATATTATGAAAGTAAGACTATTTTTTATTTATTTTTCAGAGAAAATAAATAATTTTTTTTATATAATTTACAATTTAATTTAGTGTTCAAAAATTATTTGGAATATATTATCGAATAAAACCAAAAAAAAAAAATTGAAAGTTACAACCAATATTATAAGACCTGGACTGGCTTGATGGATCATATTCAATGATCTATTTATCTAGAACCTAATATTGATTGGGCTAGTGAAAAAATATTATTTTATAAAAAAATAAATCATTTTAGAGTTTTCTTAAGGAAAAATGTTGACACGCTAATCCAAGGGTTAACTTACCTAAATTAGGTCTTATAACTATAGTTAAAAGTTAAAACCGCTCATAATGGAGATCTAACTTAAAGCCCATTACACAACAACTCGTTGGGCCCAGACCCTTAAAAAATGAACACAAAGACCGATCTCTCACTGCATCCACAGAATTAACAAACCAAGGAATCCTCGAGCTCCCTCTGGCTACCAGTCCTTCGCAGGTAAACTGACATCTGCTTCTCTGATAAGGAAACAAAACCTATAAAAATTCAAGATTTTATTTACTGGGTCAATCAAAAAATCCAAAAAAACCAGTGAAAAAGCGAACTTTTTTTGATGAATTCTCAATCTCAAATAAACACTAATGAAGACATCTTCGATTCCTCACTAAATTTAGAGGAAACCCATTTCAAAGAAGGCTACAATGAAGGCTACAGCCAAGGGTTAATGTCTGGAAAAGAAGAAGCAGAACAGACTGGCCTGAAAATGGGCTTTGAAATCGGCGAAGAGCTTGGGTTTTATCGTGGCTGTGTTGATGTATGGAATTCTGCTATTAGGGTTGAGCCGACCCAGTTCTCTACCCGGTTGAAGGAGACTATTAAGAAGATGGAGGAGTTGATTGAGAAATACCCGATTTTAGACCCGGAAGATGAGCGAGTGAATGAGATTATGGATAGTTTGAGATTGAAGTTTCGAGTTATAAGGGCGGGTTTGGGCGTGAAATTGGAGTACGATGGGTATCCAAAACCAAAGGACATTGAGTTTTAATGAGAGGTTCCTGGGTCTTTGTGTAATGGATTTGGTGTTTTTTAGTTGAAGCTTTGTAGCTCAAGTTGGTTAATAGAAGAGTAATGTTTCGTTTTGATGTGGTGATTTGTGGTCTATGGAAAAGTTTGGATTTTTAGATTTTATTTGATCAAATATGGCTAGATATAAAACTCTAGTGTGTTTTATTGTGGTTGATTTTGAAGCTTAATTGCCTTTTATTTTCTTCAAGTTTATTTATCTTTATTAAATTTAGATAGCTTAGTTGGTTTTGAACCTGTAGAATGTTATGTTTGATCTGAAATGTCAAGAAGTATACAATTCTAGTGCTGTTGATTGTGTTAGATAACGAAGCTTTATTGATTTTCACTTAATATTTGACTATGTTTCTGCTTGAAATTTTACTTTTATAATATGGGGTAAGTGAGAGAGGTTGGGGTTATTGCTCAACTTGGAATTATAACCACAAAGTTTGTTGATAATGTCAATTTCTATCATCTAAGTTCTATCTGCTTGTGCAGCTTGTGAAAAGATAGTAAGGAGGAGAAATTATGTCGAAGTTGATGCTTGCTTGCTGTAAGGTATACGTATCTGAAAGCAGAAACAGAGTGGCATTGGAATCAATTGAAAGAGCTGCAAAGCTATTCCCTGAAGCGCCTATTGTTAATAAGTTTGAAGATGTGACTTATAATAGAGTTGGCTACACTCTTGTCTCGAGTTTGGCTCCAAAACCATCTTTAGACTCGTGTGCTTTGAAGGGTGCTGTGCTTTCTATGATTAAAGCTGCTCTGGAAACTATTGATTTTGGGTCGCATTGTGGAAGTCATCCACGGCTTGGTGTTGTCGATCACATTTGCTTTCATCCCTTGGCTCATTCATCTTTAGACCAGGCAGCTGGGATTGCGAAGTCTCTGGCAGTAGATGTTGGCTCTAGTCTTGAAGGTTCGAGCCCTTTGAACTTATCTGTGATTTGTGGAATTTGTTGTTCATGATAGTATATAAGGGAAAGAAACTGGAAAAAAAACAATGAGCTTGATTAATTAGCTTGATGACAAGTCTATATTCTCTCCTTCAAAACTGTTTTCCCATCCTATAATAATACCTGAGGCAGCCTAAGTAGCAGTAGATTGTATATATATCTTCTCTTTTGGTTTCAATTGGATATGATTGGTTTTTCTTCTGGCTTTCTAAATTGTTGAATTCAAGTGATAGTTTATTTCATTGAATGTAAGTCGATGCTGCAAATTCCTGAGCCAATTGTTTGTGTTTGCTAAACAACAGCTCAACACTGTCACTCATTTACCCGCTGGCAGTAGCTTCTAGCACAAAACAGAACACTATATATTTGCTTCTAGTACTTAATTTTCCCTGGGAATGCATATTAGAACAATGGCATTATGTCTCTACCTTGAAAGCAAAGGTGGTCTACTGAGCATTTCAGTACCCGTTGGAAATTAAACAAATGAAATGTGTTTGACATTGGATTCAGATTGAGGCGTTGAAAATTAAAAATTTTATTATGATTGAAGCCTTATTTTTGTTCAGAATAAAGGAGATCTCAATGGATGAATATTTATTTCTCAAGGCATGCTGAGATTTTTTGTGTCATGTTGAAGTTTTGTTCAGTCTCCTTATGGGATCGTTGCCCATTTTGTTTCTCCATTGCTAATGATCTCATGTATAGCCTGCAGTTCCCACATTTTTATATGGAGCCGCCAATGTTGAAGGGAGAACACTCGATTCAATCAGAAGAGAGCTGGGATACTTCAAGCCAAATTCTGGAAACCATTGGGCAGGTGGGCCAAAATCAGAGTCCTTGCCACTGAAGCCAGATGAAGGTCCAGCTCGAGTGAATCAAGCAAAAGGTGTTCTCGTAATTGGAGCAACCAGGTGGGTTGATAACTACAATGTCCCTGTCTTCTCCACTGATATTGCCGCTGTTCGTAGAATTGCAAAACGTGTTAGTGGGAGAGGTGGTGGACTTCCTTCAGTTCAAGCAATGGCACTTGCACATGGTGATGATGTTATTGAGGTTGCTTGTAACTTGGTGGAACCAAGTAATGTGGGAGGAGAGATGGTTCAGCAAGAAGTTGAGAGACTCGCAAAGGATGAGGGTATGGCTGTGGGAAAGGGATATTTTACGGATTTCTCACAGGATAAAATAATTGAAAATTACTTGAAGTTTTGTCCCCTATTGTAACCACAAGATGCAATATTTTAATTGAGAATGTATTGTCCCTTCTTTAAAAATTCTTTTTTATATAAAAAAAATACTATGCTGAAAGGTGTCTCTATCAGGGATGTTTGTTCTGATGCATGTGATGTGAATGGTTGTCCACACATGAAATGTGTTCGTCTTTACCGGCATATTCATCGTCTTAGAAGCGGTGAAGTTTTGGCATCATATTCTTGAGAGATTGCTTGGATGCAAAAATCCCCATAAATACTATGTATATTTTGGTTCAACTTGTATCTCTATATCTGCTCTTCGTTCTTCATCCCTCCATAGGAGTTATATAGCAGATCATCAGGTCGTCTTGATGTCTTGTGAGAACAATTTCCTATAAGATTTGAAACAAGAATGTGTTCTGCAATGCTTAAATGTGATTCTGTCAGAGAATTCATGTGATTAGATTTCACTAAATGTGATTCTGTCAGAGAGTTCATATGTGATTAGATTTCATTAGTTTCGTCTTCTGTTTTCACATGTATTTTCCACACATACTTTTGCACTTCGGTTTTCACTTATATGGATGCCAAGTGTTGTTAGTTCTCTACAGGAAAGATTAATTTCCGAGGATTTTGTTTAAATTAAAGCAAAGCTTAGTGACTAGGCAAGCAATATAATGTTGTATACAATCTGGGATTGTTTGATATCAGAGTTGCTTTCACCAAAATGCTGTGACATTGAAACAATGAAACCTGAATCACTGAACAATTACTTGATATTCTAATTGAAATTTTTAAGAAGTCTTGTTTTAGATAAGACAAGAAATAGTGCTGCCCTAGATACTGTTTTGCATAGAACAAAGCAGAAATAAAGATGACCATACTCTCTTTTCGAATTTCATGATTTATCTGCTTAGGAACTCGTTGGGACCTTAACCGCCTCAATTTTGCAGATTTTCTTGTGAGACAATAAAGAGAAATCTTTCAGCTAGTGCAGAAAACTGCTATCTGCACGAGAGACAGCTCAGATCCTGATAACATCAGAATTACAAACCACTTAACTATAACAAGGTATGCAACCTAATCCTTTCAGAATAGACCCTTGTTGCCAAGATTGGAAACCACTTCGTTTATTACAAGGTATGCAACCTAATCCTTTCAGAATAGACCCTTGTTGCCCAGATGAGATGGGATGGATGTTTTGGTTGAATTAGAATTTCTAGATTCATCCACTCAAGCACAGTGGATTTTTCAACCATGTATAAATGTGTCATATCCTAGTTTTTTTAATGAGGATGCTTAGCACACAAGTAATAATCCATCCTAGCATCTAGTGCTTGACCTAGAAGAAAATAAATGTTTGGTCATCTTCTGCTTCATATGATTGGTCATAAAGATTAGAAAGATAAAGATTAGAAAGATAAGGTTGCTACGAAATGGTTTCTTGTCTTTTTCAGTTGAACTTTCTCTGCTTCTCACTATCGTATCATCAGCATCAATGCTTAACACAACAAAGCTCGGCTGTTTTTGGTGTGTATATATATATATATACAAGGCCCCGGAATTTTTGGTTGAAAACTGATCGAAATTTTTAAATGATGAAGGGAGGGGGGTCTGGGGTTCACAGATAGTTATGAAAACCATGTGTTGTATCTATTACTATGTGCCCCATTTATGCTTCACCTAAACCACCAGTGTATTTTCAGAGTTAATTATTTTTTTCATAAAATTAAAAACATATGTAATAGGCTTAAAAATGAGACGCGCTTTACTTCCTGACACCAATCTCAGTCTGAGATACAAGGCCCTTGATGAATTTCATCTTCTGGTTGCTAGAGCTCATATACAAGTTCATTTCGCTGGGGCTGAGTCAATGAAAATCTCTTACAAACAATCACATGTTATATTAAAGGTATTAGGCTCACAAGAACAATTACCGACCCTTGGCACGATGAGTTTCCAACTTACAAGTATGCCGATATGAATCTGTGGGCTTTTGTTTGTCATTTTATGGATAAAAGAGAACCATTTTACAAAAGAAAATGATCCCCATACATGTGACATGTCTACTCAGCATCGGTTAGGTTCTTGGACATTTCTTGGATAGTTTTCTCTATCCACTCATATCAAATGACACACAAAGGTTTCTTATGAGTAAAATACGATGCTGTTCAGCACCATGTGGATCATGCTTTTCGTAAATAAGCCACTGACTTCTCCTCATCCATAACTTTCTGATTTCTATGTCAGATTGTGGGGACAATTTTGTAATGAATTTGTCACATTAGCTTTAATTATTAGTAGTGATTAAATAGCTTAGACATGAACATAGGACATATCCTCGCACCATCAGTTCCTTCCCTTGAAGAGTGAAGCATAGGCAAAAGCATCAAAATATCATCTTAAGCAGAAGGCAAGAAATGGATTTTGACTCAAGTTGCAAGGTAAACAACATCAACTCCACATTATTGTCTTCCATAGAGTTTCATCTCTTCTTTCTCTCTTCTGGGTTATCTTTTCTTTTGCTGTGTTTTGAGCCCGTGTTGCGTGGATACTTACCTTTATATCTTCATGTGTCTGTTTTTACATGTACAGCAAGATTATTCATTTCGATCTTTGTTGAATTTTTTCCAAACCCACGACTGAATTAGAACATTAGCTCAGAAGTTTGTGCAAATTTGAAAAGTTGTTTCATACAAATGTACTAATGAAAGCTAATACAACTAAAATCATCCCGTTTGAGTTTTTTTGTGGGGGATCCATATAATGTTCTCGCAATTTGAGTAGCGTCTTTCTTCCTCCCTCCATTGTTTCTGTCTCCATAGTTGCCATATACTCTTTATCTCTAGTATCTTTTAGTTTTTAGGATTTTTTAGAATTATCTAATTTTGACTTTCTGCTTTTAAGCATTCTCTTTTCAATAAAACTAGCCAGCTGATGATCCAGAAAAATTTGAGGCTAAACCAATTTGAACATGTAACAAATTAACCCCTGGAAAAATCTCTAAACACGACCTGCATTTACCTGCCAGTCTTCTATAAGATTGTTCTTTGGTTGTGTTTGGTAAGTGTCCTATGATAGAAGGGACAGGTATAGAAGAGATAGAAACTTTTATGGTTGAAGAGACAGAGATGGAGAAAAAATAAATGTCTTGGGGACAATTTTGGAGTGAACAGGGGGACATATTTCCTCTGCACCACTGTCTATCTTTTCTATCTATGAACTCTAACCAAACGCTTCCTTATAAATAGCAGAAAGCTATACACAGAGCATCTGACCAGTCTGTCTTTTCTTTGGTTGCTAAGACAGGACGCAGATTTGAGTTTTTCCCTTCTCCTGTTTTGCGAGATATCATCGCTAGATTAAATGGTCACTGATCTTGAAAATGTCAATTTTGATCATATATTTTGAATTATAATAATCAAATGATAGAATGGGATTAATTGGTTGGGTACCAATAGGCCTTTGACTCATTGGCGTGAACTCTTTTACCAACATCAGTAGATATCTAATTTACTCTTCGTCTTGGTTGCATAGAACAAAAAAACTGCAAATGAATCCATGCTCATATGCTGCATGCTCTTCATCTCTGAAGCACGTAACTGTGCTGCGCTGGACTTAATTGAACGAGCTGCTAGGATCGACCCAGAAAGTGTCATTGTAAACAAATTTGAGGACCAAGTTTATAATAGGATCAGGTTCACTATTGTATCATATGTTGTTGTTGATAGCACTGGTAGTCCCATTTATAGTCCATTGCACCAAACTGTGCTAGCCATTGTTGAGGCTGCTTATGGAGCCATTAACCTAGAGTTGCACTCTGGCGCACACCCTCGACTTGGCGTTGTAGATGACATTGCTTTCCACCCTTTGGCTGAAGCATCATTGGATGAGGCAGCCTGGCTTGCTAAGGCTGTGGCAGCAGATATTGGCAGCAGATTTCAAGGTAGGTCCAAAACTTTAACGTACTTATCACACTGCAGATGTTAATAATTCACCCTGAACAGCATTTTTCAGTCTCGAAAATATCCACCACTTTCTTATTTTTCCTTCTTGATATATTGCAGTGCCAGTATTTCTATATGCTGCAGCACACCCAACAGGCAGGGCCCCGGACACAATCAGGCGTGAGCTGGGCTACTACAGGCCAAATTTCATGGGCAGCCACTGGGCAGGGTGGAACATACCCGAAATTCTCCCAGAAAATCCTGACCATGGTCCAAGTCATGTGTCTCGGACAAGAGGAGTCACGCTGATTGGGGCACGGTCTTGGGTCACCTTCTACAACATCCCCATCATGTGCACCGATGTTTCAACTGCTCGACGGATAGCACGCATGGTAAGTGCTCGCGGTGGTGGACTCCCAACAGTACAATCGTTGGCCCTATTTCATGGGGACGATTCAACTGAGATTGCTTGCATGCTCTTGGAGCCAAATCGGATTGGCGCAGACAGGGTCCAAGCACAGGTTGAGATGTTGGCAGCTCAGGAAGGTTTGGATGTAGAGAAGGGCTATTTCACTGATTTTTCACCAGAAATGATTGTGCAGAAGTACATGAATTTAATCTCTTCTAGGAGAGACTGATCAAACACTCGTTTGAACATTAAAATGATTATCAAATTTCAAGTCATGGTCAAAAAACACAACCACATAACGTAAACTGATCAACTGTTTAATTCTTGGATAATCTGAAACCCATGAGCCATCCGAGAAGGCAAATCTAAAAATTTATTCTTTTGGCTTTTGTTCTTATTTTTATCTTTGCTTTTGCTTTTATTTTTATCTTCTCCTATGAGTCATTTCAATAACTAAAATAGCTCTTCTCGTCTTGAAGTGCTAAAGTGCTATTTAAAACATCTCTAAGAGCATCTTTAACGAGTGTGCTATCTAAAGAGATAGGAAAAAAAAAAGTGTATTTTTAGTATTTTTATTTAATTTTATTCTCTCCAACAGAACAGCTATTTTAATAGCCAAAATAGTTTTTCCCTACATGAATTGCTATTTATAACAGCTCTCAAGTAGAAAAGTCATAATATTGTTCAAACATGTGAGGGATAGGGGAAGAAGAAAGGAGAAAAGAGAGCAATTGCCACAAGTCAAGTGATTTTTGTTGGAAATTCTTGAATCTGTACAGTAACTGTATAGAACAGTTACTGTTCAGATTAAAATCTGAGATTGGCAGAACATGAACTACAAGGGAATAAAATAAAGTTTGGTCAGAAAATATAATCTATTTATTGAATCTGAGATGCCTTTATAAAGGCTTACAAGAGTTTAAATTTGAAATGAAACAAAACTCTCAACAATTGAGAGATTATTTGATAATATGTTGGAAATCCTTCTATAAATAGGAACTTCAAATAAACTAAAACACTAAATAATATTAAAACACTACAGCTAAACACAAAGGCTAATCTTATTAAAACTCTAACAACTTTTAGTCTACAGTATAGACACTCTTTTTCTACTTTTTTGGAAGGGTTTTTTTTTATTTTAAATTCAATTTTTTTTATTTAAATATAATTCAAAATAATAATTATTATATTGTTAGAGGGTTTTTTAAAATCAATTATTTAATTATATAACTTACTCCTATTAATTATATAGTTAATTATATAATTAAATTATATATAAAATAATTGTATTATATTTAAAATGATATATAAAAAAAATGATTGTCCCAAATGAATTTTACTATTGAAGTATACATAAATAAAAAAAAAACATTATATTTACATTATTTAAAAAACTATTTTAAATATTTAACTCTTTAAAATAGTTTTTACCATTAAAGATACACTAATAAGACAAATCTAAAAAATTATCTTTTGACTTTTGTTCTTATTTTTATGAATCATTTCAATAGCTAAAACAACTCTTCTCATCTTCAAGAGTTATTTATAGCCACTTCAACCAAAAAACCAAAACATTAAAAAAATCAAAATATTCGTTGCAATACTGTTGAAGCTAATTAAAATATCTTTTTGTTCTTTTCTCCTCCTTTGCAAACATTTGTTTGCCAAACAGAGGCTCAGCTCTCTTAGAGAATCAATTAACACAAATGGCATGTCCAACATGTTCAAGAGTTCATAGAGATGTTTATCTCTTTCTTTTAATGAACTTACAAGGAAACCGAGAAGACGTGAGTGATTTCATGGGTTACATATGAAAGTTTGGTTTTTATATCTTCATGGTCTGAGGAATAAGAGATATGAAATTGTCGATCAAAGAAGGGGGGAAACCAACCTTGAAAGGAAACCCATAAGACATGGGTGATTTCATGGGTTACATGTGAGAGTTTGTTTTTTGTATTTTCATGGTCTAAAGCATAAAGAGATATGAAATTTTCGATCATGGAAGGGGGAAACCAACCTTGCAAGGGGCGCCTTGCTACACCATCCACCTTCCACGGCTTGCCTAGAGTTGTTGGCTTTTGTAAAGCTTCTGCTAAGCTAAATTCTATCATGCCAGTGACACCCACAATCAAGGTAATTAATGCATCTGAGTTTTTCTTCTTTATAGAGAATGCTTAAATATTTTTCTTTTGATGAACTCAATAAAAGAGCCCTTTTATGCAGAGGTCAGTCAAATTTGAGTAGTGGTAACGTGTTAGTCAATCGTTGAAGATAGAACTCTCACGGTTTTGAGTAATTGAAAAACAAAACAAAAAATAAAAATTATATTAAAAACCAAAACAAAAAAACTCATATTAAAATTTATTTGCTCTGAAATGAATTATCCGTTGCTAATTTATTTGCATAAATTAACAAAGATATGCAACAAATTCATTGGGTCAACGGTTTTTTTTTTAATTTTAAAATATTGTGATTTTTTATTTCAAATTTGATTTTTTTATATAAATAAAATTAAAAAAATAATTATAATATTAGAGGATTTTTAAAAGTAATTATTTAATTATATAAATTACTCATATTAATTATATAATTAATTGCATAAATATATTATATACAAAATAAATATATTATATTTAAAATAATATAAATAAATAATTCTTTTATTATTTTAAAAATCATTTTATCAATTTAGCTTCCTAAAAATTTTTTTATACATTGGAGTTGCCCTTGAGTTACATGAGATGAGACAAGGAAAGTTAAGACAGATTTCTCTATCCTCTGTTTTGAAAATATAAAAATTAACTGTAAAATTATTTTGAAGGGCAGATATATTTTAAAACATAGGATGTCTTTTCAGCCAAATATGTATTTCTTTTGGTCCCTTGTATACAAAACATAACCTCAGCTTAATGTCTCAAAAAAAAAAGATCAAAACTATTTGCAGTTGTCTGTTTTTAGATCATTTGCTGATTCTTTCTTTGCTCTACTTCCACTCCCTTACTGTCTGATCCAGTCTCTGAAAGTTCTTACTGTGTTGAACAAGCAATGAACTCCACGCCAGAACAATACTTTTGAACAGGACATTTTATGCAAATATATTGCTATTTTTCTTTCCCTGACTGCCATTTAGCAAAAGAAAACGTGTATTTCTGCCCTTTTCAATATCTGAAACTCATTAAATTCCAGGATCAGTATGAAATAAAAAAAAATTAAAATGTATAGCAACATGATTTCCTGGGTTTTGTTCGTCAGAAATATTAACAAGGTTGAACAAACCCTTTTTAAAACAGTAGAAGCAGAATAACATTTGAATTTTCGAAAAAACTATAGTTAAGAATAAATTTTAAAATTTATGTTCGAGTGACATATTTTATCAGAAAAAAACTATTTCTCAGTTCATCAAATCTGTATTGAGTTTGAGAAATATCTTTTTTAGGTTCTCAATGACTTTTCTTTACAGATAAAATAAAATAAAATGATGAATAATATAATGTTTTTTTCAAATATATATTCAACCATTCTTTATGTAAAATACTAAATTATTTTTTTATATATATCTTATATTTAATTGGAGTCATAAATTTATTTTTAATTGCAATCTAATATAAAAGAATATCGTTTTTGAATTAACAAGTAAAAATATTTCATAATAAATATAAATTGAATGAAATAAACTTAATATTCTATAATTAGATTATTAACAATATAAATATTAATACATTTTCTAAATTTTTATTCAAAAAGTAAAGCTGAATGGGAGAAAAAATTGAAAAGATAAAAGAAGAATAAAATTCTATCATTTAGTTATGCTCTCTGTCCATTTTCTTTTTAAAACGCCTCCAAACTTCCGAGTTACTTCCCTCGACTTTTTTCTTTATCTTATTTTTTCCCTCCTTTAGGGTCTCCAAGTGCTGAATGCCATCACAATTAGACCACACAAGGGCTACTGACTGCAACCCTTCTGAGCATGGTGTTAGCTGTGTTCATACATCAGCACAAGTATTATCATAACCTGCCTTATGATGAATCAAATATTTCTTTTATCAAGATATAGCTTAACATAGATTGATGGAATACACAGGAATGAGGGATTGGAAGAAAAAATAGGATGGCCGGATTGAGAACCATCCCATTGGACATTTTCTTTTTTCAACCTTGACCTTTCATTGATTTATAAAATGGGAAATTTTTTCACCTCTACACCAGATGTATAATCTATATGAATATACCAATGAACTTTTGAAAGTAGTCAAAATTTTCTTTCATTATGAACACTGTTTTTTTCGAAAATCTTCGGACAATAATGTCTGGAGCAGTTCTTGTAACCTCTGAGCACCAGTACCAGGTCTAAATACTGAATAATTACCGCGCATGAAGCATGGATCAGATCCATTGTCTGAGCCGCCAATACACCATGCTCCAGGAGCAAACCTGCCTGTGCGGTTTAGAATCTCTTTATCAATCTTGTCTAAAACCGGATCATCCCTTGCAAATTTACGGGCAAATGGGGCATTGCTTTTAACCATTTTATCAAAGTCTTTCGTTGTCAAAGAGATAGGGTGTTGCTTAGGAGGACTGTCCCAGGCTATGTAGTGGAGATCATGACCTATGGCTGTGTTTTGGAATTCTTCAGTGTTGCAAATAACAGTGTGGAAATATCCTTCAGGAGAGGAGATGAAGTTTGTGTAGTACATTAGGATAGTTCGTGGAAGGTTCTCCCATCCCATTATACAGTATTCGAGAAATGATCGAGTCAGCATAATCCATGCTGAACCTGTGTACCAGAAAAAAGAAACAGCATTTTCTTTTCTTCTTTCCTTTTCATATTAAAAACAAAAAAACAATAATGGCAGTCTCATATAAAGAAATTAATCAGACTTTCTAGAGGCAGTTGAGCAATCGAAGGAAAACATCCAGATGCAGAGTTAAAAGAATGACCACAGTATTTTCCCTGTGGTACTCAACCATGCAAGGATTTGGGATCGTCCTATACGCCTTGTGAACCACCACTAAAGATAATCTAGTGGGCTATCGACTGACTCAATTGAGGTCAGTCCCATATTGTGAGGGAGTTGCTTCTTGTGCAGCTTCAAGAGAAGCCACTTCACGCAACACTAATGAAGGGTAAGAGTGTCTGCAAATTCTCCCTCACAATGCCTCACTTCAATGGGCCGGCTTCAAATTTTGAAAACAGCGCAAAAAAAGTAAGGGTAAAAAACAAGATACATAAAGAAACCATCATTATATCAATCCAGGGTAACCAGCTTGAAAGGAGAGGCCCAAAAGATGTTTTTCTGGTAAAAGATCAAGATAGGGATTTGTTTTCACCTACTGCATTTTCCGCAACTTGCAGTAACTGACTGCACAACTACATAATGCAATATGATAGATCTCTTAAAACCTACATGAAGTTAAGATGATAATGATGACATTTCAGCATTCATCCCTATAACATGTAAGATGTCAGTGCATGGCTATATACATTCCACAATACACCAGATTTTGGTTGGTGCAAAGTGTAGTTTATGGCAATGGGGGAGCCTCATACATTGGTGTTTGCCACACATCACCAAGATGTTTCCTGTCCTTGTAGGCACACCGGTGAATTTATTTGATGCAAACAACACATACATAGAGCAGGACATAAATGGGGATGGTAATGTATGGGATATAGAGTGAAAATAATGTTTCTGCAATAGACAGTTTCAAGCTAACATGAATCAAAATGCAATGCAATCCTTCAAAGATCCAACTATCAACTCATTGCTAAATACTTCTCAAAAACATTACACTACAGGTTTATTATGTGCTCAATGAATCCATGAAGCTTAGATAGACTCGCATACCAGTAAACAGCTTGAAAGATGTGGGAAGTGATCGGCGTTGAGTGGTAAGATAAAGGTCAGATTTCTTTGATAAGTAAAGGCCTGGATCAACAATAATCGGTTTTGCCCTGGAGTTCCTGCAAAAAGTTGGCAGATCGAAATACCCTAGGTGAATTCTTTTTTTGGAAAATTGAAGCATGTGAAGTTTTGCTAAGGTAGTGGTGCAAAGTTCTGTGTTCTCTTCACTTACAATTTCCATCCAGTTAGCTGTGTGTGTTCAATGAAATTAAGGTTTCTAGACAAATTTGAGAACACATGGAGCAAATCTGCAAAGTCAAAATACAATTAGATTTTACAACTGCAAAGCATAAGCATATATACAAGAAATAGAAATTCCAAAACTTGAGGTAAAAATATTTCAATTTCCTGTACCCTTCAGAATTATTGCATGAAATTTTGCAAATTAATGAGGAACTTGTTCATATTGCTGAACAGTATGAAAGATTTGTAGGCACACTACTGTTTCTGTCAGATCACCCATCCAATGCGATCAAAGAATAGCAAGTCAATCAGAGTGTCAAGAGGCAAACATTGAACATGATTGTATACCAAAAACCATAGAGTAAAATAACGAGTTTGATCAAATAAGATAAATGCTGAGACCTTGTGATGATTTATACATTTTATGAGTTTTCAAATTAAAAATTGCAAGAAGCTACTTTGGCAGGGCCAACACCTGGTATTGGCCTTTTCAGAAAATCAACCTTTTCAGAGAGAATTGCCATGCATGACGGGAACACAAAAGGAGCACAGAAGATGATCTTTTTCCTTAAAGATAGCTAGAGTTGAGAGACAAAAAAGTGGAAGCATAAATTTAGTTGTTACAAGGCAATGGCAATGGCAATGTTTAAAAGAAGCACACAACAAAAACTTCCACTCCTGGATGACAAACAAAAAATCTCTATTAGACAGTAACTCACCCTGGAATTCAGTCCAGAACTTTCAAGAAGTCTCCCTATACAAATAAATTTCATTATCCCTGATACTGTGTCTCTTTTTTGGCAAAGATTTTGAGGTACCTTGAACCCAAAAGAAAGGGTTAGCACTTAGCAGCTGCACATAGTGAGCCAGCTCTTCAACAGATGACAACAATACAGTGGCTATATTCCCTTGAAAAAACTGTTAAAAGGTCTTAGACTCCAGGTGTCATAGTCAGTGTAATTAATTATGTTCTTCATATTCTAGTAAAAATGGAATCCCATAAGAAAATTATGATGGTATAATCATGATCTCCTAAACAATTTGCAAATACAGTCGTGAAATATATCCTTTGAGGAAGCTAAAGAAAAGGGGATCCATTGAATATGCTAACCTCACGCATTCCCCAATGCAAAACAAAGATATCCTTTCCCTTAGAAGCAAAATGCAAGAATCTATTTGAGAGCAATAGCTCAAAAGTTAGCCCTAAAGGAAACAAATTGAAACTTCATGTTTTTATAAATAAAGAAGTGGATTACCATGAGCTTGGTAAATGATATGTGACCTGGTTAGATCCAGACACCAAATTCACATATATTAATAGGTTTAACTTATTTGTGTGAACTGAAGCAAGGATCAGATTCAATGACCCGGTATTATTTTAGATTAGCAACTTACTGCATCAATTTTTGCTCCAAGCTAATCACAGAACCTAAGAAATCAACTTAATGTAGTATAAATTTGTCAGATATCACCTACGCTGAATACAAGAACCAATACAGTCTCACAGAATATGTGGAGAGAAGTTCAAATTCATTTGATTAAGTAAATTACCATTCTTAAACATTATCAATCCTCTTAAGGAAATCGAGCAAATAAGTTACACGTTAGAATAAGAAAAAGAAAGCAAAATAATTATGAAACAAGTAAAAATGCTGCAGCAACAGGTACTAACCATCTTGTGTCACAAGAGGATAATCTGAAGCACTGAGATTGATAAACCAGTCCCACTCTAAACTCTCCCTCAACATGATTGCAATTGCTTGAAGGGTACAGGCAAACATTGTAGGCCCTTTATAAGTCACCAAGTTGGACTGTGCCATTACACGCACATTCCCGACTTCTTGAAACGTTGGATCATTCTTCACATACCCTCCCAACATCAACCTTTCTCGAGGGGGTGCCTCAAGATCCAAATGTAGAATATACTGATTTCTAGGATGATACACGGCCTGCAAGGTCCTCATCATTCTTTGACTATCACCCTTCGTACCTGAAATGAGATAAGCAAATCTAGGCGGTTCCAATCCTGAATACCTACTCCTATCAAACCATTTCTTTAAATCCGATTCTACGAAATACCCTCTTGAGTCCTCCGGTTTTGAATATGAAACAATGTCAAATGGCACCTGCTCTCCTCCATATGAAGATGTAAACACCCCAAAAGAAGCCGATGAAAACAGAGTTAAAAACACTAGCAAGCTTGCAAAGAATGGAATAAGCCATTTTCTATCACTGAACAACCTTGCTGAGTGGGAACTTCCATTCTTCCTCATACTCACCAATGCCTTTTTGATAGACATCGTTCTCATCTAACTCAAAAACTCTCCAAAATGATCAGAGGACACCAAGAAATGCTAGCAAATAAAGCAAAAACCCCATCAATCTAGTAAACAGAAAAGAAAAGAAAAAAAAGGAAAACCACCAAGAGGACACCTTCCTGAGAAAAAGCCAAATGGAAGCAAATCCTCCCTTTAAGATTAATGAATAGGTTCTAATCTATCAAGGCTTTGAAGCGAAGTTGCATTCATGTGCTTATTAACAAAACCCCACCAGGTTAAGAACTCAAATTCCCAGATTAGCAAAATCAAAAAGAATCCTCTATGGCAATAACAGTTACTAAGAAAAAGCTGAAAACCCCTAATAGTTTCAATAAAATAAAGGTATTCACTGGTGATTTAAAAAAAAATGTAGCTTTCAACTTAAAAATTCAAACTTTGGTAACTAAGAAGCAGTTATATTCAAGAAATGCAATAAATAAAAGTGGGGTTTTGCTCTAGGCAGTTTCAGATCTAATAATCCCCACAGAAAGTTAATGTAAAGAGATAAACATAGAAACAAAAAGGAAATGCTTGGAGAGAAAGGAGGAAATAAAAGAAAAACTTACTAGGTTTTAAGAGTTTGAATGTAGTTAGTTAAGAGGGGGACAAAGAGAGGGAAAGTTGCAATCTTTTTACAAGGTGAGAGATTCAAAGATTGAAGCTTTGAGCAGAATCAGCTGAATTTATTCTCTGAGAGAGGAGGGGTTGGCAGTCAGGTCATGGGGACACACTGAAATTGAACAAGATTTTGGATTTTCCATTTTTAAGTATTTCGTAAAAACTTTTGTTTAATTGGCTTGATTCTTTTTGGTAATCATTGGAAGCAAAGACGATAACGCTCGCACAATTACTAGAGCTCCCACGCCAATTCATGGCGCGTGGTTTTCCTCCATATTAGACCATTGTCCTTGATTGCTTTTTTATTTATTTCATAATTAAAAGTATTTTCTAGTGAATTTACCTGTTATCGAGATTTATTCTTTTACTTTAAGCAATTTTAAAGAGACCTTCAACGTGAATCCAATGTATTTAGAAAGAAATAATAAATCTCCCTCGACATTATCTCGATGTTTGAACCGTTAAAAAAATCAACCTCTAAATTTCATTAATTAATTATTATTTTTTTTAATTTCTGCTTACAGATAAAAAGAATAAACTAAGCATACTAAATAGAATTTATATATTTTTAAATTGGTATGGAAATTCAGATTTAAATTATACTAATTTATGAGAGATTAAATCTCACATAAAACACACATTAACTATATGAATATCAATTTTTTTATGCTTTTAAAAAGTGCATGGACAAATTTCTCATGTTTGAAACCTGATTGTTCTTTGTATCTAAGAGAGATTGGGTGTTAATTCACCTCTTTCATTGTTCATAAAGGAGATAAAAAAATGTTTTTTTTAATTATATCATTTATTATTTTCTTGATTTTGAATTTATTTTTGTAAATTATTTAATTTATTTTATATTTCAAAAAAATATCTTAATATTTAATTTGTGTTCTATTTTATGAGTATTTATTTTTGTTATCATATATTTCAATAAAAAATAATTTAAAAACTAAAATTTCCACTATCCAAATAGTAGTTTTGGCTTAGTTATGTCATGAAATCCAACGTATTAATATCTTGGTATTAAAAATATTTAAATTATATATTTTTTAAATTATATTATATTTAAATTACATTTGAATTTACCAAGTCATATCAAAACATTATCTCATAATTTAATTTTAAATATAATCTATAATGTAATCTGAATAAAAAATTGTAAAGATGATTCATTGAATCAGATTTAATGTTAATGTCAAATAATAATACATGCGAAAGCTAAGTATTATGCTAATCAATACGGCTAATTGCCAAAAATGAAAAGCTCCAGAGCTCACCCACGCGCCTATGCGAGTAGGGGATACCAATATACCAAGGTAATAAAAGATAAGTTACGGCATAATTTAATGAGACATTAGTCTCACAATCTGACACCACACCGTAAAGGCCGGACACGTAACATAAAGTAAATGCTTTTCGCTGCGTTTTTTAAAATGTTTTTAAAACATTTTAATTTTTTTTATTTTAAATTAAAAAATAGTAATTTTAAATCGTAAAATATCAAAAATAATTTTAAAAAATAAAAAATAAAATTTTAATATAGTTCTAAATAACTCTCATGTATAATAAACACAAAATTATGTTTTGCATTGAATTTTAAACTGTTTTTTATTTTAAATTATTTTATATGTATATTTATAATAAAAATAAATTTTAGAAAGCATTATTAGTACATTTTAAAAACACGAACAGAATCTCAACCTTGTCTCTCTAGTCCTTGAAACTTGGAACTCTCTTCTGTTTCTCTTCAGCTTGAGAAAATTTAAGAACTCTCTGCTCTGTCGGTAGTCGTAACCTCCTATGTGCTTAGCACTTTCAGCATCATTTAATGAAATGTCATGGACCATAAAGAAAAAAACAAATTAATATATATATTTTTCTGTGCTGGTTTGCTATAGAGATTGAATTTAAAAAACAAATTATTTGAAAATATATAAAATATTATTTTTTATAGGCAATTCAAAAACACATAAAAATTAATTTATTAAATAAATAAATATATAATTAAATCGCAAAGACAAGCACCAGTGAAAAGAAAACGAGTTGAGCAAGGAGAAGTGTACCCCACAAATAGGAATTGTGCACAGCTGGACCCGGTAGCCACATAAGTATGGTTCTGCACGCTTACGTGGAGGTGGTTGTGGAATCTTGTCCTGACAATATCATAAATAGGGTAGGGAATTTTAGTTCAGTGTACCGTTTGATTGATGTCCTTTCTAACATGTACAGTCGGTGGGTTCGGTTTTATTATTTGTTTTTTAATGCTATAATCTGTTTTTTACAATATTTTTTTATCTGAAAAAATATAGAATTGTTTTTTTATATATATTTTTTAACTAGGGCAGGGAATTTTTTATTATTTGTTTTTTAATGTTAAATATCTTATAATCTTTTAAATGTATTAATATTAAAAATGTATATTTTTTAATTAAAAATTGGTAAATTGTTGGTGGCATTTTTTTAATTGGTAAAAAAAAATAATTAAAAATGATAAGAGAAATTGGGAAATTCACCTGTAAGAATTTTAATTTTAAAAAAATGGTAAGAGAAATTGATGGTGGCCTCTCCATAAACTTTATTTGGTGAATATTCAGGTATTTGTACTATAATAATATTGAAATTTGCATTCACTTCGAGCCCTTTGAGCTTATCATTTACTATAACAATATTGAAATTTTTTTATGATTATTTTTAAATTTATCTAGTGTTTTTATATTTTTTTCATGTGCCGGGGTCAAATATAATTTTAAAAAAATTAAACAAAATATTTAATAGATTTCTATATAAAAAATACTTTTAAAAACAACCATAATACCAAACAAATACTTTATATATTGGTTTCAAGGGCAGTAAATAACCAGGAGAGTGAATTTAAAAAAATGGTGAGCGAGGTTGATGATGGTATTTTTATAAATTTTATTTGGTGAATATTAAAATATCTTATATTATAATAATAATGAGATTTATATTCATTTGAGCTCTTTGAGCTTATAATTTATCATAGATGTCAACAAAATCTAGCTAAGAATTAAGTGAAATTTAAATATGTTGCCAGGAAATGGGTTCTCCATATTCTTTTCAAGCTTGGATAAATCAAATATAAATCCATGCTTACTGTTCTGGACCCAAGAAATTATGTTAAATATCTGGCTTGATATTCCATGTTGGATATACTTTATGTTATAATTAACCATGTACAAAGTGAGTCTTTGTTTTTGGTTTGCAATTTATTTTCAAAATTGTTTTTGTTCAAAAAGATATTAAATTGATGTTCTTATGTATTTTTAAATAATTTTTATGATTGATGTCAAAAATATTTACAGAAAAACATAATTTTAATACAACTTTAATTAAAAATTAATTTACATCACAGTACTAAACAAACATGTGGTTTGGTAACATTTCTATTTCAATTGAATAAGCTTTATCTATCAAATGATCTAAAATTTGACACTCAAATTATTATTTTTCAAGGTCAGGATATGTGTAAATAATTATTTTCTCTTTATATCACTGAAATTAAGTTATTTCTCTCTTCTTTTTTCAAACCATTGATTAAAACAATAAGTCACTTATTCCTCCAATTTTTTTCACTCTAGTCTTTTTTCTTAATAGTTGTTTAACAGTATGATTAAGATTGTTTTTAAAAATATTTTTTGTTTAGAAATATATTAAAATCATTTATTTATTTATTTTTAAAAATAATTTTTAACATCAACATATAAAAATGATTTAAAAATACTAAAAGTATTTTATTTAAAATAAAAATATTTTCCAAACACATTCTCAAATTTAATCTCACTATTCTCATGTAAATTAACCTAACTTGACCTGTAATTTGGTAATTTATGGGTGAATCAATTTCTAAAGTGCGTGGAGAACAATATTTCCCACAACTTTTAGTGTTTTTATAATAATAATAATATTAACAATACTTTTTTTATGATAATAATAAAAATAATAAAAGTGCCCTGTCCACGCAACTTCTTAGCACATAATACCACCGGGTAGAAGGTGCCCACCCTGGAGGATCTCCAACACAAAGCCAAAAACCTATCCTTTAAGTTATTATATTTTCTTTTTACAGCTTCAGGACAGCTGTTTTCATTGCCAAAATACCTTTTTCTCTTAAGCCTCGTTTGTTTGCTGGAAATTGATTTCCTTTTAGAAAGTGATTTCTTTTTGGAAAGTGAATTCTTGGAAAGTGAATTTCGATTTTTGACAGTGTTATAGAAAATGAACTGGAAAACACTTTCCAGTGTTTGTTTATGTTATGGAAAATGATCTGGAAAATAATTTATTAATAAGTTTTTTTTTCAAGTTTATTAAAATAATGAGGAACAAATCTTACAAATTAAAAAGTTGAATGAGAATGAAATTGAAAAAAAATATAATTTCATAAATTATCTCAAATAAAATAAATAATAATCAAAATAATAGAGATCAAATCAAAAAAAAAATTTAAAAAATAAAAGGTGAATAGATTAAAATAATAATAATTAACATTTCATAAATTATTTCAAATAAAATAAGTAACAATAAAAAAAATGAGGACCAAATTTGATAGATAAAAAATTTCAATAAAAAAATGATAAGAAAAAAGCAAATAGCAATTATAAAAATAAGAACCAAAATTAATATAAAAATTAAATTTTAAGAGATGGAATTGAAAAATAAATATTCAAAACAAATTATATATAGCAATCAAAAGTTTGAGGATCAAATTTGATATAATCAGCAAATAATGATATTTCTAAATTTTTCACAACTTCCGGAAAGTGTTTTCCGCCCAAATTTTCCGGAAAACACTTTCCTGAAAACCAAGCCAAATTCTTCTTTGACTGGAAAGTGTTTTCCGTTGACCAACTTTCCGGAAGACAAACAAACACAGGAAAGTTTGGAAAGTGGTTTCCCGGAAAGTGAATTCCGGGAAACAAACGGGGCCTTAAAGAGATGTTATTCTACACTTTACATTTTTTTATCGACGCGGTTCAAAAATATTTTTTAAAAAAATTATATTTTTTTTTGTATTTTGGATTATTTTTATATATTAATATTAAAAATAATTTAAAAAAAAATATTATTTTGATTTATTTTTGAATAAAAAATATTTTCTAAAATAATTTCAACCACATTTCCAGATAGACACAGATTACAAGACTAACCGTTACTGACGAGTAAATATCTCTAGTTTCATACTTCTCAAAATCTTAACAAAATAAAGTAAAATAAGTATAGCATATATATCATATTTAAAATATTTAAACTTAATCAATTAAGTTTAAAATAATATGAGCTTGACAAACATATCAAGTTCAACAAACTTGAACTTGATAGTTAATCAAATCCAAAATAATATGAGTTTAATAAGCATACTAAGTCTAAAGAACTTGGATTTTGCAAAACAATTAAATCAAATATATCATTCTTAATAACTTTGAATTCAATTATAATCAAAATTCAGGGGTGTTTTTTATCGTGTTTCAAAAGCTCATGTGAAAAAAAAAAATTATTTTACAGTTCAAATTAATTTTTGTTGATGTTTTTATATAATTTTTATGTGTCAATATCAAAAATAATTTTTAAAAAATAAAAAATATTATTTTAATATATTTATAAATAAAAAACATTTTAAAAATAAATCGCAATCTCAATCTCAAATAATCCCTTAATGAGTATATATACCTACTCATAAAATATTAAATACATGATAAATCATCATGACTCTCCATGTAAAGTAATGATTTACTTTGGTATAATAATTTTTATATATTTTAAATGCATATAAAATCTCTTAAAAAATAATCACTACTTATTATCTCGTTAATAATATATAAAATATATTTTTTCTCGTTAATATCATCCAAAATAAGGAATTATCGGAGCTTTTTCTTATATGAAAACTACAGCGTTTTAGAAGTTATAAATAGTTTTTTGACCTAATAATCATAGAAAAACATAATTATTTATCCGATCAATAACTCATACTTCCAATTCAACAAGAAAACTTATTTTCATATGGGGTTTCAGATTGACGGGGCAAAATTAGATTAATGAAGATTTATGTTAATGAAAAAAATTTACTTTACAGTCTTCCGGTTGCCAACCCTTCCCCCGTAGGATCCATAGATTGCCCAAACGTGTCTTTTGCATGGCAGTTCAAAGAATGATTAAGACCTCAAATGGGCTCCCAGTAGTTTGGGCTTTACATCAGAGCAGGATCCAGTCTCTATCCTTTGTGTTCTCAATTACAGAATTTTAATTAACTAGTTTTTTTTTTTTTTTTTTAATTTTTGCAAGCATAGCAACGAATATTGGTATTGTATGTGCTATGTAACAGAGTCTCTTTGGAATAATAAAGAATTAAATAATTAATCGATGGATAAAAACTAAAATAAAATTGGAGATCCAATGATCAAGAAAGAAATATCAGATAGGGTAAAGTGGGAAAAAAAAGAAAAAATAGTTTTTCAGGGCTTATCGAGATTTGTTTTACTGTTATAAATATTTTAAATAGATAATTTTATACCATAGAATAATATAAAATGAGATCATAATTAATTATAAGTTAATACGAAACAATATATGATTAAAAATGTTTTGCTAAAATATTTTGAACAATATTTATCTTTTCATCGATGAATATTCATAAAAATAAAAAAATCAACTTTTTTACATGTTAATGAAATTAAGAGAGATACAGTGCCGGTTTGGGAATATAGTTGATGTTGTGTTTGAAATTGTTTTTCATTCAAAAATATATTAAAAAAATATTTTTTAAAAAATAAAAATTAATTTTGATATCATATCAAAATGATATAAAAACATTAAAATTTTTAAATTTAAAATAAAAAATAAAAATATTTTTTATATACCATCAGATCACAATTCCAAACACCTCGTAATTTGTGAAATAACTATTACTTGCATGAATTATTTCATTGAACTATTACTGGTCATTTACCCGTGCTATTTTGCAACATGTTTTATTCTCTTGTGTTTTTTTCTACCTCCATGATTAGATTCTGTTCATGTCAATTGACAATGAGAGCAAATTTTTAAATTCGGAACTCCGAGAAAAAAAAGAAAAAGGAAAAGGAGATGAAAATGACGGTGACAATTAGCGGCGATCATCATTGTAATAAAAAGGATGAAAACAGACGCCGTCGCCTGTGCCGTTATTGAGCAAATCTACGGCCACACTTCTGCCGCCTATCTTTTTGCAGTCCTCCGGTGTGTATTTCGAAGACCGCCAGTGTAGATAGATATTGTTTATTTAATAAATATATTAAAAAGATATTTTTTATTTTTTAATAAATATTTTTATATTAGTATATTAAAATAATTTCAACAAAATAAATATTTTCATTAAAATGAGTACCAAACACAGTCGCTTATTGGTGAGTTTGGAAGTGCTGAATCCTGTTTCTAAAAAAAATATGTTTTTATTGATATTAAAATAATTTTTTTTAATTAAGTATGCACTTAAAACAGGTACTTGGATAAGTTTAATTTCTTCCAGTGAGATCTAAAAAATAGATGTATTTATCATTTTAAAAACTTATTTGTTTTTGTGTTTCATTTTTTTTATGTTTCTATATAGTTTTTACATACTTATATCAAAAATAAAATTTAAAATATTATTGATATATTTTAAATTAAAAGCATTTTAAAAAATAAACACTATGACTAAGAAACACTGATAAAAAAGTGTTTGACATTGTGTTTTAAAAATATTTGGAAGAAATGTTGATTTTTTTTTTATTTTCAATTTTAAATAAAAAAATTTAAATATTTTTAATGATGTGTTAATATTAAAATAGTTTTTTAAAAATTAAAAAATATTATTTTTAATATATTTTTAAACAAAAAATATTTTAAAAAATAACTACAACAACAATCCTAAATATACACTAATTGTCTATTTGAAAATGTATTTAAAACTGTTTTTGAAAATATTTTTTATTCAAAAATATAGCAGAATAATATTTTTTTATTTTTATTTTTTTTTTAATATCAACACATCAAAATGATCTAAAAATAATAAAAATATTTAATTTAAAATATTTTTAAATTAGCTCGTAAACACCCCTGAATTATACATGAATAAATTACACCAAAAAATCCCCTCAAACTCATCTCAGCCACCTAACTCCCAAACACAGCTTTAATGGCTGCTGCATTTCTGTACGACTTTGCGAGGTCTGATTGGACTTCCACATTACCTTAGTACATTTTGATGGTGACATTTTTTTTTGTAAGCATAATTATCATCAATTTATAAATAATAATGTTTTGTGCTCCTAGAGTTGATCTTATTAAATTAGGATTGTATTTAGTTACATTGATAGAATTATTAAATACCTGATTAAATTAAATATATTTGTCTAAGTTAATATTTTATATAATTTAGTTAAAAACTAGGTTTGAGAACCAGGTTTATAAATATTTGCTTTTTATTAAAATATAGATTAATTTAAGGCTATTTTGATTATTAAATAAAAAAAGAATTTAGGGGAAAAATGTCAATTTCAAGAAATCTTTCACTAAAAAAGAAATACGTCAAGATCACAGCGATTTTACATGAAAAATCAAAACAACTATTTATAATAGTAATTTTAATATCTTATATTCATGATAGTCTAATCATATAATAATAATTAATTTGATTAAATTTAAAAATCATTATGACAAAGTTATAACTATAACTCAAGAAAAATCTCTATATTAGATTTTTAATAAAAACTTAATTTATAAACCGACTGAATATGAAAATTATATAAAAACAAAACTATAATTTTAATGTTTTGTATTGCTAAAAAGTGTGTGTGTGTGTGTGTGTGTATCGCACTATTCATTTTTTTATTTCAAAAAATGTGGAAATTTTGTAGAAAATTATATTATATTGTTTGTGTTTTTCTTTATTTGAAACTCTAGATATATTTTTAAAATCAATAGAAATTTCGAAAATTGTAATAATAGTTTTGGATAAAAAAAATGTTGTTTTCTTAGAAATATATTAAAATAATATATTTATTATCTTTTAAAATTTATTTTTAATATTAATAAAATAAAATAATCCAAAAACATTAAAAAATTACTTCTTTTTTTTTTTAAAATTGAGTTTTATAAACCTCGGTCTGGGCTACACTCGGGGTCTAAATACCATGATAGAACATGGCAAGATGGGCTAGCCCTGCTGTCCTGAACGAAGTCAGGCACTGGCCACTATTTTGCAGCAGACAATATTCTATCTCCTTCCCTTTTTTCTTCAAACTTATTTCATTTTAAAAATATTTTTATTTTAAATTAAATATTTTTAGATTATATAAAAAATAAACAAAATAATTTTAATATATTTCTAAATATTTTTTTTTAAAAAAAAAACAATCAGCCAAATATATAATTTTTGGCTTATTGGTGGGGGTCATGATTTGATCCATGAAGCTCTACGTGGTTTCGGGGCAGCTACAGTAAAAGCTAGTTAGCATATAGCAACGAAAGCATTGGTCCATACATGTGAAAAAACAAACCTAGAACAATGATGTATTTGGTGATCTTCGAAGGTTGGAAATTACGTTGTCTGGACTATCAAGCCTCTCTGTATACGGCAAGGATGTTTTGTTTGGCAAGTGAGAAAAGGACATGGGGGTGATTAAGCAGTCTGTGGTGATCATGGCGGGGTTGAAACCTTATAAAACTGTAACCCTCCTTGGAATTTAGTTCCGGAAGTCTCAGAGCTGAGGCTGGTGATCGCCGAGCGAATTATATACAGGGAAGTACGAAGCTTAGGTCGCTGAGCACCAAGCGAATAATATACAGGGAAGAACCAACGAAATGTCAAAGAGTAATAGCACTGGATGTCTGTATCTGCTCATCGTATGTAACTTCAAATTGGCAGGCCAATTATCAGGTTTGAATTCAGGTGGTCCTCCCTGACATCATGCTAAGCCCAGTAGATTCTCCCCCACCTATCCACGTCTTTGAGGTGGTGTTCTACCTTTTTATTATTATTTTTTATGAATAGCTTGAATTGAAAAGATGAATTTGGTTTCTGGTGCTCAAAAACCTGACCCATGTAAACTTTTACTGTGAAAAAGAAACAGCATAGCTATGACAACAGTAATCATCGCAAATAATCATCAAGGATGTAAAATTGAAAGGAAACATGGGTTCTGTACCCAAGAAACATGCGTAAAAGATGGTTTCAGTTCTCGAGATTTGATTTGTGTAGCAAATGAGAGTTGTCGCAGCAATTGCAAGTACTGATATGAATCCAGTGATATATCCAAGTGTATAAAGTAATTCAAAAATCTTTTATAATTAATCATTGATTCAATGGTAAAAACTTGGAATTCACAGGTTTTTTCCCTCTGATATCAGATTTAAATCTTATTAATATAATAATCACTGAAATATTATATAGTAGATCATATCAAATTAGATAAACCTGCAATACCAAAATAAAATATATGTTAATAATTTCATGTTGCAATTGTCGAGTCAAAGGTGGGGTTGGCTGGTACAAACTTTTTGAACATCGAGGCCTCCATGAAACCCCAGTTGGACATCACAAACAGGCCATTTCATGAGTATTTCTAGCAGGCTTTCATTAGTACATTGATCAAGTCAGGGCTTTCAGCTTTCTCCCCTTTGTATCGTAAAGGTTGAAACAATTGAATCACCATCCAAACCCCTTTTGCAGCCATGATTTGTCTAAGAAATGGCAAAAAGTTGGTCTGAACTCACTGTTTACAGGATTGTATCAATCATTTGATCCACATTAGCATTTGAGTTTGTTCATAAATACTTACTGTTTGCTGTTGTAAAAACGATTATTTTTTAAAATATTTTTATATATATAAGTAAATTAAAATATCTGAAAATACAAAAAAAAATAATTTAAAACTTTTTTTTCTCACAAAAACTCTTAAAATGCATTAGAAATCATGCGTCGGTAGAACTCACTCTATTACGACCGAAAGGAAGAGGAGAATGGGGTTGGCTTTGAACCGTGTGTGTATCAAAGTTGACTACGGTGGATAATAGTTTCGGTAGTAATTCACAAACGGTTGACTGAAATAATCAAGTGGGTGGTTGTGTTTTCTCATAATTCATTGAACAAAAGCATGAAAAGTACAGTAGCAGTGAGGAAATGCAGGCTGGTAATCATGGAGGAATCCCTGCGCCATTGAAAGCCATCTTGACATGCCGATCTGGCGCGGCATGCTGGCATTCAAAAGCGCTTGTAAAGTCGCAGTTAGGGGACTAATGCGTTTCTTAGCATGGTCAAAGCAATTCTCCACAGTGTCTAGCTAGAATGGAGCATCAGACTCGATGCAGACACTGCCATGAATCACGATGGCATGTGCTATCAGCTGATCAGACAGTGTCATGTCATGAAATCTTAACATCGCATTCTCGAGACAAAAGTATCAGGCACATGATTTTCTTGCCACACGCCTTCGTTTTGTTCAAGAGCTGCTGCGTAACGCAAAGTACCAAGCAGGGCAACAAGGTGATATCTACTATCCATTTACCAGCCTCCCCGTTTGTCCCGGTAAAACCAGCATGAAATCGGCTTATCACGAGGGGGATTGAGCACAATGTGCAAGCTTTTGTGGGTTAAAGTATAACCAGATGTCCCCAGTAGACAACCCTAGCCAGTGGACACAGAAAAGCAAACTAATTTCTGGCAGCGATCATGACGTTGCCTTTCAGAGAATTTATGTAGTCCATAGTGTAATGGAGTTAGTGACATCGTTTGGATAAATCGAATTAAAAGCAGCACAAATTTAGATGAGTTCCATTCATGATATTTGACAACCTACCATGGATGCTGACCATGGGTTTAAAGTTCAACCAAAACAATGCAATCTAACCCTTTTCCATCTCCAATTGAATCTTGTAGCTAAGACGTTGTTTATCTACAATATTCTTTTTCTTGAAATGTAGTTTGAAACTCATAATTCAATAAGCAATACGACGCATTCTTTGCATGAGTGTTTATGAAGAAAATGATATATAATCAGCGAGATAAAAGTCGGCAAAAAAGAGGCCGTGCCGCCCTAGTTTGTGATCGAAGGCTCCCCCTTCCCTTTTGTGCAGAGGAAAAGAAATCTCCTCTTACCTTTTGACTGCTAATCATTGGGGTGAGTTTTATATTTTTATACTGTTTCAGAATATAATTATTTTCAAAATATTTTTTATTTATAATTATTTTTTTAATAATAGAAAAACACTAAAATAATTTAAAATAAATATTTTTTAAATATAATATCAAACATGGCCAAAATGAGAATATATTATATATGGCTAGTTGGTCAAAATTTTATTTGAGATTACAGTCAACTGAATTTTATCTTCAATATTTTTATTTACTCAGAGGGTAAAAATATTTTCAAGTTAATTTATATTAATAATAAAACTAGATACTTTCTTAATTTAATTAGTATCTTTAATTAGTATTTCAGGATTGAAGAGACGTATTTAATTAAAAGTATATAAAAAATAAAAATACATTTCGGTATTTTCAAAACAATAATATATATAACCGATTACTTGTCAGCTTGTCATTTCGGTTACTTTTTCATCAAGAGAAAGAAAAATAAATAAAGGGAAGTGGGAAAAGCTAGAGACATGACCCGATGAACAGAAGAAATGCAAACCAGTTGGCGAGCCAGCTCCGAGTTGATCATGACTCATGACAAGCTTAGTTTTGTTGGCTTCAACTTGGCAACCATGAACATTGAACCCAATTACTTCAAGAATAAAAGAGTTGAATATTTATATCAAATCTTATTTTATTTTATTTTATAATCATTTGATTATTGTCCTTTTCAGACATCCAAAAATTATTGTTTTTTGTCCTACAAGGACTATAGAAAAGGCTAGCTTTGATAAAAAGGAAGTGCTTTTAAAATTATTTATTATATTTCCTTGACTAATTAAATTATTTATTTATTTGTTATAAAAATACCCATTTATTTTTAAGTGAGTAGTGCTTTTTAAAAAAATATTATATATAAGAATATCAACCATATAGCTAATAGCCATGTGTAGTGTGTCAATAATTCATGATTTATATTATTATATTATTATATACTATATTTTTCTTAAGTGAAAGTTCTTGGACTTGAAATTTACACAGTCTCATATTATCTTATATTTTATTTTTATCAAATAGAATAATGGTGGTGAAATTCGAAGTCATGGCCACTAAACCAATAAAACTCTGATATCATATAAAAAAATTATTTTATTTGAAAATTTAAGTTTATATAGGGCCTGTTTGGGAGAGCTCTTGTGGTAGCTTTTCAAAGTACTTTTTGTGCCAAAATATATTAAAATGATGTTTTTTTATTTTTTTAAAATTATTTTTGATATCAGCACATCAAAATGATCTAAAAACACCAAAATATATTTAATTAAAATAATAATAAAAAATTAACAAAAAACCATGTCGCGGTGGATGAAACACCGCGCCAAACAGCTTCATACGAGTTTTTATAATATAATCCATATTGTGTGCAAGGGAGTGGTAACGTGCTTATTTATTTTAATCATGCAATTATATATTATAATTGTTAAGCTTATAATAGGAAAAAACTATTAAATACACTGTTGTGAAGCAGAGCATGCACTTGTCAATAGTAATGTGTACTATCAACTGCGAGATTGCTATCGTGCTATTGTTATAAGTGATCATTGAATTTTAATTTAATAAAAAAAAAATTATTATTTAGATTTTTATTATTTTACTGTAATGTGATGAATTAATCAAGGTCAACATCTTAAACTCGCTCCTTGACTACAATTTGTTTTATTTATTAATAAAAGTATACTTAGGTTAGTTTGCAGGTACGTACTGAAACAAGGTGAATCTTCAGTTAAAAGTATATTTCATATTGTCAGCGGTGCAATTGCTGAGTAGTTTGAATTTGAAGTATTTTTCTTATAATTAGAATGTCTCCGTGAATATTATAAATATTATATTCTCTGATCTATTAAATATCTTGTAAATCTAGTAAAATGTCGCAGAAATAACAGACATATACAATGAAATTCAAATCCTAGTACAGAAAAAGAGAACATTTCCCGTCGTTTGTTTAGACCAAGACTCCACCTGCGAATTTAAAGTATTTGTTTACGAGTATGGTTGTTTATTGGTGTTATTGATATTATTTTTTAAAATATTTTTTTATTTAGAAAATATTAAAATTATATATATTTTAATTTTAAAAAATAATTTTTGACATTAAAAAAAATCTAAAAATATATGTAAAAATTAATTTAAAATAAAAAATATTTATTGCTAAATACTTTTTTTTTTTTTTGGGTCGGTTAACAAGCCAAAATCATTGTGCTTCCTTTTGATCAACACCATATTGGGGCCACTAAAAGAGGTTCTAGTCGGTCCTGCAAACACACAATTCCACTAGAATCTCCACCGCACAAAATATTATATGTTAATATGAGATTAGATAATTGATGTTTTTTTTTATATAGAAATATGTTAGAATTTAATAAATATTAAATATTTTTTTCTCATAACAGGACATATCTAGAAGTAGAAGCTACAGACACTCCATAATCACAACCTTTAAAGCCATGTAACAACTTTGGAAGCATTTTAAAAGTAATTTTTGAAAAAAAATTATTTTTTTATTTTTAGTTATTTTGATGTGCTAGTATTAAAAATAATTTTTTTTAAATATATAATTTAATGTATGCATAAATAAAAAATAATCTGCACTCCCAAACACATCTTCTACTATGATTTGTCATTGCTAACATGGCTACAGCATCGACATATTTGTCTTCATATAATAATAATAATGGCCCTCCTATCTTCTTTTTAAGATGAAATAAATATTTGAAAGTGTTATTGAAATTGTTTTTTTTATTTCAAAATATTAAAAAATTATATTTATATTTTTTAAAAAATTATTTTTAATATCATCATATTAAAACAATCTAAAAATATTTTTTAATTTAAAATAAAAAATAATTATTTTTAAAATACAGTGTAAAACAGTTACGAGGGTTGGTGGATAGCTTGTACTATAAACTTTGTAGTAAAGCAGTTTCTAGAATTGATAATAGATACATGATTGATCTTTCTAAATGGATAATATATTTACTATTAAATATTAAGAAGATAAATCTTGAATCAAGATAGATTTGGCAGGATATTTAAAATATAAAGAGTCTTTGATATTGTGATATATGTTATTTATTTTTTAAAGTATTTTTTTATTTAAATATAAAGTTTTTTTTTAAATATTTATTTACGATATAGTATATTAAATATAAATAAATAAAAACTAATTTTCAGATAAACAATGTTTTAAAGCAGCATTTGCCAAATACAACCGAAATCTGGTGCGAATCGCTGTGAAATGTTCGAGTTAAAATCAAGCCTTCAAGTCAGGTTTCGATCGATCGTCGTGTTCATATTATGCATTCGAAGGATAATGAATTTCTTAAAGAACAAATAAATGAAATTCCTCGAACCCGACTATAGAAATTGGCGACCTGAGAAGGGCTGGCTCACTTGTCCGGCGACGATGAGTCTATGATCATCACCGATCACCCTGAACTATTTCCATTTACAGTTTCCGGGCAGGTCACCACACTCGTCACCTTCTCCAACCCATCACTGATCTTCTCACAAGTTTCTTGACACAAATTACATCTCCATTAGTAAAGCAGCTAACAAAAAAGAAACCCTAACTGGAAACAGTGCAAACCAACAACGCTGGAAAGGCAGAGCTTGGAAAACCAGAAAACACGACTCTAACCTAAGAGGCAGGTCTTGTGGTCGAGATGGTTGCTGTTTTGTATTGAAAATTGCAAATATAATTAGTAAAATAGATTCAATTTAAAATCATATTATATTAAGTTTTTTTTTTTAAATTTAGAACAATATTATTTTATATTTTAGAAATCAAATTAAGTTTTTATAAATTTAATTTAAAATTCTCACTAGTAAGGAGTGAACCCTCCAAATCTTCCTCATGTGCCTGGTAAATAAGCCTCGTTTTCAACATAGTCCTTCCCATGCCCCCATGAACCCCACCATTCAATATTGTTTTAATTTTTTTTTAATTTAAAATAATAAATAAATAAATAAATTTGAATTTTATTTTAAAAAATATTTTGAAATATAATACGAAATTTATCTCTCTATCCCCTTGTGGGGACACACACAAGCATTTATTTTCTTCTCTCGTGTCATGTCATGCAGCAAGCGAGAATAGCAATAGCAAAGAGCACTCTTTGGGGCACATGAAAAGGGCCTTTTCACCTTTGCCTTTCTTCTAGTCAGTTTGGTAGTCAATTTTATAACTGGATGTATTTTGAAAGTATATTTGTTTAGAAAAATCATTTAATTAGTATATTTTAATGTATTAATACTGAAAAATATATACATTTTAATATGTTTATAGGAAATGAAGTAATTTTTTTAAAAATATGCACTGTAACAAACACGCATATATTAGCCAGCTCATCCCCTCTTGCTTTCTCGCTCTTTCTCTATTTATCAGTCCAAAACCACCATAAAACACCAACTCCGCTTCTCTCTATTTATCTGATGACGCTTTCAACGTTTTCTCCATCAGATCTCTAGGAGATGCGTGTTTCTTGAGAAAGTTTGAGACTTTCTGTCTCTTTTGGCTTCTTAACCCTTGCGGTTATCTGGGGGTTTGATATTTTTCAATACCCATAACTCAAAATCCTATCTTTTCCTGGTTTCTTTGGCTGTTTTGGCCTAAAGATCTCATTTTGCCATCGGGATTTTTGTTTTCTTTTTGTAGAGGAAGAGGAGAGGGGGAGCTTTTGAGAGGGGGAGCAAAAATGGCTAATGGAGTTGAGGGAGAGATGGTGCTGTTGTTTAGTGAAGAAGAGTTGAGAGAGATGAGTGGGGTCAAGAGAGGTGGAGATTACATAGAAGTGATGTGTGGGTGTACAAGCCATAGATATGGCGATGCTGTTGGTAGGCTTAGGGTTTTTATCAATGGTGAACTTGAAATCACATGTGAATGCACTCCCGGTTGTGATGAAGGTCTCTTTTCTTAAAAAGTCTTTGTCTTGGTTCTTAAACCTTTTTTTAAGGATTTTAATGAACCGGGGTCTGATTTTTATGCATGTTGAATAAGTCTTATGTATGTTTATGTTTTGACGTTGATGGATGTCACTGTCTTTATTTTAATCAAGAGTGATAAAGATCCTTTTGTCATTTGTATGGTTTGATTTCTGTTATGTGTTATTATTATTACAGTCTCTAAGTGTATGTTGTTTTGTCTGAAAGAGTGAGTTGTGCATGCCATTGCTCGAATGATAATGTAGTTTTGTCCGTGGGATTTTCTAAGTTGATTTTTTCTGGTTCGGATTGAACTAGAGTTTGTGTTTTGATTCAAAAACTGGTCTTTCGAGTGATCTTCTTTACAATGAGAGCTGCATGGCTTTTGTTGTTTTGATTTCAATGGTTGACTTCGATGTTCTAAGGTTTCGTTTTGTGATACCAGAATTCTGCTCTTCTTGTTGGACAGAGTAAGCCTTTGTGTTTAGCACTCTTCTATGTACTTTACAGTACCCTCTCTGGCCACTATCTTTACAGCACTCTACGTTACTATTATTGCTTTAGATTATGTGCAAATTCAAGGTTGACTATGTGAAGATAACTATGGTTTTGTACAAGGATGTCTACCGGTTGGGGTCAAACTAGGAAGCTGACTTATAAAGGCCTATCGTGCACAGTAATGCTTAAGTTGGTTGGATGTGGTCTTCTGTGTGCATGTACTTCTGGTCACGTAGTGCTAAGTTGGGTTACATCTTCTGACAACACAGGATCTATCTTCTTTCACATTGCCAAATATTTTTTTTCTGTCACAGTGCAACTGGAAGGGCTGTCTAACCAGTGCCCGTGCTCCTCAAGAATTGATATTATCTTTGCAAAGTCAAGGATTTGGGGATGTTATAGGTTGGAGGTTTCAACATCTGTTCAGTACTGGAGTCTTGCAAGGGCTTGATACTGAAAATTGATTTGATTGCAGGAACGGCAGTTTCTAACCCTTATAAGAGAGTTAGGTTCGTAGGAAGGGGAATGCATTTTGTTCTCAAGAATAACTCTTGTGGTTTTAAGTGAAAGGAGAAACTGCCTTCCGCTGGGCTTATCTCATGACTTTTAGGGCCACGTTTATGCAAATGTTCGTCTTTGCTCCGTTGGTTATTCTGTGGCTCATGTAGAAGAATGTGGTATACTGTCTGGTACAATAATCCAGTTAAACTTGTATTTAATGTCTTCGTCACTTGACAGCTTCACAGCAGTTCTAAAAAATGGCAGTCGGTGTCCCTAAATGTTAAAATGGATTAATGTTCCCCGTGCATTGTCTTTTTCTCCGTGACCTGACCTCAAGAAGCTTTCATTGGCTCCGTGCATGTGATCATAGCATATTTATATTGAAGTAGGATCTTATTCTATTTTGTCTTTAATTTAATCTTTGTTCAGATCTCTTGATTGCTTTATTTCCTGGAAATATCAAGTCCTTCCTTTAATTGTTTGAATGGTTATCTTGATGCCAGACAAGATGACTCCTGCTGCATTTGAGAAGCACTCTGGAAGAGAGACAGCTAGAAAATGGAAGAACAATGTATGGGTCATAGTTAATGGGGAGAAGGTTCCATTGGCAAAGACGGTGCTGCTCAAATACTACAACCAGACCTCAAAAAATGGCAATGGATCCCACAGGTCACATAATGGACGAGTTTGTCATCGGGATGAGTTTGTTCGCTGTAATAAATGTAACAAGGATCGCAGGTTCCGATTACGGACCAAAGAGGAGTGTCAGATTCACCATGATGCTTTGGCTGATGCGAACTGGAAATGTGCTGATATGCCATATGAGAAGTAAGTTTCCCCTTGCTTCAAATTAATATATAATCAGTGATTGTTGATGACTTGCTTTATTTTGACCTTCATGAAGTTTTAGGTCATTAGTAATTTTGAACGATGATTCTGAAATCTTTTTCCTTTACATTGGAAGCTGGATTCTGATCATGCACTTCATGCCTGTACGGTGGAGATTGACATTTGCAGTTTTTAAGTAAAATACGCATTGATTTATTCTTGTTCTCTTTGTCGCTAAAGTTTCTTGTCTTTAGAGTGGAACGAGATCATGAATCCAATCAATATCTTTGTTTTAGTTCATTTTTAACTTCATTTTCTGCACTTTCTTTTTTGTTTCTTTTCTTCTATTGAAGAATGGGTGATTTTGTGCATAGAATTCAGTGCATCATTTGCTAACAGGATGAATAATTTGCTCGGATGGTCATTGATGATTTTAGTGATAGAAGAATGCTGATGCTTTGAAAACGAAAGTTTATATGATAAAATCAGGGTTATATGACAGGCAGAAGCCTCTATACAAGCTAGGTATAGGTCATGATGGATTCAATAGTACAGGATTAGGCCACGGTATCCGGTCTAACAAATTTTCCCAGAGGTATCACAGAGAGCTAATGTATATTTAGAAGATTAAAGAAATAAGATATCCTTTCTTGAGAAATCATAAATAAAGGAGCAACAAGTGTGTTGTTGTAGAAGGATTTTATGTTTTATTAAAATGGATAGGGGGTTCTTGTGTTTTATCTTTTGCAGTTTTTTTCTTTCCCGCCAAGAGCTCTCTTCATGAAGCATTTCTTATTTGCTCTGTCATGAAGTGTGTGTTTATTTGTCAGATCTTATCGTCTCTGGTTATTGTAGTTGCAATGTTCTAGTAAATCTGGCTTTCCCGAAGTTTAACAAAAAATTCCTTATATTATGATATCGGAACCAATCGTGATACATAGCCATAGATGCCATCTATCTTTTGCTGCCATAGTTGCATCTCTCTGCACGGGAGCGTTTCTGAAGTGATGGTCTTAGAGGGATACAAAGTAAGCTCTGAATAAAGTGGAGTTGTTAGGAAATTCTATTCCCTAATTGCTAGTCTTTATTTATAGATGTAATTCTGTGCCATGCAGTTGAAGGAAACCCAGTAACATGGTTTATACTATATGCTTTCCTGGAACATTTTCACATTAAGGACAGTTCTTATTTGAGCATCCTAGTGACATGCTTTCTACTTTATGCTTTTCTGGAACATTTTCACATTAAGGACAGTTCTTATTTGAGCATCCTAGTGACATGCTTTCTACTTTATGCTTTTCTGGAACATTTTCACGTTAAGGACAATTCTTATTTGAGATCCCATTTACAGAATCTGGAACATTTTGAATGTTTGTTTTTTGCATATTTTCCTACTCCTTTTGCTTTGATTATTTATATTCGAAACTTCATTTATGTCTTTTGAAGAAACAAAAGCTCGAGTTTCTTTATATTTGGTAGACATTATAAATGGATTGATGGGTTCTTGCAATGATAAGTTCTGTCTGAAGTTCGCCTTTTGCTCAACTTTAGTCTAGAAACTTAACTAAGACTGTTTGTCGTAGTTAAATGGTATAGTAGCATACGTGCATGCAGTCTACTAGCAGAAAATTAACCAATTCTGTGGTTTTTCATGTGTCTGTTTCTTCCTTATTTCAGAATAACATGCGATGATGATGAAGAACGGGCAAGTCGAAGGGTGTACAGAGGTTGCACCCGTTCTCCAACATGCAAGGGCTGCACTTCCTGTGTGTGCTTTGGCTGTGAAATCTGTCGTTTCTCAGATTGCAGCTGCCAAACTTGCACCGACTTCACCAGGAATGCAAAAGTATGAGTTCAAACAGTGATATGCTTTAGCCCACACCCTTTTATTTGCTGCCTTTTCCGTGGCATTATTGCTTTATTTAATCCCCCGCCCCCACAGTAAAGCTTATGAGTAACATTCTCTTGTGTTAAACATGAAATTCCAGCCTCTGAGTTGGGCATTCATTGTGCTCCTTGGCTGGTATAGAACTTCGAAATTCAGTAATTTATCTCAATTTATTTTTTCCTTTTCATGTTCTTGGCTACCGATCGTTTCTTTTCCACTATCAATTCTTGCCAGGTTGAAATCTTGTCTGCAAAATGGTTCGAAGCAAAACCTACTATGGATCAGGCTTGGTCGGGTTAATGTTCTAAATGGTTTGGAGTAAAATTTAATCTAGATTATTAATATTTCTTAACATCGACACAGGAAAACAATAATAAAAAGATAATTTTTATATTTATAAAGATGTTATTGTTATTGTATGATGTTGCTGTGGTGCCCCACACTTCACCAAACGTGAAAGAAAACTGTTGTCCAGACTAGTAAACATCAAACAAGAGATAGGATATTTAAAATACCTCTTCTGTGAGGGCATATACAATTCTATTTTATATTTTGTCCACCCCTTCATGACCTATTTCACTTCATTTTAAAAATATTTTAGAAATAATATTTTTATTTTTATTTTAAATTAAGCTTTTTTATATTTTTATATTAAAAATAATAAAATAAACAAGTACAAGAACGCGGGGAGCTCAAATTTTTCTATGTGGGATATCCGGTCATATAACACCATAATTAAATTTTAGATTTACTGAATATTTTATAAATTCATTGAACATATAAAATATCCAATAAATAAGAAAATATATAAGGTATTATGAGAATAATAAATATACACAGTGGAACTTGAATCCTCATAAAAAAAACGAGTCTCTTCTGGGAGCTGAATGTTAACCAGCTGGAGAGGAGAAGGGGAGAGAGAGAGAGAGGAGAGAGATGGACGGACGGCCAAGGCATTTGGCTTTGCACAGAAGACAGCAAAAATCACCACTACCAAGGAGCACCTGGGGTACACACCAAATTTTGCACGGATTAAAAGATTTGAAAAAAGAATCTCCTGCCCCTCGTGCTTCAATCAAAGGGTGTAAATTCTTTTTGGATCGATTTTTTTTAATTAATATAAAATATTTTTGTTTTGGAATGATTTGGTGTGCTGTTTTAAGATCATATTATTTATATATAATTAATATTATATATAAAAAAATCAAAATAATTATTTTTTGTGTTGATTAAACCATTTTATCTTTTTATATATTTTCTTATCATCTATTTGAAAAAAAAAAGCAACACACATTCTTTATTATTATTATTATTATATTTTACTTAAACAGCTGTAAATTACACGCGTTTACAAACACAAAATTCAAATTCTAAGAATAATCTAACTACACAAATTAAATAAAAAAATCATAAAAAATAGACACTTGTGCCTGCCCATCTCTCATCTCTCAGGCATATCCCACAAAACTTCCCAAAAATGACAGCTCATCTCTTGAAAGTTCGAAACTCCTATGCCCGCCCGTCTCATCTCAAACTGTCTGGTGGAAGCCCGTTCCCAACGGAAAAAAGATTTTTTTATTTAAAAAAATAAAAAATATACATTAATTTAATATATTTCTAAACAAAATAAACTTTAAAAAACAACTTCATCTACTGTTCTAAACAATCAATTAATATACTAATATAAAAACTAATTTAAAAAATATATATTATTCCGATATATTTTAAATAAAACAATATTTTGAACTCTTAGATTCTCACAACCGCCATGAGCAACCATTATCACAACTCGCCTTGCACCAGCAGACCAGCTGCCCCTCTACGAAAGCCAAACAACAATTCTTAAATACTATTATAATTATATTATAATAAAGAGCTACAAGTGAAGGGAAATACTGCATCACCAACTGTAATTGAGGTAAGTCCAGCACCAGACAAGCAATGTAGCCAACATTTTCTGAAGCATGCATCAACGTAAAATAATTTACAGAGGAGGCGAGACTGCAGTGTACTGCAGGTCCACTCATAGCCTACTTCAAGTTACAGCTCAACATGTTACAGTGCTACGTCAACATGGCAAAAATCAGCTTGATGACTGTCTACCTCTCCCACCTGAAAAACGACCACCCCCTCTACGATAAGGTTTTCTTCCATGGCTGGAAGAGGCTCCTGCATTGAATTGCTGAGGAGCTTGTATGTTGCCAGGAGGGATGGCTGGTGGTTGGAAACTACAGTTCTGTCCTAAAGGCGGTCCAGTGGGTATCATTCCTTGCTCTACCACATTCATAGCTGGAGGATTAAATTGAACAGGAAATCCTGTTCCAAATGCAGCTTGGTTAAAGTAGTGTCCTCCCAGTACAGGCCATGGTGGAGGAGGATATGCAGGTCCAGCAAAGAAATTTGGTTGTCCGCCTGGTAACAGAGCATTAGGAAGTGATCCCTGACCAGGATTGAACTGTTGTTGAATTGGCATGCCAGTTGCCATAGGTATTTGACAGGGATGCTGAAGTTGACTCTGTACAGGCCAAGGCATATTATTACCTCGAAATCCACCTGGAATGGCTAAAGTTTGAGGCTGCTGAGATGGTAACATATTCGGCCATACACCATTTGAAGGTGCATAAACACCAGTTGCCTGAGGCACTTGGGCTAATGATGTTCCAACAGCAGAGTCATTACGCAAATTTTGATTGGGTGGTAGCTGATCTGCACCAGCTGGCATTTGCTCCCCTAGAGGTTTATTATTCTTCCAACCGCCACCCCTATTTTTCACCTTCCTTCTATTGTTTTTGTTTTTTCCAAATTTCTCATCATTCATTCCCCTCTTCGACATTTTTAACATCCTCTTGTGCTCCGCCTCTTTCTCATCATCCGAAAATTCTGCCTCATCAGTTACCTCTTCATCATGTTCACCAGATGCATCATACCCTTTCTTGTGAAGATTCTTGATATTGAGCACGTGATTGGCAAACTCGGGAACAAATGATATCGAAGTACCATCATGGATCCCAGCAGGGACTTCGCTTGCAGAATTGTATCTCACCACGTAGTATGGGTTTTCAACAGGTCCAAAAATCTCATCTACCAACCCCAAAGGGGATCTCTTTTCCGTTATCCACAGGATAGAACCCTCATTCAAAGGATTGTGCTTTTCCACTCCTTGTACTATAATCTGGGGACCTAAAGCCTGAAAATCAAGAATACAAGTTTACTGGTACAGCTCTTACCAATCTAAAGTCAACCTGGAGCTTAAATTGACAGGGAAAGCAAACATATCTGGGTGATTAACATATACGTGTGTTAGATTTAAGACATATATTTCAATAAAATGATCTGCACTTGGCTTCATATGGGCTTACCGACAAAACAACTCCAACAGGTAGCATCTGATGATGAGGTTCCAAGGAAGCATGCACTGGAGGAACAGGAGGAAGAAACTGCAAATTTGACAGTTTATTGATAAGATTTATGACATAAAAAACAGAACATTGAAACACCTGAATAGTTAGCCACTGGATCAAATTTTGACCAGCTACCTAACTCAGGAATACAAAAAGTCATGCTCTGCATCCTTGTCAATGTATAACAGTATAGCCTTATCTGGGTCCATAGAAAGTCACACACAGAGGAGCCATGCCAAAAAATTCCTATGCTTAAACTAGCATTGATAGTAAATTGCATTATCATTATCAAAGCAATAAACCTGTTAATGCAGAACCATCAAAATCAGTGACTATATCAAATAAAAAAGGAAAAAGGACATTTTAGTTTTTATTGTTTTTATTTTACTGGAAAGTGAAGAAATAATACACCGCTAGACTATGCCATATAATGCTATAAATTGCCCTCACATTTACTACCCAGAAAAAATGTGTATAAAAACACCTTGCATTTATATATTTAACTCCATAGATCACACTAACATGATCAATGACAAAGCAAGAACAAAAATTCTTATCCCCCGGACATTAAACAATGTACAAAAAGAAAAAACTGATTCACACATAACATAGCAGCAAAATTACCTGAAGTTCGTTCTTCGACCTAATAGGCTCTCCCGTACCAGCATCCTCCTCCTCATCGACATCACTCCACTCAACCATCTTGTATTCCTCCTCCTCCTCCTCCTCCCCCTCCTCCCCCTCCTCCCCCGCCTCTCCCCCCTCTTTATCCCCACTATCATTCCCACCAACTGTTTCCTGTCCATCAACATCCCTTATCTCACCTTCTTCTATGTCGCCCAAACCATCTAACCCTTTATTTACTTCCATTCTAACTTCCCCCTTCTCCTCCTCTTCCTGATCACTCTCCTCTTCTTGTTCATCATCATCACTACTGCTAGAAGATGAGCTACCTTCACTCTCCGATTCAGACTCGCTTACACTTTTCTTCTCCTCCTCGCTCACTGCTTTACCATTCACACCACTATCGTCACCAATATCTGAACCCTGCCCATTCATCAAACCACTATTACCTATCTCTGCCTCATCTGCCATCACTTTTCTACCACCATCAACCACAACTAAACTCGGCTCAGCAACCAAACTAACCCTTCCCATCTCCTCCTCGATAGAACAGCCCAAACTCCCTCCTGTTTCAAGCTCCACTCTTTCTTCCTTCACCTTCACCAACCCCCCCAAGTCAGACCCATCATAAAGCCCCTTCTTTTCTTCGAAAACTGATTCAGAACCGTTAACAATCAGGTCCTTAACAGCAAGCCCTTTATTATCCACCTCCATTATCTTCTCAAAATCTAAACCAACCCCTTCAGGGTCTTCAAAAAAATCCTCTATCGAATCAAAATCAAGAAAAGAATCAGCAAAACTTGTGAGCTTTTGATCAAAAGGGTCAATTGGGTCTTCAAAGTTTCTAGCTTTTGAAACTTGGTTGCTTTCTTCTTCTTTGATGGAGGAGGGTTCAGATACAAACCCCACCATTTTTAAGAAAGATTTTTTGTAGAGTAGAGTTTTCGGTGCAATGAAATTTCATAACTGAAACAGTGGCAAATCTATTGATACTATATACCAATTTCCTAATTTTGAGGGTGTGAGAATTGGGATTTCTGTTGTTTGGGAGAAAGGTTTGCCTCTTAAACCCTAGTTGGAAGGTGGTAGGGTTTTGGTTTTCTTTGGGCTTTTTATATGGACTTAAGGTAAGGTTTCTTGTTTACATGGGATGGGCTACTCTTGGGCCATTATTTTGAATCTGTTATTTTAAGTTTATTGCTCTCTCCCTGTCTCTTAATTTTTTCTTGTTTGTATGGATAGTTTAATAAATAGAGGAAGAAAAATGGTACAATGTGTTTGTTAAATATTGAAATAAAGAAGTGGCAATGATATTTTCAAAAGAAAAAAATGTACAATAAATTAATGACTTAAGTGCTTTCAAAATTAAAATTAATATTATCATCATATATTTTTAACCATTATTGAAACTTTGAATGATTGGTCTTCATATCTTGGTTTGTATAAGTATACTATGGTTTTATTTCATTATTAATATATGTGTGTGTGTAAACTTATTGCAAGTTGTGCTATGAAAAGGACTTCTCTGTTAAAAAGGTATTTGAGAGTGTAGTTGCAGTTATTTTTTAAAGTATTTTTTGTACTGAAATATATCAAAATAATGTTTTTTTTATTTTTTAAAAATTATTTTTGATATTAGCACATCAAAATAATCTAAAAATATCAAAATATATTCATTTAAAAAAAAAATCTTTAGCAAAGTGACAAACAGGCACTAAATCAAATCAAATAAATACAGAAAGCTGTATCTAATGGCAATAATTCTCGTAAAGTGCACCATTTATGACTCCCGTTGTCCCTTCTCATAACTTCCCCTACTCATCAACCTCACGCGCGCAGCTGTCTATGGATGATTAGGGTGTGATAATGTTTTTTTGATTTTTTTTGTGAAATATATTAAAATAATATAAAAAAATAATCTTAAATAATTTATTTATTATAGAAACACGTTTTCAAACACAGTTGAGAAGATTGAAAAATCACCCTCCTTCCATTGCATGGGTGCTTTGGTAGGATTGGTTTGCTTAGTCTAGTTGATTTTATTTTTGAAATTATTTTTTTTAAATATATTAAAATAATATTTTTTCTAGATATTATTTTTAATATCAGCACATGAAAATAATTTAAAAATATTATTTTTTAATTTAAAATAAAAAAATTTATATTTTTTTCAAAAATATTTTTAAAATATAATGCGAAACAAGATGAATTGAGGTTTTGAGATATTGGTCTGGAATTATATTTTTTTTAATTCCCACATGAACAAAAAGAAGGAAAATTCATGAGATTTCCGGGGTGTTTTGGAGTGCTTGTCACATTAAAAATATTTATAAAAAAAAATTAAAAAAATTTATTTTTATTTTAAATAATTTTTTTGATGTTTTTAGATTATTTTAATATGCTAATGTCAAAAATAATTTTCAAAAAAATAAAAATATATATTATTTTAATATATTTTTAAACAAAAAATAATTTAAAAAATAATCACAAACACAGTCCACCTTTGTATATTATTTAAACAAAAAATAATTTTCGTGCCATTTCATGATCACACTTTGTATTCGTAGAAGTTAAATAAAAATTATTTTTAAAAATAATTTTAATTAGGCTAAAAAAAACAAACACCAAACCAGTTCAATTAAAATAATAAAAGAAACTTGTCCGGGGTTCACCTAGGTTACTATTATCATTTATACCGTATCTACAGTCCACCTTCCATGTCCTCTCCTCTTGATGACGAGCCATTACTCTCCATCCTCCTAGTTAAAGCTGCCAATCTGTAAATTTATTACCTTTTAAGACTAATTTAATAATTTCTATAAAAATATAATTTATTTTTGTGTGCAAAGAAAATACACAGTATTTATATAATAAACTTTAATAAGAGATAATAATAATGAGATCATGCGCATAAAACTGAGAAAAAAATCTCCAGCAAGGTGTTATATAATAGCTAATTGTAAATATTGTGCTCTCTTGCAATAAAAAATAAAAAACTGGGTATTTTTCTGTCTATTTGCTGGTATTTTGTTCTTGTTCTTGCTGTTTCTCGTTGATCTTATTTGTAAAATTCTAAAAAATACCCGTAAAAATACCATTAACAGCAACATGATCAATCCACGCAAAATATTTTGTTCTGTTTGAATTACGTACTCGCTATATTAATACTGCAACAATTACACACCATGCACAAACTGCAGGATCCCAAGCCAAAATCATTAACCTAGCTATCCCTTTCTTCTTCTTTTTCATGGTGCCAACAAGAAAAAGGTTGAACAACAAGAAAAACGTTGAAGATCTTCTTCTCTCTCGATTTCTTTCTTCTTCCTCTCTCTCGATGAACAACAGTACTGCTCTCTACAATTTCTCATGAAAAAAGGGTAAAAAGAAAGAAAAGGATAAGCAAAATGTAAAATCAGAGGTTAAAACATGTTTTTATAGGTAGCGTCAAGGCATCCAAAACTCAGTCAACATCATAAACTTGGAGGAAAGTGGGGGGGAACCCATGCTGAAGTCCTCCATGAATGAAAAACAATAAATCAGCGGTAAGATTTGAGAATAGCTCCACATAAAGTACACATGATAGCTCTCCAAGATCTCCAATAAAAGGGCACATAGCAAAATCTTGTGCAGGTTTTCATGTCAGCTACGCTTGCTCCGCCACCGCACCTTGAACAAATTCCAGCCGCCGGCTTGCTTCTTCTCACTTTCCGAGTCTGATCAACAAGAAAACAAAAGTACACCATGGTGGTGTTGTCTTGCTATATTATGGCTTATGCAGTAGTTTTTTTTTTGAGTTGAGACTTGGGAGAGCAATGTGGCTGGTAAGAGTGGTCAGTATAAAAATAGTAGCTGGGTTATATACGCGTGAGAGGCGTTAAAGATCAAGCAACTTCATCGGTTTTTGACCGTCAGATTCGCCGCGTTTTTTTAAATTAAAAGTCCTTCATTTTAACCCTGTAATTAAAATATTTATTATTATGTTTTAAAAGTATTTTTTTTAAATAATTTGTTTATTATTTTAAATTAAAAAAAATCAGTGTTTTTAAATTATTTTTATATATTGATGTCAAAATAATTTTAAAAATTAAAAATATATCATTTTAATATATTTATAAATAATTTATTTTTTAAAAAATAATTTTAATCCCACTCTTAAACAAAGATTATTGTGTTTTAACTAACGCTGTTTTGCTCTTTTTTTTTCACTTTAATTCTTATTTTTTAATATTTAAATTTGTTTATGTTAAAAGTAAATTTAAAAAGTATGTCTATATATATATAATGCATTTCTAAATAAAAAATAAAGTTGATTTACTGTAGCTAATCAATATAATAAATTGACCTCCAGCCCAGATAACTAAATTAAAATCTGATTTGGTTTAAAATATCCTTCAAAGCAATTTTGTTGCATTTTTTAAAAATATTAAAATAATATTATTTAAGATTGATTTAAGATCTAAACCTATAATTTATAATTAAGACCAATTTATAGACATGTTAGATTAAATAACTTTAGAGCAATTATATTTTTTAAAAATTCTTTTGATCAAAAGTCTCTTTCAAATAATAATAATAATATATAAAAAAACTCACCTCTCAACCAATTAAAAATAAATGAAGATGACTGAACGAATTTATGAGATCATGGGAATAGTTGTTTGTTGTTTGGTGATGAATTATTAATGGTGGCGATCTACTTCCTCACGAGCGCAAAGAGTTTTCTATTCCACATGTCAGACACAGGTAGGCTTGAAGCCACGTGGAAGGTGGTCTGCTGGGATCGGGACTGTACACGCGGGTAAGACACAGAAGCCGACCAGCATTGTGTCATTACAAAGGCCAGACAGGTAGCTTTTGTTGTTGAGAGAATGTGGGTGGCAGTTGTTTGGTTTCTGTCCATTTTTAGCTCCGTTTTAATTTGATATTTTTTTAAAATATATTAAAATAGTATTTATTATTATTATTATTAATATAATAAAAAATATTTAAAAAATAAATAAAAATATGTTAATATTTTAAAAAATATTTTTGAAATACAAAATCAAACAAATTTTTAATCTAACCGACATGTTAAAATGCAGTTGGCCGTTTTTTTTTTAGAAAAATACTAAAATAATACTGTTTAATAATTCTATTACCTAACTAAGATTAACCTGTGTTTTAAATCAAATTATAAACAAATAGGCTGCAATAATTTTATTTTAAACTAATTAAAAAATTCTTATGGTCTTGTCTGAGTAAAATTTTATTTTTTATAAATAAGTTTTAAATTATAGTTTTTAGTGTTTTTTTAGGTTTTGTTGTATTAATAAAAAAAATATTATTTTAATATATTTTTAAATAAAAAATGATTTTCACAACAATAACCAAATGATTGAGAACTGATTTATTCATCTGAGTAATCTATCTTATAGCCTTTTCTTTTATTGAAATCCGAAAACATTTGAAAAAACAAAATCTATTTATCATATGAGCCAAAACTCAGAAGACTACAGTAACACAAGTCCTTCCACCTTAGAGCCCATGTCATGTGGTACTCAACCACCATATCTCCGAACCGCCAGAAATTTTCAAAAATCAGTTATGAAGCTACTTCTCTCTAGCCAACGTCATTACAGCAAGCTTGCATCTCTAAATCTCAAAACTTTCGAGAACCCACAAGACAAAGCATACAAAATCATTCAATACTGCAAATCCGGTTCGCTTTTTGAAGCAATTCACGTCCTGAACTCCATAGACTGGACAAAACTCTCCAACAAACCATTCTTTTATGCTTCTCTCTTGCAAACTTGTACTAAAGTTGTCTCCTTTACTCACGGTATCCAATTTCATACTCGTGTTATAAAATCTGGTCTTGATACTGATAGGTTTGTGGGGAATAGCTTGCTTGCACTTTATTTCAAGCTCGGTCCTAATTTTTTAGAGGCAGGAAGGGTTTTTGATGGGTTGTTTTATAAAGATGTGATTTCTTGGACTTCAATGATAACTGGTTATGTTAAGGTAGAAAAACCAAAGAAGTCTCTTGAATTGTTTTTGGAAATGTTGGGTCTTGGTATTGTGCCAAATGGGTTCACTTTATCTGCTGTGATAAAGGCGTGCTCGGAACTTGGAGACTTAAGGCTAGGTAAATGCTTTCATGGGGTTGTTATGGTTCGTGGGTTTGATTTGAATGGTGTTATTTGTACTGCTTTGATTGATATGTATGGAAGGAATTCTGCGGTGGATGATGCGAACCTGGTGTTTGTTGAATTGCCTCAACCAGATGCTATTTGTTGGACTTCGATCATTTCAGCTTTTACGAGGAACGATGTGTATGATAAAGCTTTGGGATTCTTTTATTTGATGTATAGGATAGATGGGTTGTCGCCTGATGGGTTTACGTTTGGGACGGTTTTGACTGCCTGTGGTAATTTAGGGAGGTCGAAGCAAGGTAAAGAAGTGCATGCTAAGGTGATCACATCAGGATTGAGTGGAAATGTTTTTGTTGAGAGCAGCCTTGTTGATATGTATGGGAAATGTAGGTTGGTTAATGAATCTCAATGCGTTTTTGATAGAATGAGTATAAAGAATTCGATTTCCTGGACGGCATTGTTAGGGGGATATTGTCAAAATGGTGACTTTGAATCTGTTATTAGGATTTTTAGAGAAGGGGAAAAGGCTGATACCTATAGTTTTGGAACTGTTCTTCGTGCTTGCTCAGGTCTGGCAGCTGTAAGACAAGGGAAAGAGGTTCACTGCCAGTATGTGAGAAGGTGTTGTTGGCGAGATGTGGTCACAGAATCAGCTTTAGTTGATCTTTATGCAAAATGTGGCTGTATTGATTTTGCATACAGAATTTTTGTGCGGATGTCAGTTAGAAACTTGATAACATGGAACTCCATGATTTATGGATTTGCCCAGAATGGAAGAGGTGGAGAAGTTCTTCAATTATTTGGTGAGATGATTGAAGAGGGGATTAAGCCTGATTATATTAGTTTTGTTGGGGTCCTTTTTGCTTGTAGTCATGCCGGTTTGGTTGACCAAGGGCGGAAATATTTTGCCACAATGACTGAGGTACATGACATTAAACCAGGAATGGAGCATTACAATTGCATGATTGATCTTCTAGGCCGTGCTGGTTTGCTAGAAGAAGCAGAAAATTTGATAGAGAACGCAAATTGCAGAGACGACCCATCTCTTTGGACAGTTCTTCTCGGTGCTTGTGCAGCCAGTCCACACTCTGCTACTGCAGAGCGCATTGCCAGGAAAGCAATGGAGTTGAAACCTGACCACCACTTGAGCTATGTATATTTAGCTAATGTCTATAGAGCAGTTGGCCGATGGGATGATGCTGTTAAAATTCGGCATTTAATGTCAAAGAGAGGGGTTGGCAAAATGCCAGGCACAAGTTGGATCGAGACTTAACAGTAATATTTGCTAATATCTAGATAACAGAAGAATCTTCTGTGCGAATCATCTTAGCAATTTTCAAGGCTGAAGAAAAAGATTTAAGTTCTCAAGATATCCAGAATCACAGAAGACATGCAGGTCCAAAAATCAAGAGCGATGAAACGAGATGCAGACTATGGACACGATTTTTCTGCAACAGCTGTCCTTGACTGCTGAATTGGAACGCTTCCAGTCATTTGGTATATGAGAAGATTCTCACCTGTCAATGTCTTGGTCAAAATGAGTACTTGGAAAGTTGTCAGCACAGAATCCTCTGCAATGAGATGAGAAGACACCAAAATTTTGTTCATGGGATCTTCTCAACCTAAACGAAAACTTACTCTGCTGGCATGCCCTTCTTTGTAATACAATCAACTTCAGGAATTAAACAAATGACAGTTATTTTCCATGTTAAATTCATGGGAGCCATCAGGACAACCAAGTCCTGTAAAATGTTTTTGTATTTTCTGAGGAAATACAAGGATCACAGAAATATGCAAGTGCATGTACTTTTATGAGGCTCTAGAGATTAGTTGATTGGGTTCTTCATGAGCCCAATTAACTATAAGATATGCACTGGTTTACGAAATCGAAGTAACAAGAAACACTACAAGGAGCCTGGGAAAATGAAGCGCATCATTTCTGTTTATCAATGAAAATAACCACTTTAGATTCAAAAAGATCCAATATTGTCATGCAACTACAGATGCAATACGGTTTATAAACTGAGGAATCAATGTGTATGAAAGATCCACATACCACCAGTGTAAAAAGAAGAGAACAGACAAAATTTGGTAATGACATCTGATATTAAGAAGGGAACAGCCCTGGTTTACAGTTTACATAATCTTACAGCAAAACCAGACTCTTCATCAAGACAGCACTATCCTTTGACTATTGTACTATCCATAGATACAATTCTTCGATGCTCAAATGAATTTTACCTCTGTACAGTGTGCATAATTGGTTAAAATACAAAATTACTGGATTCTAAAAGCCGAGAGAACTTTCATCAGACTCGGCTTCAATTTTCAGAATCAGAATATTGCTGAGAATCAAAACCAAATCTTATGTCTTGGTTAACCAGTTCGGCAAGATCATGCCTGTTGGCATTTTTATAAGCATCCACGACAGCCTTGACTAGAGAATCATTGGGCTTGATCTCTCCATACTTTAACTGGCTATAAATCCTCTTCACACCTTCAACCATACCAGCTTTCCCATAACAATGAACCAGATTAATAGAAGTAACAAGGTCTGGTTCAAGGCCTTCATCCTGCATTTTCATGAATGTTTTCAAAGCTTTATCAATCTCCCCTGATGACGCATAAGCATATATTGCAACATTGTAGGCAAAGGAATCGAGAACTACTTCTGCTTTTGTGAAAGACTCACACGACTCGATTGCTAAAGCATGCATACCCACTACAGAGAAAATGGAGGTGATGACAGTTTGTCTAGCATAAGGTTTTCCTTCCAGATAAGCTGACTCTAGCTGTGTTATGCCTTCAGATGGAAAGCCTCCTTTCTTCAACACAGTGAATAAAATTTTAAAGGTTCCACGATCAGGCAACAGTTTCTGACCAATCATCCCATGCAACAATTCAGCACACTCACGTAGCTGACCATTGGTGGCATAGCATCCCATTACCTTATTATATGACACGCAGTCCCTCAGTAAACCTGACTGCTTCATCTCCTCAGCAATATCAATGGCTTCATCAAGCATGCCCATGCTCTTATATAGATACATCATGGTCGCAAAGGAAACTCCATCAGCCTGACCATTTTCTCTCAAGTTTTTGAAAACCAATTCAGCTTCAGATATCATTCCAAGGTCTGCATAAAGATTGATCATACTATTTGATGCAATAATATCAGGACCACCCTCCAAATCCTTCATCTTCTTGTACAAATGTTTTGCTCCATCAAAGCATCCCAGCTTACTATAAACCTTGATCAGGGAAGTCAGCACTATCTGATTTGCTGAAATCCCACTTTCTTCCATCATGCGAAAATATTTCAGAGCTTCTTCAACATTTCCAACTTCCGCAAATCCATTGATTAAAGACCCATAAACAACTTCATTAGGTTCTACTCCTGCCTTCACCATTTCTTGGTAAACATCAACTGCATCAGAAAGCTGGCCCAGACGGGCATAGCATGCAATGATAGCAGAGAAGGTTAGACATTGCGGTTTAAACCCTGCTCCTTGCATTTCATCTAAGAGGTCCCTTGCTTGATCCACTAAATCACCACCAGAGAACATTTGGATGAGAGAATTATACGTGACCTCATCAGGCCAAATCCCATGATTTCTCATGCCCTTAAAGAGAGAAAAGGCTTTATCATAAAGCTTTGCCTTACCATAAGCTTTGACCATGACATTATATTCCAAAACACCCTTCTCTGGCCCCAACAAATCTCTTTTTCCATAAAAGACAGCCTCTGCTTCAGCCCAAAGCCCCCTTTCAGCATAAGCATCAATAATTGCTGCGCGAACCTTTGATGGGAATCCAACATCAAACTGGCACTTGTCTAAAATGTTATTTGCTCTATCATGCAAACCTTCATTAATATACATTTTAACGATACCAGGCACAGAATGCACGTCAATTTTCTGAGATGACTTCTTCATTTCTTCAATAACATCCTCCACTTCTCTTACCATATTCCTTTCACATAATATATGAAGTATAGTCCGATGAGATACGATATCAGGAACAAGACCCACATTTCTAATCTTCCAATAACACTCAAGGGCTGCATTAATATTTCCTGCATCAGCATATAGAGATAAAAATATATTATAAGTTCTCGTATCAGGAGATATTCTTCTTTCTTCCATCTTATCAAGCAAAGACTCTGCTTCTGACAAATGACCATGACTTCCACAAGTAAAGATCATGGTATTGAAAGTGATAGTATCCATTGCCACCCCAGATTCCAACATTTCTGAAAAGACTTCAGCTGCATCCTTGAGACGTCCTGCCTTCCCGTACAAATCAATCAGCGTATTATATGTAGATGTTAGACGTGGCTTCCGAATCAATGTTTCTTCATCTGATGAACCCCCAATCTTTATTCTCCCTCCTGTTTTGAAAAGTTCAGTCAACAAAAAATGCTTAAAACTAACTGGCTCTGATCGAGACCCATTTTCAGAATTAAGCATAGAGTCCAATTCAAGACCATCCAACTCAACCCTTCCGGCACACCAATCCTTATAGAACCTCTCTGCCTTGTCAAACTCCCCTACATCCTTCAAAACCTTGACAACAGTATTCATTGTAACCTCATCAGGAAATAACCCTCTAAGTCGCATATGTTTAATCCACAAAAGAGCTTCAACAAGACCCGCTTTCGCATACACATCAACAAGCATTCCATAAGTATTATTTGTCGGGAAAACCCCATTTTTTGCCATATCCATCCAACAAAGCCTCAATTCATCCCATCTCTTAGCTCTACCCAACACTCTAAGCACAATATTATAATGAATCACATTCGGAACATAATCCTTCTGCGACTTAAAGAACTCGAAAACCCTGACAACTCTCTCCCAATCCCTCTGTTCTTTAAGAACCACAGTCTGTTCTTTAGGACTCAAATTCTCACAATAGGAATAAAGGGTTTTCTCAACATCACTATTAGACTCTAAAGACCTTAAAATTGATGGCAAAACACCACCATACTTCTTCTTTTTACCATTTACTGAAAAAACCTTTTTCGGTAAAGTTAGAGTCTTCGAGTGACACTGAAGCTTAAACCCTAAAAAAACCTTACTTTCTTTACTACTTTGTTTCTGGGTTTGAGAATACAAAACTTTTTTATCACCATGTAAAGCATTCTTGGGTAAAGGGCAGTGCTTTCTTCTTGGAAAGTTAAGATTTTTAAGATGGTTGTTATTAAACCCTATAAAAACCCTAGGAGAATGAAGAGAAAGGAGCTTACTTGGACAGTAAATGTTCAGTTGGGGGAGATTTTGATGCCCTAATTCTCTTGAAGTTTGATTGAGACTCTGACTGTAACTGTAACTGCCACTGTGAAGCATTTTTTTTTCTTGAGTTAGGGTTTTTGGGTTCAAGATATTTGGTTAGGAAATGAAATGGGTGTACAGTGTTCTTGCAAATTGCTTGATATTTGGCCGTAGAAAGTGGGTTCAGGCTGGAAGCAAACGACAGAAGGGGATTAGCAATGAACTAGCTGTAACGACCAATTTTTAAGGATAAAAAACATTCATCAGGGATGAAATTGAAAAACGATATATATATTTCAGATAAAATAAATATTAATCAAAACATCAAGGATCAAATTAAAGACAAAACTATATAAAAAGTCGCATTGAATTTCCTTTTTATGGATAGGGCACTATCTTAGAGTGAGAGAGATAAAAACAAATAATAATAATAATCACAAGCTAGAGGTGGAGAAGAAACACGCGTCACCTAGTCAAGTAGTCACCACCAATAGAATTTCATCGCCACCTTGAAAACCACCATTTCGTCATGTAACTTGGTTGCACACTCTGCCATAAATTCTCTAGAGCACGACGAACCTTTAGCTTAATAGTTTAAATAGACAATATTATGAGCATATTTATTTATATTATAAAAATCTATAGTTAAAAATATAAAAATAATGCCTTTATTTAATAAAATATATTGAATAATGTAACAATTGATAAATAGTTGTTACGGTTGATTAAAGATCTAAGTGGATAGTTGATTTTTTTATAATAAACAAAAGATAAATGCACTTACAAATATTTTATTTCAGCAATTTATTTTATTTTATTTTTCTTCAAGATCAAATCTTCATGGCACATAATTTTGATTCTCATACATGAATCATGCAAGTACAACTTATTTGTCTATAATCTAAGATAAAAAAATGTTTAAAGATAAATTAAAATAATTTATTTAAGTATTAAAATTAAAAAAGAAACAATCCAAAACATAAATAATATTTAAAAAAAATAAACTAGACAATCCTTTTTTAATTTTTTTTAAAAAAGGATATTAATTAAAAATAAAATTAAAAAATAATAATTTATTTTCTTGAAAAAAAGCTGAGGCCGGAAGCTATTGGTCTTAGCAAGCAACTCGCTCCCTAACTTTTATTTTTTAAAAGAGTATGCAACACATCCTCCACTCTATTGTTTATATTTTAATTTTAATCGATAACAAGTCGTGTGACTTGACAAATAACTTGATGTTTTTGGAGATGGTTGAAAAAATATTGGAATTTAAAAATAAAAAAAAAGTAATCTTTAACTTATTTTTATTTAAATCATCATAGAAATCTCAATAAATATATTTTGAAGTCTAAATATTGTATAATTAGAACCTCAAAATTAAACCAAATTATGAAAATTTTGATTTTTTTTAGTATGTTTAATAGCAAAACCAACTTCATTAATATTTCTTTTATCTAAAACAAACTTATTTACACCAAATTTGATTATTTTTGTGGTTGACCTATCATTTTCTCTCTCCTTCTGATTTTTCAACAATTTTATCTCATTTTTCTTAACATACAAAGAACAAAACATGATACAAATAAAGTTTTACTGAAATATAAAATTAAAAAATAGAGAATACCAAACATGGATTATTCAAAACTTTAGAGAGAGATTTTTTTTTTCCATGTGTTGAAAAAATAGACCTAATTTTTATTTGTGTTAATTTTGATCCTTGTTTTTATTTTCTATATATAAATTTGAAGTGTATTTTGTGAAATAGATTTTTGTATAATGTTAAATTGAAACAAGGATTAACACATAAGATCATGAAACAGAATTAAGAAGGAATAAGATTTTTTTTTTAAAAATCAATGATTGTGAATAGTGGGATGAAGAGTTTACAATTAGCAATTATCAATTATCTAATAGGTGACCCGATTGAACAAGCTTGAGACTGAAGGGTTTGCCCCCTATAATCTCAAATTCAATATTTATGATTATTAATATGATAATCATTATAAATTTATATGGTCATTAACTTCAAAACTAATAAAATTAATTGAGATACATATAAATTGCCCAAACACCCATGTTATAAAAAGAGTTTACAATTTGCTATACTTTTTAGTTTATAGTGTTTTATGGGTCATGGATTTTATTATTCTCTTTTTAATTCTATTGTTATGCTGAGTTTATGAGTAACTATTATGATATTACTATTTATTTATTTATTTATTTTTAAAGTATTAAATGAGAGAAAATTAGGAAAAGGTTTTCAAGTGAGAACTTTTTTGGGGTTTTAACGCTGAGGAAATTCTAGAATCAGAGACTGCTATATTATTAAAACATTTTCATTTCTGGATTAATGCCATTCTGCAACCAGAATTTTATTTTACAGCGACATGAAGATGGGTTTTCTTTTTTCATGCCATCTCATTTGCTAGTAATGTAACGACTAAAGTCATCTGATGGAAAATGGAACGTTGTGGATCTGCAAAAATTATCAGAAGCATTCACACAAGAAATCCATCAACACCGACAAATTGTAAGACTTAACTCATTGCGAGCCGCACCGTTTTGTCCATGGAGGGCAAGAATAGAACAGGCCAAAATTAATATGAATCTGCTAGCCGAGCTTTACCAAACCAGTGCGATAACACAAATCATCATCTCATGGATCATTCCAATTGACTAGCACTTCTTGTTCAAGTGAAACGTTCAAGCCTAAAACCATCTGCTGTAGTCTCGGCAATCGCCTCTCTTTACAGGCACTAGAGGTGTAAAAAGAAGTAATTTTCAATGTCACAATCATTCTATAGAAACACAAAGTGAGAAACAACATATCAAGCTCTGTCTCAGTCTCGTGAAGCTGCAGCTGAACACAACTATAAAAATGAATCCTATTCAATTTTCTGCTTTGTCAAGCTCTTTGGTTTGAGAATTGTGTATAAAAATGAACACATTGACAGGGTTAAAAATAAAGCAAGGCACATTTAGTATGGAAATAGGTCTATAAGTACCATCCAAGAAGAGCATCTTTGTCCGGTGGGAGCAAGGTCATAGGGCAGCCATCATGGTCCTTGATGCAGCTTCCCGCTTCATCTCTGCCGCTTTCCCACTGCCTCGGAAATACATGTAGACTTGCTGCAATTCAGGACAAACAAATAATGAACCTTAAGCAAAACCATAATGAAACAGTAAGCGGGGATGTGTGCACAAGTTGTCCAGGGATTTATTCAACCTGAATAACCCAGATACTGAGGAGGGATTCGACGCAGAAGAATCCAAATCCAATGAAGTAGAATGTCTGCAAACAAAAATTTACACAATCAAATATAAAGATGCATTTCTCCCATTATTCTCAAGTCAACTTAGATAATTTTACAAAGCCATACTTCATTGAAACTCTCACTCTAAAAATGAATTGAACCATATCATATGCAGCATGAAAGTACTTCCACAATAGCAGTGGTCCACTAATATTATCAAGGATCAAATAGTAAACTGAAAAGTAGAAAGCTTACCCCAACTAAAGCATGGTTGCCCATAAGATCAATAGCAGGCAAAATACCCCTGTCCACAAAAGATCACACAAACATTAGCAGAGTAGAGAAATTAAAGGTAAATACAATCAATATATTTTCAACCCTATCAATCTCAAAAAAATCAGAAAAAGACTCCAACAAACATAATAATATGAGTTTCAAAATAGTGGGACAATCCTCATTTTCCCAGAATAGTTGTTTCACTTTCCAAACAAAGCTATGCCACGTTTAATTTTCCAGCAAAAGAACTATCTTCAATGCAACATGAAAAACTTACGCAAGAGATTTCCCCTTGAAAACAACTGGGGGAGCAACAGCAGCAAAGATGCAAAAGCCAATGTGAAACTGCATGGAAAACATAGAAACAACAAATAAGCGATTTTGTCTCAAAAAAGGAAAGGATTATAGAAATGAGATTACCAGGTAAGCCAAGAAAAACCATCCAAACTTCAGAGCACTATCTGTCCTGCAAAAGGAGTTGGCACAAGGTTGAATAAAAGTTAGGATATCATAATGCACGTTATGGGAAAAAAATGAAGAGAGTATAACTAAAACCATTACATTCTACATTCTTCTTACTAATAGAAAGCATAATTGAAGAACTTCAAAACCTAGAACAATATTTTTCATTAGGCTACTGCTAATGCTTAAGAATTACCAGCACTTTAATGGAACGTAATCCAGAAAAAAAGGATCTATCTATTCTGAACCCATTCATCCATCATATACCATGGACAAAGTTTAAAACATATAGCATTCTTTTTTATCAGTTAGCAGACCTATTTGTGCTAATCAAATGATATTCAGCATGGAAGCAAAGACTTAAAAAGCCAAGATAGGAAAATATCTGAGTTTTTATACAAACACTAATTGATCTCATATCTCTAATGAATTTTCTGAGTTAACAGTTAACACTATTTGGTATTTCATCAAGTTTTCCATAATATGAAAGATAATTCTCCCCAATGCTAGTAGACAACCTAATAAAAAATAACTAAGCATGACCTCTCCATTGCAGAACATTGCAAAAAAAATAATTTGTTGTTGTTACTACATTTTTCAGCCCCCCCCCCCCCCCTTTTTATTTTTGTTTGGACCTCCTTGCAAGTTCAGGTCCTCACCAGAATGTCAGATTCTTTCCACAGTTGCAAGAAGTATATATTCTTTTATAAGATGATACTTCAGATCAGCAAATATCCAATTCAAATCACGCTTTGGCATATAAAACTTCACCAACCATGTCTAGATTGACCACATCATTATTAAATATGAAAAATCAAGTCTTCACACCATCCATAAGGTCATCTGTGATTGATGCAAACAGATTAATCAAGCTCATATTTAGATATTTATGGCATCCTGAAAAAATTCAGAAACAAAGTGCATGAATAGGAATTTCACAGGTCCCACCTTTAATGTCATGAAAAAGGAATTGAGATGCAACCATGAATGACAAAGAATAATACCTCATTGCACGATAAAGAGGGCGATACCACATAACATAGCCTCCAGGGACCCCGGCTATGAAGTAGATGATGGCAAGAAACCATATAGTTGGACCTAGAAAATAAAATGATTTTAGACAAACTGATAACATAGCCATGTAACAAATATTGTCAGTGGATTTGAACCAACCTTCCCCTTTGATCCAGGCTGTGGTAACAGCTATAATATTCCAAGAAAGACAGGCAAACAAACCTGCAATTTCATAAAATCAGGTTACTCTACAGCTGTTACATGTTTGTCTGGAAACATTTCACAAACTGGTCCACCATTTACCCATCTAAACAAAACTATTGTATGACAATTTAAGCTACATGATTGGTCACAGGAATGACCTAAATCAATTAAGAAAAATGATATGCTGACAGTTTAAGATACATTGTCCATCTTAGAGATGAAATGCACCAGTTTGACAATCTTGTCTCCGGATTCCCCTTGCTGACAGGACTGAACCTTGAGGACCAGCCTAACAAAATTGACTATCATGGACAATGGAAGCAAACAATGGGAAATGATAAGCAGCCATCGAAAAGAATTAAAGAAGTGGAATACAAAACATACCCAACAATGTTGTAAATGCAACATACTGCATCTTCTGTAGGTGGATTGGTATTTCATTTCCAATGTCATGATGGATAATTGGAAAAAATGGTGGCCAGTTCTTATCCTCTATTATAATTCCAGCTGTCAAAACAAAACAGGGAACATTCTCTTATATTAAATATAACCTTGCACAGCCTTGTTGTCTAAGAGAAAAATCAATATGATAACATACCTCGTGCTATCGCATCTTCCTTCCGTTTTAGTTCCTGGAAAACAAAAGGAAAGTGGATTTCGAATTATTATTGAGGATATAATACAAATTTAACATGCACAAAAAAAACATGCAAAAGTCATCGAAGGTTTCATTGACTTCAAAACTCATGGACTCTAGAAGTTTGACACGAGGACAAGGCTGATTGAGAATCTTTGGCCAAAGGAGGCTTTTCTGAACATGCTATTGTTGTCTAAAAATAAAGCTGATGAATTGCGAAATATCAACTATCCACTAATAACAGTTACTATTAACTTCTATTTCTCTTGCTTGCAAATGCAACCTAGCATGAACCACAAAATTAACAAGCAGATTATAACGATTTAAGTGCAGAATTAGCTATTTCATGATGAAGCAGATTATGAAAACACACACAAATATAAAAACATCTAAGAGCACAAGCTACAATATCAGAACACTAACCTGTTCCCTCCTCTTCAATTCAGACTCTTTAGCTTGGAGTTCCTTCTCCTTAGCTTTTATATCCTAAAGACAGAAAAGAACAAAAGGCAAAAATATGAAAGCAACATTCAGTAATGTAACTGCACACCAAAAATCTTGAATCATTATAGTACTTTTCCAGAATCAAGAGGAATATCTATGGTTGCACCGCGATCATAGGTTTCATGAGGAAGGGGTGAAAGCCTTGAAGTTGCAGGGGGGACACTTCCAGGATTCTAGAAATTTCACAAGAATACAACAAAAGAAAAACACAAGAGAATAAGTTAGTAACAGCACCTAGAGAAAAATAGTTGCACCAAAACAGAATTGCACCACCAGCTCATGAAATCCGTACATGTACAACAACTAAAATCAACCACACACTATATCCAAGTGTGGCTTGGGACTGGTACTCAGCAATAAGCAGAAGATCCATAAAGCACAGTGACTTCGTAAGAAATTGGGAAACAAAAATTGTTTAAAGTGAAACATTAAGCATTATTAGCTTCTGATCGTGTTCACCCTGTGCTTGTATGTCACTTGTAAGTTTTTAACTAACTCTTGGATTCCAATCCAATTGAGCAGATCATTGTGGTTAAATTTCAAGTCCCTAACTCAGATTCATGTTAAAGGAGCAATGATGAATTTAACCTCAAATCCAATTTACAAACAAAACGCTCAAAAAGACTCAGATTTCTAAAATGGGAAAACTTTTTTTTCTTCAACAATGCTATACACTATCCTTTATGACCAACTGAAAATTATAATCCATGGTCAAATTACACCTATATATGGACTTGACTTCGCTATCAAACCTTCAAAGTAGCACCAAAGGACAAGGTTTATGTGAACCAATTACAAGCCTCTGAGTCAAAAGAAATAAGTTTCTTCTTCTTTCATAAAACAAATACCACATTCTGAAAAGCTGAAAAATTAAGAGAAAACAGAACTTACAGGCATATAAAACGCGCCTCCGCCATAATTTGACTGCCCTGATCTTTTCCCTTTTCCTCCTTGATCCTTCCATCACCAAACAAACAAACAGAGAGAAAATAAAAGCCTCATTTCCTCATCTCAACTCAAAATTAATAACAATCTATAATTAATATTGCTAAACTAAGTACTAATAATCCAACTCTAGATTAAGCAAATATTTATTAAAAAAAAAACTTTCTAGTTCTAGTCTAAACAAGATCCAAACTTGTTAAATTTCTCTCTCAAAATCCTCCGCGTTTTCTCAGCAACCAAATAACACAATCAAAATCACAAAAGAGTCTAAAAATCAGAAACGAAATGCGCGAACAATGTACATACGCAAACCATACACAGATCTAATAAATATGATACGAATATCTTCCACATACCGCGAAAGGATTGACCTCTTCTTCATCGAACGGATTCGCATCGTACCGACTCATTTTCTAGTAAAAAATCACCAAATCTTAACAAAATCTAGATCCGGGAAATAGAGAGAAATGCGGGGGATTGATTGATCAGCAACTGGATTTTACGGAGAGAAACAGGGAATAATAAATTTAAAGTGGTGAAAATGAGGAGAGCAGAAAAGGATATTAACGAGGAGAGAGAGAAAGAGAGGGAGCTGCTGAGGCTTATATAGGTGTGCTTAACTCGGTGTCAACTCGGCTTGACTCTGGAGTTGTGCTTCGTTTTTTTCCCTTCATTCTTTATTATTATTATTTTCTGGTTAATTTTTACACTAGATTGAGTTGTTTTTTTTTATCAATTAAGTTGATTAAATCATATTAAGGTAACTTTCATGTGCTTTAATTTTAACCCGAGCAAGATTGATTTGATGATAATAATTTAATAGCAGTATTAAATATTTTTTATAGCTTAAATATTTTTACTCTATTCAAAAATAAAATTAATCCAGCTCATAACATAACATTGACATGAAAATTATGAGATTAATTAATGAAAAAAACTTAAGAATCTTAATGACCAAAGGTCTTTTTCATAAAAGATCAAGATTTATATTTTTTTTATGTAAATAAATTTTATCTCTCAAAAAATATATTTTATAGACCCAGATAAACGGGTAAAATTTTTATTGTTTTAGGTTTTTAATGGACGTTTTAACTCGAACTCTAAACTTATTATGCAGATCACGCCACATATTTTGAAGACAATATTCTTATATAATATTCATGTAAAATATATTTTATCACTTATGAGTAAATAATATCCATGAGAGGATAATTTCAACCTTCTTGTTTGAGCGACACGTGTCATTTTCCCTAATTAATTAGGAAAACCTGACCTTTCTGTCCCTGCTATGATCTCTCAAGTCTTAATTAATAAGAGAATCTATCAATTATTATAATTAATTATTCTCAACAGAAACCTTCTCAGTGTGACTTGCAGACAAACACATGAGAGGAGTCTTCTCCTCTGAGAAAATGGCCTTTGAAAGGGAAAACGACATGAACCAGGTGGTACGTAACCACAGTCACCAGAATTCTTTCTTCCAGAAGCTATTGATTTATAAATATTTTAAAAAATAAATAAAATAAAATTGAATGGTGTGCATGATCTGCATCAAGATGTTACAATCAATTTAGTTTTGCAGTCAGCTCGAAACAATTGATCTGAAAAGGCTGGAATTTAAACCTAATTAAAATTTGATTTTCAATTGAAGTGGATAGGATATTAGCCCAGCAAAACTTGGTAACTCGTCAATGTTTTTAGTGGGAAAGTTGACTTGATAGTGTTTGTCACATCGTTTTAAAAAAAAAAAAAAATATTTTAAATTAAATTAAACTTAAATCATTTTTATTTATTGATATCAAAAATAATTTTTTTAAAATAATAAAATATCATTTTGATATATTTCTGAATGAAAAACACTTAAAAAACAATTTCAATTACACTCTCAAATAGACATTGGAAGTTACCTGAGATTGCGTTTCAAATAATATATATTTTTCTAAAATAATTTTGATATACTGATATTAAAAATATTTTAAAAAATATATCTAAATGAATTTCCAGGGGAGAACATTTTAAAAAACAACTATTATTATACTCTCAAACATCAATGTATTGTTTTTAAAGTATTTTTCATTTTGAAATGTATTATAATAATATTTTTATATTAATTTATTAAAACAATATGGAATAAAAAATATTTTTTAAAATTTTAAAATATACTTTTAAAATCTAAAAACAATCCGCATCAAATATAGTTGGATCAACATAAAAAAAACAATTATCGATTTAATAAAAATAGTTGATTAGGACCCATAATTTGACACAATGTCACAAGCTCCATGGCCCAATGCTTGTCATCGTAATCAAAGGTTTCATTTTCATGAACACCACCCCTTTGCAGAGAGGTTAGGTTACTTGTACTAAAACCATTATTCTTATGCTAAAACTTTTCCTGGGTTCTCTGGTGCATAGATGACTGGATCAACTGCGATTATTTTTTTTAATTTTATCACTGTCATGAACGTCTTGCTAACAGTAATTGCTATTGTCAGACCCTTTCGCTGAGGTATTCTCTAGGCATGCGTTAGCAGTAAAATAACGTTATATATATATATATATATATATATACACTAGACAATGCCCCCGCGCTTTGCCGCGGGCGGTATAATTTTTTTTTCAATGTAAAAAATATTAATTGTGTGTATTTTTTTTATTATAATATAAATTTAGCTAAAATAATAAATTTGTGCAGAATCAATGTCAAGTGCAAGTTTTCTATGAAATATATAAATTTAAAATCGATATAAATTTATCTATTTGTAGTTTCAAATGAAATAACCAGTATAGATTTATCATCATCATTAAAAAGGCAAGAAAACTCGGATATCTGAATTATTAAGTTCATTGTATTAAGATTAGTTCATTTTATAATTCAATTTAAATCAAACAAACATAAAATATGAATTGTGAAAATACCTATAATAATCAAATAAAAAAAAATTGTTAATTTTCTATCAATAAAAAGACGAAAACATAGATTGAAAATTCATCCTGACGTTATTGTCATTATCATTGCTATAAAAGCTAAAATTATTACTAACATTACAGCCAAAACAATTAAAATAATTAAATTGCCATGAAAAATAAAAAATAAAAAAGCAAAAGATTTTTATAAAACAACAATAAAAAAGTAATAACTAAAATTATCATTATTATTGCATAAATAATAAAATCATAAAAATCATATAATCTAAAGAACAAATAAAGAAACAGAAAACAAAAAAAAATAAATAAGGGGAAAAATAGAGTAATATTACTTTTAATATGATCACCGATATAAATTAAAAATTGAGGAAAATCTTTAAAAAAAATCGAAAGATTTTATAAAAAAATAATCACTAAAATTATCATTATTATTGCGCAAATAATAAAATTATAAAAATCATCTAATCCAAAGAACAAATAAAAAAAAATTTTTTCAACGTAAAAAAATATTTATTATGTATGATTTTTTTTATCATAACATAAATTTAGACAAAATAATCAATTTGTATATAATTTTTATGAAGTGCAAGGTTTGTATAAAATATATAAATTTTAAATGAATATAAATTTATTTGTTTAGTAGATTTCAATGAAATAACCAGTATAAAATAAGTTGTAATTTTCTATCAACAATAAGTTGCGCTGTGGATTGCAATAGTCTTTTTTTTTGTCATATGAACAGTGGAATAACATTTTCGTCTTATTTGAGGATATTATAATTATTGTACTATGCACATAAATGAAAGAAATTGAAAATATCTCTAATACCATGATATTATTTAAAACACACTTTACATAATAAAATGAATATATAAAAAACTAATATACATTTTTAGAAGTTCTACGCCGCACGCGCCATCCAAAATGTGGTTAAGAGAAAGCACTGTAGCAATCCATATTGTTTGTAAAAAAATTCGAGATCCCGATTATAAAAAAAATATAAGTAATAAAACAAAAGTATAAGAAAGCACTTAGAAAAATGTGGGTGGATTGTCGGTATGCATAAGGGTTATCAAAAAAAATTGGATATGGAGATTAATTGTGGTGTATTTAAGCGAGCTTGGACACCTCGATTATTAAAAACAAAAAACCAAAAAAATATATAAGTAGAAAAAGAGAAAAAAATATCATAAGAAAAAAAATGAAAAAAAATTATAGTAAGGAAAAAATAACAAAAAGGCAAAAAAAGAAGAAAAAAAAACGGAGGAAAAAAAGAAGAAAAAGAATAATTAGGAAAAAAAAAGCAAAAACAAAAAAACAAAAAAGCAGAGAAAAAAAACACAATCAGGAAAGTGCGTGGATGTACAGTGAAACACCCACGCCTTTTTTTTATAGGTGTGTGTGTGTGTGTGTGTGTGTGTATATATATATATATATTGTGAAAATAGAGAAATTGTCCAGCTTCCGTTTACTTGAATGAGAAGGTTATAGAGTCATTAACCTTTGTAATATTAATGGTAAACAGATACTTTTTACATATATATTAAAGATGGATAATTATCATTTGCAAAGATATTAATGAAAAACAAATATCTATTACACAAATATTAATATACAATAAATATCTCCTATATAAACATTAATGAATGATAAATATATTTAGCATATATATATATATATATATATATATATATATATATATATATATATATATATATATATATATATATTTAACACATATTTATATACAATATATATATCATATATAAACACAAATCAATGATAAATATATATATATATATATATATATATATATATATATATATATATATATATATATATATATATATATATATATATATATATTAATGAATAACAACTATCTTTTATATGTGTATTAATAAGATGAAAATATAGTAGGTCATGAAAGACTCTTGTATATCTAGAGATATAGATGGAGTTTAATCATATTGAGTAAGTCGTCCCTATGAGACATGACATGATAATAAAAGATTTAAGATTTATATTGTAGGTCTTGAATTCGATTCAATGAGTATTCACTTTATAAGAATCCGAGACATACTGAATTTTACTTGTTTTACCTAAGCTCGTAAAGAATATATGGATTCAAGTCAATAAATACTCACTTTATAAAAATTTGAAATGATTTAAATTTTACTTGCTGAACATGAACCCGAAAAGAGTGCCTGCAAGGAGGTGGTTGCGAATGCAAAAACTATCGCTTGACGCTTTGGATCCAGACTAAAAAATTTAGATCAGTCAAATATAAGGGTCACCATTCCAGGTCACAAATCTGAGGTTAAAACAATGTTCAACAAGACTATTTTAGTCTTAAAAATAGAGCATTCATGTTCCCTTAAAGATTGATTATATATAAATCTGAACGCCTGCAAAAAAGGTACACATGCCGGAGTGTTATAGGCCATGACTAGAAATCCTGTGTACTTTGCCTGCGCAGATTCTAATCTTGTTTTTCATGTTTTTACTTTTTTTCCTGATCACTCGGCATAATTAGTTGTTAATTACCAAAGAACAAATCTTCAATGGCTAGATTGTCATGAGACTAACAAGCAATCTTATACTCCAACTAAAAACATGTAGCTGGATTGTCCTGATGATAAATATGGATTTTGCAGTTTTATATGGCCTCAAATTGAGGACAATAAGAGGATCAACAAGCTCAAACATTCAAGTCATCATACGTGCATTTTTAACATTCCAAGCAACCAACTTTGTAGGATCTGTAGGGACTGGATCACTTCTATCTTTTAGGCCCCACAAGTCCGTCCTTGTGACATATAGGCCCCGTTTGTTTCTCGGAATTCACTTTCCGGGAAACCACTTTCCAAACTTTTCTGTGTTTGTTTGTCTTCCGGAAAGTTGGTCAACGGAAAACACTTTCCGGTCAACGGAAGAATTTGGCTTGGTTTTCAGGAAAGTGTTTTCCGGAAAATTTGGGCGGAAAACACTTTCCGGAAGTTGTAAAAAATTTAGAAATGTCATTATTTGCTGATTATATCAGATTTGATCCTCAAACTTTTGATTGCTATATATAATTTGTTTTGAATATTTTATTTTTCAATTCCATCTCTTAAAATTTAATTTTTATATTAATTTTGGTTCTTATTTTTATAATTGCAATTTTTTTTTTCTTATCATTTTTTTATTGAAATTTTTTATCTATCAAATTTGATCCTTATTTTTTTTATTGTTACTTATTTTATTTGAAATAATTTATGAAATATTAATTATTATTATTTTAATTTATTCACCTTTTATTTAAAAAAAAATAGATTTGATCTCTATTATTTTGATTATTATTTATTTTATTTGAGATAATTTATGAAATTATATTTTTTTTCAATTTCATTCTCATTCAACCTTTTAATTTGTAAGATTTGTTCCTCATTATTTTAATAAACTTGAAAAAAATAATAATTTATTAATAAATTATTTTCCAGATCATTTTCCATAACATAAACAAACACTGGAAAGTGTTTTCCAGTTCATTTTCCATAATACTGCCAAACATCGGAATTCACTTTCTAGGAATTCATTTTCCCCGGAATTCACTTTCCAAAAGGAAATCACTTTCCAGCAAACAAACGGGGCCATAATTGAAACTGAAATTCCCAGGAGAAGTTGTTCTTACCAGTGAATTGAATATTGAATGAATCATTGTTGCTTATAGACATCATGTAGTTATAGACACAAGAAAAGGCCAAGAAATCCAAAGAATCGGATAGCAAAGTAGTTCAGAAACCTAGCTCTGGTACCATTTCAATTTTGCTGAATGCCTCTCATTGTAAGAGTCCTTTTCATTAAATAGAATATTGTTCTATAATATAAGCCTAATATTGTGACTAACAGCCGTATGATACCCCTAAACATATGCCTTTATGCTAGTAACAGCTCCAATTCTCTATCCCTGATTGCTTGCTAATAATAACTATAATCTGTCTCTGATATATCATACAGTTATTAACAGAATATATCATGCATCATCTAGTGTTGACATTCAGAGAGATTACAAATTTCCAGCTTCACATTCACAAGCTGAGTCATAAGTTCTGTGCACTGATTTTCATCTGGGAGATTACAATTTTGCAGCTTCACATTCACAAGTTGAATCATAAGTTCAATGTACTGATTTTCATTTAGTAGCCGATTGATTCATTGTTGGGGCGGTCTCTCTTTATAATGCCTGTTAAATCCTGCACAACCTCAGACATTTGTGGCCTGAATTGTGGTCCAGACTGCAAGGTAACCTTAAGGTTAGGCAAAGGTAATCATCATTTATTTGGCAGAAAACAAAATCTTGGAATGCAACTAGATGGCATTCACTTGTTAATAATGTACCAAGTCTTTGAGGAAATCATAAAGAAACCAACAAAATAATTCTCACCTGAACACATCGAGAAATGATATCAGCGAAGTTTGATAAAGATTTAGCAGAGTATTCTCCATTAAGAGCAGGGTCAACCATCTTTGACAATTTGGTAATGTCATGGAGCTGGGGGACAGCCCATCTCACTAGAAAATGCTCTTCCCGATTCCGTGTCCTTTGCAAATTTTGTAAAGAAGACATCATTAAATAAGTAAAAAGTTTGCCTTGGGATAGCAAACACCATATGCTTTTGCAATTAGGATAACAATATTACCTGTCATGAGGCTTCCGGCCAGTTAAGAGTTCTAGCATGACCACACCAAAGCTGTAGACATCACTCTTGATGGTATAAATTCCTGATTCAAATTCTGGAGCCCCGTAACCATAAGTTGTTCGCAGCTGGGCTGACAACTGAAATAAGGGGACTAGTTTTAGAGAAGCAAGCGGAATAAATTGCAGTCAGTAACTCAATCTAACACACCAACTGCAGTACTTTTTCCTAATACTGGAAGTCTAATCAATCAGCCAACTAGCTCTTAACAGAATTCCTTTCATTGAGAGTCAATAAATTGCAGTCAATAACTCAATCTAACACATCTGAAAGTCAACTCCCAAGATGATTCATATTTCAACCTGGGTCACTGCCTGATTGTATGATCATTACTTACCTGACTTGCAGACCTTGATGATATTAATGAAGCCAAACCACAATCTGAGACATGAGCACCAAGATCATCATCAAGAAGAACATTGGCAGACTTGAAATTTCTGTGTATAACAGGTGGCTGACAGACCTCGTGCAAAAACCTTCACACACAGAACAACAAAATCAGTAAGCAAAAAAGGCTGGGGGGGGAGCATTGCCTCCCACCTTCAAACCATCGAAATATTTTGGTGAATTATTGACTATTTTATAGACCAGAAACCACAATCCATTTCTAGCATATTGGATAACTAGTTGTATCTTTTTTACCCATATACCTTTGGAAAACTTGTATTTGTTGGCTATTCAAATCTGTCTTCATACATGCACTCACACTCTTTGTATTGGAGTTTCTTAATAGTTAAGATTTTTTTAAGATGGAAAAGTGATTCTATCCCAGTGGCTAGTTCACTTACATTAAGGCTTTAGCGGCTCCAAGTGCCATCCTAATGCGGGCGTTCCAGGAAAGTTTCTTTTTAAATTCATCGTCTGAGTGTAGTGCACCTTCCAAAGAGCCATTACTGTAATACTCATAGATCAGAAGCCTCTGACCATGCTCTGCACAGTATCCCATGAGCTCAACAACATTAGCATGTCGGATCCGATCAATATTGTTAACCAATTCAATAAACTCATGGTCCTTCTGCTTCTCTTCAGTCGTCTTTTCAAGTTTCTTGACAGCTGCAAGCTAAAAAAGCAACCAAATACATCCAATATCAGAAGCCAGACATTCTACTATATGTTTTTCTTACAACAAAATTGACTTGCTTGATTAGATAGATGGCACCATATAATAGGTAGCTTTGAAATAATGCACTGAACCACCTTAAGTTTTCACCTTTTAAAGCTCACTGATATATTCTGTTTAAGGATTTGCAGTGATGGTCTCAACAATTAAAAACCAGCGTTTTGGACAATTGTGGAAAGGAGCACACAAGGAAGTCAATTATCAGTGACTTGAGAGGGCAGAAACAAAGCTATGAAGAAAACTAACAAAATTAATATAATAATACAGCAAATCTCCGGATAGAATATTGTGGCTCATCAATCACCATAAATAAATTGCCAAAATTAACAGCAATCACAGTAAGAGATTGTACCTTTCCATCAGGAAGCTGTGCCCTATAAACACTTCCCAGCATGCCTTCTCCTATAAAATTTTCTTGAGAAAAGCTGTTTGTGTATTGCTGAAGTGATGCAATATCGAAGGACCTAGCAGAAGTGGGGGGGATCTGAGTTATGCGAGAAGGCTTTCTTGAGCTTGCTTCAGCAGGCACAATTGGCTCAACAATGACATTCTCAACAGGGGGTGGAGGAGGAGGTGGTGGGGGTGGGGGAGGCGGATCCATGAAATCTATATCTGCTCTGCCAATCAAGTGATTGTTCCTCTTTGGTGTTGGGTTCATTTTGGGTTCATTTCTCATATGCATATTCCGTGGTTTTGGATGGTCCTCTTTGGGCCTCTGTGCGGTCTCCTTTGGAACTGTTTAAAATTTTTTAGAACATGTCAGTGATCAAAAGAATTGAAATCTTGCATGGAAGCAGATGATTCAATTTAAATAGTTGTTTGCCTTTTTCATTTTGATTTGTTGATTGGACCAAGGATCCATTGTCCATTGGGTTCTCTCCAACTTGATGCCGCCTGAAAATTCTGCTACCCCCCTTCCTTCTTCGGTTACATCTTGGAATCAAAAGCACAAGTGCTAATGCCAGTATTACAAACAATACAACTGCAATTGATATCCAAACTACTCTTTTATTTTTTCCTCCAGAGCTCGATTTATCTGATGAAGATGGCCCGTCAGCCCGCTTTCCGTGTGTTCTCCAAGCAGACGGTGATGGTGGGGCCCTGGAAAGTGGTGGTGTTGGAGGAAGCGGCGGTGAAGGTGTTGGTGGGGATGGGGATGTGGGTGCAGGTAATGGAGCAGAGGAAGTATTGAACGGATTGCCATCATTTCTGCAACAAGTATCAATGTTAGCAAATAAATGAGGGAAGTGACAACTAAATCTTCCAAACTAGAAAGAACAGTTCTTCCCATTCACTTCAAACACATATTGCAAAGTTTTATGGATTTAGATGCCAAACAGAGTAGGTGCGAGTAAAAGAAAATGCATCCATCCTATTTAAGAATATTTGATTTTTTTGCTGGCAGGAGTCATAGTAAGCACATGGTGTTATTAACTCGGTGCATCAGAATGTGGAGATCAGAAAGTCCCCATAGAATGATTTCCATGCTATTGTGTAAATTCCTAGCTTGCATTCAAGAAATTATTCAGCTCCGAATACTAAAAGGAATAAATATGTCTATTTAATTATGTGCTTCATCACATTTAGCACGAATTGGATGTATATTTCCCCATAAGTTCCAACAGTGGGTTGCAGGTTTCTTCACATGTATATTATATCCAGAAACAATCCCAGCTTAAAGAAATCCATGCATTCTTAATAGAACGCTTCAAGAACATGATCGGTCTGAATCATTTGAACACATCAACATGGTATGATTTCCAAGACCTGCTTGTTTTCAAGGACACTGCAAATAGTTGCTCATGCTCTGGTCAGAATAACACAATAGAAATGCATAAATAATTATCACCATCCTTTACTAATCTACTCAAATATTGAAGCTTAATGGAGTTTTCATACAACTTTCAGGAACTGTTAAATACCAGAAATTCCTAAATTGGGGGAACATGATGTATAATTGACACAATATTCATCAATTTAAGTCATTATGACAGCATCATTCATAGAGATACATAAATGCTTTTGAAAAGCATCAAGTTCCATTTCAAATGAAATACATTATGATTCCTACCTGAAATTTGGGATGGCAAGCAGCTTGTCAGGTATGGGTCCTGAGAAGAGGTTATTCTCTATATTCCTGTTTTATGAGATGGAAAAAGGACAGCAAAACAAGGGAATGAATCATTCAACAAACTTCAGAACACAAAACTAGATTGAAATACGCGAATAAGAATAGAGGTACTATCATTTAAAATTGAAAGAGACATGGTAAGGAATAGTACAGATCTCTCAGGGGAAGATCTTCTAGAACATCAAGGGTCCCAGATAGCTGATTGTCCTGCAAACGTCTGCCAACTAAGTGGTTAGCATTATACATGGAGATGAAGTGAATGCAATATAAATCGACTTGCTGTGACAACTTACAGGGTTGTAAGACTAGCTAAATCTATGAAAGAAGAAGGCAACTGCCCAATCAAATTGTTACTGGAAAGGTCTCTGCAAAAAGCATAAGTTGTTACATTAACCATAAAGCAACATTAATGGAGCTGGAAAAGTATGCCAGCTTTGAAAATATAACATACAAGTTGATCAACCCAGGAAGAGCTTGAAAGGCATCTGGTATCTCTCCACTTAAAAAATTATCATTAAGAGACCTACAAGTTATACAAAGTTAAGATATAAGCATAAAATTATAAAAATGAGACTAAGCAGGCATCAGCACCAGCAAAAGCGGAGCCTAAACTTACATGGCTTTCAATAAGGTTAAAGAGGATAGAGAGTCAGGGATGCTTCCAGTGAAGTTATTGTCTGCAAGAAAACTGTCAAAGGTAAACACTATTATAAGCTGTTCCATAAAAAAATATCCAGAATAGAATTTATGGAGAGGGGGGAAACCCGAAGATTATGTCAAGTAACAGGAATCATACAGGTTTTGCATAGTAACAGGCAGACTGGATGGAATACTCCCCCCTATGTGGTTATTGCTCAGATCTCTAAACAAACAAGAAGAGAAAAAAATAGGTGCACAAAGATTAATGTCAGAATCCACAAAAATCACAAGAAAGATTGTTGCCTAATATCCAAACAAATGCAGTTTATGTACTTTGGTTATGCTTCCTCCTATTTCATCTAATGTGTAAAGCACACAACTAGAAATCGATACTTGGGGTATCAAGCAATTTAGACCATTCATTTAAGGGTAGATAAATGACATTTTCAAAATCGTGTCCCAGATCAAAGCAAAATATCACTGGCATTTTACTCAAACAATGCAGTGTCTTCCAAGTTGGCTGGAGCAACAGTGTCTCACTTTCTAAAAGCCCTGTAAATATAAAACAAACCCATGTAATTTTTTCAATGCCTCTTGTAGTCAATAACTGTCAAAAGGCAAAACACATAGAATGCCCGTTCTGTTCCTCTCACATGAAATGAAACCAAAACAGCGATTCTAACGGCACCAAAGGAATAGTGAAAAAGCGCTTTAGGATGGAAGGAAAAATATTTCCATTAGTCAAACCATGTAAAAACCATTCACATGCTCACCCCCATGGACATATGCACATATAGAGACGGGGGGGGGGGGGAGGGGGGGAGGGTTGAGAGACTACCACTTACATTGTTATGATAGAAGCAAACATTCCCAGATTATCACCAAGTTCTCCTCGCAAATTCGCACCATTAAGAACTCTGCAAAACAGCACGTTTTAAAAGGCTTTCCATTATCAATGCCAACAAATGGCAATAAATATGATGAGACCACAGCAGAGCTCCATACATGGCTTGAATTTCTGAAACATTACATACAATGCCTTGCCACCCTTCGCCGCATGGATCTCCCCCGGTGCCAACCCACCCAGGCAGTACAGGAGAGCCCAGTGAAATGTATAAGCTATTAATTGCGGTAACTAAGTCAATCAAAACAAGGCAGGTGATAAGATTCAAAGCTCCATGTACTATGAAACAAAATTAATAACACTACGATTCCAGCTTAAAAATATACAATAACAAATATTAATAGTCCTAATTTGGTTGCTGAAAAAAAAAGTTAAAACAAGAAAGGAGATTTACAAAACCAACCAAGCATTTCTTCCACCTAGGTGCGATAGCTTATAACGTTTTAATTTTAACTAATAACTTTACTTTTATATCCCACATTTTCTCACAAACCAAAAAGCAGAGAGAAATCCAGAACAAGAAAGCGCAAAATACAATATATAAAAAAAAGAGTCAAGCTTAATTACCATCACTTGGATTGGTAACAGCATCTGAAATTCTTGCTGTGCAAATCAAAACAAACCCTGTAAATAATTTTCCATAGATCGCCAAATTCAGGCACGCTCTTCTATCAGATGTCTTGACTCCCATTGACCTCTCGAACTCAAATATCTTTTTTCTTTTCTATACACCACCAACCATAAACCCGCTTCCAATCTGAAAAAACAACCAAACCCCACAAAAGAATATCACAGAAACACACAGCTAATGATCTTACCAAAGCTCGAGAACTCGGCAGCATAAAACCCCAAAAAAAAAAAAAAACAAGTAACGAGCACCAAAAAACACAAACTTGACGACTGTCAAGCTTAAATGAAGCAAATTGCTGTTACAAACGAAAGAAACTTTTTTTGTACCTTTTTGTAGCTCTTTCTAAAAGTAAAACAGGGAAGCTTAGGTGCTAAGAATCAGCGAATAAGGAAGGATATAGGGAACAAGAAGTGGACGTCAGCAGATATGACATCACAATGTTTACGGGACCAAAAATATAAACAGCAGTGAAAGTTGTAGAAAGAGAGACTTTTGACCATGAAATGCAAAGAGAAAAAACTACTCCACAGAGAGAGAGAGAGAGAGAGAGGTATTTTATTTTATTTTATTTTCTTGTTTTTCTTTCTGTAAAAAACTATAAATTAGGCAACTAGAAGAGCAGTAGTAGTGGAGTCTTCCCATGAGTTGAAGTTGAACAGTCTCTGTGTGAGAGGGAGAGTGTAAGACACTTTCATACGGGAACTTCTTGGACTTTTATCCTAGTTTGGTTTGCCCACCTTTTCTGTGTTCCAATATCATCCCTATATTTCAAATTCTTTGTCTCAGGTCCTTTCATATTCGATGATACATGTTCAATCTAGACCATCAAATTATAAATTGTTTGGTAAGTTGTTTTTTAAATATATTTTTTATTTATAAATGTATCAAAATAATATTTTTTTATTTTAAAAAAATTATTTTTGATATTAAAATATCAAAACAATCTAAATACACCAAAAAAATATTTTCAAAAAAAAAATTCCCCTTCGATAACTTTTGTTCTTACATGTGAAAATGCTTTTAGATGTGTTTTTAAAAACATGTTAGGCTTGAAAAAATATCAAATTAATTCGTGGTGGTTTTAATGAAATTTCTTGTATTAAATAAACAAAAGAGGGGTGATATTGAAATAAAAAGGAATAGAGATGCCAAAGAAGATAAAATTGAGAGTAGAAGGACCCAGACACACCATTATCCATGTCTTGCGTGGTGAATGGTGAATAGAACTATTAACAAGGCATCTTAATATTGACTCACGCGCTTTATTTGAGCGTGTACATGGTTTTCTATTTATGAATTTCGTAGAAAATCCCCAAAAATTACGTACACGCCAAGCTACTTTTAGTACATACGTTAATAGGCTTGATAAAAAGAAAATGGAGATTCTATTTTAATGAAAAAAACTCTAATGATTAGTTTTTTATTTTTTGTTTCAGAGCATGGATATGTTTATTTTTTAAGATATTTTTTATTGAAAAATATATTAAAAAAATATTAAAAAAAATATTTTTGATATTAATACAATAAAATGATCTTAAAACACTAAAAAAATCTAATTTAAAATAAATAAATAAAATTTAATTTAAAAAAATATTTTTAAAATGCAGTGTCAAATATAACTATAAAATAATGTTATGTTTCAAGTTATATTTCATTTAAAAATACATTATTTTTATAATTTTTTAAAATTAAAACAGAGTTTAAACTTCATAAACAAATATACTCTCAATAACTTGTTAAATTTTACTTGTAAATGATTGAAAATGTTTTTTTTTTCTAGAAAAACAGGAAAATAGTACTATTTGCGGGGTGACCGGGATATAATTTTGAATAGTAATTGCACGTGAAAGTTTAATGAGATGGATGGCTTTCTAGTTAAGTGTCCCGTGTCTTTTGACTTTCTTTCCTTTTCTTTTAAGTGGGGTTGAGCTGTATTTATTGCCCAAGCTTCAAGGTATAGTTTCTAACTTTTTTTTGCGATTTTTAAAGTGTTTTTATTTTATTTGTAATTTAAATTTATTTTAATGTGTTGATGTTACAGATAATTTAAAAAAAAATTAAATTATTTAAATATATTTTAAAACAAAAAATAATTTTAAAAATAACTTTATACCATTAAAATGATTTAGCTAATCCTGGCATATAAAAGTTTTTTTATGCGAGAAAATCTCATCCCATGAAAATATATTTTATGGGTTTAGACGAGCGAGAAAAATCTTGATTATCTAAAACTTTTATAAAGGATACATGTCTTTCCTCAAACTCAAGACTCAGGGGGTGTTTGAGAATGTGATTGCGGTTGTTTTTTAAAGTGTTTTTCATTTAGAAATGTATCAAAATAATTTTTTTATTTTTTTAAATCATTTTTGATATCAGCACATCAAAATAATATAAAAACACCAAAAAATTTCATTGAAAATAAAAAGACTAAACAACGATACAATCACTTAGCCAAACAGGCACTTACTATACAAATCACATATTATTTATTATCAAAGGATGTTAACATCATCTTCCAAAATATTGTTTGTATCGATTAATACGAACTGTGTTAGCATTTGATTTGTGAAAATACTAGCTTTATATCTAGAAACATGAGCGATGGTCTATTATTAAGATATTCTCCGCATTAATATTTGATTATGAGATATTTTGATGGTGTTGTTAGAAGGTTATCAAAATTTTAATGTATATAATATGAAAGAGAATATAGAAAAAATATTATAAACAATTCAAATCACATCTATCTTGATATTAAAAATTATAATATATATATATATATATATATCAATAATTCAACATATGATTGGACTGGAAAATAAAATATTTAAAATCCAACAATGCTTACAATCTAAGCAATAAATATTTTATAATTTAAAAAAAAATAATTCTCATAAAAAATTATGTTCTTGCTCAAATATATTGTTTCAGACAAAAATTATCCAAGCCAAATAATTAAATTTGTGGAATTAAATATTAAATTTTGATTTTCTTCATTTATGATGATGATGCGTACCTTCTTTCAAGACTCAATCAACATTTCAATCATGATTTTAAAATACAATGGTTCGGGCACGCCACGATATTTTATTTGAACATGCATGCATGGCCCATGGAGAGAAGGTCAATTTCTCTTGTCATAGCATTATTCCACACGTGCCAGTCCCAGGGAAGAATGTCGTGTTTGACGTGGACATTAGTCTTACGTGGCAACTCTAATCCATTCACGCCAAAAACTTTATTAATATTTTATTCCGTACCAAACAGACCATCCATGATATTGAATAAATCATCTACACCATGTATGTATGTTTGTTTGGTGACACCAAACAGCCCCGTCGAAATCCTAAATAATAATAACATAAAAAATAAGAAATACATTATTTTAAATTATTTTTTTATTTTTTTATATTATTTTAACATGCTAATATCAAAATTAATTTTTAAAAAATAAAAATACATTATTTTAATGTATTTATAAATAAAATAAAAAACAAATTTAATTATACTCTAATCCGTAGCTTAATTTTTTTTATAAAGAAAGGGTTGAAGACACTATTCCCAGAAAAAAGAATAGTGAAAAGATTCACAATGGAGTTGTATTATTGTCCCATGGGAGTGTACAGCAATGGCCTATGACCCTATTAAAGGTAATTTAAATTATGAATTAAATAGGTTAATGTGTAATAATAAAAAATACAATTGCTTTAAAATAATTAGATTAAAATAATATTGTTGGGTTTTTAAAAGTTAAATTAATTTAAAAATGGATCAATTAAATTATAAATTAATTTAACTCGATTCAAATCATGTCTTATATTAGCAAGCATCGTGTTGGGGTGAGGTTTAATAATAATGTAGAAATGATAGCAATCGGACAAAAATAAAAATAAAAATAAGGAAGCTTCTCCATGCCGTCAAGCTAAGGGAAGGTGGAATTAATGACTGCTCGGGACATTGGTTAAAAATATTTTTGAAATTATTTTTTAATTTAAAAATATAATAAAATATTATTATTTATTTAAAAAAACTATTTTTAACACTAGGCATAAAAATGATATAAAATTACTGAAAAAAATTATTTAAAAAAAATAAAAATAAAAATTTTAATTTTTTTAAAAAATATTTTTAAAATATAATGATAGATACGGTCTTAGTCCTGTTTTTTGCTTTCGCACCCCGGACAAAGGATATAAAAACTATTTGTTTGAGAGCATTATTAAAATTACTTTTAAAAATATTTTTTATTTAGAAATATATTAAAATAATATTTTTTTTAAAAAAATATTCCTAACATCGGTATATGAAAGTGATCTAAAATCATCCAAGAAATTTAATTGAAAAAAAAAATTAATATATAGTATCAAACATGATTAAGTGCCTGTTTGTCTAAGCAGCGGAAACACCGTTTAGCCAAAATTCATTTTTTTATATATTTTAAATGATTTTTTTTTGTGTTTTTATATCATTTTGATGTGCTGATGTCAAAAATAATTTTTAAAAAATAAAAAATATATTATTTTGACATATTTCTAAATGAAAAACACTTTGAAAAGCAACCGCAATCACATTACTAAATATCCCCTACAGCAGACAGATGTGGGGTTAATCATTCAAAAACATTTGTGCATATTTTTCCATGATAATTATTTAATGTTTGAAAAAAAAACATGACCAGATTTTCAACCTTCCCAATTACAACCTGCAATCAGCTCGTGAAATGAAGGTGACAGGGTAAACCTCACCTACCTTTACCTAATTTATGTACAAACATTATTACATTATCCTATTTTATTTATATATTTTACTCTTGTATTTTTTTTATGTGGTTTTTTTATACAATAGCTAAATATTACCTAAAATATTGAATTTTGTTAGAGCCCAGAATGGAATTTCTTTTTAGTTCAATATTTTAATGCTTAAATGTATTTGGAACACTTATTATATGCAAAGATTAAATTACTTTCATAATTTTGATTTATTTTTATAATGAAAACTAGCTTTTATTTGCTTATACACCTCGTACAAGTCAACAAAGAAGCTGTTTGGCGTGGTGTTTCACCCGCCGCGCCACAGCTTTTTGTTTATTTTTTTTATTTTTTTTTTAATTAAATATGTTTTGGTGTTTCTAAATCATTTTGATGTGCTGATATCAAAAATAATTTTTAAAAAATAAAAAAAATATTATTTTAATATATTTCAGTACAAAAAATACTTTAAAAAACTATCATAACAGCCCTCCCAAACAGACCAAAAGACTGAGTGGGTCGGGGGTGACAGCTTGAAGCAACTTGCAAGAGATGAAAGTATAGAGAGAATAATAAGAAGGTAGAAGAAGAGCAGATATCCTTATTGGAGCCCTAGCAAGGGTGTCATTTATCAAGATTTTATATGACAGTCACCGACCTTAATAAGGTTGATGGCTTTGATTTCTTATTCGTTATCACCATCGCCATCACCACCGTGTTAATTAAGTAATTAGTTTCACTTTTTGACTTGTAATTAATATTATAAAATGACTTGGTGAGAGCTTGACGAAGAAAGGATGAAAATAAGACCAAAGAGTTGTTGACTAGTCAATTTCCTGCAATTGATTTTGGCTTGATCTAAGAGAGTCACGAGATATGATTTAAACTAGATTATTCTAAGTGGTCGGATAAAAAATTATTGAAGTAGTATTAAGATGTTTTATGATAGATAAAAATTTAAATGATATAAAAATAGATCTGATATGACTCAATCAACTTGATAAATTTAAAGATAACCGAGTTAAAAATGTATTTGAACTAAGAAAATTAAATATGACATGTTTTGTTTTAAATAAAAGTTCGCTGAGATAGAAATATATTGGATAGATCGAGGTTAATTAGCCAAATTCATTATCCAAATCATGAAATCAGAATTACCCTAACAAAACAAATTAAAATCAAATATAAAACTCAATTCATAATTAAACAAATGTTGAATGGTACAATTGAAAAAAGAAAAATAAAAGGAGTTAATCAAAATATGAGACAAAAACAAATAACTCGGGTTAACATGTTAAAGTTGCATTTCGAGTCATGTGACTAAAATAACTCCGTAAAGAATAAATTAAAACAGATTATAAAATTCAATTCTCAATCAATCTAATATTGAAAGATAATATTGAAAAAATATCAATATTTTTTTTTTAATCATCATAAGTAAACTGCCAAACTCACGCCGAAGACATGTGTAATAATGTTATTTTATTTTTTGAAAAATATGTGATTTGAAGAGTTGTCCAAATTTTATTGCTAAGTTACTCAAATTACACAGGCACGCTTATTTATATATAGATTCTCAAAACTAATGTGCCTGTAATTCTTTTTAAATCTAATTATTTATATATTATTATTATTATTTTGCTGGGAATAAACAAAATTATTTTAGATTGGAGAACTTGGAAAATGGCACCTGGAGATATATGTCTACGAATTTAAGATCCCAGTCAATGGACCGCTGAATTGGTCAAAAATTGACCCAAATAATTGACATAATCATATATATATATATATATATATATATATATATATCAAGTGAATTTTAGTCTTTATATATATATATTAAAAAATTAAAAAAGATCATATGTATATATATTAAATAAATAAATAAAAAGAGAATTTTAGTCTTTATATGTATATATATTAAAAAAATAAAAAGATAACAGTGTTTAAGAGCGACTATACACTTAAAATATGATTTTATTCTTCTTGGCAAAACTATCAAGCTATAGTTGATGAATATTCTAGACTTTCCTGGAAACTCACTCGGACATTACCATGAAAAAACAATTCACGAAGATAGCAAGCTGCCGGTGGTAACGGGGCTTAAAAATCAACAAGGACGGTGCCATGTCACTCTCACGAGGACCCGAGGAAGACCAAGAGTGTTTTACCCCATGTTTTAAAAATATATATTTTTATTTAAATTATTTTGTTAGTTTTTTAAGATTATTTTCATAATATAAAAAATTATTTAAAATATATATATATATATATATATATATATATATATATTATTTTGATATATTTCTGAATGAAAAATATTTTTTAAAATAAATTTTCTTGATTTTTTTCTCAAGATCATGACCTATATTAACTATACTAATAAATAATTTAAACAATAATAATGTGAAACACTATTGTATAGCAAGCAACAAGAAATGGGTTGGTGATAAAACTTGAAATCAATGTCATGTCCATCATTTTCTAACAAGATTAAGGCCCCGTTTGGCATTGCTTGCCAACCTGTTTTTTGCTGCTTTTCGATGTTTTTTTTTTTGTCATTTTAAAAACCGGCGGTTAGTGTTTTTAGATCATTTTGATGTGCTAATGTTAAAAATAATTTTTAAAAAATAAAAAAATATCATTTTGATGTATTTCGGCACGAAAAACACTTTGAAAATAAGCAGGAACCACACTCCCAAACACCCCCTAAAAGCATGATCTCTCCTTGTGTGAAACATAGGAGGCTACACGCTTCGATATTTATAAAATAAAAATATAAAAATAGTTTACATCCAAATTTATTTCTCAGATATTAATAAAAAAAACAATATATTGCCCAATATCCATGCTAATTTGAGACTCGCAAAATACAGAAACACTTGGAATAATTCTTAGGGGATTAATTAGGATAGTAAAGGACAATTTAGATAGATATGACTTTAGTAAAATGTGAAAATTAAATTAAATTTCATAGTAGTGCTTGGTTGGTGTCTCAATTTCATGTATTTTATATTTTCAAAATATAATTATATTTTAAGTGCCTACACAGTAAATATTTAGATATTGGTAGTGTTTAATATATAAAAATAATTCAAAATCATATCAAAAAATAAAAAAATAAAATCTCAAAAATATTTTTAATATCAATACTTTAAAATAAATTAAAAATATAAAAATAATAAATTTAAAGTAAAAAATAATATTTTTTTTCAAAAATATTTTTAAAATAAATTTATTAAATTGATTTTTTTATTAATATGAATGTTCTTGTTAATTTATACAAATCTCGGTTAATTTTACAATTTTAAAATTAATGAATATATAATTTTTTTTACACCAATCATATTAACCCAAATATCTAAATACCAAAGTTGCACTACCCGTTCAATAGTATAATAATCTTTAAGAGTGTTGGGAAGTGTATTTGGAAAAAAAAAATTTTAAAAAAAATATTTGTTTTATTTTAAATTATTTTTTTAGATATTTTAATATGTTTATATTAAAAATAATTTAATATATATATATATATATATATATATATATATATATATATATATATATAATTTAACAATAGACAAGCAATAGATTGATTTTGTTGCAGCACAAAAATTCCGGAACAAGAAATTTGGGTCTACTCGATGGCACATGGGACCATCACTTTCTGTCTCGTCTGGGTCACACCGAGGTGGGACTTCCGTCAACCAAATCAAAAAGTCAACAAAAGAGGGCGTTGTCAATTTCCCAGCGTTCATTGTAAACTTCATTAATTGGATTTTACAGGCACCAATCACATCATTGATCAAACCTTCTACTGTCTCATTTTTCTCATGACTTAATAATTTCAAGAGACCACAACTCTTCTGTCATGTCATGGGGTGTTCAAGAAAAACAATTTTTTTTTTAATTTTCTTTTACTTTAAATTAATATTTTTTAATATTTTAAATTGATATTTTAATATTGAAAATAATTTATAAAAAAAATACCAGTTTAATATATCTTTAATCACACTAACAAAAGCATTTAATCACGTTGACTCCATAAAATTGCAATTTAATTTAATTAATATAATTTAAATAAATTAGAAGTGAATGAGAATTTAATATCATTGATTGTCTTTTTATAATTTTTTCAATCAAATAGCTTTTAAAATTCGTTATAAAAAATAAAATAAAAATTTATAACTTGATTTTTTTCATCCCCAAACCATTGTAGTAATATAGATGTAGAGAGAGAGAGAATCATTGTAGTAATATAGATGGAGAGAGAGAGAGAGAGCACTTTCATCTCATCCACATGATTCATGGAAAATCATCACATATATACCTGATTGATAATATAATATATATTGTTTTTTTTAATAATTTTCATTTATAAATTTATTAAGATAAAATTATGTTTTAAAAAATTATTTTGAATATTCACATTAAAATATCTAAGAACACATAAAATATTTACTTTTAAAAAATAAAAATAAAATATTTTTTTTCAAAATCACTTCCAAAAAACATTTCCAAGTGGGATTTTAGTGATGGAATTTTTTTTTTTTACATTTTAAAAACATTGCTTCAATTTTTATGTTTAATTGTTTTTATATAATGATATCAATAATAATTTTTTTATAAAAAATAATATTATTTAATTTTAAAAAACAAGTTTCAGATAACCTTTACAGTTGGAAGAGTAAATGTTCCACAACCGAATTTATTAATTGCATGTTCAAGGTGATTACGGTTATTTTTTAAAGTGTTTTTCGTTTAAAAATATATCAAAATAATATATTTTTTTATTTTTTAAAAATTATTTTTAACATCAACACTTCAAAATAATCTAAAAGATATATTTTTTTTAATTTAAAATAAAAATAAAAATAGTTTTTTTTTAAATATTTTCATAAGCACACCGAACAACCCTTTAAAAGAAAACGGTGAATTGAAATGGTAATTTAGTGCCCGTTTGGTAACGCGGTGCAAACGGTGTTGCTCTTGAAACGCAGTTTGCACCCGTTTGGTAATCTATAATCACGGTTTATATTGTCATGTGACTCACTAAAATCACAATCACAACCAAGGTTCACGAGAAGTAGGTTTTTTATGCTTTATTTGCGTTTCATGAAATGGGTCTACTGATTCTGGATTGCATGAAACAGCATTAAATAGACAGAGATGCCAAAACAAATCACGCACCTTCATCAAGCAAACTTAGCCTTCAATATGATTGAGAAATCTTATGTGATTTTCTTCCCTGGCCCCGGCGTCGTCAACTCCTTTTCTCCCATCATCAGCTTCCTCTCTCTCTCTCAAACCAGTCACCTTTAGCTCTCTCTCTCTCTCTCTCCCCCCCCCCTTCCCCCCTCAAAGACTTGCCAGAAAACCACCTAACTCCATTCTCATCATCACTGTAAGCCTCCCTTCCACGCTAGCAGCCCAACCACCTCCTTTGGCAAAGCAACATGAATAGCCCCAACGATAGCAAGCAAAACCCGTCACCTTCTAACGTCCATTCCAGTCACCACAGGACACCATTTACGACGCCATCACCACATGAAGAATCACCTCGTCTTCCTTTACCCATCAGCATCGCCCGTCGAAGCTCTCGTCGTGGTCGGTGAATAGTACTTTACATTACTGTTCACGTGAAGTAATTCACGTGAACAGTAGCGTTGCACTGTTCACGTCCGCTTCACACGTGAACAGTGCAGTGCATCATTTCACTTAGCAACCTGTGGAAGCTGGACTTTGGGTGGGCCTCTCTCGGCCCAGCCCAAGTACAACAGAGTTGGGCCTGTTGGCCTAACTTGTCTGGGTTTGCCCATTTATTTGGGTTGGGCCTATTTAGATTTTGTTTTTAATTTAAAAAATTATTAAAAAATAAAAAAATATGTAGATAGATGCTCTATATTTTCGAGCAGACCAGGCTTTGGAGTTAGGATGACATGAAACTCACTCAACTAATATGTTTCGATGTGATCGTTAATAATCAAAAGCTTTGTTGTTGATGCATATTTTTCTTTTGGCCAAATTCCTTCATTTAGGCCCTGAAATCATCATTTTTTCCATTTTAGAAAAGTTTCGTTTTAGCCATAACTCTTGATTTTCCATCAATTCTGACGTGCTCTCGATTTCTAACAGTTTTAATTTATGCAGTTATCTCAATTTTGCTATTTTTTGTAATTTTTAATAACTATCTCGTTTCTTGTCCAACAAGGATTAGGGTTGGGGTTTTTGCTTTAAATATCACTGTAAGCCTTCTGGATGGGTATTGAATTATTCAATAAAATTTCAAATTGTCTTGAGAGTTTCTCTTGTTTCTAGGAATTCCAGAATATTGATATTAGTCGTATTCTTTTGTGTTTTCCACTGCATTACTCAAACAAATAGCAAGAGATCGTAGAGGAATTCACATATCGATTTAGTTCGTAATGAAATTACAAGTGGTTTGATGAGAGAATAAAAATAAATATATAATAAACAATTTTAAACTAATTTGTTTGTTTATGCGTTTTAAAAGTATTTTTGAAAATATATTTATATATATATTTTTTTGAATTAATATTTCTTAGTGTTTTTTTAATAATTTGGATATAAAGATGAAATATTTTTTTTAATATACTATTAAAAAAACATATATATATTTTTTAAATAATTAGTATATTACACTATATCCTTTACAGTAATTTCACAAGAAAAACAAAATGAAAAGATTGGTAACCAAACATACAAAATTGTTTTTTTTTTTCAATTTTAAACTCAACTACAGTTTTAACCAAATATTTCACTATTTATTTTAAACTGTATTAAAAATATTTTTTTAAAAACTATTTTTTTTAACCTCAACATCAAACACACAATTGATACGAGTAAGAGATTTGAACATGGTGGGGCCTTGTGTCTTGTTTGGCATTAAAAAATCAATACGTACATTTGCAAGTGGTAATTAAATAACCTCCCGTGTCTTGTTTGACATTATCATTGAATTGTACAGCGAGTTTACATTTTTTTTTAAATGAAGAAATTTTATGTTTTAAAAACGTATTTTATATGAATAAATAAAATTTTAATTATTTTAAATTTTTATAAAAAAATATATATTTTAATTTAAACTTATATCACAAGCTTTTTATTATCACATCACTTTCTTGAAAACTACAGCAAGTTTACTGATGAACCTGCACACTTTTAATTTGATTCTTATTTAATCCCAACTTAATTTGATTTAATAATAAATTGGTCAAATTCAAGTGACTTTTATAATTGAGTCGTGATTTTATTAACTTGATGAAATTCATTTCAAATCTAGTCATTATTTTTGTACTGTTATTTATTTTTAATGTCATGTTTTAATATTTAATTTCAATTTAATTTTATATTAATTTTGTTTATTTTTTTTTATCTTTTTTATTGTATATGTTTTTTCAATTTCACCTAGTATTTAATGATTTAGAATTTTAGTTTATTATCTTTCAGAGTTTGTCACCCTAGGTTTAATCATGGGCTTAATGGGCTTGTGTGGCCCATATATCTCTACCAGTTGATTTAAATGGATCGAGGACCATAGCGATTTTTAACCTATTTTAGCACATAGAAATGTTTTTTTGGGTTCATCTTGTATTTTTTTTTTAAAAAAAACTTTTAATTGCGAAGCCCAGAGGATCTTAAGCTGTTTAATACTATATTATAAAAAAGAAATATATAATGATATTTTAGCAGATATCCAATTATGCCAAAATTATATAAAAAATAGTCTTTTATTATAATATTTAAATTTATTTTATTATGAATTATATATTAACCTAACATACATTTTTATGCAATAATATTCAACAAGAATAAAATATAATTTTCAATTTATCATTTCATATATATTTTTTAAATTTTATTGCTCATATATTTATTAATGCATGTGCATAAAAATGATCAATTCATTTTTTATTTTATTTTATTGAAACTTGTTTTCGTAATGATAATAAATTTTGACTTAAAAAATATTTTTTTAATAATAAAAAAAAACATTATTCTAAAAAAAACATGAATAGGAAAAGGAAGTTTTTGATCAAAAAGATATATTTTTTCCTATTTAATTAAAGTCATTAGGATTCTTATGAATATTTTTTAATTATCAATATCTTTTATTCATTAAAATGTTTTGATAACAAAAAGACATGTTATTATATATATAAGAAAAGATGAAAAAAATATATTTTTTCAACATAATTTAAACCAATATAGTTTTTTTACTAATATATATTTTAATTATTATATAACTGAATAAACTAGATTTGAAAAACCACCCCAGCTCAAGATTTGATAGTTTTTTGCAGTCTTTTATTTTAAGAAAAGTACAATTGGTTTCAGCATGGATTGAAGCTCGAATGACACGGACAAGCCAATCAATCCCAAAGGATATAGAGCATAAACTTACCTAAATCCCAAAGGATTTAGATTTAGAACATGAATTTGCTTTTACAGAAATGATATCACGTTGGAAGAAAGCCAGTCTGATAGGTGTATTTGCTCACCATTTTATCATGCCATAAGAAGATAACTCCTTGCTCATGCACTTGAACTCCATGTGAGAAAGCTGACGGAAAGATTTAGATCGTTTTCGCAACAAAACAAGGAGTTTACAAGGAGTGGCACACTTTGCTGTGTTGATTTAGACCTTACAGAAGCGAAGACAGCTTGCATTTAATCTTTGAATTTGAATGTACACTAATTCATGATCAGTAATGTTCACAGCTCAAATCAAGTTTGGTTGATGACAATGATCGAAAAAGTTTTGGAAAAAGCTGTCCTGGTTAGTTTTTTGAGGTCATGTTAGTTGAGGTGAAACTGTGGCATTGGGCTACGCTTGTGGAGTGGCCTTATGATGCGCACTGGGGGCAGGAGCTGGGTGTGCGAGGAAGGTAGGAACGTCGTCACCAGGCATCAGGACCGATACCCCTTCCGCATAAACTGTCATCTGCATATGAAACAAGAGGTCAACAAAGAAAACAGTTGCAGGCAATCAAAGAAGGATATGTTTTCGACAGAGCTTCAGCACAGATTGCTGCAAATTCGGCACTAACTAGATACAAGTAAAACTGAAGAATCACTTCTCTGGCATCATTTATTTTCAATCATCAGAACAGCGAAACGAGATATTAGTGGAAGGAGTAGCGTGCAAGCTCCACGACATTAATGTAAATAAGTGTACAGGAATTTTCCAGCCATGGAAAGTGTAGCGGGTCCAGCAATTAATGCACCTTAATTTTTTCGAAAAAAGTTCCAAGATGGGGGAAGCTGAAAATAGAAGCCATGCAAGAAGAGACAAAAGGGTTTTACTTTAATCATTCTTAAGATACTAGTATAAAGACATGAAATAGTGGAGTAGAATGATTTCTTAACAAGCACTAATACCTACCACATTATCCCCATTGTCTCCGGATTTCACCCCTCTTTTCCATAAATCAAGGGTCTCAATTAACAATCAATTACTGAGTTAACGTTTAGTGTGGAAAAAATGCGATATCATTGAAACATGTCGATATATGAAAGGTAAATAATTAGGTAGCTATGCCACGATACTATCTTGGACCACCACTCGAACAAGGCAAAAGAAAGCTGGCTTGCCATGTCTTAGCTGTAGAAGGAAAGGAGAAATGAGACATGGCAAACCAATGGGCGCGTAATATAGATACCAGGCGTGTTTCAAAAGACATTTTCTCACTCACAGCATCACATCAGGTGAATGTGATAATATGTTGGCCTACTTCAAGTTGAAGCAAAACAACAAATTCAGACAAGAAAAACTTGACAATTGTGCCTAGACATGTTTGGTTGCCTTTAATGGCATAGGACAAATCTTGGGATGGCAAAAATGGGAGTTTTCAATGATAATATTTTTCTTTCACAGCTTCAGGCCACCCTAATCTATAAAGATCTTCTAGCAAGGCTTCACACAACTCTCCATGCATATTAGAATTTCATACATCATTTCCTATGTTCTTCTCTGTAAGTAAACAAGGCAAGATCATTTTCTTACATGATTCAATCTTCAGCACTCATTGATACTATAATGGTCCAAAGCAATAAAGACAAAAATCACATGCTGATAAGATATAATGGACCCGTTAGCCTGAAAAAGGGGCATGCATAAACATATTTATGTAATTAATGTCCTCCCATGTGTGCTTCAACATAACTAACCATGCAGAATGAGCATCAGGTTGTTCAATAGATACCTAAATTAATCAATTACATAGTAGACACAGTTATATCGGAATAATTACACAACCACATCAACAACATTGGCTGCTCATAAATAACAAATCTAGAGGATTAGATTTAGACTTTGGCGCAGTAGATTTGGAGCATAAACATGGTTGTTTCTGGCCAAGATGACAACCATGAAGCAAAATGAACAAGGTTCGCCAAAGAATGTTAACTGTATCAAATCCTCTATATAGAACAAATGAACAAGGAAAGCAAAACTTTATATGCTGTAAATAACAAATAAGAATGGTAAAAAAGTAAAAATATTATTACACTTAACTGACAATACAGATGCATTAGGGTAAGAATATCTATTATTCTAATATGTTTATAATCAAAGGGGTTGCGTTAAAGAGCCGTCGTAATATTATATTATAATGCAAATGATGAATTATTTAACATAAGGCAGCCCACTACAGAAGCTCCCATATAATTCCACTAATCGTCCAAATTTGTATGATCTGTCCACAAATTAAGCCACCAAACTTCAATTAGCTAAAGCTTAATTTTCACAATGATCATCTTTAATCATTATCTAAAATCACATATGCCATATGTAATCATGGTTTTGAAAATTACTCACTGATACTAGAAACTAAAGACAATTTACTATATGAGGTCAAGTTAAACTAAAATGAAAACTTACTGGCAGGCTAAATAATGATTGAAAGGTAATTACATATTGAAAACCAATGACTCCAACCACTGAGTGGAAGAGAAAAATCCCAGGTATCAAAAGTTGAAAAGGATCATTCAATCAGCAAGAACCTGAAGGACATGCCAACACATGGGCAGTCCTGACATAGATAGAGCTATCAATAGGACGGTGCATATGCATATCAATAGGTCCCAGCTATCACCCTCTTTGTCTCATGTGACCTGGTAAAATATTCTTTCAAACAGGAACTCCCTCAAATGCTGATGAAATCAGGAACAAGAAAAAAATGATACTTTATCTAGGCATAAAGACCTAATCTTTCATGTTAATCACTGTCAAAAGAAGTAAATGTACATAAAGCTTGAGACGTTAAACACTAATAAAAGATAGCTCAATGGTTACTACATTAAACCAAAAATAAAAAGTGATTTCAGAAAGACAAGTTCAAGAAATCATAAAAGAGAAAAAGCTTTTAGCACAAACATACAAAAATTGCCATTTACATAATGGTCAGTCAAACTGCCAAAGATTAATTATCATCACAAACAAAAAGACAGCAAAAGGAGCAGTCACAGTCATGCTTGCAGGTACACTCATTACACTTTGCAGGTCATCCCAAAAAAACGAAGATATAAACAAAAAAAGAAAAAGAACGCAAAATTAATGCTTCTTTTGTAACCACAATAATTAATCTCCAATCTCTTAATGAATAAATAGAAAATTAGAAACAAAAAGAAAATAGCATCCCTTCCTTCTCAGAATCCCAAAAAAAAAAAAATGTAATCAAATTGTGTTAGTGTGTGTGTGTGTGTGTGTGTGTGTGTGTGTGTGTGTGTGAAAGAGAGAGGAGGGAGGAGGGAGGGTACTTTCGGAGATGGGAAATCAAGCTTGCCATGGAAAACAACTTGTGCTTCAAGATCATGTGGAGAAGAACTCCCATTAGCAACAGCTGACGAAGACAATGATCTGGGCCTAAAAAACCTTTCAAAGATGGCTATCACAAGGAACATAGATATTAATATAGCAGTTGCTACAAACCCAAAAGACACAGCATTCATTGAGTTATCAAAATGTCTCCAATGATCATTTCTTTCTAAATCCAAAGGCACCACTGTTGTTGTTGGTGGTGACACTGCTGTATCCCAACTATCTCCTACACCCATTAGAACCCGAATGTTGAGAGAAACTCACTCTTTCTCAACCTTCTCCTCTCTCATTAAAGAAGAGAGAAACCAAAGCAAACCCCGTTGCCTGTTTCTTTCAGGGTGTCATAGGGTTATAACACTTGCTTTGCTAAGCATGGAAATGGGTTTGTAGCTGGTAAAGATTGCAGAGAATTGTTTATGGGAAGAACCTTGGGAGAGAGAGAGAGGTGGGGGTTACAAACGAGTGCAAAGATCAAGACTTTTTATGATAGTAAGAATGGACTCGTGTCTAAAGCAAAGTTTTATTACAATTCACGGACACACGGGGAGAGAGATTGGGAGAGAGAGTGCAGGACATTCAGTTTCTAATGTGAGCTTTTTGTATGCCACGATTGTTTTCTTTCTTATATAAAATGGCAAGGGTCAGTGGCTTGTTGAAGAAATTTAATATGCTTTTCGTATAGTATAGTAATTTTTTAATAATATTTTAAAAAATATTATTTCAAATAATTAATTTTAAAAAAATATTTTTAAAACATAAAAACAAACAAATTAACTCTACATTATTGATTAATTATTTTCTAATCAAATTTATTAATCTCGTCCCTTATTTTAAGGTCTAGTTTATGAGTTAGACAATTAACTTGAACTAATTTAAAATAATATTATTTTATTTTAAAAAAAAAGATAAATTGACAGTAGTTCATTTTTAAAAAAATCAATTTTAACTTGAAAGTGTAGATGAAGTTGCTTTTAAAATTATTTTTCAATAAAAATATATTAAAATAATATTTTAAAAAAATATTTTTGATATTAGCATATGAAAATAATCAGAAAATATCAAAAATATTTAATTTAAAATACAATAATAAAAAAATTCAATTTTTTTTAAAATATTGTTAAAACACAATATCAAATAATACCATAAGAAATTGACGAGGTTAATTAAATTTAACCAATTAAATTTTTATTCAATTAATTTGAACATGATCTCTCTTTTGGTAAACACCAAGTTGATACTGGCTAGTTAATAACAGTCACTAATCATGTGATAATACAGGGAAATAAGTTTATATATTAAAAAAATAATAGTTTAGCTATAAAAATTCGATACCCATAATAGCATATTGCCACGTGTCATGCTGCAAATTGAATCGAGAATATAAATTGTTTAGGCTGCAAATTTTATAACTACGGTATTCGGAACAATAATCCTACTAATTCTCGGATCTATTGAATCCAATAAACAAATGAGATGGGATAATAATAGTGCACATATGGGCTCAAGTCTCTTTCACTATTAGGCCAAAACTATACATGCTATTAATAAATTTGATATAGGAGAGGGGGTGTTCGACATTGCATTTCAAAAATATTTTTGAAAAATTTTGATTTTTTGATTTTTAACTTTAAATTAAAAAAATCTTGTATTTTTAGATAATTTTGATATGCTGATGTTAAAAATAATTTTAAAAAATAAATAAAAATATTATTTTAATATATTTTTGAACAAAAAATACTTTAAAAATAATTATAACAACAATTTTAAACGGGACTTAGTCTAGCAAATCAATTTGATCTTGGGATATGATCAATTTTTTAAAAAATCAAGTAAAATTTGACATAATCAATCTTGCAAATCAGCCCATAACTCAATTTATTAATTAAAACTCAGATTAATTTTTAAAAAAATAATACTGTTTTTTATTTTCTTATAAAATAATATCAATTTAAATTAGTATGAATCAATACAAGTTACCTGAAGGATAATCCCACCTTCACATGCCTCTCGTCACAGATCCCTGAGCTGCGGTCTCACATATGACCACGTGGCAAAAGAAAGAACTCGATCCTTCCCGAGAACTGAGATGATCACCACAATAATTTTAAATCACAACCGTCGTTTTGTTAAAATGTCAAAGTAGAAGTCAATGGCACGTGCAACAGCTGGTGTGGGGGCTAGTTCGGTTTGACAGGTAGTGGGACCAAGTCACAGGTGGCCCGTGCAAATTCGGGCCTCACGTGAAGGACTCTTTTACTGATTTATTTTGCTGAGACTTTCAGAGAAACTCATCGAGCTTTATCTTCTTTTGATGATCTCTATAACTGTACAAACCGTGGAATGGGCTGTATGATCCTTTGATTCACAACAGCTAGGGCCCACTTTTGTTTAGTTTTCACTAAAAATGGCCCACCTGTGGGGCCATGTACGACGAATCTCAAGTTATCTGAGTGTTCTTTAATATATATTATTTTTTTAAGATTTATTTTTAGTATAAAAAATTAAAGAAATTTAAAAATATTTTTTTAAAAAAAAGTTTTTTTGAAATAAAAAATAACTAGGCTAAATAAGTTTGAAGAAATTGATGAAATGATAGCCCTAAAATAAAATTAAAGATTGGAGTCCACTAACCCAAAAACCAAGGCCCATGAGCCCGTAATATTTCAGTCGGATAATTGCTGCCTGGTTGGATCATTGATGTAAATGAAGCAATGGGATTGGTAGGCCCATATTTGTTGCTGGTACTTTGTTAACATTTTCATCTTGTTTAAAATTTCGTTTTAAAAATGTTTTTCAAAATAATTATTTTTTTATTTTAAATTTTATATTCTTAGATCGTTTTTATATGCTGATATAAAAAATAAAAAATAATATTTTAATATATTTCTGAATGAAAAATATTTTTAAAAATAAATTCAATTACTCCGAAACATGGACTAAATCGGTTGAAAATTGAATTTTTTTTATTGAATCCAGATATAGAATTTCACGAGTTTTAATTTTAAAAAATAAACTTATGTTTAATATTTTTTTTCGAGTTTGCACTATTTATCATAGTATTAAATTAAGGTTACCTTTTATTTTTTATATTGTTAAATTAATTGAACTCATCAATCTCAGCTTAGTCAATGATCAAAGTCTTGAATTTTCTTATCTTCTTTGGTAATCCTCATGTCATTTAGAATTTTTTTTCTTTTTATGTTCAGAAAAAATTGATTGAGTCAATTGAACTTGAGATATTACACCAACCATTGATATAGGTTTACTTGAATTATTTTTTTATGGTTTTTTATTTTAAATTAATTATTTTTTGCTTTTCACCTTCAATATTTGATTCCTTATAAATAATAAACTTGTAATTTATTTTGGTATAAATTATATTATTTTATCACAATTTCATATTCTAAACCATGTGCTCTACATTTTAAACACAATTAATGTATGTTATTTCCAATGTAGTTAAACTAACACACATCAAATTTTTGGCCCACTAACAATTTTTTTTTATATTTTTTAAAATTAAAAAATATTAATCAATCAACGACATAACATATATAGACACACACACATATGCCTATATATATATATATATATATATATTCTACATTAAATAAATATTAATTTGATTTTACCACGCATAATTTTAAAAAATTATAGAAAAAATATGCAAATTTTGATGATTCAAGTACTAAAACGCCAGCTATAAATATGATTCTCAAAACAACTATTTATAATCTCACAGCAATAACGTGTAAAAAAGTAACAGCACGTGCTAAATTAAATTCTCCTTTAGTATCTGACATGCTGCCCTCCACTATTTATGCCACTCGTCAAGTTAAAAGTTAAAACAGACGACATGAAAACTTTTCAGCTGGAAAACCGTCCCTTTCGGTTGTTACCGTTTTTTGAGATGCTCCACACCCCATTTGAGCTCAAGAATTCGGCGAAGAGTCTCGGTCTGAACTTGGCCGGCTTTCTCTGATCTGTCCTCAAACCAGCCGGTAATGCCGTGCTCATAGATTCTTGACGACCCGTTGATGTTTTTTGGTTCCATGAAGATGAATGCTGACGTGCTATGCTCGCTAGGCTCGAAACAAGAAGCAGGTATGGAGCCAGGAGTGGAGGAGACGCTCTTAGGCAACTCCAGCGGGAGTGCTATTTGCAAATCTAAAACTAAACAATTAATTTTTTAGTTGTATGTTTCAGTTTTTACACTGCACCGGGGTGCTTATTTGTAAAGGCAAAGATAGTTTTTTTTGTGCATGAGCTGCTATTCTTCTTCCCGCATCTCTCTCTCTCTCTCTATTAAAAAATAATATAACTATATAAAAAATTTTTATTTTTATTTTTATTTAAAAATATATAGTAAAATATTATATATAAAATTAATAATTATATTGTTAGAGGATTTTTTAAAAATAATTACTTTCCAAAATAATTTTTACTATTAGAGCATATATCAATAAAAATACAATATATATATATATATATATATATTATTCAAATAATTATTTTTAAGATTTTACTTTTGAAAATAATTCTTGTTATTATTAGAATTGTTATTAAAAATTTGACTCTTTAAAAAATTCTTTTCTAAATATTTAAATATTGCATTGAAGTTCCATCTTGCAATTGTACGATACGTTACAGACCACAAGACATGGCCATGTTTTTTTTTTTTGGCTAGCGGAGAGATTCTGCATTCAAATTGATAGATGTTCTGACAAGAATTTGACAAGGGCTTGTGAGTATTTAAGGTAGAATATTTTTTATTTAAAAAAATAATTTTAATAGAATAACATTAAAATAATATAAAAACATAAAAAATATTTATTGATATTGCACAATTAAACATATAATTCTATAATCTATATAGCTTGGCATCATGCATGTTTGTTCTTTCTCACCAACTTGCAAGCCGCCTTCTGAGTGTGATGAATGGATTATTGTGCTCTCCATGGGTAATACACTAACTTCACATCAATTTCCCATGGTGGCCCACCCCATTTTTTTTTTCTTTTTTCTTTTTTTTTTTGAAAAATCCAAAGATGTTAAATGTTTGTTTGATAATATGATTGAAATTATTTTTATTTTTTAAAAATTTAATAATTTAAAAATACTAAAATAATTTAATTTAAAATAAAAATATTTTTTTTAATTTTTTTAAAATGCTTTAAAACGAAACGTGAAGTAGGCCTCAATATCATTGTTAGATAGTCAGATGTTAAAACATTCGGATGGATGTGCAAGATATCTACTTAGAATGAAATGCTATTGTATTTTTAGTGGTTTTATATTTTTTTTGGATTTTTTTTAATATAATTTTGATACAAGGATATTAACATTATATATATAAAAAATAATGCTGATGCGTTACTAAATATATATAAAATTATTATGCTGGCTCTCTTAGGCTAAAATATAGTGTGTATTTGACACTACGTTTTCAAAATATTTTTGAAAAAATTAAAAAAATTATTTTTATTTTTTAATTTAATTTTAATTTATGTTTTTAGATTATTTTCATATGTTGGTGTTAAAAATAATTTTTTAAAAATAAAAAGCATCATTTTAATATATTTTTGAATAAAAAATATTTTAAAAAATAATCATAACTATATTTCCAAATAGTCACGTAATCATGAGAGAGACCTTCTTTTCATGGATTAAAATATATATTTTTCTTTGTGTATATATATAGTTGGCACTATAAATAGCTGGAAATAACTAGACATATAATATTTATTTAGAATGGTGTTTTTAAAAGTTATTTTCTCCTAAAAATATATTAAAATTATATTTTATTGTTAATATTAAAAGCATTTAAACCATTAAAAAAATACTAAAACATACATCAGTTTAATACTCTAAACACAAAAATAAACAGTGATTAGAGGAGAAGCCCCAAGATTTGATTGAACGACAATAAACTCTGATCATTCCTCAATATTTGACTTTGACTTTGTGATCTCTCTCTTGAAAATAATGTGGACGAAGGTACATGCAAGATGGCACTCGATCCTTTTATATTTATTATTTAGAAGAGGTCAGTTTTTTTATTTAAAAAAAAAAAACTGTTTATTTTTTATAATTAGAATAAATATTTAAATGGTTTACATTTTGGAAAAAATGTTAGACCAATTCTGAAAATAAAATTGTTACACAATTATTCCTTTCTTATTTTTTTTGAGTAAAATATGTTTTTCTTTTATTAAAAGCATGCTTTTTTATATATAAAAAAGAAGATGAAAATTAAAATAAAGGCTTAAGAAGTTTTAATAAATTGAACTTGAAAAAATGTATCTCTTCAGTATAAACTCTATTTTCTTATTAATTAATACATCAATTTTTTTTTAACAATTATATTGTTTAATTAAAAGCACTTTTTTAAGAATTAAAAATTGATTGAAATTATATATTAATAAAAAATATTAAAATAATACCAAAAACGTGATTGAAGAGAGAAAACAATTAGTGTTATTAAATCATGTGAGAATATATTCAAAATTACAAAAAAAAATTTTCTTTCAATAAATATTAGTGAGCACATTCTAAAATATACATTTGCATATTTGGTATATAATAATGAAACAAGCAATTTTGCATGTTATCACAATAATATTATTTAAAAATCACTCAAAAATGTAATAATAATTTAAATATTATTTTATTTAGAGTGCAATTAAAAAATAAAACTAAAACAATTTTATGAGAAACAAGCACCTTTAATGGCTATAAACACCTAATAGTATCTCAAACTTACAGTTGGTACTGCACATAAAAAATTACTTAAAAGATAAATACTGTGGGTTTTCATTGTGTATATAGATATATATCACTATGGATTCAGACAGTAAAATTATTATTTTACTTTTTAGCCCAAAATATTTAACCCTAGGAATCAAGGGCATTTTAGACATTTCACATGATATGTTTGGTATTTTCAAATTGTTTGGGGTTTTCTGGTATTTTTCATTTTAAATTGCATAATAAAACTACTATTTTACCTCTGAGAACTAACAAAAAGAAAAGAAACGATGGGAGGTGCTTTTGGGTTTTCACATATCAGTGCACATTGCAACAACGCAAATACCCCCCCAAAAAAGACAAAAACGAGGGCCTGTAGCCAAGGGCATTGTGATACTTTCACCAATAATTTTGAAATAGTAATAGTTGGGTCCAGGGGTATATAGGTAATTAATTATTTCATTATTATTTCTTTTCAGAAACAGTGCAACGCGTGTTGTACTGACGCGTTAACGTTGTTTCACGCGCACGCACCTTGTAGACGACATGTGTGGCATTGGTGGGTGGTGGAAATTGCCAGTCGGTCGTGTCACTTGGCGACTCGCCATGTCCTCAGTCTCCTAATACGGCGCATTCGGGTGATTAGTGCAGTGCCAATTGATGTTTTTCATTTTTCCCTCTTTTCTCTCTCTTGCCACCAACCAAATACATGTTAGTCCTTAGTGTTTGTTTTATTTCAATTCCTGTTCTTTTAATTTATGCTTTATCCCTAATTTTTTTCAATAAAATTTTTTGTTGTTTTCATTTGTGCTCTTTAATTAGTTGATTATACATGTTGGTTTTCATTTTAATTCTTATTTTTTTTATTTTTTGTTTGTTTTTTATTCTTATAATTTTTTCGGTGTGCAAGTTTTTTTTCTTTCTAAAAGCAAGCACAACCCTTTTGTTTAATTACTTGTTTGGTAATATGTTTGAAGTTGTTTTTAAAAATATTTTTTATGCAAAAATATATTAAAATGATTTTTAAAAAAAAAATTATTTTTGACATCAGCACATCAAAATGATATAAAAATATCAAAAATTTTATAATTTAAATTAAAAAATAAAAATAAAAAATTATATTTTTTTAAAAAACTCTTTTTGAAACCCATTCTCCAATACCCCCTTAGTAAACTAGTCATAGAAACTGATAGGCTATCATGGTAATTTCAGATTATGTGAGTAAAAAATGGTTCTTAAATACTTAATTAGTAAAATACAAATGTTTAATTATTGGATTTGAATAAATTTAAAAAATAAGTATGCTAATTTCATACTAGATTTGAATAAGATAACAAAATAAATAAACTAATTTCATACCTAAAATAAATAAATCATAGTAATTGGATTTGAATAAAATAACAAAATAAACCTACTAATTTTAAATTCTATAATCCATTGACCTATAAATTTCTACATTTAAATTGTTTCTTTCTTCAATTTCACCAAACATTTTAAATCTTCAAGTTGATTGACTTGAGATTCGCTTACCCTTTGGCACTTCTTCATTTCCCAACATATTAAATATTTTATTTAATTCCTTCCATTTATAAAATACCACGAACTCAATCATGAATGAGATAGACACGAGGACAAAATAAATATTTTATTATTTTAGATAAAAATATCGTTTCATTTTATGTGATCCCGATTGCTTTTCCCCTTCCAATAGGTCCAAAATTTCAGACCCAAACACTTCTAGCCATACATCCCAAGTTAAAACTCGAGTAGTTTTCAAGGGACCGGCACCCCAGTTGTCTGTGTTCGGAATCTGACCAGAAAGTCTCATGCAAGACAAGATGAGGTGGGAGCTCTTGAAATGAAAAAAAAATAAAAAAATAATAAAAATACAGAAAATCCTTGTAATTTTCCATTTCTTTACTCTTTCTCTCTTTCTTTTATCATGCATGTTTGATGTTGAACATACGTTGCAAAATGAGGTCTCCAGAATTACAAAAGACAAAAATCTTACTTGATTTACTCTTCCCATGAGAAAATTTGAGACTTATATATATATATATATATATATATATATATATATATAGTTTCTTGAACTATATATTTAGTTGATTATCTCGAGTTAATTCATTTCTACAAGAAAATAAGCAAGTTCTAATATATATTTTGCTATTATATAATTTTACAAGTAATATTTTTTATTATTAATACGAGTTAACTCACTTTACCACCACTATATTTTATTGATAATATAATTATTATTATATCATCATTATCATTATTATCATCATTTTTTTATATAATAAACACCTATTTAGTTAGTATATAATTTTTTTTAATGGATTCAAGTTAATATATATATAGGGTCTATTTTTTAATGTTTAATTCTAATTAGTGCTACTACTTTTTTTTTCCATAATATTTCTTTTTTTTTCCTATTGTATTTACAACTTTTTAATGGATTCATGTTAATATATAAACGTCCATTTTTTAATGTTTAATTCTAATTAGTGCTACTACATTTTTTCTCTAATATCTTATTTTTTACTATTCTAATTTATTTTTAAATAATATTTCTTTTTTTTTTCTACTGCATTTACAACCTTTTCTCTTTAAAAATTATTATAAGTAATTGACCCTTTATCTATCTATCTATATATATATATAAAGCCAACACTTGGTGTTAGCTATTGGTTTAACAAGTCTCTTAACAAAGTGATCAAACAATAAAAATTATTTATTGAATAGGACTAATAAAGTCACGAAACAAAAATTATTGGGATTATATTGATCATTAACTATACGCAGTGCTGTAGATCCTTTTAATGGTGCTGCCACTGAGAATTTTCAGGAGTCCATGGTTGCTAGTGCACCTAGGAGTCTTGAACTGGCTCAGTGCTGCCCCATTTCCTATGAAATATTCCAAGATTTTCTTGAAAGTCCCGATCTTGACGATGCAAAGCTCTAGAGGGCCGATTGAATTCGTGGTTCTTGATACGACATAGCCATGATCAACGAAAGATGTATCCATTTTCCTGCAACACTCGCCAAGAACATCTTCTTCGACATCTCCTTTGATTTCCCAGTAAATTATGTAGTGACCCGGCTGAGATTCTACCTCGGCATGGCTCGTAAAATCCACGAGCTCTGCTCTAGCCTTGCTCACGAGTAGCTGAGACCCCTTCTCCACCACCATCTGCAAATCTTTCTCGGTGTTCTTGTCAATGTTTATGGTTAAAACTAGCTTTCTCCTGCATATAAAGTTCAATTTTGGCGTCCCGTTGTGAAAACCAGTCACCTCTACCACATCCCCTAGCTTGCATCTATAAAGTCCTGAGCAAATAAAAAGAAGAAATCTTCATCAGATTATGATATGTTATTCTTGGTCCATCACGAAAAATAAAAGAAAGGATTGCATGGATTTTTATTTTATTTTTTTAGAATTCTTGACCATTTAGTCATTCTCAATTCCTAGTATAAACGGATTGAAAACTCAATCAACTCTAAGGTTATCATCTGTCTCTTGCCAATAAAATAAAACAAAAACCTTGAAAATCAAATAAAACCTTGATTTTGAACCGATTGAGCCAGTATAACGTATAAACCTCGCTACGAGATATTACAAGCAAGTAACTGTGACCACAGAGAAACCTTACTGTTTAAGTTTTTGGAACCAACTTTCCTAAGACTTGCTAAGTGCCTTACAACCATGTATAGGGATTAGATTCATGCAAGATTTTTTGTTTCGTGAATCGTCGACATCTATGTCAGAATCGATGCTTGACTAATCAAGAAATTAATGCATCAATGGTGGCACAAAAATAAATAATGCACTGATGTTGACAATTGGTCCATTCCCATGAAAGATAATATAGTTTCTATCTGCCAAATTTAATTACCATGGTAAAGATGATGAAAATATCAACCTCCAAGAAATGGGGTTGGAGAGATTCATGAAGATATTAATGGAAAATGGAATCGCAGCTGGAGGGCAGCAAAGATTAAACATACCTGTAAAAGTGGTGAGGACAATGTCATACTCCTGTCCTTCCTTGACTTTTGAGAGTGGTACGGGTTCATCTTCAATGAAGTCATCAATGGGTGAGCCACAATCTTGATTCTCTCTATAAAGTGGCATGAACTCATAATATGAAAAGGTTGGTATTACTGCAAAAGTAACATCTTCAGGAGGCAAATAAGGATCCACATTAGCTCCAATCCAACTCTCTGTTGATCCATAATCAGCACTCACTAATGGCAGGCCCCCAGCATAATGCCTTAGTTTTTGCAAGTAAGGTTGCATCGAGCCTGTCATTATGGAGTAAACATACTTGGAATTTGGCCAAAACTTGGTAATTAAACCAGCCCAATTTTGATTTTCCAGCTCCTTGCAGCTTTCTTCTATCTTGGAAGCTAAGCTTGGATTTGGAGAGATGATACACAGTACAGCCTTTCTCATCTTTGGCAAGCTGATTCTTTCATTAAGAGTACCTTGTCTAATGTCATCGCATATGTCTCTCCACACATCTTCAAATGCTCTGAAGGCTTGAACTATGCTATAAGCAAAAGTAGAGGTTATGAACTCCACTTGATAGCAGAAGAAGAGGCCCAGTAGAAGATGACAATAAGTAGATTGTTTGTAGTCTCCACCAGAAATGACTTCTTGTGGGCTACAAGTGAAGCACTTTGTTTTTTCTTGCTTGATCTTAAACTCTTCACTTGCATAATAATGGGTTGTAGCTGTTCCTGCTGTTACCCCTCCTTTTGTTTTGAATTGTTTGCTGCTGTATATGAACTCAAGGATCCTCCCTCCTTCCCTTGTTGGATAAACCCTACACCCATCACATAAAATAAAGAGAGATCAGTACAATAAATTAATTAATAAATACTTGAACAGTTTTTTAACTGTTGAATACATTATTTAAATAAAGTGTAGTTATCCATCTTTCCTTAACTTAACTGTTCTTAGATACCATACAAACTTGGATTATGTGTGACCAACAGGGAGAGAGATTGGTCAAACCTTGATCTATAAGCTGCTGCCAAGCTGAAGATTTGAAGAGTTGTTCGAGCACTATGGTCAGTGAAAGGAACAAGCTTCTGCCTTCCTTCTGTGGTTCCAGAGCTTGAGAGAATTGTAACCATGAACGAAATTAGAATCATCAAAAAAGTGGAGATAAATCTGAAAATATTCTCTTACAAATGGTGGAAACATGGGCTAATCGAATCCTCCTTTCAAATCAAGGTAAAAAGGCTGAGCCTTTGTAGACTTCAACCAATCCCTGGACAACCTTTAAGGTGTGTGCGTGTATTCCATGAAATCATTAAAGTTCAGAAAACTGAAGAAGAGCCAATATAGAGCCCATAACTCATAATTCTATCAATATTCTGGCCCCATTTTCCACAGGATATCTACAAAGATAAGCTTTTGCTGTGACAGTTTTCTTATCTTTTTCTATAATTAAGAAGAAGAAAAAGCATGAGAGGAGAAGAGGACACACCTTAAAGAGAGAAGTTTGATAGGTTGTCGAGTGAGTAACGGAGCAGTATCCCCATCAGCAATTCTGCTAATGTAAGGCTCTAAATCTGCATGGGAAGCAAGAGGTACCAGAGAGGTGTAAAGAGATTCCAATGCACTGGCATCCATGTCGTGAATATTGATATTCCCGAACCATTTTTTGAGATACTCCACGCCCCAGTTGAGCTCAAGAATTCGGCGAAGAGTCTCGGTCTGAACTTGCCCGGCTTTCTCTGATATGTCCTCGAACCAGCCGATAATGTCATGCTCGTAGATTCTTGACTTACCGTTGATGTTTTTTGGTTCCATGAAGGTGATGAATGCTGAGGTGCTTTGCTAGCTAGGTTCGATACGAGAAGTAGATTTGGAGCTAGGAGTGGAGGACACGCTCTAATGTAAGATAGACAGAAGCAAAAAAGAGCCCACATACATTGAAAGATCGTTCTCTAAATCACGAAAATCTGAAACGTTGTTCTCTAAATCATGAAAATTTAATCTTGAGGCCGGTCCCTTCGATGAAAAGCTCAAAAAACTCTTCTCTAAATATTGCATTGAAGTTCCATCTCGCAATTGTACGATACGTTACAGACCACAAGACATGGCCACGTTATCAATATGGCTAGCAGAGCGAGAGAGAGAGCGCGACAGCGAGAGATTCTGCATTCAAATTGATAGATGTACTGACAAGAATTTAACGAGGGCTTGTGACTTGTGAGTATTTAAGGTAGAATATTTTTTATTTAAAAATATATTAAAATATTTTTTTAAAAAAAACCAAATTTAATTTTAATATAATAACATTAAAATAATATAAAAACATAAAAAAAAACTTAAAACAAAGGACAAAACAAAAAAAAAAACATTTCTTTCAAAAACATGGTCGTATTGACTTGTTTATCTTGTATTAATTTGTTTTAAATTATATTTTTACGAAAGAATCACACAGGCACGCGCGTACACACACATATAGCTTGTCATCATGCATGTTTCTTTCTCACCAATGTGCAAGCCACCTTCTTAGTGTGGTGAATGGATTATTGTGTTCTCTATGGGTAATACACTAACTTCACATCAATTTCGAAGGTGGCCTTCCCTTTTCTTTTTTTTTGTTCTTTTGGAAAAATCCAAAGATGTTAAGTGTACTTGAAAATGTGATTGTTATTATTTTTAAAGTGATTTTTATTTAAAAATATATTAAAATATTTTTTAAAACATTATTTCACGCTCACGTGCCTTGCAGACGATATGTTTGGCATCGATGAGCGGTGAAAATTGCTAATTTGCCGTATAACCTGGTGAGTCGCCATGATCTTAGCCACTCGGTACGTCATGTGCCAGTGATCGGTGTTGAGCCGATTGATGATTTTTATGATTTTCCTTTTTCTCTCTCTTGCCAACAACCAAATACACGTTAGTCCTTGGTGTTTGTTCTATTTCAGTGTTTCTAGTCGTAGTACGAAGGGCCGGACCATCACTTCAGTGATCCTATTTCATTTTCTCCGGCCTCCCTATATTAATTTTAATCATATTTTGTAGGGTCCTTGTCCTCGATCACCACCTGCAGCAGCTGCGGCTGCAGCAGGGAGGCTCAAGGTCCCCCAATCTTTAATGGCTGTTAACGTTTTCCTACTCTCAGTGTCATAATGGAATACAATAAAGCTGATCGATGCACTTCAAGAATCCTCATCCAGATCCTCTTTCAATAATGCCAATGAAATGTCTTTCTTAATTAAGAGGGAAAACAAAAAATAAGCAGAACATTATAGGTCTTTTGTAACTCAGTCTATAACTTGATCCCCAAGGTTCTGCTGCTTTTCATCAAATACTTTCTTTTGATGATCTCTCCCTGTAGGTTATGAAAACGAAACATTTCTGTCTCAGAGTTGATTAATCGATAAATTTGATGGATAATGAGGTGGCCACATGCTGGTTTAAGCCAAGTCACAATCGATCTCTGCCCCCAAATAATTCACTAACCATATATTGTAGTGTTCAAATTTCAACTTGTTTTTCAAGATCTCCAGGTCCGAAATGATCAAGGTGGTTTTGTTTGAGCCATTCATCTAGATATTGCGTAGAACCACATTGACATGTCTGTTGATTTTCATTGAAGGGTCTCAGCAAAAGAATATATTCTGCTGTCCCGAGCGAAAGATCTCTCCACAAATATTTTAATCATATAATGGATCAATTTTGTTCATAGCATACACCAACTCTATTAAATTGAATGAATACAAATGAGTTTGGTAACATAAATAGTTTTTGTTTCTCAATATCAAATCCCTTTAATCGATTTTAACCAGGTCCTCGACACCGTTTAAAATGGAAGCACCTCGGAGGAGATTTCTGCAACTTCGGGAAGCATTTTTTTTCCGTAGAGGAAAAGCGCAAAACGAACTCTAGTAGGGGCACATATAAGTTCCATGAGGGTTAATTCTATGTGATCCCACTAACAATGGAATGCTCTTAGAATTCTCAGGCCAGAAATGGATAGATGCTAGCTAGCTTATCTGGTAAACTACTGGGATTCATGTCAGGTGATCTGGAATCAAATTCCAATTGTAAAAAAACATCTTCAGTGAGATGTATTCATGAATATTTAACTTGCTAGCGTAAAAAAAATGGATTTAACATAGTTTGGCTGTAAGAACACCTTCTTGAAGGACTAAACAAACATATTGGATTTCTTTCAACAGCATCCATGCCACAAAGGTCATCTGCATGCGCCAAGAATTCTAGCAGCATGCTCATCAAAGCCAGTCAGCATTGCCAACCCTCAGGATTGCGAGAACTTGCCCTAAACCTTCCATTGACTTTCAGATTCCAGACAGACTTTAGTGACCTGAAAATAAATAAATGGCCCCGTGAACTTTCAAAACTTCTGACTCAACCCTTCTCTTAAGGAGCCATCCAACTCCCAAACAGAATAAGGTAGCTTGCTGCCAAGACCTTCCTGAGGAGTTGATGGGGATGTATTGAGGAGGAAGACATCTCAAGGATCAGGTTTTGCTATTAAAAAAAAAAAGGAGGGTTTCAATTGTAAAATGGAAGATGGACTCTGGTTTCTCAACAAATTAACTATTTTCGTAACATGGCTGTAAAAATGGAGGGAAGTTTTGGGGTGGAATTGAATATTGTGTTTTGAATCGAGTGCGAAGGAATCTGGGTCTGTTAACCTGGTTTTGGCAGGGTTAAGAATGATTTAAGATCAGGTCAGTTGGTGTCATGTGGGCTGATTCTATCAGGATTTGGATTTTTCCCTAACACGAGGACTGAGTACAAAAATCTTGAAAGTTCAAGGAGGAGAGTTGAGGAATCGTTTAGTTCAGGGATTGATTTAAAGTCCATTACTGGTTCCGTACATTTAAGCCAACAGCAAATGCAGATTCCCGACGCTTTCTTCATCAGATATGTGGACCAACCATTGCCATTGAAAGAGAATGAAACGCTGCAAATTGGCACTGGAATTGATTGGCTACGTTGATGGGCAGTGCCACGGACTCAAAGGGACTACTCAAAACAGATAAAAGTACTTGTTGAAGGGGACCATTTCAGAGAAAATAACTAATCTTTGCATTGAGGGGACAAGTAAAGCTAATCAATCAGCTATCAGTCTTTCTGCAACTATGTAAACGTAAATGCTGCTGCAAGAATCTCAAATATTGATAGGAGGGGAGCTAACCAGGCTTAATCTGCCATGTGATTGGAGCTAGTGACATTGCAAAACAACTTGATTCGTATTAGTGTTAGTCAGGTCCTTCAAGGTGTGGCTTTGAATTGCATGGGAATGGAATATTTGATGCCTCGAGAAAGCACGATAATAAAAAGAGAAGCCCACCAAACACTCCATACTCAATCATTTTTTTTTTCATTCATGAAATTCTACTCTCAAAAAATATATTTTATAAGTTTAAATAAACGAAATAAAATCTCGGTTGTGTAGAATTTTACAAGCTCCGACTTAAACTCGAAAGATGCCGTAAAGATCTCAAATCCTTTGATGTCACTGGACCATACTCAATCATATCGAGACTTGCAAACTCGTCGCTTGTGCTTTACTGGTGATTATCTACTATCACTTACTACGCATTTGAAGATTAAGCTATTACTTGCGTTCGGATAGTGGATGCAGGTAGGGTATAGTTATCAATCACTGAAATAAATCAGGCTACAAAACACAGCAACATTTGCTAGCTAGCATGAAAAGAATAAGACAACATTGTCTAGATTCCAACACTAACTATTCTAAAACGATGTTTCTGCGGACCTATAAGTGAATCCACTTGGATAAGGTCCCCAGGGCCAGTTTATTTGCGCTCCCGGCTTTTGCCAGTAACATGCATGCGGGATTAATTATTGACATCACAGCGACATCACAGCGACAGGGTGAAAAATACAGCAAAGTTTCACGCTATTACTGGATTGTTATGGCCAAGAATGCGGTGAGATAGAAGATTCATCAGCTACTTGGAAGAGAGACTCAAGGAACCACACTGGAATACTATATTGCAGATGGGTTAATGGCGTTAAATAAAGTTTGATAGTTGGAGAAAATATCAGAAGTCCATGGCTTTAAAGATTGTTCAGCAAGGTACGGTAGGTTATACTACCAGCGTTCATGAAATATCCAAAGGATCAAAATAAGCAGACTGTGTTCACCTGACATGAGGGTTACTAGTTTTTAAGTACTGTCAATTCAGAGGCGGGATCCCGTCGGTGCCATGGAAACAATTGTAGAAAAGGGTTTTGAGGATAGCAGTGAAAAAAAACTTCAAAGCAAGATCAGGTCTTTTTTGAAATGTAGAAAAGGGTTTCAACACTGGAGATTATAATTAAGTATATTTGCTTCGCTTACCAGCCCAATTAAAAAACTACAAAGCAAGATCAGGTCTTTTAATTTTTAGTTTCCATATATTTCAAGACAAAAGAAACAAAATGTGGCGATAACTTGAACAAAAACTAGTTACAAAAAATGTCTAATCTTGGTTCCATATCCATAGAGACATCCGATAAAAAACTCAAAACCAAGGGAATGCTAAAGAATCATCTTAATTTTCTGGAGGTTTTGATGAAGACCCGCCATTGTCGTAGGGTAGGAGAGGTGGAAAGGATTGCAGGGTTGTTGCAGAGAGGAGGAGGTCTCGATGGGGTTTTTTTCATCAAGGATTGTGGTTGTTGACTGTTGAGTGAGAAACGATCAGAGGAAGAAGCGGAGATTCTTAAAACAAACATATGTTAGATATAATAATATATGTTTTCATGAACAGAAATGGTCCCATGGTCTAGTGGTCAGGACATTGGACTCTGAATCCAGTAACCCGAGTTCAAATCTCGGTGGGACCTTAATTTTGTTTTTTGATTTCGTAATGTAGTCGAACTGTTTTTTAAATTGTTTTTTTTTTATGGTTTATTTATTAATATATAAAAAATATATTTATTTTTTGAATACCAAGAAACATTTATTTTTTTAATAGAGATTTCTAGACTTTCAAATACCAATGCTTAGTTTATCTTTTGAAATGATGAAACATTTGTTTTTCTTTAATTATATGGATAAGAAATATTTATAAGGTACTGGTATAATAGCTATTATTTATTTAAATAACAATTGATTTTAAATCAAACTATTAAGATAGCTATTTCTTGTGCTATAATAGTTAGTATTTTATTTATTTATTTAAAGGACAATTGATTTTAGATTAAACTATTAAGATAGTTATTTCTTGTGATTAAGTAAATCAAGATCACTAAATTATTGGAAATTGAAACTTATTTCAAAAAATTAGATTAATATTTTTCAAACTTCATTTTGTTTAAAATTAGTACTAAAATTTTATATAAGTTGTCTTTGCATCACTTGGTCAACATGGTAGATTAATGGAAACTCGAAAGAATGATAAAATATGATTAGATTTTAAAAGTATTTTCAATATAATATCTTTTATTAAAAAATAATTAAGATAACAACGTATTAGATTAATATGGTTCAATTCGTGATTTATATCATAAATTTTATTAAATTTAATAACATTGTTTTTTATTTTTTTAATACTATAATATCTCTATAAAAAAAAATTATAATATTTTTTTAGATAAATTAAATGTTGAAAGATAAAGATGGAAAAATAATTACAAATAAAAAGCAAGAAAAAAAAAAGAGTATTATTGTTCCAATGAACAATAACATACGAATAGGGAACAATGATTTGACCTCCTTAATTAGTTATTGTTAACTATATTATTTACTCTTGCTAAATTGTAGGTCAAATGATAATATTTTCTTAAAATATATCTAAACATTGTTAATATATTTTTAAAAAGAACTAAGTTATATAAAGATTGACTTGATATGCCATAATCAACTCTACAAGTTCAAAAGCAATATGAGTAACTAGGAAAAAAAATATTATATATTGAATAAAACAATTTCATGATGATATTTTAAAAAAATATATATATTGAGATATGATATAGTAGATAAATCTAGATCAATTATATATTAACTTGTGAAATCTACTATCCAGATTATATGATATAATAACCTCATATTTAATAAATTATAAATATATTGAAGTTTAATTCTCAATCAATTCAATATGAAATAATAAAATTACTTTTTTGAAAAAAAACCTCTCAAAAATCTCAAGTCAACATGAATTTTGAAGTTATGATAATCTAATAAAAAACAAATAAAAACTACTAAGATCATTTTAAAAAGGATAAAAAGAAAAAACATGAATCAACCCGATTTAACCGACTAAATTCTTGATTTGTGTTATAGATAAGATAATCTTGTATGAAACAAATCAATAAATATATTATTAAAAAATAAAATAATAAAAAAGAAAAACAAAGTAACTGTTACTTTGTGAGGAGGGGACAATGATTTCCCCTCATCAATTAGTTCTTTTTAATTAACAATGCTCCTTTCTGATTTAATTAGAAATTAACCATCCCTTCTTCTTCTAATCCCAATAAAAGAGTTCATTAAAGCCTCTAGATTTTGAAGGAATCTATAATTAACTTATTATTGGAGGTTTGTTTTTTACAAAACGACAGAGTTTTTACCTATTTAATTAAATCAGCCTCGGATCAAGTTTTATATCTGTGATTCGATACAGTTGGAGCGTGTAACGATTTATGGGCCCTTCACACTGGATTGCTGCTGTGGGCAGAAGTAATGGGCCTAAAGCCCACAAATCATTTTGGGGAGACAAAATTGCGCGGGACGCAAACGACCCAAAATTAGAAAACCTTAAAATCCACACAAACAGAAATCAGATCCCCAAATCGAACCTCCGCTGTCAGATCTCTCTGCACACCCAGCAATAGTTGCTGTAAAACAACAATGGCAAAACTTGAATCGCTTGATGTCGCAGGACCAACCCAAACCAACAACAACGTTAACTACAACAATGATAAAAAGAAAAGAAATCATGGGTCAACCAAGTTTTTTGTTTTTGTGGATTACTTATTCCTATGCATCTTTTTGGTTTTCCTTGGCTTCATTGTTTTCAAGATTGTTGGTCTCTAATTTCTCGTCTCTCTCTAGCATAGACCCCACCGTTTGCATTTGTCAGGTAATTCTCCAAAACCTCATTTAACTCGCTTATGTTTTCTTCCCCTCTTGGCTTTGTGGAATTGATATACGTGAGCATGGTCTATTGCTTCTTCTTTTTTGTTTATAATTGGTGGGTTTTATTTGGAGAAGTCAATACCCTCGAGAGAATCGGAAGTTTGTAACTTTTAGTTGTGTACAAGTTTTAATGGTTGTTAGATTAGATAAATGTTCTTGTGATGGCTTATGGGCTTGAATTCTCATTTGTGAATTCTCATTTTGATGGATTTTGATTAGCACAAGTCTTTGATATGAGAGTTTATATATACTTTCATGTTAATCTTGATTGAGTGATATAGAATTATGAATCTTTTTGAATTTCTTTCAGTTTCGAATTGAAAGATTGCAAATTGTTTTGAGGTGCAATGATTATGAGTTGGTAGCTTATTGCCACTCAAGAGGGGAAGAAGAAGCGGTGAGAATTTTTAAAGGGCTGATTTTGGTCTAATAATTGGAGTGACACTTGGATGTAGATGACTTTGAAGATCTGTTAATTCAAATGATGTTGATTTATTGCGAAGGTTAGAGACAACACTTGCACATGAAATACAGCTTTCAAATGGGCAGCTCAAGTAATATTGATGCTTGGTTCTTCAATTATTTCTCTTGTCCTGAATCAAAATATGGCACTAAATAAGAGAATTCCCACTTTTATAATTACAAGACGCAGGTGACTTGATATGGCACTAAATAAGAGAATTCCCACTTTTATAATTTCAAGATTTAGGTGACTTGATATCTGAGACCTTTACGAGGAGGCAGGTTCTTGATTTATGGTTTTTTTTTATGGAAATCATGTATGGTTATAATTAAGATAATTTATGATGAAGTCTAGTGCACACCATATTTGGTAGGTAGGTATGCTAATTATTTCCATCATCACTGTCTTGGGAAAGTTTCTCTGAAGGTGATTTGCTACATTACTTGTTGATTTGCTACAATACTTATTGCCTTCTTTTTTGGAGAAGAAGTGCCCACCTTGACTAAGAAATTACTGTATTGCATGATCGATCTGAAGGACTGACATTGTTATTTATTTTTATCTTTTTCGTTCACGTTTTATCCAATGATATTATGCTAGAGGTTAAACTCCAACAAAAGGATCTACACACTATATACTAACCCACTTGTATGCTGCTTTCTTTGGTAGATTTCTTTTCCCACCTGCTTTTATTTACTTACCCAGGAATATTCTAATCTTTGCTGCAGATTATTCTTTCTGAAACTACCACATCTCCATTTTGGAAGTTCCAAATTCAGAGGGCATTTGCAGGAGTTGTTTTTTGATATCTTTCTTGATGGTAAGGAGATACGTGCTTCTGTAATGAAAACTATACCATGAAGAAAGTGAAATCAGGATGGTTCATTATTTACTTTTGGCCTTTAATGTTTTGAGGTAGAACCTAGCATTCTTTTTTGAATGAAAAATACTATTTTGAATCTTGTGTTACTCGTCATCTTCTTCTCAGTCTTTATTTACTAATGGATTTCTAACATTGGTTCACAATGAGAATTGAACTTAATTTGCAATGAAATCCTCGTGACCAATGTCGCACTGGAAACTTGCTTTGTTGAATGTGATTTGCAAGTGTTGATTGGCCTGTTAAGGTGTCTATTTATTGAAAGTTTTGTCTGTTTTTGATGTTCTTGATTGAGATGGTTTTTCAGCAAGGTGTAAATATGTTATTGATTTTGCTTGCAATTAATGATAGTTTGAATAATTATATGAAAGGACATGGATAGCTCATAGAAGGAAGATATCATTGTAAATGTTGCTGATGGTTACATCAAACCACCCTCATTAAGTTTGGTTTTGAATAAGACTTAATATGGGAAAACAAAAATCATTTTAGAACATCAGTGGTGATGGGCATGTAAAGATTCGGTGTGCACAAATCCAAGTAGTTTTAATGAATCAAGGACGAAATTTATGAATTAGACTGTGTGCTATCTAATCAATTAGGTCCTTTTCATTATACTTTCCTGAGAAAAGGGGTCAAATGAGTCCCATAATTTCCTTTTTGGCATTAGAAGCTCTTCCTGCATCGGCATTTACTTGTATTGAAGAGTAAACACTAAAATTACACCGATGAACAGGCTTCTTGATTTGTCCAGCAAGTGAGCTTTACACTACCAGTGAACTACAAAAGCAAAATCTCTCTCCATTGATGAACTGGCAATGTAAAATCAAGGTGAAGAACCATAAAAATGGCCCCGGAAAGATTAGTAGTAATGCATTGAAATTGATCTGTCATTATTGTCTGGTAGGGCGTTTACCCGCAGAACCTTAACAAGCTCAATTTAATAGCTAAGAATCTCAGTCTTCATTAAAACCATACGAGCACGACAATATTGAAAGCAAAACAATAAAGAAGACAGAATAAATTGATCCTTACATGCTAGGGACAAACTTGGATCGGTACGTACAGCACTCTTGCCTCCATGTAAGGAAGCTTAACAGACCCCAACTTCCACAACATCAAATAAATTCATGCATCTAGGATACTTGATTTAAAGATAAAAGAAAAATGCTACTAGCATAGCTTTTTATTTAAAAGCAGCAGCCCAGATACTGCTCTCAAGGTTGGTTTACTGTTGAAACACCACCTTCAGGAATTGGAGGGAATGTGTCGTCTCCACCTGGAATATAGCTACCGGTGCCAGCATGTGGATCAGAAGAAGGAAAGCTGGGAGTTGGTGGAATCAGCACCCGTCCAATGCCTGGAATGAGAAAACTGTTGTCAGATATCAGGAAATCAGGCCGTTTCACATCTACATTATTCGGAATCTGACGCCCTGCAAGTGCTTGCCCGGATATTGCAAGCAGGGCAACGAGAGCAAAAAGAGAGAGCTGTGATTTGGAAGCCATTTTATGACTACAAGGCTAGCAGATGAGATCTGTTAACTGTGATTGATGAAGAAGTGAGAAGAGTGTTGCTCTTCTTATAGTCAGGATTCGAGTGAGTTAGGTGAACTTTTGGAGGCGACTTTAGTAGCCGTTTCTGTTTGGTTAAATCCATGCCGCATGAAGAAAGGGTAAGCGTATACTTGTCTGGGTTCCACGAGTCGTCTTCTTTTTTTTGGTTCATTTGTGGTTAGTTAAGTTATGCTATTGCTGTTTTCCTCTTAAAGACCCTGGAATTTTCCTCTTAAGAATTGCATGGGAGAATCTTAGAAGTGCATTGTAAGGTGGTTTGTTGAAACTTGCAGAGCTAACCTTTTTTACCTAACTTTTGGGTCTTGTTTTTTATCACCAAGCCTGGCGGCCATTAAATTGTTCTCTTCTCTCTCCGGCTACATCTCTGTTCTTATGTGACTGGTGAGAGGGTGAGGATCTATTAATGGTATGTCTCCCCATACCTGTGGCACTTCATATGCTACGATTACTCTTGATGTCAACTTGTATTTCATGCATCATTACTGCAACTCAGTCCTTATGGAAATAGAATTCTCTCTCAGATTAGTCTCTTCAGAGTGAGTATTAGACAGTCCATCTACTTTCAGATTGATGTGTTACCATGAATGCTTTATTGCAGCCCCCCATTAATTTACAATCTGAGCCAAATCTCCAAGTTACAGAGTTGAACATGGAGGATTGGAATCTGAAGAGGGTATTCCACTTTACACGTGTTCTGCATGAAATGACTGCTCTTAGTACTATAACCCGCCCCAAAGCAAATATAACGTCCTGACGACGACCGCCTTACCACGAAGAGACACCCAATAAATTATAGCCCCCCATCTCTTGGCACATGTATCCGTGACTAGTTAAAAGGGAGCTGGATTCAAACGGGAAGAAAATCCATCACAGTCAAGCCAAGTGAAGTGTTTGATCATTAATTTGTTCAGTGAACGCTGAAGGATTTTACCTTCCAACACGATCAATATAAGCACATTCAGAATCTTGACAGAAAATCAAAATCATATTAACAGAGCTATGTTGATTAGGTTTAATTCTCCTTCTGTGACAAAAAACAAAACAAGAGGCTGTGGCAATCATTTACTAGGGTAAATTTTCAAAACATTTTGTCATCAGAGCATGAGGATGTTCTTTGAATATAGTAGGGTCACTGGGCTAAAATATTACAATGATGGCAGCCTCATTTCATTTACGTAGATACCACAAAAATTATGGGTCTGGTCTTTCCTCGGAAAATCTTGGAAGTTGAACAAGTGAATTAACTCGTGTGACACCTTCCAAACCTGACCAACTCTGATCTTCAGCATTCACTGTTTCTCCATCTCCATCGACTTCAACTGCTAGTCTTCCATAAGAATCATTTTCTTCAGCTGACCTGACAGTGAAGTTTCTTTGCAAACATGGCTCGGATTTCTGCCCATCATCTGATTCAGCAGCATTACCAGAATGATTGCTCTGATCAAGAGTAGCTGAAGAAAAACCTTGTTCATCATAATCAGATTCTGAGTCCATTTTCCCATCCAAAAATAAGCAAACAACAGCGCAGTCATCCATCTTTGAAGTTGGGTATTTGAGCTTCCACTCACGGGCAGCTGAGTCCACTAGAATTCTTGCAGCCGATGCCCGTGTTGGAGCAGAGGATACAATCTCAACCACCTCATCGTTGCTCAAGACATCCCAAACCTGAAGCAATCCAAACTTAATAGTTAGCACACATATATTGCCGAGCACCATCTCAAAAACAACCATAACAAGGTTATAATTCTAGCACCATCTCAAAAACAACCATAACAAGGTTATAATTCTAGCACCATCTCAATATTGCATTACTGTTAATCTTGATGAATTGGATGTTCTTGACAGCATGGAGGAGTTGCACTACAACTGTGATATATTTCCTAATAGCCCATTTCGATGTTTTAGGAATTGAATTGGTTCTCCGGTTATACAAATAAATCCAATAACATGGATGAGACAACAGGAGTGTAGTCGCAATGTACCGAATAATCAAAGGGAACAGTGAACAAGAAATTCCATGCACCAAGAACAAACTCCAACAACTTTGGCCATACAATAAAAAATAATGCACATGTTTCACAGTCAGAACCTACATATATGTGAGAAATAAATTTGGAAAAGCTTACATGCGACACAATTATAATGAGATGGAAAACAGATTTGACACATCCTGAACTCATTTTCACTCCAATACTTTGGCATGGCACAGCAATATTTAAAGCAAAACATGGCTGGCCATTGAATAAGCGTGTTGCTCATGGCTGGCTTAAAATGCCAGATAGATCAATCTATTTGCTACTTGGATTTGAAAAATCCTACAATTCAAAATACTAGCATAGCGATCCAAAATCCACATTGCAATATGGATCACCAACCATAATGAGCTTTTGTTCTTATTTGCCTTTCAAAAAGTGCTATTGCTTGATTGGTATATGAATACACACAAAACTCCTCTACAAGCTTTCCTCTTTGCTTCGCAGTATACAGGTTATGGGACAATGTCTAAGGCATTGACATATTTAACCACAATCCATAACTTTTTAATCAGCAAACATAGGACCTTACAAATATCAATATCAAATTAAAATGATCCATCAACTGAGTATCATAAAATAAAAGAAAATCAGATTCAATATTAACAGATGGAAAAGGAATTGCCAGGAGAAAAAATTCAGCAGAGAAAACATACACCATCTGAGGCAAGGACAATGAACTGATCCTTGTCTGTAAGTGTCCGGTGTGAAAACTCAGGTATTGAGATCACTCCATATTCCTTCAAACAGAAATCCCCAAATGCCCGCGCCATTGCCAGGCCAGGGGCATCATCAAATGGTAACCAAACTCTCGGCACTTCTGGTTCATCTTGCAATGCAAAGACTCTACCTTTACACCGCTTAATCCTTTCAGCCTCTCCTGCAGCCATTATTTTTCAAATCAACTATTGGGTTTGCAAAGATTAGTATAACATCAAAAACATACGAATTATAATGCAATGACCTACTTGGCAAATCAGGCTTCAAATCAACAGTCAACTGGACTGCCACCATGGAATCATTGCTGTCCTTAGATCCCATGATGGCACGGGAATCCCCAATATATCCCATGAACAGATTTGATCCCTTTAAATTCACAAATAAACATATATGATAAAGCTAAATATTAATAAATGGGACATGAAGAGTAAGCTACACTTCCTACCAAAGCTAAATGGATGCGATATCAAGAATGAGCTTTAATCCCACAATACCTGTTTTACAATAGTGATAGCTGTGCTCCCACTGCAGAAGCAGTCCAGGTTGGGATGGGATTTCAGCTCTTTATCCATGGCCTTATATGACTTCAGAAATGCTTCTCTCCATAAAGAATTCAATTTATCCTCGACGGAGCCATCCTTGTCCAAATCCCCAACATCTGATTTCTTTGAATTCCCCATGAAACAGGTTTGACCTGGTCCATTTTGCCTTGATTGACTAGAGTTCAAGAGTGATTGTAATTTTACTGGCAGGGCATCCCTCACCTTGCGGGCAACAAGATGGCCATGTGGACCATGTCCATCAAAGACACCACAGAAGGTCACATCTTCAAACATGAAATCCTACAAAAAACCAAAGTGTGACTAAGCAAAAAACCTCCAAATGCCATTAGAAGTTAATCTCAACGGAAATAATAAAACTTACTTCCCACACAATCATTGCATCCTGGTTTATTCCCTTGCGACCCTGCTGTGTGAATATACAAGAAGTTCGGCTCTTTCCATTGGTGAAAACCCTATTAGGTATGGATGGTAAATGCTGAAATGTAACTAAACGATCAGAGAATGTCCTTTTAGTTCTCTTTTGCCCGCATAAACCAATCCCCAGGCAAGGGGGAGGAGCTGGCTCCCCATTGCTCTTACTGCTGCAAGTACTCCGACTAGTTGAAACACAAGTCCCCATTTGCTCAACCGCGGAACAAAGAAGACATCCGTGGTGTAAATAATTGACAAGTTTCCACCGATTGCCAGAACAGATCTCACATAAAATTCCGAGATTTGCTAGCTAGTCAAACAAGAAAAAGGCTATCCAAAACCTAAAGATCCCCCCACAAGTCAGTTTACACCTTGATGTAGAAAAGCATGGTCTTTTTAATCTTGGTCACATACAATCCATAGGCGATTACTTTAATCAACGACGGAACCAGCTGAGCACGAGCAAGAAGACAACAGTTGATTGATGGTTAATTAAATACCTTGCTAGAAACCAGAAATGACTGCAAGTAACTTAACTCCCGACAAGTCAAACAAAACCAAATTTAATAATCTTCCATGTGGCCTTGGAATAGAATATTCTTAAAACGCTGTCCTAGTATCTTGTCCTTCATAAGGGTTCACATAGTTGTCACACTACTTGGAGAGATATAAACATGATATTTAATAATCCACAAACTACTAATAAAAAAAAATAAGCCAACATATAGAGGAGAATAGGGAGCATAAAATTCAAGAACAAACCAATAAACAAGAAACCTGTCTGTCCTACCTTGTAAAATGCATCAAAATACACTACAATCAAAACAATAAAGCGAAATATATTTTCATGATTCTTAAATGTTTACCTTTCATGCTTGAGCATCACAAGAAAACCAAAGAAGAGTTCAACACAAATAGTTGACAGCAAGTAGCATATTGTTTGGCATAATCTTAATTAAAACCCTCATGTTTCTGGTAGATTGTTCATAAAAGGCTTAAAAATAGAACAAACTATAGATTCTTTGTTCATCAGTTTTCACTTTATAGAAAGCAATTCAGAATTAAGACTAGACCATTATTTCAAAGTAAAGAGAGGGAGAGAGGAAATGTAGAACTTTGAATTCCCACGATAGAGAAAACCAAGAAGAGATAAAGCAGAAACAGAAAGTAGAAAAGGACGAAACAAAGGTACGATTTTGTCAAAACAGAATCAAAATATGGCCTTGAAAAGAGAATGTAATAAAGAATATCAAGTAACTGTTACATGATTATCTTTAACATAAACACACAAAATGTACCAGTACTAGAAACTAACTCAGCTCAAGCTCTGTTTCCCTCTTTGGCCACCAAAGAATACCAATAAAGAAACCAAAAAACAAAGAGCCTAAATTCAGATTTTCCTTCTTTTTTTTTGAAAATAAAAAACCATTTGGTATAGTATTCCAGAGAGCAGAAAGTTTCGATTTTTGAAAACAAAAACACCCCGTAATCCATAAAGCAAGCTTCTTTTCTCTTTCGGTTTCCTCAGTTTCCTCAGTAACGAAACAAAGTTTGTTGACGAACACTTAAATTTCCATGTGTCAGATCATTAAACCTCATGCATTAGGTGCTAACATTATCTTTAACAAACAAAGAAAAACACAGTTGTCATCAAAAGACATGCAAAAATCCTGAAAAAGGACAGTCAACACAGAAACAACGACAATACCTTCAAATATTTTTTAGAAGTGAAACAACTTCAGAGTTTAGGATCAGAAGAACGAAGCAAAACCCAGATAGAAACAAGCTTCGAAGATACACAAAAAAACTCAGAGAGAGAGAGAGAGAGAGAGAGAGAAGGGAAGGTTGGTTTGTGTGTATGCATTAATTGCGAAAGCAAGTAAAAGCAGACGAGAGACTGTTGTGTGATAGTGTTTTTCATCCCGTATTTTTTTATTTAAATTTAATATTTTTAAATCAGTAAAATACCCTCCCAAACAGTGGCACAAAACCAAAATCATGATTGTTTTTTCTTTTAGATAATTTGTTGTTGAAGAACAAACCAACACTCGCATCTGTTAAGCGCGTTAGGATTAATTAATGCCGAAATTTTATAGCAGAGATTTAAGAAGAAAAATCGGAGTATGGAATGATTTAAATTGTTTATTACAATATTCTTTATTTAAAAATATATTAAAATAATATAACATACATTAAAAAATTAAAGTTTTTTAAATACGATTTCAATCATATACTTAATATTTAAGAGTTGATATTTCAATGATAAAATTCCTAGTTAGTCCCAATGTGTGTATCTTTATATATATATGTATAAAACCTTTGCAGCATTTATAATCAACTCATGGCTGATGAGATCAAATTAAAACTATTTAATGCCACTAATATACTAATCGGCCGAAACATGAAACTTACCAATTTTAATTGGCTAAATGTTTAGGAGTTATTTAAATAAATTAAAGGAAAAAACTAAAAGACTAAGCCTGTCCCATTATTATTATTTTTTTTGTGTATTCATTACTGTGGATTTAGATAGTATAATTTTTTTGTGGAAAATATTTGAATTTTTTATTTTTAAAAAATGAAAATAAAAAAACTACAATTATAAAAAAAAAAAACCTTTTATCTAAAAGGAAGAAAAGGGCATTATTGTTTTTAAAAATACTCCATTAAATTGATTTCAACGACATAAAAAAATAATTATTGGAGCTTTGAGGAAACTACACAAGACTTTTAAAATGATGGCATTTTCGGGTATTATTTTTCTTACGTTTATTCAGTTTAACTCCTGACTTTTTAATAATTTCTCAATTAAATATTGAATTTCATCTTATGGTATCTTATTCAATCAAATAAAAATAAATAGCCCGACCTAATTTAATTTATTGTGGTTGAATATGTGATTAAGGTTATAATTTTGATGGATTAATTTAAATTGATAAGAGACGGTCAAACATTGTGTCATTTTATTATTAATTTTTGAAAAAAGAAGATACCATCTTGAAAATTGTTTTAAAAATTATACCATGCTCTTACAAATTATTTAAAATTTTTTTTGAACAAGCTTAAAGCTCGGTCTAGATAAGATGTAGAGTAAGAATTCTATTAAAATTCATCGTGGCTTGAATATTTTTATATTAAAAAAATATTATTTATTTTTTTCAAGAAAAATCAAAATAACATATCTTGATTTTTCTTACTCCGGTTGGTTTCTACCAGGTGAATTTAGACATCATTTGTTTCTGGGGTGAAAAAATAATTTCTCTTTAAATTAACTGTTTTTTGATATTTTAAATAATTTGTATATATTTTAAAAAAAATAATATTATTTCAATATATATCAAATAAAAAATATTTAAAAAATTATAATTATTACAATAATAAAAATATCTTGAATGTATTAAAAATTTATATTCATGTCTTAAAAAGATATAATTGCATAAACATTGCCGACACCTCGAATTCGTTATTCACGTAGGAACGCAGGCAAGGGAACGAGTGCTTGTCTACTCAGCTTCAAGACAAAAACCTGGTCATCACAGGACAAGGCTAAGCGCGAGTGTCCTGCACGTAAAGCTTAGCGTGTGAAAACACTCTCAAGGTTTTAAAGAGGATAGATTTTCCTATTTTTTCTCATTTTAGAAAAAGGGCTTGCAAAACACTGACACATATTTTGGGACACTGACGTGGCAGTGTAAGGGAAAACAAAATAAATAAAAAATGTTGGGCCATGAAAAAGCCGTTTACAGTTGTATAAATAAGCCCACAACTGTGGTATTGCATTTTAAAAATAATTTTATTTTTATTTTAAATTAATTTTTTAAATATTTTTATATATTAACATCAAAAATAAATTTTTAAAAATAACTTTAATCATCTAATAAATAATTTCAACGACCTTAGCACGTAGTCCTTTACCCTCGGTTGCTTGCTCTCTTTCCTCCACCTTCTCCTTTTCTTTTTAAATTAAAATTTTTAAAAAATATTACATGAATGCTTTAATTGTTTTTAGGTGGATTGGTGGGGGAAAGTTGATGGGCCTTATCTGGGCCTTCTTGAAGATAATATTTCTTATCTTCCACCACGTCCTCCTTACGTCGCCATAATCATTTGTGCCCATGCACGATTGCACTCCTTGCATTTATTAATGTTTTAATTGATAAATTTTGTACGAACATATACTATGTGTTTGTTTAATTTCCACATATATTTAATGTTTAATTTAATTTTCTTAAGCTATTTTCTCCTTCAGCTAATCTCATAGAGTCTCTTTTATTGCTCTTAAATAACTGAATTTTCACTTGGTAATGATGTTTAAATGATTCATTTGAGTCCTAATTAATTATAAGCCTACTCGGCAGCTAGCAGAAGAGAAAACTACAGTCTCTCATTTTCTTTTTCTTTTTCAAGTCAACAAGAGATATAATTCACCAGTACAAAACACCATGATTAAAAGGGGTGACAGAGCTTTAACCCTATCTTCTTTACAAAGCAAAAAACTTTATTTTCAATATTTTAAATAAATATTTCTTAAAAGTATGGGCAACACATCATGGATTACAATATATTGTGGAAGTTGAACGGGTCCAAGTTGTAGTCAACGGGGACCTGGGGTCCAAGTTAATAATTCTTCCCCCAATTCCATGAAAGGTACATTTAGGTGGTTTGAAAACCAATGTGGTAATAATGTTTTTGATCTTGTTGTACTCTTTTTTTTTTAAATATATTGAAATAATCTATATATATAAATTTATTTTTAATATGAGCATAATAAAAAAATAATTTGAATTTTAAAAAAAATCATGTTTAAAACGAAAAAAATAATCACGATTAGAGCTTTTTAATGTCCATCGTTAAGAAAAGAAAAGATCTATTCTAGAAAATTCTTAGGGAGGTAGGTGTTTTTTTTCTTTTAAATCCATGGATATTATTTATTTCGTATACTATTATCATCTTAAATTACATTTAACATTATTGGTAAAAGAAAAATAAATATTAAAATCATCTTAATATATCAAAATAATATTATGAATGAATTATGTGTTTTTAGATTCCATTTAACTAGTGTGTGTGTGTGTGTGTGTGTGTGTGTGTGATCTAGAATAAAAATAAATTCTATTTTTTTTATTAAAGAAATTAATCTGTACAAATTAGTTAAAAATATTATCGAATAAAAGGAAAATTGTTTTTTTAACAGTAATTTAGAGCATGAAAGTGAGATGGTGTTAAGAAGCTGTGTACATTGGGCTGATAAGCCCAAACAAATGCTACAATGGTATTAGTGGGTTTTAGATGGACTGCTCGACCACATTTGCTATGATCACTTTTGACAGCCCAAAAGCTATCTAACTCCAAGGTAATCCTGAAATGGGCCTCCATGGGGTGTAAATTACGTTTTCAACTCCACCACATTCGAGAAATTTGTTTATTTTTTAAAATATATTTATTGTATTTTATTTTATTTTTGTTGTAGAAAGTATATTCTTAAAAGGATATTAAGTACTAATTATTTTCTTATAAAATTACTGAATATTACTAAAAATGTAACCTTAAGAAAATATAGCCTCTAACTTCTTAAAAGGAGGTGATAAAACAGGACCCTTGATTTAATTTGTATTAGTAGTTGTTTTTAAAGTGATTTTTTACTAAAGGTATATTAAAATATATTATTTAAAAAATAATTTTCGATATTAATACATCAAAAAAATAAAAAAACATGAAAAAAATAGTTTTTTTAAATAATTCTTTTTCAAAAACAGTAAACAAATACACATACTACTAGCAATTCTACATGGTTTTAGTCAACATTACACACACAAAGAGAGTTTTTGTTCTTTAAATTCTTCCCAGGAGTTAGAAAAGTATATATAGGAGAGTTTTTTATTTTGTGGTTTAACCTGAAGTAAATGTTTTATAAATTGTTTTTTAGATGTTTTCCAATAATTTTAATATCCCAATAGTTTTTAAATTTTGATATTTTTAGATCGTTTTGATATGCTGATATCAATTTTTTTTTAAATATTATTCATACTTTATGAATCAAAAATACTATAAAAAACAATTTCAATCACACTTCCAAACAAGCCCTAAATAGAACTCGATCTTTGATAATTTCGCCTTGTTTAATATTGTGTTTTAAAAATGTTCTTAAATTTTTTTTAAAATCTTTTATTTTTATTCTAAATTAATTATTTTAATTATTTTAAATTTTTTTTTTAGGATTTTATTAAAAATAATTTATATATTTTTAAATAAAAAAACACTTTAAAAATAATACTACAAAGCTTCTAAATATAGAATCTGAAACTAGGTATGGAGAGAGAGAACTCATTAAGGTAGAGGAAATCTTCACCTTGACGCGTGTGATTTTGGGTCATGCAGCGATAACGTTAGCTTCTGATCATAACGTACTCATTCAACGATTCAACCCCAAATCACTGCAGATAAACATGGATTGACAGGGAGACCAAACAACCTCAGTCCAAATCGGAGATGATGTTCTTTCCAGTTTCTTGCCGGTAATTGTGGCAGAAAAGAGTGGAAAACAAGAAAGAAAAGGAGAAGACTGCCATTTCATCTTCCAAAATCCTAATCGCCGACCTTATCCATGTCATATTTGACCCAGACAACCTGAACAGATAATTATCCTTGTCACAGGCATGCCAATGAGCTGATCCTGGGGCATTTCATGATCATTAGAAAAAAACAAAACAAAAATGTTTCTTTATCAATCAAATCTTCCACAGAGATGAAAATGTTCCTTTCGATATATCCTCATCATTTACGAACCGGTAGCCAGTGCTGCGAAAAACAGCACCCATCCCGACAACAAACCTCAGTCTCAGCCGATGCTTTCAAAATGGTCTGCTCCTTTTTTCTCCTTCTCTTCTGTAGGAGAAAACCAAACAATTTGATGGGTTTTAGATAAGGTTTTGTTATTATCTTAACATGTAAAAATAAAAATAAAAAACTCATTTTAAAATTATTTTATAAAATAACAAAAATCAAAGTTGGTAAAACATCTTCATCTCTACGTTATCTATATATGAACACCACTCATGACTTATCTAACAAAGATAATATTGAAATGAAGTCCAAATAGGATCAACGTTCGAGTGATTGGAGCACTGTTCAATTTTGTGAGATCAAATTACAAGTAGCCATGTTTAACAAGGCCTTTACTAAGAATCATGTTTCTTTCACTTGTTTAACATTCTGTTTCATAAATATTTTTGAAAACTTAATTTTTTTAAATTATTTTGATATGCTGATATTAAAAATATTTAAAAAAAAAATTAGTATTTGTATTTATGTGTGTTTTAAAAATGCATTTACTTTGGATATATGTATTGAATATATGTTTATTTAAATACTTTTCAATGACTTTAATTTGATATATTGAAGTCTAAAAATAAAATATTTAGAAAACATTTTGCCACCACAATATTAAACATACATTACATCTAGAATCCCAACTTCATTGCTAATTGAAGGGCAAAACTAAGAGGTCAAAGAATATGGCTTAGGACTTTGAATAATTTGGTCATATTCCCATGCTAACCACTTCTTATATGCATTGAGTTATTAAAAATATCCTCCGGTGATAAATTAGTTTGAAATTAAGGGTTGAGATGTACAGACATTTTCTTTAAAGTAAAGTTTTTATACATTCTTTAATTTTTATTTTTTTCTTCTATATTTGAAAAGAAAATCAATCTTTATGTACAAAAATACGTTAATAGATATAAAAGAAATAGTTCATACGACGTCCATTGAGATGTTGGATGGTCCATGTTTAATATAGAAAGCATGTGTACAAAATTATCTTCCCGTAGCTTAATCCAACGAGCCGCCATGTTCTAATTCCTTATTTGTATCCTTATCCACACAACATTATCTACTCGACCAATGTACAAACAAAGTGGTGGTCAGAGTTTTCATTGTTTCATTGAATTGAAATAATAATTTGAGACCTACAAGTTGTGTATATGGTTCCCACTCGGCAAGTCTTTCGTGGGGATTAATGCTAGATGAACAAGTTGTTACGAATTTGTCAATATTTTTCTTTTAATAGGTTGTGGAAAATGCACCCTTCTTGTTCTAGCTTGTGCATTCACGACCACTTAATTTAATTTTAGTCAAATTAATTGATATATATTACCATTGTTCTTGGCCTTGCTATAAAAAGTAAAAATGTTCTCTAATATGATAATCAAGGAATAAATTCCCCATCTTTGACATGATTTCATACCTTCGGAGAGATCAATTTATGCCCCTTTTCTTCTTTTTTTCAGTGATTTTCATTGGATTTGTAGATCCTCGGGATAAAGAAAGAGGCTATTATAATTAAGATTGGCTTTAAATTACAATGTCTTGTCGATTAATCATAAATAAATGTTTTGACTAGTTTGGAATAAATCTCAAGAGATATCTTTATATTTATTATAGATTGATGGTGTGCTTTGTAAGCTAACAAAGAAGAGTCTAGTTGGTAGCCCAAAAACAAAAAACAAGTCTTTTGTACTATGCAGAAGACCTTAGAACTTGAATTTTTAGTAAATAAAGAAGATAAAGGTATGGGTTTTTTCTTCTTCCTGAAACAGACAAGCTTGCATGGAGAACGCGATACAAATGGAAAAGCATGACCTAGCCCAGGACATCTCCATTCAAAGTAAAAATCTCATCATGCCATCCGTTTTCCGAGCGCAAATGTGCCCGGCATGCCTACCATCTCTGCGTGAGCTCAGGATGACGTACACCTCTCATAAAAACATGGCCCTCTTGAGTATCAGAGCCGAGTCGAGTCCCACCACGAGTCCAGTGCTGGTCCCACAGGCTCTTGGATAACTCGGGCCATCTTGTTCGACCCCTATGAACTTTCTTTGGAATCATGCGTTTCTTGTGATCTAGAGCATGTTCCTCGCCGGCGTGGAAGCCCTGGATGGAGATCAGGATGGCTGTCTTAATCCCGGGCTCTTGTCTGAACTTAGTTAGTGCTCAAAAGCAAGGGTTTTGGCCCCAGGCTTGTTGACTTCCAGCAAAGAAGTCAGAATTTAATTGGAAGAGGTTGTCTCGTGTCATATATTGGAGAAATTTGTTCCATCTTCAGCAATCAGCATCGCCTAAACCCTAATTTATTCAATTATTTGCGGATTTAGTTGTTAGGATATGGCCATTGACATACGAATCCACTACGTTGAGTGCTGTCGTCTATGTATTAGATTTCTATAAAGAATTGATCATCAATCCCACTTTTTCACCATCATTTTAGCTTTTGCTACCAGTCCATCATTTACTGGATTTCAAAGGCCTTTCCATAATAGCGGTGTGCTATGCTAATCAGTGAAAGCATATTGCAGAGTTTGAAGTGGATTTGTGTATACCCGAAAATCAAGGTCGAGTACACCTCCTACATTTTGGACTGATTTTCATGGTCATTGAGTTATTCTTATGTTGAATTATTTAATTTTTTGGATTCAAAGAAATTTTATTTTTTATATATATTTTTAACGGGTTTAAGTTAAACGAGTAAAATTTTGGTTGTCTCAAATATTAAAGAATGATATAAATTATATTAAGAGACTTTACCTAACAACTTAAATTTTTAGGTGAGATGAGTTATTGACACGATAAATTTTTTGGTGAGATTATCCCTTGGTATGGTATCAGAGCCTTATTGACCCTACAATCACGAGTTTAAATCGCATTACCCTATTCTATTTAATAAAAAACAAGCACATGAGATAATGTGAGCATGTACAAGTTTCAAACTCAAAAAGTTTTCACTTGATAAAGTGTATTAGAGAATAATATAAATCATATTATGAAACTTCACCTAACAATTTAAGTTTTCAGATAAAATAGTTCTTTGATATAATATTTTTATAAGGTGAGTACGACTTAATTTGAATATGAGATCTACAAGACAAATTTTAATCTTTTTATCACCCCATTACTCTTCTTATAAACTTATGTTATATAACAAGATAAAGTTAATTATCTAAGGCTCCGTTTGTTTGCAGGAAAGTGGTTTTCTAGAAAGTTAATTCCTGAAAAGTGAATTCCGATGTTTGACATTGTTATGGAAAATGAACTGGAAAACACTTTCTAGTGTTTGTTTGTGTTATAGAAAATGAACTGGAAAATAATTTATTAATAAATTAATTTTTTTTTCAAGTTTATCTAATATATATAAAATATTTAATATAAAATATTTAATCACTTAAAATAAAAAAATGAAATCTAAAAAGTATAATGATGAATTTTTTTATTATATCCTATATTCATACATAGCTTATTTTATAAAATATAACAATATATGTCATATCATATTATAGAGAAATAAGCTTGTGAAATATTTTTTAAGTAAAACTTATTAATATTTTTTTTTTCAATTTTAAAAGCTTAAAATAAGTTTTTTTTTCATATGAAGAAAGCCAAATTAGTTTATGTTAAGAGTTATATATTTGAGTTTTTTTTTGGTATGAAGTATTTTTTAAAAGATAAATAGATACAAAAATATATTGATGGGTATTTTGGATAAATATTTTTTTTTATGGGTAAAGGCAATTATCCCACCGGTTCGAGCTGAAGCGGCTAAATCGGTTCTGAAATCGCGTCTAAAGAGACTCTTTGATCAGTAGTTACCAAGCGTGCTGAGGATTTCCTCTGTGGACAAACCACCTTGCAGTATTGAAGCCCAATGCGGGGCTAACAGTAAAGATGAGCACTTCGAGCCGAGCTTGATTTGTTTGGCTAAAATGGTGCAGAGTTACATGGAGGAATCTAACGACAAGCCGTTTCGTGGCCGCCACTGCTGCAATTGCTTCAACAGAAATGGCAATGACAGCTCCGATGATGAATTTGATGTATTTGGCTGTGGTTTCGGAGAATCAATGGGTATAGCTCCTTCCGGAGACGCCTGTGATTTTCTCAAGGTAAGTAAATACAATAATAAGACTTTCTTTCAATTTTCTGAAATGAATAATCAAAGAGAGCTAAAATGGTTTATGAAATGAATTTGTTCGCTTGGTGTTTAAAAATGGCAGAGTTTGATTCCTTGCGCGAGCGTTGCAGAGAGAAATCTACTAGCAGACACAGCAATGATTTTCAACTATTTTCGGACACAGAGAGGAGAAGATGTGTTTTATCAATAAAGGAAAGTGTTTTCCTTTTGATAAGGAAAGGAAAACACTTTCCTGCGGGTTTTTTCAATTTCCTTGTTGACCAGAAAATTAAGGAATTAATTTTTTTTTGACTAACTTTCTAGATGGTTATCAAATATTGAAAAATAAGGAAACTGAATTCCTGAAATTCAGTTTCCTTGAAATAAAAAAAGCCTAAATATTTTTTAAAATCTTTTTGGAGGTGTCTTCTACTTTATCGAATCTCAATTGCCACCACAGGTCACCATACTCATGTAGGACTCCTGCTGACTTTCAGTGCCGAAGCAAAATAGTATTTAATGTCAAATTGACATTTTTTCCTCTTTTCGGGCGGTCATCAAAGCGGCGGAACCACCACCTTGTCGGAGATGACTATTGGCTGGCACAGCCATTCTTTTGTCAACTTCTAATATAAAAACGTAATCGATCCAATTCTCAATGCAATCATATAGCTGTAAGAGATGAGTGATGTCACAACTAATTTCGCGGCAAAATTAAACATAAAAATTGAACATACATAAGAAGTCGCTATTAAATAACTGTTTAGAAATGTATTTAAGATTATTTTTTAAAGTAATTTTTATTTAAAAATATATTAAAATATTTTTTTATTGTCAAAAAATTATTTTTAATATCAGCATATAAAAATGATTTAAAAACAATATTTTTTTAATTTAAAATTAAAAAAAATATTTTCTTACAAAAACATTTCCCAATCATATTTCCAAATACTCCCTAAGTTTAAAAGAAAAACTCATTACCTCTGTATAAGAGAAGCTATTTTATGTTTTGATTGGAATTTTCTAATTATTTGTTTAAACTAATTATGAGTTTAAAAAGTGATCTAAGATTAATATATAATCTTTAAGCTTAATTCTAGCTTTTTAATTATAGTAATTAGACTTGAGAGAATGTTGAATACTAAATGTGCTCATTTATTTCATGGATGTATAGATTATCACTCACTCTCAATATACTTTTATGGGTTCACAGACACCCAATTTTAATTGATTATAAATATTTGCAATTGCCTCAAAACTAAATAATAAGTGTTGTTACCCAATTTCTGAAAATATTTTATAGAAAAAACAGTACAAAAAAACAAAAACAAAAGATTAATCTAGATTGCTTGTTAGACAGAACAATTAAAGTTAAAGGATAAAAAAAAAAAAGCAAAATGTTTTCCATGTGCAAAACACAACCAAAAGGAGGGGCCATGGGAAAAAAAATATTACCCCACATGCTCTCTTGTACCCATAAACATAATAATAAAAAAAAACCTCTAATCATCTGGTAGGTAGTTTAATTATAAAAAATTTAAAATTTAAAAATATAATTAGATTCGAGTTTTGTGATTGTTAATATGATATCTACTAGAAATTTATTTAATTATTAATTTCAGAACCTGTAAAATTAGTCGAGATAGATGTGAACTAAAATTAATAAAAAAACAAAAACCTAACCCTCCATTTCACAAGTGCAATCACCTGACCTGCCTTCTTCCCCACACGGACCGGCTACCAGAGCTCATCCACTTCTGGCCACAACTATCAACTAGCCTACCACACCCACACAACCATCAGCTACCATACATAAAATATCCTTCATTATGGTCAAGCTATCCGATCCTTCCACCATCTGTATAGTCAACACTCGTTCTCGACGATAATAACTCCCTTTGACAATTGCTATTCTCTCTATTTTATTTTTTTATTTTTTATTTTTTATTTTATCACCGAATACAACTCAGAGAGTTGACGCGCTACCAGCGACGGTGTCCTGTGAAAGCCACATGATGCTGCTGTCCTTGTAGTCCTTATTCTGGAGTCCTAATTAATTCTCTATATAATTCTTAACCTTTGAGAAGTTTATTGGTACGATTTTTCTTTAATTTATGTATTAAAATTATCGTTATAATTTTTTTTTTTGTGTGTTTTATAAACATCAGTGATTTGTAGGTAAACAAAGAGTAAAATAATTTTTTTATTTTAAATTAATTTTTAATAATTTTAATATTCTGATATCAAAAATAAATTTTTAAAAATAATATATATATATATATATATATATATATATATATATATATATATATATTAAAAAAACAATGCTGCCCTCCCAGCCATGCCAAAAGAAAAGGACCTTGCACCCATTTAACTTTCGACAACATGTATTGGCCACAGTATTTTTAGGCTCTTGACCCATGACTTCCATTGTACGAGGAACAGAAAATAGTCTTTAAAAGTCTAAATGCCATTTCTTCCTCTCTCTCTTTTTTTGGCTGCCATCATAAAATTTTAATTTTATTTTAAATTATTTTTTTTGATGTTTTTATATTATTTTTGTGTGTTAATATCAAAAATATTTTAAAAAATATAAAAATATTATTTTAATATATTTATAAATAAAAAATATTTTTAAAAATAACATTCACTGTTACAAACAATCATGAAAGTCAATCACTACCTTTGCAACTCCATTTTCTTGCTCTTCTTTTCCACGAATCACAATTTCTTTTCCTCCATCGCTACACCAAAAGATGAAGTCGTTCCATCAATCACTTTTTCTTTATTTTGTTTTATTATATCTTGTTTTCCTGCAATTGAGTTGCAAAAGTGACTAGAAGAGACTTGAATCCTTTAATATTTGAGAGAAAATATGATCGATTATGCTTTAAATTTCACAATTAGTTTTGTCTTGGATGATCTAAATTTAATACACGAGAAAGAAAAAATAAATAAATAGATAAATGGACTTAAATAATTAATTACCATTTCTTTTGAATTTAATAAATTTAATTTAATTAACAACATGAGAGGATCCTTGAGGGGCATGACCCCCATGCTATGGATCGTCATATTTAAAGCTTAAATTAAATGCTTTAGCATTGAAATTGCCTTTGTTTGGTGGGGACTCATTAAAGCTTAATTTGAATGTCTTTTATATTTAGAGCTTATATATTCAGATGTTTAAGGATGAAATGATTGTTTGGTATTATATTTCAATAATTAAATGTTATTATTTTAAATTGATTTTTTCGTGTTTTTAGATGTTTTGATTTGCTAATATCATAATTTTAAAAAAATAAAAAATATTTTTCTGAACGAAAAACACTTTAAAAAGCTACCTTAACTATACTCTAAAAAAATAAAAAATAAATATTGTAAAACACCTTGTAAAGTAAATTGAGCAATATATATATATATATATATATATATATATATATATATATATATATATATATATTCAATGAAATCACCTAACTTTATATGGAGGAATATTTTGTTGTCAAAATGAAAGTCAATACATAATCTCGATATCAATTTTATTTTCTTAAGTTATCCATAAATTTGGCCGTGGATTTTGCCTAGAGACAGGAGTTTCTATTTTATTAATAATAAATTAAATTGTGGTTTGCATTTTTAATGAGGGAAACACTCATATGTAGAAGGTAACAAAATTCTAGAATTGAAACACGTTAATTGTGAACTACAGATGGAAAATGTTGCATTTGGTTACTTGTTCTTCCTCTCTTTGTTAAACAATAGAAGCCTGGCTAGTAACCTATTGCCTTCCATTCAAGGACAAGGACACGTAATTGGGTGTTGTTCTTGCAAAATAAATAAAAAACGAGTTACGAACAAAAAATATTAAAGCTGTCCATGATTATCTTATTTGTAATATAGAAAATAATATAAATTATATTATATAATTTTAATGTAATAGTTTAAGTTTTTAGTGAAATAATTTTTTAATATTTTATTAGGGACCTGTTGATTTAATAGTTATAAATTCGAATCTCGTCATTTTCTTTTTATTTGATAAAAATAAAATACAAGATAATATAGATATGTGTACAAGTTTCAAGTCCAAAAAAAATTCATCTTGGATCTTTACATAGGTTCATATTATATTGTGCTTAATTTTTAAAAAATAATATAAATCATATAATTGAATCTTAATTAATAACTTAAATTTTTAACTAAGATGGTTTGTTTATATAAATTTCAACCAATTCTTGCACATTGATAATTAACAAAGTTATCAATACCGTTTCAGTTGGTATTTTGTTTTTTCAATTGGAATCGAATGTTTCGGTTTAAGCATGTCATTTTTGGATTGTATTGTTTACACACACGTACACATACACACATAATTTTTTAACATTGTGTTTCAAAAGCACTTATAAAAAAATTAAAAACAATTATTTTTACTTTTTACTATAAATTAAAAGTTTTTGGTGTTTTCATATTATTTTCATGTGTTGATGTCAAAAATAATTTTTAAAAAATAAAAAATAAAAATATTATTTTAATTCATTTTTAAATAAAAAATATTTTCATTACACTTTTGTCAAAAAGTGTCTGGATCATATAAAATTGTCGATGCAAGCTGACCAGGCTCCACATCACCTAAGAACAAACTATATCTTAACTGCAACATCAATTTGATTAAAAAAAAGAGAGATTAGCAAACTAATACAAGTTAGCTTACTAATTGCATATCAACTCCCAATTAACAACATAATTTATTTCTAACCCTCCCATTGTTTATATATATATATATATATATATATATATATATATATTGTCAAATTCATGGTTTTTTTAATCTAAAAAATAATAGTTTTTTTGCTGGTGGAGTTTCAACTAAACAGTTTTGGACAGACATATTTTTAAATCCATAATAAAATCATTTAATTGATTTTTTCTGGCTATATCGATTGTGGATTCATGCTCCATCAAGAAAAGTCCCCAATATTTGACGACCCAACACTTAGTACAATATCCATTTAATTAAGCCAGGTTAACGAATTGAGAATCATGTTAAATCTTCTATAATTCAAATGGTTTATGAAATTAAAATATCATATCAATTATTATTATTACTTAATAATTATGAAATTAAAACATTTTATAGATAGATTATATGCGTTGAGATATGTGGACATGGATTGGATATAATTCGAGAGAGATGAAATTTTACTTGTTCATTTATATTTATAAAGTATGTTTTTCAGGGATTGAGTTTTCTCGTATAAGAAAATATAAACCATTATCTTTAAAATGTAAACAAATACACAACTACTTGCCTTTATAATTTAAAATATTAGTAATGAAATGGATTTTAAATTAATATTTTTCCTTTTAATCGATTGTGAGGGGGGAAATTCCAATACTTTTCATAAATATTCATTAATTAATGTCACATTCATTGTATACAAGTCATGTGTGCGCGTGTGCGCCACTCTACTGCCATAAATTTCTTTTTGCATTTTTAGGAATAATCCTTGAGTGGAGCATCGCCTTCAACGATGCTTATTATCACGAGCATGCTCTGCTAATGGAGATTGTTATTTTTTCATGCCTTGGTCATTAATTTATTGAGTCACGGATGGTCACAGCTAATTATTTATATTAAAATTATTATTTCAATAAATATTAAATTTTTTTAAATATTGAGCTTGATTGAATGATTATTGTAATTAAAAAATTATTATAGTCAATTATATTAAATAGATTTTATTATCTAATTTAAAATTTAGATTTTGTTTAACTTCGAATCATAAATTGTTTTGGACCAACTTTCTTATTTTTGAAAAAAAATACGAGCTAATTAACCTCTAGCTTGGTTCAGGGCACCTAATCAATTAATTAATCAATGCGACAATTACTTTATTTTAAGTTAATCATAACTTAATAATTATGAGGTAAATTATACATTTTACAATATTTTAAAATTAAAAAAATTTAAAAGCCACCTATTTTTCCAAAAATAATCCCACATTAAACTATATATATATAGAGAGAGAGTAAGTAATGGTTGTGGATGAAAATGCATGACGTGGCATAAATCCATTATCCACCATAAAGAAGCAAAGAAATAGTCAAATTAAAGACCCCACGCCATTATTCTATTAAGATTAAGCTTCTATCTCTGTCTCTAATGTCGCTATAAATCTCCCCACGCCCAGCTGGAAATCCACGAGTTGCTTTCTACATGATATACCATTTTCCTCTCATTGTTATAATTGAGAGCTTCAAGGGTTCTAATTTTTATTTTTGGATTTTTTTTAAATATTTTCTTTAAAATTATATCAAATTGATAAATTCTCTATTTTTTTTTCAATGTAAACCAAATTCACAATTGAAATTTAGCCCTAATGCATTATAACTTCATTAACAATTGAGCTTCACATCTTTTGATATTATATATGTATATAATATTAGTTTTTTTCATTAACAAATATCAGATTGTATTTATATTTAATTATAATATGTTTTTATAAATAAATAATATATATGTATATATAAGAATGGAATCCTCATAAAATTGAAAATTGATGTAATATTATTCAAAGTATCGCACTTGATTACACTTTAGCTTTAACTATGGTCAGATACGTTCGCAAATACAGGCAGATTTGAATGGGATGATGAGATCTACTCTGTCTTTTGCTAAGATAATGCCATTAATACTACAGCACATAGCTTTAATTTCTGTATATCCAATTAGGGAAAAGTTTTTTGTTTTTTTTTCTTCTAAAATACAAATGAGTTTTGATTTTTTAATGTTTTCCATGATATGTTTAAGTGAAATTCTTACGTAGATTCCATAAATTAAATAATTTGGATGCGAGGAAATTTATTTTTGAAAAGTATAGTTTATAATTCTAGTTGAACGAGTAAAATTATAATTGTTTTAAACTCTTACAAAAGATGTATGATTTGATTAAAACTCGAGACCTGTTATACATATCGCAAATGTTCTGCTATCACGTCACGTCTCTTAAAGACTTAATATATTCTTGCTCCGGATGATGAGTGTGTTTTTAAAATATTTTTTTATTTAAAAATTATTGAATTTATAACATGGTTTAAACTTTTTTATATGCTAATATAAAAATAAAAAATATATTTCAAATTAAAAATATTTTTTAAAAAACATCATACATCAAATACCAAACACATGAAAAAGTCATTGCCAAATAGATTAATTGGTAGAGTCACGTAATCTTATTTTAAGAAATTTGGGACAAAATATTTTCTTGTATTTAGTATAAGAGGAACACGTGCTAATAAATTATTTAATAGATACTGTAAAAGGTTCAGATATTGTTAGTAATTTGGAGTTAATTTGTCAACACATGCCATGTGATATGAATAGGATAGTCAGCAAGATTCTTTAACGTTGACTTGATAAGGGTTGGAAGAAATATGTTTTCTCTTCATTCTATATATATTTATTTATTTTTACTTTAGGAAATTATTTAATTAGAGATACTATATAATATTATTACCATATCTTATGCCACATAATTTAAATATAAATTAATTCTTGAACTCCATACCTCTTCACACAACAAGAGACATGACTATTACTTAGTAATTATTTTTTATTTAAAAATATATTAAAATAGTATATTTTTTAAAAGATTATTTTTAATATTATCGTATAAAACAATTCAAAAAATAAATTAAATAAAAAATATAGCGTGACCGCGTAAACAAACCTATCATAATTACAAGCATTTGTTGACTGGACTAATTATTCTTTCAACAATTATTGCATTTCTTGATTAATTCTAAGTAAATAAAATATAAATATCCCATTCTACTTGGTAAAAAAATCCAACGAACAAATCCAACTAAATTCTTAAAAAAATCCTCCCAAAAAAAAGAAAAGAAAAAAAACCCTTCTTCCTGCGAGAGAGATAGAGAGAGAGAAGGATGCGAGCCATTGATGATATAAATGTATTATTCTGATGCCTTGTTAATTATTGACGGAGGTCCATATGCCCCTCTTCCCCCACCCTCTCCAGGAACCTGTAACTCTCTGTTTCTAGTCCAATTGGATATTTCCGACAGACAACACCCTACCTGATACAGACACCCCTCTCTAACACGCATCAACATTTTGATTTAACTTGAAGAATTAACGTCGAGGTTTTCTGTTGTTTGATTATCAAGACAAGTAATTTAGTTTCTTCATTATTGGTCAAAGCAGGGTGTCTCTGTTTTCTAGAGTAAAGGTTGAGTTTACTTCAAGGAAAAAACAGGACAATATAAAACAGAGAGGTAATTACAACTTGAGAGAGAATGTTTTCGTGTCCGATTTGAAGTATAAAACTCTCACCTGGATTCTTAGACTCCGGTGACCTGAAAAAGATTTGGTCTTATTTTTATAACATTGCCATTTCTTCCTTTTTCCTGCCAGCAAAGAGTTTTTATTTATTTAGTTTCTGTGTGGTGAAGATAGAGAAGAGGTAAGATTTTTTTTTTTTTTTTTTTGCCTTATATTTAGATGTCCAAATGTCAAAAATAGAATCCCCTAACATTTCTGCTTCTTTCTTTCAATAGGGAGATCATATTCCGACAATCTCTCACTCTCTCTTCCTTTCTCTCTGTTACCTCTCCTCCGGTTTGGCTCGCAGGGACAAGAGGAAAACGCCTTGACTCTGAAATTTCCTCTCCTTTTGTCCAGAATCATGTTTTTTGAAAAGGGGTCAATGCATTCAAACCTTGATTGCTTCCTTAATTGCACAACCCCACTAGTCCAATCTCAATTCCTAACAAAGGTTTGTTTTTTTTGCCTTTGATGAGTTTTTCTCCCCCTTCATATTGAGCAGTGTTTGATTGTTGACTAATTGTTTTGTTTCTGTTTATTTTGTGTTTTAGAGTGAGATTAGAAATCTAAACAGATTATGGCACCCATGGGAGAGAGACACAGTGAAGTATTTTACATTGGGTGATCTATGGAATTGTTATGATGAATGGAGTGCTTATGGGGCTGGTGTTCCTATTGTTTTGAACAATGATGAAACTTTGGTTCAGTACTATGTGCCTTATCTTTCTGCAATCCAAATTTTGACAAGCAATTCTTCAGTCAACAGTTTCAGGTATCACTTTATTCTCTTGGTTTTATGTTCCTTTTGAAAAGAATGAACTGTATGTTATGAGATCATAGAAATCTTTCAAAATCCCAGATGCACTAGTTCATTATTTATTTATTTCTGACCAACTGTTGTAACCTGCCCCCTTCGGTTTTGATTGGTGTTTTCAGGGAAGACACCGAGTCCGGTGATGGCGAAACGAGGGACTCGTTTAGCGATTCTTGGAGTGATGATAGTGGGAGTGACAAGTTATGGAGGTATGATGGATGCTCATCAGAGGAAGGACGGTCAGAGCAAGACAATCCTTGGCCTTCAAATGGTATATTGGGGCGCCCATATTTTCAGCACTTTGAGAGATCAACTCCTTATGGAAGAGTTCCCTTGATGGACAAGGTTAGTGTTTTTTTTTTTTTTGGCTCCTGTGCAAATCTTACTGCTTGCAGCTTTTCAATCTAACGTTCTCGATTTCGTTTAGGGTTTTATTCAGCTTCATTAACCCAATATTCTTCTGACTGCTCAAGGGAAAAGAAAAAATCCATTGATTCGTTGGGAATCACTCCACATCCTTTTCATGATAGGCATCTAGTAAAGAGGAAATGCAACCTTTTGACTTTTCAACAAGAAACTACAATTTCTTGAGCTGATAGATTCGTATCTTTCATTGTTAAGTTCATCATAGTGTTTCTTGAGCATATATTCACACAATTCGATAGATATTGTCTCTTTAACTCTATACTGCTGTCTGGAAGAAGAATCAAAGATACCATCAACAAAATGAGTTCAAATCTGGGTTGATTTTTAGTATTGATGATACTGTTGTTTCCTTCACATTGTTTAGAAGCTTGGATTCCAACGCACCTTCTTGGCCTTTTGCTTACAGATTAATGAATTAGCTCAACGATTTCCGGGCTTAATGTCATTGAGAAGTGTAGATCTTTCACCAGCTAGTTGGATGGCAGTTGCTTGGTTGGTTTCTCAATCTCTCTCTTACATGAACTCACACCACAAGTAATCAAACTAATGAAGTTAACTAAAGCATACACAAGGCATGATTTCCACATTTAACGTGGTGCCTGATTGTTTTCCCTGGTATTCATTTTCATGGCAAGATTCCTGATAAGCTTTGATGAACGATTCTTTTCTTATTCATCAACATGTTTATATTAATAATAGTGAATCATTTATGGTCAACTATCTACAGGTATCCAATCTATCACATTCCAATGGGAAGAACCATAAAGGACCTGTCCACATGTTTCTTGACATACCACACCCTTTCATCATCTTTTCAAGGTAACTTTTCCGCCCCCTTTCTGATCTTTATTTGGAAAGCTGTATAGGTTGATCGATTTGCTTATTCAATGCGTGTTCTCGGTACATAGATATGGATGTAGACGATGACATCGAGAGCCCAGAAAAGAAGCGAAAGGAAGAGGAGATCATCGCTCTATCTCCATTTGGTTTGGCCACTTACAAGATGCAAGGGAACTTGTGGGCCTCAGGCAATTGCGGTCGGGACCAGGAGAGGCTAGTCTCACTTTTAAGTGTGGCAGATTCATGGCTAAAGCAGCTAATGGTCCAGCACCATGATTTCAATTACTTCACTGGGATTAGGCGTGGTTAAAACCATAGCTTGAAGATTTGACCTTTTGAACCTCCAATTGACAGGGATTCATTGCTCACTAAAATCCTCCATTTTTTGTTGGGTTTCCTGCTTGATAGCATGGCATTGTGTCTGAGGAATCTAGCTAGTTCTTTCTCATAACCAAGCTCATTTTTAGCCAGTCAGTGTGGTTTGATCAGAAAATAGAGTATGTGAATCAGTCCTCTCTTGTTCTTGCTGCTGTTTAAGTGGTTAAGAGGACCTTCTGTGTAGACTGATGGATGGATGAGGTCCTTGAGGTATATAGGATTAGAGGCTCATCAACTTTGATCTTCATTTAGATTGTGTAAACTTCTCTTGAATATTATGAAATCATTGAAAATTGAGGAAATTACTGATAATTTTGCAAGCTTGCTTGTTAATTCTATTTGGTAATATGATGCGTAGTATTTTTAATAGATTGAAAATATATTAAAATAATATTTTTTAAAATTTTATATTAATACATCAAGTTCATCAATAAACTTGTAAAATGATATTATTTCAATAAAAAGAAATTGAATTATAATACTAAACGCACATGAATATGAGAATCTGTTTTTATATTATCAACTTTTTATGGATCATTATTAATTTATTTATTTTTATTATCAGACATGTTCACCATAAAATATTGGAAAATTCATACAACCCTATTCTTTAAAAATATTTACTCTTTTATTAAAATTATTTTATTAAATGATACAATAACATATGATTCATGGTTCATTAGTTAGGGGGGTGTTTGACACCGTGTTTTGAAAATATTTTTGAAAAAAAATAAAAAATAATTATTTTTATTTTTTTACTTGAAATTAAAAAAATTATGTTTTTTTTAATTCATTTTTATATGCTAATATCAAAAATAATTTTTTAAAAATAAAAAATATATTATTTTAATACATTTCTGAATGAAAAACACTTGATATATTTTTTAATTATCATTGTATCATTAAATATGATGATATTTTCCTTCTTAAAAACCTTTTCATAAAATAAATGTAAGATCATAAATTTTTTTTATAAATAAAATTAAGTTCTCGCACCTATTTATAACAATTAGGAAATTCCATTCCAAGATTAGTTCTAAAACCAAGGGGGGAGTTAGAATGCTTGCATCAACCGCAACTTCGTGATTGAGAATGATACAGAGAATATTTTTGGAAGTATTTTTTATTTTTAAAAGTTATTTTTAATATTAATATATTAAAATAATATAAAAATATTAAAAAGTTTAATTTAAAATAAAAAATAAAAATAAAAATTTATTTTTTAAAAAATATTTTTAAAATATAATATAAAACACCTTAAATAAATCAATCATCACACCCACTATAATTCTGGTTTTTTTTTTACTTTTGGAAGTGGCAATTTCCAAAACCATCAATCTAAACACTTATGGCCCATAATCACATGCCTGTACTAGTGGCTTTGTGCATGCTTCTGTGTGCTCCCATTTAAGCTCATTTAAGTGGACACCTAATCTAGCTCAATGTTTTCGACAATCAATGGCTAGGTTGAATTTAGTTGGATTTTAGGTTTTTTTTTTTTTTTTTTTTTTTGTTTAACAAGGAATTCGGTAGGGAGATGTGTCTACCTCTGTTTGTGTTTGTGGCTCAATGGATGCAATTTGTATTCTGTTTTAATTATAAATTTAAAGGTATTTGATTAATTTAAACATTTAATTTTGTATGGTTTCTATTGAAAATTTTCTTTCAAAATCTTAATTATTGATGTTGTTGTTGTTATTATATTTATATACAACTTATTTTAAAACTATGATTTTCAAACTACAAAATTCACTACAATATTAAATATATATTTAGAAGTCTGTTTGAGAGTGCGATTAAATTTATTTTTTAAAATATTTTTTTATTTAAAAATATATCATAAAAATATATTTTAAAAAAATATTTTTGACATAATCATACTAAAATAATATAAAAATATTAATTTAAAATAAAAAATACAAATAAATAATTTGTATTTATTTTTTCAAAAATATTTTAAAATATAGTGTTAAACAAACATTAAATCCTGTTTTAAATTTAAGGTTTGAGAGAGTTGTACAACCTCAACCCTAACCTAAAAATGACTTTGGTCCAAGAATGATATTTGCTAAATCCCGACTTAATCTATTTTTTTTCATTTTTTTATTATAAAATAATATGAATTTATTTTAAAATTATCCCATAAACATATATATATTTTTATTTTTTCAATTATACACATTAATATTCCTCGTGTCTCTTCTATCTCGGAAACATTACCTAAATGCAACTCAAATCTCATAATTCACATGCTAGTAGGTTATCTCATTCTACATGAAATATCATCTACATATTTCTAATATTTTAGATATTAAAGTTTGAATATGGGGTTGTGGATAGTATAGTTTTCAAAGATATCTGAGGCATGAATTTCTTTATTTTTTGAGCGACAAATTAATGCAGGTGACGTTCAGTCTCTGAGGATTAGTGGGAAAGAACACCCAACTCGTATGGCACTCTTCAAAGTCCCTAGATCTTGCCTCTAGGGAGTGATTTTCAGCCTCATGAATGGAGTATTTTCGTTGGAAATTGCAAGCTAGATCACTTTCAAATCGCCCTATACATCACGTCCATGTCTGGCTTACGATCACAACCAATATGCTCGAGCCATACGCCCTCATGCACTTGTCACTGACTTGTCAAAAACATATGAACTCTATTGCTAGCATGCTGCCATATGGATAGCAGCTAGCTTCTATGTTCTTTAGTGCCATCAACTTGTTTTCCACTTTGTGATTAGTCATTTGCTTTATCCATTTTATTAATATAAATTACATGGTATTGAAATTTTATTGATCTAGAAATTACGAGTTTCACAATCTTCATTCTATTTGATAAAAATTAAATAAAAGATAATATAGATCTGTGTATAAATTTTAAATCTAAAGAATTTTTACTTAAAAAAATATGTTATAGAATAATATAACTACATACTAGTATTTCATTTAAGTTAGATGATTCATTTACATTTAGTTCAAAATCATAATTTTCTTTCATAGCTTATGCACACAAATAACATCGATTGATCTCAAAAGTGCAACCACCAAGCCCATGTTTATAGATTTATAAACAATTAACTAGGGTTTTGGCCCCGATGGAATGCCACCTGCCAGCAACATCACTAGCTTGTACACTAGGGTTTTGGCCCCTCTGGAAATGCCACCTTCCAGCAACATCGCTAGCTTGTACACTAGGGTTTCCTCTACTGTCAAAAGATGGCAGGAACAGATTGGTTGTATATATGTCACTTAGATTGTATTTGGAAAATGAAGTCATCTTATACTTATACATCATATACGTAAATACCACAGCCCCACTTAATTTGGCATGATAGCAATATGACCAAACGTATAATATATGATGATAAAAGCTAACTAGCTTTATTAATTGTAAAATTATATTTATAATATTGTAGAGTAATTAATTAGAAGTCTAATATAATATTCTAAATACCTAGAACACTCTGACTATTTATATAAAAGTTGTCCCACAAAACTGATATAATTAAAAGAGTCCAAAAATAAATAGGAAAAACTAATTAAAATCTGAAAATATCAAGGAAATTAACTAAAACAAGCAAAGCAACAACTCACGAGTCCAATAATCCAATAAAATGCAAAGCTATTATTAAAAATTCCCGTGAAATCCTCTAAAAAAATTGAATCTCAATCAATGGGTTGAGATATAATATTGAAAGGCTCAATATGATAGGGTGGCCACTTTTCTTGTTTATTTTACATAATATAATGGGATCTTATCCCATTAATAAGCTCAATTTGGATTGTTTTTCTAAATATAATATCTCCAAGTTGATAAAAAGAGCTAACAATGTGAAAAACATTTCTAGGTGCCCCATGACTCTTGATGATGAAGGGCCTGTTTGGGAGAGCTGTTGTGGTAGCTTTTCAAAGTGTTTTTTATGCCGAAATATATTAAAATGATGTTTTTTTTTTTAAATTATTTTTGATATCAGCATATCAAAATGATTTAGAAACACCAAAATATATTCAATTAAAATAAAAAATAATTTTTTTTTTTAATAAAAAGCTGTGGCGTGGCGGGTGAAACGCCGCGCCAAACAGCTTCGAAGTGGTGTCAATTACTTTAATGCAACCAACAAGAGGATCCATGCTTCATATTATATAATTAGAGGATAATATTTTCAATCAATTAGATTGATGTTTTTCTATATAATATCTATTTAAAAGTGTGGTTATAATTTTTTTTTAAATATTTTTTGTTTAGAAATATATTAAAATAATATATTTTTTATTTTTTAAAATTGAAATGGTTTTTGAAATGTAGTTATAGATAGAGTTTTAAAGGGGGGCAGATTTTGATTAAAAAAGATTCTGCTGGCGTACCTTATCTTCAATAATTAACTTGGATTCAAGCCATCAAATCCTCATGTTGAATTGAAACAATTATTACCTACGCTTCTCTCGTCCTTCTAGGCTACTTAATCAATGAATGGAGTCATGGGGTTTGGGGGAAGTGTAGACTCCGATCTCCAGATGAACTCTTCCCCAAAAGCTACAAAAAGGTCGATAGATTGATCGTGTCTCATGTTTTTATAGTTTTATTTGCTAATAATATGCTAAGAATCTTCTTAGGTTAGGTATGTTTTCACCACGTAAGCAACCTTCTTTGTCGCAGGATGTCATGCGATTATTTTCGGTTTAATTTGATTTTTATTTATAAGAATAATCAAATTAAAATAATTGAAGAGAAGAAATCTGTTCAAACTAATTTTTTTTAAATATAATTTATATTATTCTCTAGTACACCCTCAAGTAAAAATTCTTTGAACTTGAAACTTGCACAGAGTCACATTAATTAATACTTAATTTTTATTAAATAGAATAAAGATGTTGAGATTTGAATTTGGAATTTCATTGAAGAAAAGAAACTAGAACTGAAATCTGTTTAAACCAACTTGTATTAGTTTGTTTTTTATATAAAAAATCAAGAAATAGTGTATTGTTTTTTGGGTTTTTTTTTAAGTTTTATGATGGTCATTAACTAAGTTTTTCTCTTTTTTCATTTCACTTAAATAAAATCAAACAAAAAAATTTGAATCGAATAAGTTCGGTTATAGTTTACTGGTTTTAGAATAAAAAGTTTTTTTTTATAGTATATATATATATTTTTTTATTTGAATCAGTTCGGTTATAATTAACTAGTTTTGCCCATAAAAAACTTAAACCAAATTGGATAAGAAAATTTTAAAAATATTCTAATAGGATTAATCAATTTTTTTAAATAATTTAGTTTTTATCAATTAATTTTTTTTCCTTTTTTCGATTTTTTTTTTTCAAACTGAAACTAATAAATCTGTGCATCAATTTCATGCCAATTCAACGGGTTTTACATCATCCAAGACGTAAGCCTCTCTCTAAAACCTTCCAATGTCACGGCCAATGATAGAGGTGTAAGAGATTTTACATCATCCAAGACGTCAAGCTCCGGTTCATAACTCTCTCTCTCCTCTCTCTCTCTCCTCTTTCCCCCAAAATGTCAAACATGCACAAGTTTTTCAAGAGAATCCTGACCCTTGATCCATCTCGTCAATGGAGATATTAATTATCAAGATAATTCATAATTAATTTAAGACTTTATTTCACAAAGAATAGCTTTACGCTTCTTATTTATCTTATTTTAGTTGGAAGCTATGGATAATATACAAAGTATTTGTTAAATTGCAGCCCTTTTTTTTTACTTGGTCAAGTTTAAATTATAAATCCAATTATTATAATTATTTTTTAATTCAACTAAATGACTGTTTGGAAATGTGGTTTAGGTTGTTTTTTTAAAGTGTTTTTTATTTTAAAATATATCAAAATCATATTTTTATTTATTTATTGAAAAATATTCTAAAATCACAAAAATATTTAATTTAAAGTAAAAAATAAAAATATAATTATTTTTAAAATATTTTTTTAAATGAAATACCAAACAAGGTTGAAGGGATGATATTCGAAAAACTTCAAACTGTTCATAGTGGTCTGAATCCCACAGTGATATGAGAGTGGGTTTATAGTAGATTAAAAATGGGCTCTCTCTTACAGTGATCATAAGCCCATCTAAATAACTAAAATGGGCCAGTAATTGCCGAGACAAAAAACAAAAGCAAAGCCCATGGACAATTAACAACTAGGCCTTGTCCAGAAACAATTCGAATAGAATCACCATTTCTCTTGTTTTTTTTTTTTTTTGCCCCACGACATTCCTTCTAGTCTCTGTAATCTTATACAGTGCCCATTACATGTTTGTTAAAACTCTCAGCTGAAACTCTTTTTTTATGGGTTGTGATTTCTCATTTCCTTTCAGAACTGCACAGCAGCACAAAGTTATGTATTTTAAGTGACTATTTGTTAAAGTGTTTTTTGTTTAGAAATATATTAAAATGATTTAAAAAAATATAATTTATTTTTAATATAATTACATGAAAATAATCTAAAATCACTAAAATTATTGAATTTCAAGTAATAAATAAATTTTTTTTAATTTTTTTAAAATATTTTTGAAAAAAAAAGCCAACCACGAGAGTTAAAAACCAGCAATCCACCGTGATCGAAAGATTGTCAAATAAACTAATCAAGACATGTATCAATTAATCATAAAAAATAATAGAGAATCATGTGATGGAAAAGGAGAGGAGAAAAATCATGCCATTTAGGCCTTGTTCTAAACAATGTATCATGGTTGACGGCCACCACCGACATGGGGTGATGGTCATTCATGGCGTGAAGCGGTCATCATGCATGAGGTGGTCGGTGGCCACTTTCTCATGCCCAGATAGAGTGCTCTTTTATTTTTATTTTTATTTTTTTAAAAAGCAATTCTAATATTAACGATTCATTTTCTCCGCGCTCTGCTACATAAAAACTGAATTTAAAAAAATAAAAAACAAATGTTAAAAATGTGTTTTTTTTTTTTTTATAATAAGAAGAATTTTATTAGCATAATAAAACATAATTTGACATGAAGAGTAAATGAAAATAATTAAAGGATAAACGTATAAATATTATATATATAGTTTTTTTTTTTTACACCTTTCAATTTTTAGTTTGGTTTTGATTTTTTAATTATTTCAGTTTTTTTGGGACTTTTTTTTATCTTATTTATTTGCATGTACTTTAGTTTTTATTTTTAATTGCTATTATTTTGTTATTGTGATTTTATTTTTATTCAATTTAATCTTCAAATTTTTTTATTTATGCTGATAATTATTTTTACATTTAAAATAAATTATGAACAATAATTTAGAATTAATAAAATATTAAAGGATAAAATACATTTATTTGTTACATAAATGAATGTTCGTACACACAGTTAATGACCTGAAATTATTACAATTCACAGGGGACCAGATCTAATGTAGACTACTAGACGAGTCATAGCTTCTGTGCGACCGATACACAAATGACAGCATTAATTGCTTATAGCAGCATGAACGATGGCAACCATTAATAAGGTTTTTGTTACCAAAACTCCAAAAAGACGTGTCGAGTGTACCGTGAATTGAATTTGTTTTGTTTTATATAAATTTATAGGGAGATTATATATTTAAAAAGTTAATCTATATTGATTTGAATTGATTTAATATATTATTATTTTTTAAAATATCAACTTGATTTTTTAATGAAAATATATTTTCATTAATTTTTCTTTTTATTTTTCAATTCGTCAAGTTAGTCGAGTTATATTAGTTCAATTCTTTTTTTTTTATTTATGTTTGAAATTTAAATTGCACAATTCTTAATAATTTTATTTTTGAATTTGAACTAATTTTTTTAATTAATATATTAAATTATATATATACACATAAATAAATTAATCCCAGAACCTAAGATAAGCTGCATTATTGTTTGATTGTTTTTTATTTTCTAAGTTCAAAATTTTTTTACACTGGATTTTCAAGAAAAAAACTTTTTTTGGTCTACGGGGTGTACTTTATGGTGTAATTTTACACCGCAGTTAAAAACCTCTTTTTTTATATATGGATGTACTTTACAATGTAATTTTACACCGTAAAAAAAGTTCTATTTTATCTGCAGGTGTACTTTACAATGTAAATTTACACTGAGAAAGCTAAAATAAAATAATTGTTAAATTATTTTTTATATTTTGTCCGAATACCAACCGATAATCGTAAATTGGTTACGATATCCAATTTTTTGTTCAAAATATGTGAAAGATGCAACATATATTTTTTTTATGAAAAATATGCATGGAAAAATTTTGGAATTCAACCGTATGCACGAAAACAAACACATTTTTTTATTTTGTTTTTTTAAATGTATTTTTTGTTATTTTTTTTTTAAAATCTGGGCCTGGCTTGGCCCGGCTAAATGGGCCGGGCCAACTGAGGTTGACCAAAGGCCCACATGACAAATGTGGGCTGGATTGGACTGTCCAGCCCTGATGGGCCGAGAGGCCCATCAACCTTGGAAGTTGGGCCGGGAACTGAACCCGGCCCAAATGACCTAACAGGGGAGTGAATTCTTCACTCCTTAGCGCGAAGAAGAAGACAGTGAACAGTAAAATGGTCGAACACGACGAGAGGTTTACCTGCTAATTTCACCGGGTAGAGGAGTTACAAGTGGTTCTCCCTATCGTGATGGTATCGAAAATGGCAGCCTGTGGTGGCCGAGAAGAGGATTGGAAGTGGGCTGCTTCATGATGGTGCAACTGCCGCGGATGGTGCTGCTTCGCTGGAGGCCACGACTAGGTGGCTTGTGCTGCAGAGGAGCTTCTGGAAGTGCTGTCGGAGGAAAGAGAGAGAGGAGGTCGACGTTGTCACTAGTTTAGAGAGAGAGAGGCATCATCGAGGAGAGAGAAGAAGAGCATGGCAGGGGAGAGAAAAGGGCAGCTGCTGCATGGCTTGCGAGGATGAAGAAGAGAGGGAGAAACGCCAGAGGTGGTGGCTTTCTGAGGATGAAGAAGATAGGGAGAGGCGCCAGAGGTGGTGGCTTCCCGAGTATGAAACAGAGAGGGAGAGACGCCGTGGTGCAATAGCTGGGAGGACTGTCGTCGGGGTTGACGAAGGTGACGGGCTACTGCGAGCGTGTTCTTCCCGTGTGTTTTTTTTAGTTTAAATGGTTCCCCCGGTCATAAATTGCTCTGTTTTCAACCCGGTTTCATCCCCATCTCGAAATTTTCTCCCCTGTAAAATCTCTTTCGTTCCCTTTGTGTTTTTTTTTGTTTTTTCGCCTCCGTTCCCCATGACAAACCTTCACTGTCAAAATATTTCCCCTCCCCTGTGTTATTACCCTAGTTTCACGATGAACTTTCGCTGTCCCCAAAATTTTCTCCCTTGTTTTTCCCAGTTTCAGCCCCTCGGTTTCAAAACTTTCTCTTAGTGTCCTCCCCCCCATGACATTGTATTTTCTCCTCCCATTTATAGGCGAAGAAAGCATGCACAGGTCATGGGGGTGATGTCCAAGACATGGTAAATTTTGCAGGGCATGGTTGAGTTATGGTGAGAGGTGTGGGCTGGTGGCATGGTGGAAAGCATGGCACTGGTGATCTTGCGTTCAGCAAGAGTGGGCTGGAGAAATAGTTGCAGCATGACTTTGGCAGAAGTGTTTTTTTTTTAATAATAATAAAATGGGCTGGAAAAAAAAGGGTTGATACAAAAAGAATTTTTTGACAGGAAGAATGATGTTTTTATCCTTGATTTTGGCTCCTGATTTCACCCGTAAAGTTTCATCTTCGAAAAATCCGATCTTCTCAATTTAACCTAGATTACATTTTCAAAATTAATTTCTCAGCAATTAAGCCCTTGATAAAATTAATTTGACCCATTTAAAGTATAATTAAGCCTTTCCGCTTAATTAAATGCTTCAATTGGGCTCTCAATTAATTCCGAAGAGTTTCGTCACTGAAAATCTCAATCTTCTCAATTTAACCCAGATTAAGCTTTCAAACTTAATTTCTCACTAATTAAACCCTTAATAAAATTAATTTGATCCATTTAAAGTATAACTAAGCTCTTGTACTTAATTAAATCATTCAATTAAGCTCTTAATTAATTCTAAAGACTAATTACACTTTAAATCGGTTGACGATTAAATCAAATTGGCCCATAAAAATATAATTATGTCTTTCGACTTAAATTTTATGCAGATTTATCCAATAATGAATCATGTTAGTCTCGAATTTGCATTTTTCTTCATTTCTAGGCAAAAAAAAAGTACGATCGGGCCTCCGAAAACATCCAAAATTTCCACATTAATTTTTCTGTCGACACCAGCCTCTTTTATTTTATTTTTGTTATTTTTTGATATATTTTGGGGAATCACCCAAAAATGGGGTGGTGACAATAATATATGCTATTTTCAAATATCCTTGCTTAACTATTGCACAACACAAAACTTATTTCTGCACATTATAAAATAAACTAAAAGAGATTAAACTTTCATTGTAGATTATGAGTGAAAATACTATGGATTATAATAGTATATTTTTGGATCGATTTGGTTCGGTTGGGTCACCAGTTTATTGATTTTTTTATATTTCTTTGCACAATAAAATAATTATTTTATCTCTTGAAAAAGACAAAAAAAAATAGTTGCTACTACAAGAATTTTACATTATTTGAAAATAGCTGAATACTTATCTGCCCCCCAAATAAGACAAAATTAAAGAGTTTGTTGTAGGGGTGTTCTAGTAATATACCCATTTTTTTTTTGCCTAATAATGTGCGCTTGTGTGACACACGCGACCGATAGTATTCGGCCTCACGCTCGTTTTAGGTAGCGGGTGCAGAGTTGGTCAGTGGCTATATTTGTGGATCGATTTGGTTCAGTTGAGTCGTTAGTTTATTAATTTTTTTATATTTCTTTGCACAATAAAATAATTATTTTATCCCTCGAAAAAAGACAAAAAAAATAGTTGCTGCTACAAGAATTTTATGTTATTTGAAAATAGCTTAATACTAATTTGCCCCCCAAATAAGACAAAAGTAAAGAGTTTGTTGTAGGGGTGGTCTAGTAATATACCCATTAAATTTTTTTTGGCCTAATATTGTGCGCTTGTGTGACACACGCGATCAATAGTATTCGGCTTCATGCTCGCTTCAGGTAGCGGGTGCAAAGTTGGTCAGTGGCTGCAAATATCCTTCCAGTGTCTCACTCGATGTGCCATCGTATACTCTTCCTCTTGGCGTGGCACGTTATGGCCCACGGTGGTTGGATTTGTAACGGTGGTCAGTTGAACATTTTTTTTCCTATTTTCTCTCTCGCATGCAAAAGTACAGTGCAAGCCCCTAGTTTTATGGTAGTTTTATTTCAATTTCTTATTTTTTAATTGTTTTGCATGGTCTTGATTTATGTTATATAGGATTTGATTTGTTTCAATTGGATCCTTCGATTGAAATTGATTATATATATAGGTTTTGTAACTAGCGTAAAATTCATAACCGTATAAGTGTACTGATCGGGATAATTATATTCGTACGTATGTATATAGTATATAGGGTACGTACGTGACAATCTGTAACCAGGTAAAAATATGTACTAGAATATATGGTATGTACGTAATTGGTGTTTATGTACGTGAATGTTGGGATTAAATAATGTACGTAAAAAAAAAAAAAATTTAGGAAAAAAAAAATAAATTTTAGATGAATTAATTAGTAAATCCTTTGTATATGTAATAAGTATAAATTATAGTATGTAAAATGATGATAGCCAAAAATAACAATAATAATAATAATAAAACAATATATATACCTAAATGAATTGCCTTGAAATTCATCATAATTTAAGCCTAATTTAACTTGCATTTCACCATAACTCATTGACACATGGCATAAGCATGAAATGTAAAAGATATTTAAATAAGGCAAATATGTGGGAGAAGGAGACATTTTTTGTTATCTCCCGTAACCCTACAAGAAAGAAAAAAAAAAGAGTGAAAGAGAAGGGAAAAAGGGAAGAAGAAGAAAGGAAAAGCTAAAAAGATTTTGGGGAAAACTTAATCTATGTAAGTAGGTTTCATTTATTTTTGTTTGTATATGCTTTCCATTTTTTTTGTGAGTTGTTTAATTAATTTCAAATGTGATTATGATGGTTTTGTAATGAGTTTGACTCTTGATGTTGATGATGGATGGTTAAGCATGCATGATGAAAAGTGTGCTTGGTGTGAAAATTCTGAATTTCTTTTAGGGATGGAAAAACCCGAATTTGGGGTGAATTATTTCGGGATCTTGGAGTGAGTTTTAGGAAAAATGAAAAGCATGAAAGTTGTGGATATATATGTCTACTACATCCCTGTGAAATTTCATAATTTTTAGAAAAATATACATGTAGTTATGACTGATATGGCGTGGGTTGCTCAAATGGATACCTGCTGGAAAAATATTTCCTGTCCGAAATTTTGTGTGAATTATTTCGGGATCTTGGAGTGAGTTTTAGGAAAATTTCAAAGAATGAAAGTTGTGTATGTATATGTCTACTACATCCCTGTGAAATTTCATAATTTTTAGAAAAATATACATGTAGTTATGACTGATATGGCGTGGGTTGCTCAAATGGATACCTGCTGGAAAAATATTTTCTGTCCGAAATTTTGTGTGAATTATTTCGGGATCTTGGAGTGAGTTTTAGGAAAATTTCAAAGAATGAAAGTTGTGTATATATATGTCTACTACATTCCTGTGAAATTTCGTAATTTTTAGAAAAATATACATGGAGTTATGACTGATATGACGTGGGTTGCTCAAATGGATACCTGCTGGAAAAAATATTTTCCATCCGAAATTGTGTGTGAGTTATTTCGAGATCTTAGAGTGATTGTTAGGAAAAATACAAAGAAGAAAAGTTGTTGACCTATATGTATACTATTTCTCCTTAAAATTTCGTAATTTTTAGATATATATTTATAAAATTAAGTGGGCTTAGATTTAGATGAATGTGGGCATGAAATAAACCCATGGACTTAACCTAAAACATATGGGCTTGAAGAAAAAAAAAATGTGTGGATTCTATTAAATGGACTTAAGTTAAAACAAGATGGACTTAAACTTATAACTAAGGTGGACTTAGATCAAAACAAATGGATTTGGGCTTGGGTTAAAAGAAATGAGTTTAAACTAAGATAAAGTTAATAAACTTGGATCAAGCTAATGGGCCTAGAATAAACTAAATGAACTTGGGCTACAAGTAAAAAGCTTGGTTTGAAAAATAGATGGGCTAAGATTAAAAGAAATGAGCTTTGACAAAATAAATAAATAAATTTATTCTTTTAATAAGGGAAATATTTAAATCTTAATATTAATGGAATTAATGAACAATATTAATGAGCGGAGGTTGTGTTCCCGCTATGAGTACCATGATTGGTATGTGAACGATGGATGAATCCCGAGTGTGAGTTGGACCGTGAGAATGGTTTGAGAAATACAAATTGGTACCTGAGTTGTTTGAATGTGATTAAACATGTCATCACGTGCATCACGTGCATTGGGGGGAATTAATTTGAGAGAAATCATTGAGTCTTGAATTGACACGGTTTGATAACCGAATTGAGTGGAATGGGTAATAGCAAGGAATCCATAGTGCGAGCTCTATTTACTAACACCGTTAAGCGAGGGATAATTCCGCTAACCGTGGCTACAACGAGGGATAATGCCGTTGCGAGCAGTAGGTGATATTGAGATCACTGAGAGAAAGTAATAGAGTAGTAGGTGATAACATGATCACCGAGTGATAGTGCGCACGGACTTGCATATACCTAGGGTACCCGGATTAAAATAGATGAAAATGTGGGAAACACAAAAGCATTGCATATCACGTGCATCACCCTACTTACCGAGCTTTGGCTCATTCTGTTATTGTATTTGTGTGTTGTTCAGGCAAGGGTAAGGTTAAGCTGATCGGGGATGCTACCGGTTCTCGCTAAAAAAGGCTTATGTGTCACTGATAAAAATTAGGAATATCTTTTGTGGAAAAAAAAAAGTACGAGCCTAATTTGTAAATTAAATATCTAGGCATTTTGAGTATTTTGTAAATTATAGAATTGTTCTAAGGATGTTGTAAATTATCCCGTACGTTTTCAACAGTGTAGTTATCTATGTATTTTGTTGTTTATGATGGAGGAAATAGGGGACTTAGTCCCAACAGTGTGGCGAACCTGGTCACGCCAGTTAGGTAACTAGCAAGGGAGCTAGGGGCGTCACAGGTTTCAATTTGATCCCCATTCTTTTAATTTCTGGATTGGTTCTAAATCTATTAATATATTCGGTACAGAAGTTTTGATTTTTTGAATTATGTCTTTTATTTGAAATTGATAATATATTGGGTTTTCATTTCGATCCATATACTTTTAATTTTTTATTTTAATTCCTCTATTTTTTTTTATATTTTTGAAATAGTTCATATTTTTGTCCATGCTTATATATGTGTTGTTCTTAGCTTTGACTTTTAGTTTTTATTTTTTTTTAAAATTGAATTTTAGATTGTGTTTATGATCATTTGAAAATTGATATATTTTTTTTTCTCTTTGTTATTTCTTTTGGTTTTTTATTAGTTTTATTTTTAATTTTCAAGTCAAATGTTTTTTTTTTCAGCTGATAATTTTTTTTTTGTTTGCTCTTTTGTTAATGTTTTTAGACTCTTTTTAGTCTTTGATTTTTTTCATTATTAACGCAATAATAATAATAATTATTTTAGTTTTTTTTCCTTAGCTACTCTTTTATTATTTTTTTGAGTTTTTTTTATCAGGGTAATTTAATAATTTTTATTATTTTGACAGTAATAGTAATGATAAATTTAGATGTTAAGATTTCTATGTTGCTGTTGTTATAATAAGGTGCGTTGATATATTTAATTATATTAAACTTTGCTTGTATAGATACCATATTTTATTTGTAAACAACCAAATTTTGCCAATTATTTTAATTCCAATAATTATAAAAATTGTAATTAGTTTATTATATACTATGAACTATTATATACCACTGTGGTATTAGTTAATTATTCACAATGACCGCGTGACTGATAAAAATGGAGGCTTTCTCACCAATGATTAAAATTACATTCAGTAATCCTTCCATACTAAAAGAAAACCGACCTTAGCTCAGATGGTAGAGCGGAGGACTGTAGTGGGTGAATTCCTAATAGCTATCCTTAGGTCGCTGGTTCGAATCCGGCAGGTCGGAATTTATTTTTATTCTTACCTGAACTTGGTCCAGGCTAGGTATCCGCATAACAAGCTGGTCAGGATTCGAGCCTTGCTTATCCATTGTTATTATGTTTTAAAAAAAATTAAATTTTTTATTTTAATTAAATTTTTAATGTTTTTAGATTATTTTAATATGAAAAATAATTTTTTTAAATAAAAAATACTTTGAAAAAGAATATCTACCCCCACTTCAATTATCTAGAAACAAACATGGCCATTTGTTTTTAATTTGAAAGATTACAATTATTAATATAATTATTAAATTCAGCCTATAATTATTAAATTCAGCCTGGGTATTCCAATCGATTGGCAACCTTAAACTTAATTAATTAAATTATTTAGAATATTGAATCGGTCAACCTTGATTGATGATAGGATGGTTTAACATAAAACTATGAGATTGACCGTACCCAATTAGAAGTTTAAAAAATCAAAATATTTTTGTTTAACAAAAATATTAAACCTAAATTGGTTTAATAACCCGCAAGTTTATCTTTCTATTTAATAACTTGACCTCTAAATCGAGCAAGCCTATGAAAGAATCTAACAACTATAATAATTAACTGTTTTTCAACTATAAACTTCAATTAAGGAGACAAGATCCACATGGAGACAAGGTGGTTGATCATAGGAAACAAGTGAGGAAGTGCATCATGTACCAAATATGAATCACATTCTAGATCCATTATAGTTTAAATTTTTAGATGAGATAATTTTTTAATATATTATTAAAATTTTATTGATTTAATAGTCACGAGTTCAAATTTTATCATTTTTATTCTATTTAATAAAATCAAATACAAGTTAATGCGAGTCTATATAAATTTTAAGTTAAAAAAACTTGCATTTAAAGAATATATTCAATAATAATATAAATATATCTTACCTAATAAAATAAATATATTATTAAAGCCTTTATAAGATCAAATCTCATCAATTTTTTTTATTATATTTAATAAAATAAAATATAAAATAATACGAGTTTATATAAAATTTTCAAGTTAAAAAATGTTTTATCTAAAAAAATATATTAAAAAATAATATAAATATATCTTACCGTTACCGTAAAATGGGAGGTAGGATGGTTTCAAATCCCTAAAAGAAAACAATCTTTAATCATCAGAACATGTCCCACCTTCTTCCCCTAATAAATAAATAAATAAATAAATATGAGTGGTCTTTAGTGTCCACGTACTCCTTACCAGTTGTAGCCTCACACCAAAACTACTTGTTAAGATGCCACAGCTGTCCGTTGACGGAAAATGTATTCCAATTTTTTACTCTATAAAACAATATTAAATCCCTGCACATCTCTCTCGCTGACTCCTAACAATGTCGGGTCATGTAGCAGTCTTTGCCTTCCCTTTCGGCACCCATGCCGCTCCATTACTCGCCGTCATCCGCCGCCTAGCCACTTCCTCTCCAAGCACGCACTTCTCCTTCTTCAGTACCCAACAATCCAACAGTTCCATCTTCTCTGTTGACAAGCAAAACATGAATATTATGCAGCCCAACATCAAAGCATACGACGTGTCGGATGGTGTCCCTGAGGGCCACGTGCTTTCTGGGAATCCCCAGGAGCGCATTGAGCTTTTCATGAAGTCAGCTCGTGAGAGCCTCGAGAAGGCCATGGAGGTAGCTGTGTCAGAGACAGGGAGGAGAGTGAGTTGTCTGGTGAGTGATGCCTTCTTCTGGTTCGCTTGTGAGATGGCGGAGGAGATCGGGGTGGATTGGCTGCCCTTTTGGACTGCAGGACCTAACTCACTCGCTGCTCATGTTTACACTGATCTCATCAGGGAGACTTTTGGAGTTGGAGGTACAGTCCCATAGTGATTATAATTAAATTATTTTTCTTGCCAAAATTTGTTAGATTAGTATAAAATCACATTTCAGCTCTCACCAAACAGTTTAATCTTTTTAATTAAAATAATTATTTAATAGATTATTAGAAGTATCAAAACAAGTAATTTTGTTCATAGCACTTGTTCATGATGATTTTTCTCCAATACATGACCTATATCCTTGTCCCTTGGATCATGAGTCAACATTCATGGAGTTTTAAAATAGTGCTAGCTGCCTTAATTGGAGCCAAATCAAGAACATTGGAAATAAGTACAAAATGTACAGGGATAGTTAATATTAATCTCAATTTCCTGGGAGAGATTACAATTTATTTGTGTAAATCTAGGTATGGTAAGGCGTGAAGATGAAACAATGAGTTTAATTCAAGGAATGTCCAAAATCCGAACCTGTGATTTGCCGGAAGGAGTGCTATTTGGAAACACAGAATCATTCTTTTCAATCATGCTACATAAAATGGGAAAAGCCTTGCCGCGAGCAGCTGCAGTCTTCATCAATTCGTTTGAAGAGTTAGACCTTGGCATAACAGAGGACTTGAAGTCTAAATTCAGGAAATTTCTCAACATCGGACCCTTCAATTTAATTTCAAAACCACCTCCCGTGGCAGACACACATGGCTGCATAACATGGCTTGACAAGCAAAAACTTGCTTCGGTAGCATATGTTAGCTTTGGCTCCGTCGCAACACCACCACCACATGAACTTGTGGCACTAGCCGAGGCCTTGGAAACAAGTGAGATACCGTTTATTTGGTCACTTAAGGACAACTCAAAGGTACAGTTGCCCCATGGATTCTTGGACAGAACCTCCTCACAGGGACTTGTGGTACCATGGAGTCCTCAATCGGAAGTTTTGGCGCACGGAGCAGTTGGGGTGTTTGTGACTCATTGTGGATGGAATTCACTGCTAGAGAGTATAGCCGGAGGCGTGCCTATGATTTGCAGACCATTTTTTGGCGATCAAAGGCTCAATGGATGCATGATTGAGGATGTGTGGGAGGTTGGTCTCAAGGTTGAGGATGGAGTCTTTACAAAGCATGGAGTGGTAAGTAGCTTGAATAAAATTCTTTCACAGGTGGAGGGGAAGAAAATGAGGGAGAATATAAGAGCACTTGAACAACTCGCAAAGAAAGCCATTGGATCAAATGGGAGCTCCATCAATAATTTTATTGCTTTGTCAAATCTAATGTTAAATACAAAAATGTAGTTAAACTCAAGGGTGTTAATTCCGTTTTGATTTTTTATTAATACAGAATATTTTGGTTTTGAAATATTTTGGTGTGCCGTTTTGAGGTTATACAGTTCATGTATAATTGATTAATTATATATGTGAAGAAACTTAAAAAGCAAAAAAATTAAATATAATTTTTATTTTTTATAAAATCAAAGTTGAAAATAATTTTTTTTATAAATTAAATATAGTTAAATATATATTTTTTAATTTTTATTGTTTTAATTTTGCATTTTCAATATATATATATATATATATTAAGTATTACAATTACATCATACATCAATTATCTTGGCTTGTCTAGGAAGTGGGAGATAAGCGGTGCGCAGGAGATGAATGTTTTGCTTGTAGTCGAAATGGAATAGACAGCATGATCTTGGGGTGTTTCGGTCAAGATTGGGCTGAAATTTCTGATATAGGCTAAAATTTAAACCGTGATAAAAATGATACCGTTTTTTCTCGTTTTTTTTACTAGTATGAAACGTTTCGGCCGAAACAGAATGAATTTAACAACCCTGGTTAAACTATGTCTTTGTAAGAACCACTATTTATATATGAGTTTGAGTATGCCATTTCTGAAGTTAAAGCAATAATTTATTCTCATATATTGTCCAAAAAAGAGAGAGAAACATATCCTTCGATCTCCTTTCACTTGTTAACTATGTTGATTCAAAAATCATATTTTTTTCTATAGATTTTTTTTCTTTTGATGATTTTTTTTATACAGATTACCATCATAATCTAGTTTGTATTTATTTTTTGACCTTGTGTTTGGTCCTTCATTTTGGAATACACCACCTAAATGCTTTGCATTTTAGTCTCCGTATTGATTTTTCCATCTAAAAGAAGTCAAAGGCTGCTTGATTTCTTATATTTATAGTCACACCTCATTTTATATAGCTTCTTTTGGTAGCCCAACACCTCATGTCTATCAATGAAGAATATTGAAAGTAGATATCACTTAACCAAAACTAAAAAGCAAAAGGTTTTGTCCTTAAAGGCATTTGGCTAGTTAAATCCAAATGATGATCGAAGCTTTCATCAAACATTTTAGAAATATCTATTGAAAGGTATCAATCCTCTCTAGAGCGCCAACATCCTCAAGGCATGTTCTTCCTACAACCATAGCCTTTATTAGTTAAGTATCTTCATCCATTAGTGTTGGAAAATCAAACGAATGAAGACATCATAGAGCTCCATTGTATCAACTCTAGTGGAGGTCAAATAAGGGACCTAACTTTACAACCATGACCCCTAACTGTTACAAGGGTTGCGACCCTCTAATGGGACAAAGGAATGTTAGATTCTGAAACACATTCTAAAAATAAAGACAACCATTTTTCTATACCTTTTAAAATAGCTTGGTAATATCATATAACTATTTTTCTAATTTTATAATCGATTTTGGTTGAATCTAGTATGATGTAATTTTTTTTCTCGATTGAGTACAAATAAGGCTTGTTGTTTACCTTGATGAGTCTTCCAATAAAATGAACAAATCTAGATTTGTTCCAATCCTTTCTTGTGATTGATTGCCCTAATATATCTTATTACTAGCCATCTCTACCTCTATTTCCTGGTGGGTTTGAGTTTTTCGATCATCTTGCTTTTCATAACACCATAGCTCTTATTAAAATATGTGAAGAACCTACACATATTATTGTTGTCATCGATGTTGACAACCAATTAGTAACAATTCTTGAAAATAAATAAATTATAGGAGGCTTAAGCCTAACCATTATACAATTTATTTAAAGTGGACACAAGTGTCTACCTATTAGGACGCAACTGAGTCTATGCAAATAGTTTAGGGAAAGGCGTTACATAGGTTGGATTATAACTTAATATTATTATTGATTGCTGCATGCAAACACACTTTACTTAATTAAGACATTATTATGACAACAAATTGACTGCTGCATCACAAACGTTGTTTACCTAATTAAGACATTATTATGACAACAACAACTTGATATTTCACTCTGGAAAAGCCTCGATAATAGATTCCAAAGCTGGAATCTTGATGATTTTATAGCGAGGGAAGCCTCCTTCCTCTAATAATTTCTTCCATTCTTGCTCAGTTCTTTCCTTCCCGCCTGAGGCCACTACAAGCATCACTAAATCCATTGCCATTCTCATATCATCCAACGGATCACGATGATAATCTGTCTGTAGAACTATATCAACTATGATAAGCTTCCCAGTTTTTTCAGGTATTGCTTTCTTGCAATTTCTCAAAATCTGAACGCATGATTCATCGGTCCAACCATGCATTGTCCGCTGTAAAATACAAAAGAGGAAAAGAAATAAGCACATTTAAAACTAACGCTATCGATCATTGTATAATCTGACCCCAAAAAAATTCTAATAGGGCACTGACCTTCATGAAAATTGCATCAGCATTAGGAATAACCTCAAACATATTTCCTGCAACGTGGGAAACTCCTTCATATTTTGGTGCTGTTGCTACAACATAAGGCAAATCTAAGTTAATTCCTTTAATGAATGGATATGCGCTGACAACCTCTGCTACATTGCTTCCAATACCACCAGCAACATCCACCAATGATCTAATACTGTTGAAACCATCTTTGTAATGTGATAAAACTGCCCTCATAATGATCTTTGATGTGCATGCCATGGCTTCATTGAAATCCCTACTGACCACAGGATTACGAGACACAAGATCCAACAGTTCACAGCCATGAGCCCTTGAGAAAGCGGTTCCCCCTTCTTTAATACATTGGCTCATACGATGCCACGATTCTAGGAACAATGGACTGTGCTGCATGGTTATGAAAGACACGAGGCTTTCTTCAGAATCATGCGTTATCAATCTTGATTTTTGATTCAGCCCAAAGAGTGTTTCTCCTCCATCAGATGGGAAGTGTGCTGTAAAAATTTCTTTTCTGACCATATATCTCATGATACGAGCCAGATAAGGAATGTCCGCGCTAGGTGAGTCAATACCTGAAATCATGAAAGTATAACAAGTATCAAACAACAACTTAGGCGATTCACTATGTCAAAATTCAAGATCTATGCCCTGAAATCAGTTTAAAAATTAAGGATCTAGAATACTAATTAAAAAAATACATGATACACTAAGTTGTTGCTCGTTCCTTACATTGCGTGGATCTATTTATGTCAGCTAAGAAAAGGATTTAAGGAAGAGTTGAAACCTGAAGCTATTTGGGACAGAGAGATTGGACGACCATGAGAATATATAATATCTGCCAGCCTGAGCTCGACTGCACACTTTAAAGCCATGGAATCAACAAAACCAAACACGAGTTGCGTTATTTCAACTTGGCTTTTGAACATTGCCTCTGCCTCTTGTGATGCCATTCTCAGTTTCTGTTTTTTCACAACAAGCGTAAGTTTTCCCTCCAAAAGTTAGTGAGTGAGATAATAGTCTATGGATAGAAAATTTATAGAGAAGTATACTTGTATTCTTGCGTAATGCATTGCTTGTCGGGGGGAGATTAAGATGGCTAATTAAAGATTAGAAGTTGAGTTTGGCTGCCTTAAATTTTTAGGCACAGGCTATTTGTTGGCTAACGATATCTAATTTAATAGAAAACTAAATTAACAATTAATTTTCTACTACTAGGTTCATTAAAGATTAGAAGTTGCATTTGGTTGCCTTAAATTTGTGGACATAGGCAATTTGTTGCCTAACGGTATCAAATTTATTTAGAAAATTAATGTTAGATGCTAAGAAGTTGCTACCAAATTATTCATTCAATTTATAATTGTTTTAATTACACGTGTAGTTGACCTTAAACTTTTAAATTTATGCAATTTTATCCTTGCCAAAACTTTAATAGTAGCCTTAAATTTACATGTTTTTTTACTTCAGTTCTTGATCTCAAATTTATGCAATTTGATCCTCAATTCTGAATTTTAACACTGTATTTATCATACTTTAATAGTTAATGATGTATTTTACAATGTAATCTTACACCTCAATAATTAAAGTTTACAATGAAAAAGAACAAAATGATTTTGAAATATTTTTGATATTTTGGTCAGATTATAAGGGATAATCATAAATTCATTATGATATCTCATTTTTCATTTTCAAATGTGAGAAAAGATGCAATTTTTGTTGCTTTATGAAATATGTTTAGAAAATTTTTAGAATTCAGTTGTATGCATGAAAATAAAACTTTTTTATTTATTTTTTAATCTATTTTTTAATTTTTTAAAAAAATATTCAAATTGGCCTAGCCCAACTAAATTGGTTTGCCCATCCATGTTCGGCCATTTCATCCTAACAGTCTTCTTGGAAGAGGCTGGATACGATGTCCAACCCTTCTTCCTTCCTTTGTTCACATGTGAATAGTAATAGATGGAGGAGAAGAAAAAGGTTACTTGTTGCTGTCGCCATGAAGAGGAGGTCAACCTAGTGTTAGTGGTGTCGATGTGAATGATGATCGGTTATGGTTGTAGGAATAGGGGTAACTTTGCTGCATTGGATAAAATAAGTGTTGTTTTTTTTCTGCTTCTTTTGCTAGAGGAGATGAAGGGGTTGTTGCTGGAAGGACGATTGCTCACACCTTTTGTTTTCAATATCTGTATGTTTTCTATTATTTGTCCCTTCATTTCTTTCTTTACATGCTCTCTACCCTCGTTCACTCTTCATCCTCCTTATTTATAGAAGGAAGATGACACTTCAATTGCTTGTTATGTGTAATGATGACTTGTGCAGGTTGCCTCTTCCTCTTATATAATGATGAAGACAATGACATGCATTATTACGTATCAGTGCACAAAACACTGCAATGGTTGCTTGTAAATTCTACTGAATGGTTGTAATTTTGTAATGTTATAATAGTTGTAATTATGCTCTTAATTAGTCTTAAACTTTTAATATTATGCAATTTTATTGTTACTAAAATTTCAATTGCAGCCTTAACTTTACATGCTTTTTTTACTTTGGTCATTTGTTTTGGATTTATGCAATTTGAACCTCAATTGATCATTAAACTTTGAATTCTCTTTCATTTAGCTCTTGATTTCAACCAATTGACTTGGAAAAAAAATCAATTTGGTCTTCAAAAATTATAATAATCTCAATTAACTTAATTAAATCATTCAAATAGACCCTTAATTAATTCTAAAACATAAGTACATTTTAAATTGATCCATGATTAAATCAAATTGGCATATAAATAATATAATTATGCCTTTCAGCTAAATTTTTATGCAAATTTATCCAATAATAATTTATTTTAGCCTTGAATTTGGATTTCCTTCATTTTTAGACACCATAGAGGTACGATTGGGCTCTCGAACCTGTTTAAATTATCAACTTGATTTTTTTCACAACGTTAACCTTTTTAATTTTATTTTTGTTATTTTTATAGAATACCCCATAAATGGGTTTGACAAGGATCTCGAATGGTTTGAGTTGGAATGAAAATCACGTCTTGAGGCAAGCTGGAGTGGAGTTGATTTTCATCAAATAACACATGGCGAGAGATGAAGAATGTTTTAGTTTGTGGCTCAAAACACTTGTAGGCATTTTGAGATGGTGAATGACCGAGAAAAATACAAGCTTTCAATTTTGGCTGCATTTTATTTGAGTTATAGGCCCGTGTGAGAGGATAACAAATATAATCAAATTATTTTAAATAATTAGGGAATCGACCAAAAAGGGCTTCAAAGGGTGATTTCTTTTGGAGGAGAGTCATGGGTTGATGATTAATAAGGTAAGAGGTTGTTTGAAAAACATAGGGCCAATACAATAAGTCAAGAGTTGCATCACGAAGAAGGGTGGTGGCGATGATGTTCAAAGACAACATTTTGGTGCGGTGTGTACCACTCATCATTGTCAAAGTATAGTGTTTTGATCGATTTTTGAAAACAGACATCAACAGACTTTTTGAAAACCAGGAAAATTGTAGAAATACTAGATTTAGTGACCATTGGATAAAACAATATATATTTTGTGTAATGATCAATAAAAAAATAATGTAATAACATGATCCATCAATTCCTGTATAACTAGTAGCCCCCCACACATCCATGTAAATATGTTCAAGTGGCTCATGAGTTTGGGGACTAGTCACATGAAAGGGTTGTTGATGTGCTTTACTAATAGAGCATGAATGACATAGTGAAGAAAAAGTTTTTTTGTGATGAAATAGGAAGAGAGAATTTTTTTAACAAGGAGATGAACAATTTTAAGAGAAGGATGATGGAGACTCTTGCGCCATCAACCAATGAAAGTCTGTCCATGCATATTTACAATATTTTTTTGACGTCATCATTGATTCCAAGAAGGTTTTGATTCCATTGTTGCATGCTATTTTTAGTAGGATCGCCCCGTGATCTTGTCCTTCACAATAAAATAAAAGGGATGAAATTCAACAAAGTCATCATTTTGTTTGGTGGGATGATGCACAAAAATTAAATTTTTGCAAAGGTTTGGAACATAAAGAGTATCACACAATGTAAAAGTTCGGTGAGGAGAATGTGAAGTCGAATAACCAATGTGTGAGACTACCAAACATGAACCATTAGCAAGAATTATCTCATTAGTGCCATCATATTCGGAATGAGGAGATGAGTTCAAAAGATCACCCGTGATATTATGAGGGATGGTCGAATCAAGTAGACATTTTTTATCCTTTCCAAAAGACATTGTAGCACAATTGATAAAGACATTCTGTAAATAGAAATGAGGGCATTTTGACAATGTGTCCTAATTGGTCACAAAGTTGGCATTTGGGCTTATAACGATGAAAGGAATTAGTGGGCTTATTACAGTTGTTGTTGGAGCGACGTCCATCACGCCGGGCTCCATTGAAGTTTTGGCTTGGGATTGTACCTAGAGGTCCACGGAAACATAATTTGGTTTGAAGTATCTCGGTTGATTGTCGAAGAACCAATGTGTGATACTACCAAACCTGAACCATTACCGTGAATTACTTCATCAATGTCAAAATATTCAGAATAAGGACATAAGTTGGAACGATCACTCGTACTATTATGAGAAATGGCTTAATCAAGTAGCCAATTTTTATCCGTTGTAGCACAATTGATAAAGACATTATGTGAATGGAATTTGAGGGCAAGGAGTGGCTCAATTGGTCACAAAGTTGGCATTTGGGCATATAAAACCGAAAGGAATTATTGGGCTTCCAAAGTTGTTGTTGGAGTGACGTCCATCACACTAGGCTCCATTGAAGTTTCGTCTTGGGCTGGAGCCTTGAGGCCAACGGGAAATATGATTTGTTGTGAAGGATCTCGATTGATTGCCCCAAAGCGCACACTGCTTCGTCTTCGTGTAGTTGGTGGAAGCAACCATTTGCTGCGTTGATGCTTTAATGCACCTGTGAGAGGGCCTTATGCGCAGTCAACAGGTCGTGCAACTCTTCAAAGGCCATTGATGATTCTCGAGCTAGAATAGGCGCACAATCTCATGAATATATATAATCCTATAGTTTCTATACGCTACAGCCACAAGCAACTAGCATAATAAATAAGAGTCTATGCAAATAGTTTAGGGAAAGGCGTTACATAGGTTGAATTATAACTTAATATTATTATTAATTGCTGCATGCAAACACAGTTTACTTAATTAAGACATTATTATGACAACAAATTGACTGCTGCATCACAAACGTTGTTTACCTAATTAAGACATTATTATGACAACAACAACTTGATATTTCACTCTGGAAAAGCCTCGATAATAGATTCCAAAGCTGGAATCTTGATGATTTTATAGCGAGGGAAGCCTCCTTCCTCTAATAATTTCTTCCATTCTTGCTCAGTTCTTTCCTTCCCACCCGAGGTCACTGCAAACATCACTAAATCCATTTCCATTCTCACATCATCCAATGGATCACAGTGATAATCTGTCTGTAGAACTATATCAACTATGATAAGCTTTCCAGTTTTTTCAGGTATTGCTTTCCTGCAATTTCTCAAAATCTCAACGCATGATTCATCGGTCCAATCATGCAGTATCCGCTGTAAAATACAAAAGAAGAAAATAAATAAGCACATGTAAAACTAATGCTATCGATCGTTGTTTTTTAGACGAATTATCTATCGTTGTATTAAGTTGAGCCCGGAAAATATTTCTAACAGGGCACTGACCTTTATGAAAATTGCATCAGCGTTAGGAATAGCCTCAAACATATTTCCTGCAACATGGGAAACTCCTTCATATTCTGGTGCTGTTGCTACAACATGTGGCAAATCTAAGTTAATTCCTTTAATGAGTGGATATGCCCTGACAACCTCCGCTACATTTCCTCCAATACCACCAGCAACATCCACCGATGATCTAATATTGTTGAAACCGTCTTTGTAATGTGATAAAATTGCCCTCATCATGATCTTTGATGTGCATGCCATGGCTTCATTGAAATCCCTATTGACCACAGGATTTCGAGAGGCAAGATCCCACAGTTCACAGCCATGAGCCTTTGAGAAAGCGGTTCCACCTTCTTTAATACATTGGCTCAAGTGATGCCATGGTTCTAGGAGACATGGATTGTGTAGCATGATTACTATAGAAGTGAGGCTTCCTTCAGAGTCATGCGTTAGCAATCTTGATTTTTGATTCAGCCCAAATAGTGTTTCTCCTCCATCTGATGGGGTGTGTGCTGTAAAAATTTCTTTTCTGACCAAATATCTCATGATACGAGCGAGGTAAGAAATGTCCGTGCTCGGTGAGTTAATACCTGAAATCATAAAGGATACAAGAAAAAAAAAATTCTATATAGAAACTTATATACAATAGGTTTCTTTTTCAGAATTAATACTATATATGTTCTGCTTTGGTGAGGGAGGCTAGGGATACCAAGATAATGTTAAAACATTTGTTCATGTGTTCCTTTAATTTAAGGTGTACCATGAAAGTATAACCAGTATCAAACAACAACTCAGGCAACTCACCATGTCATGATTCAAGATCTATGCTCTGATATCAGTTTAAAAATTAAGGATCTAGAATACCAATTCAAAAATATAGGAAGAAAGAAGGATACTTCAGAATATCCTCAAACATATTATGAAGGATACCTGATACAAGAAAAAAACCTCGGTATAGGAACTTATATACAATAGATTTCTTTTTCGAAATTAATACTATATATGTTCTGGTTGGGTGAGGGAGGCTAGGGATACCAAGAAAATGTTAAAATATTATGGATTAGTTAAAGATTAGAAGTTGATTTATGGGCGTAGGCTTTTTGTTGCCTAACAATATCTAATTTTATAGAAAACTAAATTGATAATTAATTTTCTACTGCTAGGTTAATTAAGTATTAGAAGCTGAGTTTGGTTGCCTTAAATTTATGGGCATAGACATTTTATTGCCTAACAATATCTAATTTTATAAACAACCAAATTGATAATTAATTTTCTACTACTGAGTTAATTAAAGATTAGAAGCTGAGTTTGTTGCTTTAAATTTGTGGTATCAAATTTATTTAGAAAATTAATGTTAGATGCTAAGAAGTTGCTAACTATCTCTTAAAAATCTCTATAAACTATTTAATGAAGTGTGAAAAAGACTTTATAGAGATCATGTTGTATAAAACTGGAAGATGAATTGGAGGGTTACGGATTATGGAACTGAGTAGCATCAAGACATGGAAAGTAATTTATTCAGACTGAGATTTCCAACTTAGAGATAATTGTGTGAGACAGAGGCCTATTTATGATCTACACCTTGAGGATTGAATCAAGGATCGTTATAACATTATTCAGATGATATATGAAGGGCTTGTCAGGATAAAAAAAGAAGAAAGAAGTCTCAAAAATATTTGCCTGAAACATGTGAAACTCCTTCATATGTTGGTGCTGCGGCTTCAGCATGTGGCAAATCAAAGTTTGATGTGTGGGAAAGCTTTGATAACCTCTGCTTAGACTTGTTCATGTCCATCACCTAATAAGAAATCATCTCACTTACAAAAATAAGTTTGTAGATAAGGTCTTAAAATATAATTTATATTATTCTTTAACACATCTCTTCAAGTAAACATTCTGTGAATCAATTCCTAAACAAAAAAAAAAATGTAGTTAAGTAAATACAACCAAGAATGTTATTCGTATTTCTTGTTTTTCTGCACACATAACGTATACTACTGATAAATATGGCCAATAGCACGTTTGTTAATAACAATATTGAGGTTTGAAAAAAGACAGCATAACATTGTTTAAATTTGCCTTTCATCTTAAATTGCAGTAAAAACCTGGGTTTGAAAAAAGCTACAATCTAAGGCTTTTTTAAAATGTTCTTGAAGTTATCGAAGAACTGTTACAAATCTATTCCAAGTGATAGAGAAGTAATAGTTATGGATGCGGCCCTTGCAGTAACGCCAGAGAATAGTGCGGCTGCATGGGAAACTGCCCATATGGATGTGTTTATGCTAACTCAAAACCATGGAGGGAAGGAGTGAACCCAGCAAGAATTCATGGCCTTGGCCATTGGAGCCGGATGTCAGATTTGAATGTTGCTTTTTTAACTTGTGGGTGATGGAGTTCAACACTTCTTTGATTCTACACTTCAGGCTTCCCGCCTGGATTTGAGTACACGAAATTGTTTTCCAAAAACTTTAGCAAACAATTGTGTATTTGTTAAATATCTAGTAGTTAACGTAAGAGAGTTCTAATGCTTGTAAAGCATAAACTTCAGTCATATTTTAGCTTTTAAGATTCAAATTCCCTGTCATGTAATATTACAGGGAGAAGATTATTTCTTATGCCAGCAACGGTCTCAGAATTGAGTTGCCACCAGAAAAATTGCACATCATCATGGGATTGAAAACTAAGTTGCGAAGTACAATAAGTTCCATACATTCTTCAAATCAAATTTGCGTATGCAGGTGTCTGCATGCATGTCTCCATCGTCCATGCAATGTGCCATCGTGGTCCTCTCATACCTCATTCTTCTGACTCAAAAGTGGAAACCATGGGAAATTGGAACCCTGTTGGACACAGGGCCACAACCAAGGGCAGATGTTATATGCAAATCAAATCTTTCATAATTCCTGGCTGAGTCAACAAAATCTAAGAATGAGAAAAAAACCCTATACTGGATACAGAATTGCTTGTCATTAGGCGACTGCTGGAATCCATAAATGTTAATAAACATAGAAGAACCATGTACGTTAGGAATTAGCAGCAGTCCGACACTAGTTAATTTTAGCCACGAACAGTAGTTCATCAGATGGTTACATAAAGCTTAGCTATATCATCTTCAAAAATGGTTTCTACAGTGAAGCAGTTCGACACATGAATTTATATCTAAACCTTTGGGTTCTCCGAAATGTTCTACTGGACCTAGCAAGTACTCAAGGCATTTTAAGAGGACCTGACTATAAAATGCTATTGATACAAAAGGTTGTATGCTGGTAAGTCTTTTATTCGATGAACATCTTCCAAAGATAGTTCCCTCTCCAATTGTGTTCGTGTTACTTGTAAAACCTCCTGCAGGAATGAAAAGACATATTAAGCAGAAGTCACCAGAGCGCCTCTATATCAGAGGCATTCAAACTGACCCAACGTATGTAGGCAAATGGAAAATTTATAGATTCACAGTGTTGAAAATAATGTTACTGTCAAATCATGGTAAATAAACACCAAAATTCAAGAATCTAATGCTTTGATGAGATAGAGGGTATACATTGAACTCCATGTAAGAAGCACGCATAGCAAGCCACTGAGCATCCATCATTTCGAAAGCTATACAGAATAGTACATCAAAGGCAGATTCATCTTCTGTGATTATAAACATGCTATTATGAGCGTATATCTTGGACAAAGAACAAGCTTAAAAACAAAATTCATTTTCATATTGCAAAGAGCACTTGAGCATAATGTAGTCGGAGCTGTAATCTAGTTACCTCCTAGTAATTTAACAAAAGTTACACCAGGAAGACGCCTTGGTTTTTCTGCAAAAAGAGATGACAGGAGTTATATAGGTGGGGAACGAACAATACCATTGCATAAAAAAAAACACTATGTGCTTATTTAAACTGAATGGAACTGTTCATGCCCACAAAAGGAGACAATGAGCTTAAGATACGGTGCAGTTTCCATTGTCATCATCCATAGAAATTTAAGCTCTAAATAAGGAAAATCTTGTGATGAAAGGAATTTTGGATACCCCATTGATTTTAAACTAAGATCCGGCTGTCCTTAAACAGACGTTCACTTTGTTAAGGCATTGATGGAGGGGGAAATAAGTGGAGAGCACAAAATGAAAAGGTGTTCCTAAATCCCACGGTGAACAATGTCTGGGGAGTGTAAGGTTTCACGAAAACTGTAAGAAAATGTGTCACTTTTCACATGAAAATAATAAATATAAAATATTTTACCTTCACTTGATAGTCAAAAACCCTACGCAGCAGTTTTTACCTTTTCTGTTTTTGGTTAAGACTGAAGAAAATGAGTTTCACATTTGCAAGGATAACTGAACATTTCTGCAATACCTGATTGTAAATCCAACATCTGGATCAACATAAATGAAACATTAATGCCAGCAACAGCAAATGGGTATTCCCAAGTAGCTCGCTTCCCACCCTGCTTGAACAATAACCTACGAAAAGATGCCTTCATTTTGTATTTTCATCATCAGTAAAAATCATAGCTCACTCTCTGTGCAAATTCATACTTTAGGGAAACTAGAACAAAGAGAAGCATGAACTGACTCTGATAGGAGTAAATAAAAAAAATCTTGCAAAATTTGTTGGCAGTAGTTTAAGAGTCATACCGGATAAGTCCTTGAAAAAAACAGCAAGTTTTCAAGAGAAATAAAACCGCAGCCCCTAAGGAAAAAGTTGGAAAAATCTGAGAGGCATGAACAGTAGTTTAAGGAGGATTTCTAAATGAAATTATGTATTAAACCTCTGTATTGATTCACTTCTTTCTATATGACAGGATTCACTCTTTATCAGCAAAGGTCAAGAAAAGAAGCCTACTGAAAAAACTTTACCTGAAGTCAGTAGATGGATTTGCACCTTGCCACCCCATGTCTTTCCACTGCTCAGAGATCAAGCCTTTCAGAGGAATATCTGGAAAAGCTGCAATCCACAATGATCTGAGAGCTTCCTGACAATGACAAAGGATAATGAGATCTAGTAGTTATAATATCAAAGATTAATGATGGTGACATGCATGAAAGATGATAGTTTCTCTTCACCAAGCAATAGTTTATGCAAGACAACCAAAGTCAAAGATGATGTTCATGAAAAATGATTTTTCATAAATCATATCACATAAAGAAAGTACTTGATGATCAGGGCGTGTCTCGTCAAAAGGTGTTCTCATTCGTTCTTGAAGCTTTTGTAGTCTTTGCTCCTAGTAAGAATGAAAGAATAAGACTACAAGTTAGTGAAGCTGAGCATGGCATATTTAAGCATATTATGGCATAAAATCCTGCAACAATCACATATTTAATTTCTGAAAATCACAACATAAATTCCTTGAACTGAAGCCCTAGCGAAAAAGACAAAGGCTGGGCCTATTGGTTACTTGGAGGAACCAGCTAATTGCAACAGTTGGCCACTACATGAATTCCACAATCAATTTTGACTACATACACATGCTGACACACAAAGAACTTAGAAATAGGTGGGCAGGGGATGGGGGTTGTGCAAGTGTGTGCCCATCCTTCCATATAGGATTAGAGAGAAAAGGCCCATTTCTTTACTTAAAACTTCTACTTACCAGATGAGGAGTCAAGCAGAAGCCAAGAACTTTGTCATTACGTTTATATGATGAGCGAGTAAAGAGCCCTGCTATCCATGAACGTGGTCCAACCATAGCATTAGCTACAACCATCAAGAACTGATCAGCCAAAAAAAAAAGTATTCCAATGAAATGTTTCAAGCTGGAAGAATCATATGGTAATGTTGGACAGTCTTAAAGATATGTCACTGACTTGAATAACACGTCAAACATCTATGTTATAAAGCTATGGTAGTTCTGGTCCCTAGATTCTATGACATGGGACATGAGTATGAAAAAAGGAATGTAATTTGGTTTAACATATGCTTTCAACAACAAATTGCAAAGCACCTTCAATGCAAAGGAAATACATGTTTTTACAGCATAAAGTTGAGACTGTATCAAGAAGAATGCTAAAACCACTAGCAATGGTAAACGCAAAAGGATATTGCCTTCTGACATGAATGAAAGAAAGCTAGGACAAGGCAGCCATCCTTTCCCATGAAACTGAAACTTAGAGAACGAAAAAACAGAACACTCTTTAAATCCAAAATGGTTTAAGCATTAAAATATTCTTTATTTACTAACCAACAAACTATTATATTGTAGTAAAATATTTTCAGCAGCTTGCTAAGAGACCTGAGATGTCTGATATAACATTCATGAAGCATAATGTAATATGACAGAAGAAGAGAATGGTAGCGGTTTCTGTTTGCATATTGCATCATGCTGAACTCCACATTGCAAAATGTGCTCTTTGAGATTGAGAATTCAAGGCAATGCCAGTAATTTTGGAGAAACAAACCCTTCCTAGTTGTTAAGCTATGTAATGGTAATCATTATCATCCCAGAGAATAACAAATTAATTGAATTGAAATACCGCTCACTAATAATGCTCTGAATGTTCATACATAACAATTAACCTGGCCTATGACAGCACTAAGACTAAGACTAACGAATTCTTTTGATAATAACAACAGCAGTGAGTGTGCAGAAGAGAGTAAGGAACCTGTACTCACCAAAACATTGAGTTAACTGCAAAAAAACGTGAGAAGAATTATGTGACCATTCCAACTCTTCACTACTCTTCTTTCGTTTCCAATAAACTTCATCCTCATCAACCTACATTTCATTTTCAAAATGCCTTTCGGTATCAAATATTTGGTATGGATCATACACCAGTGGAGACACATCAGCGAGTTTCCAAAACAATAACAAGATCACACTCTCTATGTTCAGGATTTAACTATCTGATTTTCTTCACAAAATCAAGAGATAGGTATTATCAAACAAATGTATTCAATGGAGAGCATAGAGAAACTCTTCAAACAGGCTATGTAGTGAAGATAAGTTCACAAACATAAAAGAGAGCTTCAACTCATGAAAATAAGGTTCTGAAATCCAAAATTCTACACTCTTGAGAGGACACAAGCTATCTTGATGTCAACACAGGAACTCAAAGTCTAATCACAAATAGTTAATGCAACTATAGATGTAAGCGAAAGGCATAGTGCGCATTATTAGTAGAATCTTGATATCAATTAAGAATTCTAAAAAAATGCCTTGAGACTGGATTGGATACGCAGGCAGTAATCAATGGCACGAAAAAAAAAAAAACTCCAATTATGACAAAATGGTTCAACAATCAGCTGCAACAGGCATTACAAAATACCAACCAAAAAGAAAAATCAAATCTTTACCAAATGGGCATTTCCTAAAGTCTCTAAAATATCAAACAGAAGTGAGAATTTTTACTTTGTGACGAGAAGAACAAGAGGGAAAGCATTGTCTACTCTTTCTCAATCTCATGAGGAGACCATAAAAATTAAAGCTTTAGCTCTTTACTCTTTCTAACCAAAAGAAAAGGGCCAAGAGAAGAAAAAAAGATAAGGCATTGAAAAAATAAAAGAAAAAAAGTGACATATGATTGCAACCAAACCATGCTCTCCTCATAATATTCAACCACACATCATTTTCTCTCATTAAGTCTAGGAATGCAATGATAGCATAAACACAGAGATGCTCAGAAGCTAACTTTTTGGAGAGGCAGAGATTTAACAAGCGCAATTAATGGGATCTTTATGCATCAACTTTTGCAGTACAAAAGTTTGAAACTTTATAAAAAGTGGTGGCATATGTCTCTGTATATGCAATAAAAACAGCAAAGACAAATTCTGCATATCCCCAATAGAACAAATAAGCACACAAAGTTATGACGACAACAAAAAAGGATCAAACCTTTTACGGGGTTTGAGAGGATGGCATTGTGGTGGAGGTGGAGGTGGAGGTGGTGGTGTAATTGATGTAAAAATGTCCACAGAAGGGAAGTGAAGAGGAGACAAACTTGATTTTTCAAGGAAGAGAAGGAGATTGACAGAGAAGATAGAGAATGGCATTCTGTTTCGGATGGATTTTGGGATTCTAACAAAGTATTGGTTTTTAGGAAAGTTAAGAGTCATTTGAGGGTTGTTGTGTCAGTGCATTGTCTGTCTTCGGCTTTGTAAACCAGCCATTTCCCTACAAACTTGGCTTCATCGTAGGACTAGGACTCGGGTCTTTCAGTCTGGCTTATTGGTTGGACGTGGGTTTGGAACTTACCTCTAGGTTTTCATTAGGCTTCAACTATAGTTGAGTAATTACAAGTCTAATCATGTTTCACAACACGTGTCTGATTTTTGTTAATGGTGAAAAGAAAGTAATATTCTAAGTATAGTTTATTTTTGTGTATTCGATTGCAATCGGATTGAATGTATTTCAAAAGTATATTAGGTTTTTTAAAAATATCCAATATATTTTTCAGTATTTTTTATTTTTTTTAATATATTGATCTAAGAATTAAAAAGATTTTAGAAAAATATATGTTATATAATATATGTATTTTTAGAGAGAAAAAATGCTTTTAAAAAGTATTGTGCACTACAATATCAAACACATGTCTAAGTGCATTTGTCTCTCATTATACAAATTCACATGTAATAGATGTCACTAGATAATTACTCACGTTATACTAAATGACATGTCGGATCAATTTTTTATTGAATATAAAAAATATCAAGTATTGTTAACATATTTTCTAAGAGAAAAATAATTATAAGGAGGTGATATAGTCTACCCTACAAGTTTAAAAATAACTCCTACGACCGGTAAAAATATAGTTTGATTAAGAGAAATCAAAATGATATTATTTTAAAAATATTGAGACAATAATATATTTGATAAACTTGGATTTACTCAGACTAACTCAGGTTAACATATCAAATCTCAAACTCTTTCTAACCAAAAGCTTTATTTTTCTATTCAATCAAATGATAATAAAAACTAGTACACACATTAAATTACTTGAATAAAATAAAAAGTAAAAAAAATGCAAAGTTGCACGTATCATAAATATTATTTGAAAATAAAGTTCAATTATACAAAAGACAAAAAACAATATAGATGGATTGGAAAAACCTCTCCAAAAATTAAATGCATACAAAATAACAAAAATAAATTATCATTAAAAATGGCTCTAAAGACAAAATAAAAGAGATAATAGGTATTAATTTTAATATAAAAAAGAAATTTTTTTTAAAAAATACATGTAAAAATCATTCATTAAAAAAATAAAAGATAAATAATTTAGAAAAAAAGAAAGATGTAATTGAGTTTGACAAATTAAATAGGTCAACCTGACCCATTTTATCAAGGCTAGCATATTTGGGCTCCTTTTTTGAAAACTAAATAAACGGCATGTCTTCTTATATTTCTCAAAATATGATCAACATGATAGATGAAAAAACTAAGATTGATAGTTTACCCAAAAACCAATGACCTTAAAAAACCGTTTCAAATCCTGAAATCAACCCCAAAATATTATTTTTGAGCTCAAATATATTTTTTAAGCACTTTCAAGGGAAATAATCACCTCACAAGAACTCCCCCCCATCAAATTGAACAATTTGACAAAACAAATTGGCATTAACAGCATCTTTATTTCTCTATGATGGAATCCAATGACTTCTCTCTCCCTTCTCTCAAAACATAAGGTAAAAAATACCAAAAATAAACTTTTGTATCAAAATCGAATTGATAAAATATTGAGGTATTGGATGTTTATCATTTAAAGTATGGTGACCAAATTAAACTTTATGTGTGAACTTAAAAAACCATCATTTATTTGTGGAACCTTTTCAAGTTCAATCTCTAATGTTTCAGCTTTATTTTTTAGTAAACAAATTTGATTCAAATACCCTTAAACTTGCCCCCTAAAAGGATGCAATCATAAAAAAGAATAAGTTTAGCGAGTAAGTTAGCAAAAAATAAACAATAAATTTACAGTAAAATATAAGAGGATAAACAATGCATGTTTCTATCGCAGAAAACTTTGAAATTTCAGGTTTTTACTTAATTGTTGCATTTCAAGTAAGTGGTGGAGATTCAAATTCAATTTTATATATGTTGTTATACATCTTTTTAAAATATTATTTCAACAAACCATTGTTTTTAAGCTCCAAACCAATCAACAAAATGTTTATTTAGAGTTTTTTAAAAGGTATTTATAGCGGTGGAGATGATCATATGCATTCATTACATGAACAAGCATGCATCAACAATTGTCAATAGTTTATCACAAAACATGAACTTATGTTCATACATAGGATGCTTCATTAATTTTTTCTCATATTTTTTTTGGTCACAAAACATGAACATAAATCTCGGCAGTGAGTGTGTTATAGCAAAACTAATATCTTAATTATTTGCCAATTGTTTCACAGATGAACTAGTTGACTTCCTCGCACTATATGTGAGCTAAACTATGAATTTATCATTAAATCCGGATTTTTTTTTGCCAAGTTTAGATTTCAAATTATATTATATAGAAATTGTGGCTCCATTAAAGTTTAGATTTATGATCAGTTTTAGTTGAATCTAAAGCTATTATATAATTTTCCCATGCGTAACTCCATTCATTAATATTTCCATAGTAAAGTTGAGGCTGCAATTGATTAGACCAATCTAGCAACAGCAAAAAAAACCCAAAAAATCTCATATTGATAAAGGAAGCTAACTCTCTGCTTACTCAAAAGAAAGGCATGTCTGCAATATATAATGGTAACATTGGAGAGAGAGAAAAGATTTCTAAATCTACTAGTTAGACTGAGTTAAACATCTGGTGAGTCAAGTCAAGGAGAGGAACACTCTCACACAGAAAAAAAAGAAAAGAAAAAGGTATCATCATGGGACGGGGTAAGACTTGTTATTACACATGCACTTATAAGCCATGGGACAAGTCTCAGCCTCTTCAATAGAAGCACAAATAAAGCTGACCATTACTAGTCTACATGGTGTGCATGAACCACATGCATGAGAGCAGTCCGGCAACCTTGATCCTGCAATTTGGACAGTATCGGCACCCCTTCTCTTTGTTGGCCGCCTTTCCCTGAAGAAACTGGGTTTCTCCATTGTCCCATCTTTGATCCGAGGCTGTGTCGAATGGTGGTGCCCATGATCTATTTAGCATCAAATGGGAAAAAAAAAATATTAGTCACAATAGAAACCCTAGCAGAAATTGCGTTTGAGCCACTTTCTTACAGTTTTTTTTTTTTTTAAGAAAACTTTGAAGTAAAGTGAGAAAACAAGAGGGGCTCATACGTGTTCGTGGCCTGCCTAAATGCCTCGCAGATATGGCCGTCGGAAGAAGAAAGAGAGCAATGACTAATGCTGCAACAAAAACCTTCATAGCTTTGGTATTTTGTGTGGCCCGATCGATCTTTTCCTTGAGTTAAGCTAATTAGTGGAGTACGTGCCGGTGTGTTGGAAGAAAATTTGAGAGAGGCGGTGTGGACATGAAGGAATATATAAAGATCGAACAGGAGATCGAGAGGAGATAGAATTGAAGCAAATCACAGGCAAGAGTGTGTGCCCGAGTACGTAGTAGGGTGACAAAAGAGTGTCACATGAAAAGGGATGCGCAAGGCATGTTCGCTTACAGCAGTCACAGGACTCAAGCCTTAGCATGTTTGTGGTTCTATGGAAGAAAGGTTAAACATATAGAATTAACTGAATTCAAGTGCTTTCTTTGCGTGACTTTTTCTGACTAAGTAAATGCTAGGAGGGTTTTTCAAATTTATTGAGTTTTTGAAGCTTAAGGGATCATAAGACCTAATAAATTAGACCCTGTAGATTTAATGTGATTTCCATTAATGCCTTCTGCTTCTGCAGTAGATGTAGTATATGCTGATCAAGTTTGGACCACCTTGAAGCTATTTAATTCCAAGAAAATAAAATACCTAGTTCTGTACAAATCTTGCCGTATCCCATATTGGAGTATCTCCTATATATATAGATATAGATATAGATATATATACACCCTACAAATAGCTAGCAGTTTAAGAAGCTCCATAGTTAATTACCACAGGTTTGTGATTGATGGCCCGGTTTTGATCAATCAATTTGGTTCGAACATGATTGGTTACCTGTGTATATGGTACCAATAAAACTATATTATTTCCCTTTTTCTGCAGCAAGCTACACGATGAGCAGATCCCCAGCTACGCAAATAATTAAGTTACAAGACTGAAGAAAGGGCCAAAAATACTGGATTCGAGGGCTGTCATTGTACTTTTCTTCTTAAACAAAAGGGAATTTTAGTGCTCTTTCTGCATGCATTATCGGTTCTCCTACTCATAAGAGATCGTCATCACCTATCAACAAAAACCCTATTTGAACTTTCGAATAGCATTTTTTACCCGGATCCATTTTGTGCTGCTAACCCGAATAGTATAATCACATCCTTCTCTCTACTTCCAAGAAAAAAATGATATCCATTAGTTTTGAGATAATTTGTACTTTTCAAAAGACCCGTTGATTATTAAAAAATAGTTTGAATGCATATTTGTTTTTTCCATTTTTTGCAAAATAAAATAACATAATTACCCTTTAAATCAAAATATTAATTATAAACCTGGAAGATAGATAATTGTTAATTTACAGTGAATTGATATGAATGTTCTTGGAGTCAAAACAATGAAACCATGGGGTTACGATCCTTCAGTATTTTAAGTTGTTTTTTCCCCTTAATTGTCAGGTAATTAAGGGCATATATGTCCTTTTAATTAATTAATGCATTCATTAATATTATTTAATTTTAAAAAATTATTAGCATGTAGTGTGCATGTGCCATTGCAAGAAAGGCATCTGTGCACTTTGGACGGTGTAGAAGACCCCTTCTGATGGAAAACAATGTCAATTTCTCGCGTTGTTGGATGTGTCGTCATATTCTCTTCCTTCTATTATAACACATGTAGATAATTCTTGGGTTATTTTTTTATGATTCGCCTTTCATTTTATATTTTTTCTTTTTAACTTGTCTACTCAAAAAATACAAAATGGTCCTTTTTGTATATGATATATCAAATTTAATCTTTGTTTTTTTAGTTTTTGTACTTGTTTTTTTTTTTTTTTGTTAAAGTTTGATTTATTTTCAATATATTCCTCAATTTTAATTTGCCACATATAATATTTTTTTAATTTGGTCTTTCTTCTTTTAATTTCTATTTTTTTGTCCTTGACCCTTTTGTCATGGTTTTAATGTTTTTTAATTTATTTTTTCTTTAATCCAAGTTTGTGGTGTTTTATTGTCTAATTCTGTCTACGCTTTTTAGATTTTTTATCTTTTTTTTTCAATTTAATCCTCCAACCAAAAATTGATTTCGCCCTCTAATTTATTTTTTTATTTTGATTTTAACTCTCATTATTTTAATTGTTATTCTTTTCTTTATTTTAGATATTTCATGTATTTGTTTTTTTTTCCTTCAAATCTCTCCCTATGATATTTAATTTGTTAAGGATTAGGCTTTTTGATCCTTCCATGTATGGTATTTTCAGTCTAATGGCTCGTGTCATAGATTTAAAAAGTTATATATAACATTGTTTTTAAACCTAACTACAGGGTCAACTCAGAACAAGTCATGAGTGAAGTGAGTTAACTAAGGTTAAACTTGACCAATTTATTTTTTATAAAAATAATATCATTTAAACAAAAAAATTGGTCAATGAGTTTTGATTGGGTTTTCTTAGAGCTAACTGGGTCATGGATCAATCTAATTATTTTACTGAATCATACAAGATCATTTCTTCTCTTTTTTTATTGAAAACCCGAGATAGGTTATCTCAATCAAATTATCAAGATCACAAGTGATATTTTTCACCTGAATTGACTCAGTTTTTGTTTCTCAGGTTAGATTTTTGTCACACACAAGCAAGTTTACTAAAACTGATTTGTTTTTGTTTTTGTTTTTTTCTTGTGTTCATTTACATATTTGTGTCATAGTTCAATAGTTCAATAGTTTATAGGCACTTGTTCAATAAAAAAATAATCTCACGCAAAATCAAGTATCAATTTTATACTATAATATTTGCTAAGACCATAGTAGCTCTACAGAAAGTAATGAAAAAATAAATATAAAAGCTAATTCCCAATCATCCTAAATCAACATGTTTAACATAAAATCCAAATTATAGACTGAAATCACTATAAAAAAATCATCTTTATTTTTAAAAAATTATATTTAATTGTATTGTAATAAAACTAAACTCCTGTAAAATTGAGCAATAATTACATACTAAGATGTAGTTTTGAGAGCCTAATAATCTCATAAAAAAGATAAATTTAAAACCTATAAAATAACAAATTTTTTTTTATAAAAAAACTAAGAAAAAAGCCAAAAAAAGAAATCAAAGTGAAATAGAGAGAGGGAAAGAGCATATGAATAACGAAACACTATTAGTAATGTCACATCTTTTAATGTTTTCAGGTTATATTATTTAAATTACTTATTATTCTATTTTTTAAATAAGATAAAAAATAAATTTAATAGAATCACCATGTAAAATTTTCAATGAGCAGTTTTAAAATCATAAAATACTTTTCTTCCTCCAAAAAAATATATCGTATATATTATGATTCGTTAATTTTCATTACTGATACACTACTCTCCATTTCTATAGTGCCGATGCAAGATATATTAGAATGTTGATTTATTTTATCAATAACATCTTAATAATGTCCTTTTATTAATAATAATAAATAAAAAATTTTAATGAATCATTTATTATTTTGTTTTTAAAATACAATGATATAAAATTTATTATAACCACATCCTTCCTAAATTCTCTATTTTGACGAATCTGTTAAAATTAATAACAACATTTAAATATGATAATATATGCATCTACTAGTTCAAATATATGTTTTTTTTTTTTGAAATTAAAATAATATTTTTGATATGATATTAAAATTTTAATAATCAAATAATTATGAATCATAAACCAATTTAGTAAAAAATATTTACATTAAAATTCTCAGTATGACCCGTAAAAAAACTAGAATTGTCAGAAGTTAAATGAATTTCTCTCATTTGAAAAAAATAATAAAAAGAACCAAAAGCAATTTTTTCCAGTGGAAAGACATGTCGTCTACCAGCAATCTTGGTGTTATCGCTGCCTTCCATATAGATAGTAACCGCCCTGTGACAGTTGCAACTACCAACGAGAAACGAAAAAGGGTTTTCTTTTTTTGACGGAGAATACAAGGATCCAAAATAAAAGCTCTCCGTCTAAAATCCCAGCATCATATCATTTCATCAAACACAAAACCTGCATTTTGCATCACTGAACCCTCTCGTTACAGGTGGGTCTGTACTTGCCTTTCTCTCTCTCAAGCTTCCTTACTTTTTTGTTGTTTATATGTGCGTGTGAAAGGAATGATGTTATGGGTTTTTGGTGTTTGTTAAAATGAACTTTCAAGGTTAAACCTTTTTCGGGTTTCGTTCTTTGATGTCTGTAAAAAATTGAAAACTGTGCAGTGTAGCTTGTTGTGGTGATTGGCTTTGAATGATTTGGTGATAAATTTGGTGTTTTGATCGAAAATCAATGTGTGTTTGCATTAGTATCTAGTTTTGTGCTTTGGTAATGTTTAGAAGCTCTGATAGTCTATGTTAGATTCTTGAAGTTGTTTAAGTTTTAAGCTTGGTAGGTATACTGTATCTTTGAATTTGATGGTGCATTGACGGCGCTTGTTTCATTTCTAATTGTAAAAGTTTATGGTCTTTATTTTTGTTGGATTCTTTGAAAAAAATACTATGGACCAATATCTACAAACAACACAGAACTATCACTTATGAAGATCTCAAATAGTGTAGCTAGTAAAACCTCTTTGTGCTGTGGTAGAACCACAGGTTCTATAATTTCATGATTTCCTCCTGCAGTGGTGCACTGATTAATGGAGTTGAGTTGCAGGATGTGTTATAAATGTTAATGGAGTTGAGCTGCAGGATGTGCTATAAATGTTTATCTTATGTTAACTTTCTTTTTGCATGCATGTCTACATATCTTATGGAGTTTTCCTATTCATTTTCGTAATTATGTTCTGTTTGTCTGTGAGTCCACAATGAGTCTTTCATTGACTTGATAGATGTTGTGCTTGGTGGCAGATTGAACTAAAGGTGATAGGGTGGAACAATTTTCCTGAAAGGTGTATGAACATTGTAAATGTGCTGTAGCAGAACAATTGGTTGGAATTCTGATCCATGCCAGTGTCTTCTGAGTGGACAGAGGAACAGTTGGTTGACACCATTTAGGTACAGCTGCAGGTACCCAGTCAAATAAACCAAAAGAAAAGGAGGCCTTTTTATGGTCCTTTTGAGTTGGATAATAACCCAGAAAATAAAATGATAGAGCAATCCCTTTCAAAACCTTCATTCTCTTTGTCAATTCCTATTTCTAAACCCCCTAGATCCAAATACTCCTTTTCATGCTCCTATGCAAAAATTCGATGCGAAACGGTTGATTATCCCTCTTCATCAAAAATTGATGCAAAACACCCACAAATTCCTACCATTAACAGCAATGGTTCCTCATCATCAGCATCTGTGGATATGAAGAACATGGAGAAGGGTCCATACCCATATCCAGGAGGTGGTAAAATGGGGCCTTATACTGGGAGGGATCCCAATGTGAAGAAGCCAGAGTGGTTGAGGCAGAAAGCTCCTCAAGGTGAACGGTTTGATGAGGTAAAAGAATCTCTGTCTCGCTTGAAGCTCAACACTGTTTGCCAAGAAGCTCAATGCCCTAACATTGGAGAGTGTTGGAATGGTGGTGGTGATGGTATTGCAACAGCGACTATTATGGTTTTAGGTGATACTTGTACTCGTGGCTGTAGATTTTGTGCTGTTAAAACCAGCAGAAACCCTCCTCCTCCTGATCCCATGGAGCCCCTTAACACTGCTTTGGCCATTGCAAGTTGGGGGTGAGTTTGTTTCTTGTAATTAACAATGAAAAGCTTGTTTGTGTACTGTTTGCAAGTGTTTTTTAGAATATCAAATAAAAGCTTGTTTTTCATTGCTTCTCAATACCATTGCCTTGAATATGTAAGAAGAAATAATAAGATAGACCATATTTCATAGAATGGTGTTGCACTCAGTTTAAACATCAAACTAATCTTGCATTTATTTGTTTCTTGATTTTGTAGTGTGGATTACATTGTTATTACAAGCGTAGACCGTGATGATCTACCAGATGGAGGAAGTGGGCATTTTGCTCAAACTGTTAGAGCTATGAAGGTATGCTTATTATCTGGATTGCTCTATGGCTGTCAAGCTCCTATGTTACAGATGCAGAACATTTTACAATATATGAATCACAAACTGGATCAGATCCTCTCGACCTATCCTGCAGGAACTAAAGCCAGAGATCATGGTTGAATGCTTAACTTCCGATTTTCGTGGAGACCTTAAGGCTGTAGATACTCTGGTACATTCAGGATTGGATGTGTTTGCCCACAATGTTGAGACTGTTAAACGCCTCCAACGAATTGTCAGAGATCCTCGGGCTGGGTGAGTAGCATGTTGTTGTGTTTGTTCAAGAGCACAACATCGGTCTATGCCACATCTGTTGCTTTGCTTTTGAGGCTAACCAGCCGTGGTTGTACTTTGATGATCAGTTCATAATATTTGAATACAAAAATTGGACCAAAATCAAAACTTTTCTGGTTGGTTTCTTGTTCTGGGCTAGCTCTTTACAGATGATGCAAAACATAAACAATATTTAGTTTATAAAATTCATGATTATCTCCATTTAAAGCATACATATACATATAATGCATAAAGGTATCTGATTATTTGTTGAGAACAGGTCAAAAATTTCATGAATAAACCAAATCTAGGGTTTGGTGTACTTATAGCAAGAAAGTTATGCAGTTTGGTTGTTCTTTCAAGATGCTGATTTTGATTCTAAGATGTGGTTTGGAAAATGCAGCTATGAACAGAGTTTATCAGTTTTGAAACATGCAAAAATCAGTAAGAAGGGAATGATAACAAAAACTTCTATAATGTTGGGTCTGGGAGAATCTGACATTGAGGTGAAGGAAGCCATGGATGATTTAAGGGCTATAGGTGTTGATATTTTGACATTTGGACAATACTTACAGGTAAAATGATATACCAATACACTTAGATGTCGTTTAGTTTGATTACTTTACATGTCATATTATGCCTAGAATTTGGGCCTTTGCTTTCTTAAATATATTACACTTCTAAAGCTGGCCGTAGTCTAGCTTTGTTGTGTCTGGGTATTCTCATGTTCCAAAAGATGGTTTCAGCTCAACACGGCTTATACATTTGTTAGGTTGTCATGTTATATCATGCTACTATATTTACCTGACTACTATAGCTGGCTCTCAATATGCAACTGCTTATCTCTTGCAGCCCACTCCATTACATTTAACTGTTAAGGAGTATGTTACACCTGAGAAGTTTGCTTTTTGGAAAGAATATGGAGAGTCTATTGGATTCCGTTATGTGGCCAGTGGACCTCTGGTAAGTTCTTCGAGTAACTATATATTTTGAAGTTATTATATGCTAATATTTGTGTTCTTATGCAAATTAACAAATAGGAAAACAGGCTAATTGTCAGAATCAAAATTCATAAATGCAACAGGTTCCTGTTCAAGTCTAGTTGTGTTCCTCTTAAATCCTGACTTTTCAAACTGAAGACTAAATTTTAGTCCGCTAATATAACATAAACTTGCAAACTTATGTATGGTTTTGCTTCATATCCAATATTTATTATCTGAGCATGAGTTCATTTGGTAATATTCAAATCACCCTTTATCAACTTTTTTAAATATTTACACTGCATTTATTTTCTTACAATAAATTTTGATTTCTCCAGGTTCGATCCTCGTACAGAGCAGGGGAACTCTTTGTTAAGACAATGGTCAAAGAAAGTGCTAAAGAAGCTGCTTCCATATCCTAATCACCTTTTGTAACACTTTTTATTATTCCACCTTGATGGCCATGCAACTAGAGCAACAATGGCTTGGCACCTTGAGCAGCTGGCTTTGGGACAAGTGGTGTCAGTTATAGCAGGTTGAGTTTTTGTTTCTCAGTTTTTATCTTGCAAGCAGTAAATTTTACTCACAAATGGAAATATCATGAATGGATAAATTTATTTTTTTCATAGCCATCTTTCTTGTAACTTCTCTTGCTACATTTTTCTTCCATATATATATTTTTTATGGAATAAATAAAGACAATTTTCTTCTATATCTTTAAACACACTAAATTCTTCCTTTAAATAAACAAAGCATATGCAATTTTTCACATGTCAACAATCCTTTGGAAAGATATCTAAGAGAAGACATGAAAAAGGAAAAGAGCTTACTCACTCCATGAATCATTTGGTATATATTTGAAGACTGCAGTGTAAGTTGGTATGAAAATGCTTTACATTCATGAAGCACAATGTGCACATGATCTAGGTTCTCAATTTCCGCTGATTACTTACCAGTCTTCTCTAAAGGCATGAAGAACTCAAAAAAAGCAGTTGGTGTCTGGCCTACTCTAACTTCGACCTGAAAACAGACTAGGGGCCTGCCACCCAAGGCAAGCCCTAAGATTTGCCTAAAATCAATAGGTCAGGGTAAAATTGAACAATGCTATGTGTATCATAGTTTTACATGGAATTGGAGTTGAGACTTTGGACATGCAAGAACCTATACTTGTGTGGGATTTCAGTGTTTTTTATGTCCAAATGTCATGTTTTTTAGCACACGCAATCATTCTTTCTTGAAGATATAGGAGCATAATGTAAAAGCCACTAGGCTCAGGTTAGGATCGACTTCCATGTGATCATCCCGAGTTTGTAACCAGATATGCGGTCGAGATGATTGACCCGTGCGTCTCCCGTGTGTAGGGTTAATAGCTGGGTTCTAACCAGTTTAGACTTGGATTAATCTGGGTATTAGCCTTTTTTTTCTTCTTTTTTCCTTAACCTGAACCTATTCAAGCCTTGGTTGTAGGGTTCTGGATCAACCTATTGGATGTTCTGGGTTTTAAAACAATGGTTTGATCTTCCACATGATAAGTATCCCAATTGAGATAATAATGAATCTAAGTTTATTGGTGTTGAATAGAAAATAAATAGAACTAAGATCACATTTAGTAAAATAATTTCTTCTGCAAAATGCCCAAATGGCAACATGTTAGATATTCTCCTCCATTTTTGTAGAAATTTTGGTAGCTGTAACTATATTAAATGCAATATCTCTGAATTTTCTCAAACAAAATTCTTGAGTGGCTCTTACTGTAAGGTTAAGAAGTTCAGGGCAAATATTCTCCAAATTGTGATTTTTCCACAAAATATTATCACAATTTATTGTTTTTTTGAATATAGATGGAGTCAAAGTTGGAAGGTCATATAAAACATGGCACTTGATTATTGGACCAGGTTATTAAAGAACAGGTTGTCTTTTAAAATATTTTTTTTATTTAAAAATATATTAAAATATTATTTTTAAATTATATTTAACATCCGCGCATCAAGATATTCAAAAACATCAAAAAAATTAATTTAAAATAAAAAAATAAAAAAAATCTTTTTTTTTTTCAAAAACTCTTTTGAAATACAATGTCAAATACCTCTTTACTATCCATGCCAAGCCTAGATTATGAAAATGCTTTGCTTGCAAAGAAAAAAAAAATCAAAATATTATGTTTGCAAGATTTCAAAAATCTCCAAATTTTGCCCAAGATAATGTAATTATAGTTTTAAAACCTGGTCTGACAAGTTGACCTGGCTCATCTATCTATATCTATAGTCTGAATAGATCTCTGATTTGGTTACAACTCAACTATTAATCTGTTTGATTTTTTTTTCAAAACAATATTATTTAGATATTTATTTTTAAAACTAATTTTAATTGATATTTATTTTTAAAACCAATTTAAAATTAATTTAGATCAACCTTTTCAACCTCTCACCCGAACTTACTTGTTCTGTCGGGTATTGAGCTTAAAACTACGAGTAAAATAGGGAGAAAACATGAATACCTACTATGCATATCCTTGTCACCCAATGCTTCGTTGGGAGAAACATTTTCAAATTCAGGCTTACTCTGAATATTCATGTTACCTTGTTGGTCATTGGTCAAAATAGGAAGCTTAAAGCACAAATTCATTGACCATCGAACATGCATGACTAGGTTTTGACTTGCTAAAAATAAATTAGTAGTTTATATACGGCCGCCAAGAAATGAAAACATGAAATTTATGGCAAGAAGAAGAACATTATTTAATAAAATCAAACATTAAACCTGGTATTTGTTTTTGGTCTATATATTAGTATCATTAACCCCACGATCAAGGTCTTGTGATCTTGTCTACTATCTCTCAGTTTATACAGCCATGAACAGCACCAGCACCAGCACCCTTGTCCATGGCACCATAACAAAAGATCTCAGTCGTAGATTAAATGGTTATCAGCCTTTGGATCGATATGACTCTATGCACAGCAATGATCATCAGGAAATGGGGTATAGAAGTGAAAGGGCTAAGCAAAGGCAAGTTTTTCTGAAGTCTTACAGGTTAGAATCAAGAACCAAATTGAGAAGAAGGTCAATATCATTGAAGCTAAAGAAGGTGGTGGTTAAGGTTCGGATGGTTGTGTTGTCAGTCGTTTCATTTATGAGAGGAAATGCTTTAAAATCCTGCAAGTCTAGATCGTCAATCTGTGCTTCCTCTCCAATGAAACCCTACAAGTGTTGTTAGTTTTTGTTATTTATTCATTTCCTGAAACTGAATTCTTCATTGATAAAGCATCCTCTGTTGCTGCAATTCTTTGAGTTGGGTGCCTGTACCTGTATCATTAGCAAAGATGCAACGCTCTGGTTTTCAAGATATATGACTTGAACTGTGTATAAGATAGAAGCTTATTGCTTGTCTGATATATTCCTGAACACTCGACTCCTCTCTCCCCCGGTCCTATCGGAGAAGATTCGACATATACTTTGTGTATGTTTCAAGTATGAAGTTGCCGTGTTCAGCAAAAGTTTTTCAATTCCGTTTCAATTAGTTATTTCTTTTTTAATTTGAAACAAAATATTTTGGTTTTATAGTATTTTGGTGTGTAGTTTCGAGGTTGTATTATTTATGTATATATATAATTAAATATATTAATTTAAAATTTTTTAGCTCAAATTCAAAAATAAAATTATTTAGAATTGTGCAACTTAATCTAAAAAAATAATAAAATAATTTTTCTGAATAAAATTATAAACATTTATAATATTATGAGAATACCTCATTAATCTCGAAAGGTTATTATATTTTATAACTACTCTGAAATTTTAGCATAATATATATAAATATATCAAGAGTCATCTCATGAAATTTTATCTCACGGTCGAATTAAGAGATATGATTAATATTGCAAAATTATTTATTATTTTAAAAAATACTATTTGACTAAAACAAAATGAGCGGAACAAAATCAGAATGTTTTGGCCGAAAACTCTAAAATAAACTGGAATTTAAATCAAGATAAAATTAATATTATTTTATCTATTTTTTAATTGATACGAAATATTTCAGCCGGTTTCAGATCGTGTACCGAAACACTAGATCACAGGGTTATGGTTAAGTTGCTAGGGTTTCAACTAGTTCTGTACGGGTCTAGTGCGAATTGCGAAATGCCTGGCCAAGTATGTAGGGCTCAGACATGATCCCCCTCCCCCCGATTGAAGTTGATGAAACAAATACAAGAAGAGAAAAAAAAAAAGACTACAATTTTGACTGCAAAGGTTTCATTCATCTCTTCTTGGACCCTATGTCATTGATATATAAATAATTTAATGATACATTAATGGAAGAATTTTTAGAATTATTAGATTCTTCTAACCCGCACGCATCAACTTGACAAACTAGTATTTTCTTTTTAAAGGCTGATCATTTATCATTCAGTACCATGTATTAACAGGCTGCAAAACTTTTCCATTGCTAGCTAGCATCTGTTATGACTAATTGATATTCTGCATGTAATCCATGCTGCTTCACAATGATATGAAAAAACATATTTGAAGATTTTTCCTAGATTTGCGTATTAATTGACAAATATCAGCATTGTTTGTCTGCCAAGAATAGAAGTATCAAGAGTTGTGTAACAAGTTAACAACCATGCCATTTACGATAATCTTCCATGTCCACACATTATGGAACAACACCCTAAACTAATGGAGAAAAACTCCCCAAAAAAGGCTCTCTCTTCTCTCTTCTCTCCACCTCCAGGTTCAAGATTCTTGGATGAGAGAGGAAAGGGCTTTTCTTTCTTCTTCTTCTTCTTCTCCTTTCTTGTATGGACTATGCTCATCATATATAGGGTTCCTCCATCGACGTTAGGAAGCCATGGGCACTGCTCCTGAATACCAGCCAAATTATGTTATGCTAAACTATAATAATTCTTCAACCATAAGACCTCCTCCTCAAAGGCGTAACATTCCTAGGTACCAATCAAACCATCACCATTCACATGGTGGTTGTTTAAAGTGTGTATTCTGCTGCTTTTGTTTCTTGATTGTTTTGATCATCCTTCTGGCTAGTGTTATTGCCTTCATTTACATAGCACTTAACCCCAAAATGCCAGAATATAATGTCGCAAGTTTCGATGTCAAAGCGTTCAACATGGCTCCAGATTTTAGCCTCTATACAGAATTTGCCGTCACTGTGAAAGCTAACAATCCTAACACAGGCATTTCTTTCATCTACGGCAAGGACAGCTCGGTCGTTGTAGCCTATTCAGACTCGACCCTTTGTTCGGGCAAGCTTCCTGCATTCCACCAGCCTGGCGTGAACATAACAATGATACAGGTTGTTTTGACAGGAAAAAGTGAGTTCGGTTCAGGACTTCAAGAAGCACTTATGGAAAACAGGGAAACAGGAAAGATCCCTTTGCTCGTAATGGTAAACGCACCTGTTTCTGTGGTGCTAAAAAATTTTCCATTGAGAGAAGTTGTAGTTAATGTCAACTGTTCTTTGGTTGTCGATAACTTGGCACCCAACAAGAGAGTCCGGATTTTATCAAGTGAATATGCCTATGCCTTCGATGGCATGAAGCTCCAAATGTACTGACTCGCTTTTTTTCATTCTCCTCTTCTTCATTAACATCTTCGATTCCAGCTGGAGAAGAAAGGAGGAGCAGAATGGGCTGATGGTGTCCATGCCATCTGCTTCTTCACTCGGATGAAATCAGAAGAGTTTTTTTTTCTGCATGCTGTATTGTGTTGATTGCTGATTATAAAGCAAGTTTATGCTATGCAGCTTTAGCTTGTTCTGTATAGGCTTTTTGTTGGAGTTTATTCTTGATTATTTCTATTTTGTCAGCTCTATTGTAATTCTGTTATTGTTTTCACTAATTTAGAAAGCTTAATCCATGTTTGGTTCATTCCTTCTGAGTTTCTTTCCAATGACAATTTTCTTAAATCACAATCTCAGATATTGTAATATCCACTTCTCTATTTTCTGTGCAACCAAACACATGGTGTCAATATATAATGATTGAAGACCTGCTAAATATTGTTGGCAGAAAACCACTACAGTAGATTCAGCCGAAGCTAAATCCATGAGGGTTCGCATACGTGGTTAAGACTTGGCTAAGGATCCATGACACCCTGGGTTTAGTCTTGTTTTTGGATAGCTTGTAAATCTTCAACTCTTAAGGTTAACAAGCATGTTCACGCGGCTAGTTCCAAGCAGTACTGGAGATATCTCTAATGCTTGTAAATATCAAAGTTCAGATCATGCAGCCCTTCTTGTCGATCATCCTGTATGTGTAGCAGGCAACTTATTTATTTATTTATACAGCTGTTGAATAGCAGGAAAAAGCTGAGAGGTAGAGATTAGGATACCATTATGCGATAAAAACCCTGATCACCAAGATTTCCTTAGTTTTATTTATCTTCGTATTCCATTGTATGACAGCAGTAAGTTGAGCAAGTTTGGAAAGCAATAAAACAAGAGATGTGCAAGAAAGAAATTCTCATACGTGAAGTATTCAGGGTGTTGATGGTCTGTTCAAAATTTAATGGATCTAGTCGGCATGCGAAAGCTGACCTGATGATATCTTAACAAAAAACAAGTAAAAGGAGAAGAAGAACAAACACTATTTAACCACAAAAACTATTCCTGAGCCCTCAACCAGCTTCTTAAGCTTTTTAATTGAGATGATTCTTTATATGGTATTAGCTTCCGAGCCCTCAACCATCCTGAGAATTATTTGTGAACCTTCCTCGACAGCTTAACATTTTAGGTTCTATGGCATGTTACAGCCTCATTTTTGTCAGTATCATGGCATCTATTATTGATTTTTTTTTTCAGACCAAATTTTTCCAAAACATAACGACAATTTACAACATATTGGATTATTTCTGCTTTCTTCTAGTTCACTGGTAAGAAACTTCCATTCACATCTGATTTGCAGCACTACCTGTGATAGCTTTTCCCTTCTATTTCTGTACACTCTAAAAACTCTCTCCTTGTTTTCTTTGTGGTAATGAATCAGTTTCCAGGGTATATTTTTATTTAACAGGAGGCCAAATAGCTCAAATCCCCATCCACCATACCAATATTTGAACCTAAGACCTCTTGGTAAGTTTTAATCATTGGAAACGGCTTTCAAGTCCTACAATTGTTTTGATTTGTATAAGGTCAATATATATGCTACCATAGGTTATATTCCATGCATTATGCAAAATGAATCAAGCCCCAAGCACTCTGGTCAGGTTGGCATTGATGCTATAGTTAAACGCGATATTTTTAATTTCGTTTCGGTTGAAGCATTTCGTACCAGTTAAAAAACGAGATAAAATGATGCAGTTTTTATCCCGTTTAAAATTTCAGTCCGTTCTGTAAATTCCGCCCAAATTTTGTTCGGAACATTCCAATTTCGTTCTGCCTATTCCGTTTCGGCCAAATAGTTTTTTTTAAATAATGAATAATTTTAAAATATCAGTCATATCTCTTGATCCAACCATTTTAGTGGTTTGAGGTGAAATTTTACATAGAGTCTCTTGACACACACACACATATGTATTATGTTAAAATTTAAGAGCAATCAGAGAATATAATGACCTTACGAGATTGATAATGATATTCTTATAATATTATACATGTTCATAATTTTGTTTAGAAAAAACATTTTACTATGTTTTTTATATTAAATTGCACAATTCTAAATAATTTTATTTTTGGATTTGGACTAATTTTTTTTTTTGAATTAATACACGCATATATATAAACAGTATAACCCCAAAACAGCATATTGAATCGCTTTAAAGCCAAAACATTATGCTTTAATTGAAAAAACAAAGCAATGACCAAAACAGAATTGACAGAGTTGATTTAAAGATGCTACAAATTAAAGTAGTTCCTGAAGTATGATGAGATCAAGTGTAGAGATATTCTTGATTTCTTTTCTATAGTAACGAGCACATCTTGCAATATTTTTATTATACAAAATGGATGGGAGCATTGGCTTAAATGCCTTCTTCAAGCAACTTTCTCCCTCCCTCACGGCAGTGATTCTCTTTTTCACAACCTCTATGGTATGGATTTGTAGGTACCTTGTTACATTCTTGGGGGTTTTTCGCACTGCATCCAGGAATGCCACCTGACCCAACTGCTCCATAGCCAATCGTAGGAGAAGAAGGCTGACCGGCCGCGTCTTCAAAACATGCACATATAACCATCATGGTAAGCCCGACAACCATCAATGTTTTCGACATTGTTGGGAATGGTGATGGATCGATGGATGGACCAACGAATACTGGTTGTGATAACTGGAGGTAGGAAATAAAGAGATATTGAAAGCTGATCTATTGTACAAATTGAATTACGAAGTTCGAAATTTATACCTAAGACTTTCCTATGATAAGACACCATATATTTTTTCTGGCTGGCCTTAACATCCGCTGTTGCAGTGTCTCAGCCAACCAAAGCTAAGTTTTGAGTGTCTGCCTATTGCCTTCCTGCAATGTTGCATTTTCCATTTTTAAGCAATATTGTTTCAGGCCATGGAATTTTAGTGGTTTGAGGGAGTTTGCATGTTTGTTTTTCTGCTAAAGAAATCTGTGTAAACTATTCGAAGTCCGTGAGAATCCAACACTTGGCAACTGTTACCTCCCAATTGGCAAACCTTTGAGGCCAACTTAAGGGCCTGATTTTTGGGCATAAAAAGTAGTGTCAACCAAGTTTTATCCAAAATCTTTTGAGATTTCATAGCTCTTGATATACTTCTCTAGAAAAATTTAAGGGTTTGGCACTGATCACCTCACCTGATGGACAAGTAGTTTCGTATGAAAAAAACAGAAATCTCTGAATTCTTTGCTCTACTGTCAATCCATCTATATTTGAGCATTTCACATAGAGAAATATACAGGAAATGCAGAGCCATGAATCCTGGAATGAACTAGCAATCACTGCCTTCCAGGATGATAGATGCTCTTCCAATGATGGATTTGTTGACAAGGATTAATTCTAGTTTAGGAAATATTACAAATCAGGAAACCATAAATCAAGAAAAAGTTTAGAAACAAGTTTAGGAAAGATTTTGATATATTTCTATTCTTAGTTTTTCATCCTTAAATATGATTCATTGTACATGTATATGCATACAAGTTCTATGAAATAAAGAAGTATTGTAGTGAGTTGCTACAAACAATTATCTCTAAACTACCTAGTCACTGTTGACAGAATTCAGTAGATTCCATGAATAAAGGGAAATTAATTTTGTCATAACCTGAAGATCCTAAACAGACCATCATAGATATATTTAGTTACTCAGGTGAACAATTAATTATCCATGAGCATGTTTAGAAAATTTGTTGTTGATGACAAATCTCCAGTAGCTGAGAAGTTGCTAATCCATGGCTACTGTTATATACATTTTTTATGACGGCACAGTAGTCTAACAAGCAACACTGCTCCTGCTAGAGCTAGAGGAGGGTCAGGGTCAGGGATCTAAGGAAGCCCTAAAGTCACAAATTGGTAGGGGATGACAAGGACTTCTTTGAATATGGTTTTCATATGTTAATTAACAATTTTATCTAAATATTAGATGAGATATCAGAATATGATTTATATTTTAATCTCTAACGCACACTCTCAAGTAAAAGCTCTTTGGATTTGAAACTTACATAAACTCACATTACTTTGTAATTGATTTTATCAAATAAAATAAGAATAGTGAAATTCAAACTCGTGACCGCTGGGTCAAAAAAGCTCTGAAATCATATCATCTAAAATCTTAAACTATCAGATAAGATACAAAAATATAATTTATATTATTATCTAACATAATCCTTTTATTTTCATCTATGGTTTGAGCTCATGCAGCCAATTCATGTTCTCCATTCTATGGCCAGTTAAAAACCTATTTGCAGCATGAATTGATATAGAAATAAAAAACATCCATCCAAAACGTACGGATGAGTATGCATATTGGAATTGAAATCAAATGAAATTGTCATGGTATGAGGATATCTTTTATAATATCTTAAAAAGCTTAATTAGATGGCCATGGTCGCAAAGGTTCTCCCCTCAGCTCCTCTATAAAAGAAAAGTTGGAGAAATTTCATCCACCGAGCCCTTCAGACTCGGCCTCTTCCACAATCTCATCATAGTAGATATCTTATTTAAAAATGTGGTTGAGAACATGAAATTATTTTTTAAAATATTTTTTATTAAGAAATATATTAAAATAATATTTTTTAAAAATAATTTTTGACATCAATAATAAAAATATTTAAAAATATTAATTTTTTTAATTTAAAATACATGTTAAAAATAAAAAAAAAATCAAATTCTTTCAAAAAAATTTAGAATGCAATGTCAAACACTCCCATGATTTCAATTTCAATGTGCACTGTTATCTCACCTCCTAACCCTAAAAACTTGTGGGAATGGTTACCATTTCTAAGAACATTTCAAGCTTTTCCAAGACATACAATTTCCAAAGGGATCTCTACTTTCTAAAGAATATTAACATGATCAATTCTATCTCCATTTTCACAAAGCCACACTTTAAGACTTTGGCCAAAATCATGAAGTGTGTGTCAAGAATAGTTTATGACACTATAGCTGCCTTTTAAAAATATTATCAGTTTGAAAATATATTAAATTATATTTTTGTTAAAAAAAAATTATATTAATCGCATGCAGCAAAAAAAAAAATGTCGGATTCATTATAAAAACAAATCCCTTTAAAATTGATTAGATTATTGTGCACTAATCACCACAACACATTCCCTTTTTCTTCTCGAAAAAGCAATCGTGAAAAACCATGCGAGAGCTTTGGTGCCCATCATTACAGACCCCCAAGCTTTCCTGACATCGCCACATAAGGACCCACCTCTTGTCTCTTGCATGCCAGAAGTTGGCCACCAGCCAAAACTAGAAAAACATTTTCGTACAAGAGAGTGAGAGAGAAAAGAGGAGATGGGTCTGATCACCTGTTTCTTTGACTCCTGTGCTAACAACAATAAAATTCTTCTGTTTCTGTCTGTTACGTGTAAATCTCAGCTTTTATGAGACGAGAACCAATCATGAGCACGCAGCAGCCTTGCTGCGTAAGAATTAAGGATCAGGAATTGTGTTCGGTGGGAAGAAATACATGTGAAACCAGACCTGAACTCCCCACTTGATTTCCTTAGCTGTCTCGAAATCATCTTGACCTTGTGCTCTGCAGGCGTGCTCATAGCTTTTTTTTAATTTTCATTTGTATTTTCGAAACTTCTTCTTGTTTTTAAATTCTAATCCAGGATGGACAAATTTAATATTCTCTCAGGTGGGGTTGAGTTTAGGATGATAATCTCTGGTAAATTGTTATATTTTAATTAATAAAATTAATAAAAAGCATAGCATGTGTAATTTAACATAAAGCCTAGCATGCCAAATAAGTTTGTTAAATAAGTTTTAAGCAATTAAGAGTTTTCCATCATAATTAAATGCAAAGAGTGTTCTGAAAGACTAATAATCCAATTTTCAGAACCCATGTTAAAGATGTTTTGATTCTCTCTCTCCCATGACGGCTGACTTATTCTCTCCCCCTGTCACCCACTATCTTATCCCAATTTGGGAAGTGGGTTTGGTTACCACTTAAATTGCCAAATTCACCAAAAAAATCAAACGAAATTTAGTCCCTAAACTTAGTTGTGTGACCAATTTCTGCTAAAATCAACACTTGGTGGTCAAAACTTTGATCGAAATTCAACCAATTAGCATGTATCTCATGTCCTATTTAAGCGAGTGATCTTAACATTAACGGCAATTTCTTGCAAAACTGAAGAGAGAGACTAAGGTTGTCATGAATCTTAAATGTCGAGGATCTAATTGCTCATCTTGAAACTAGATGGTTCAATGTGACCGAGTGATTGAACCATAGGGACATCTACAGCCAAAGATTCGTGATAATCTGTTATTGTTTCGAAAAGTGGTAAGAATAATAAAAGTCTTCATTAATTTGGAATTTCTCTTTGGTTTATGGTATCAAAAGGAGACGTGGAGCAGTTTTTGGAAGGAGAGACAAGGCAGCCAACTTTTCTCTGTGGTTCTTGTCAAACCCACTCCTTGAAACCGACTCCCACACCAAGTAAACTCCACAAACTGACACTGTCATGCTGGTTCAGGTAGCTCTAACTTTCCCCCACTACACACAATCGTCTAAACGGTTAGTTCCAGCTTTTTTTCTACACTCCTAACAAGACTTCACATTAGTATTATGTTGTTGTTTTTGATATGTTTCTATAGTAGGATCAGAAAGGACCCATCAAGAAGATAGAAACTTTGAAACATGTTTTTTACCTTGTTTGGGTGGAGAAAAGCTTCCAAGTGGTAAGTGACTAAGCTGCTTCATGGGTTTATAGTTTCCGGTTTGGTTCTTTTATGGTGTTTGTTAAAAGGGTTTTTGTTATCTTGGGTTGCAGCAAGAGGCTAATTAAGCAAGTTCAACACCGGATTAACCTATTGAAGACGAAGAGGCATGCAATTGTTAGGCAGTTAAGGGAAGATGTTGCTCAGCTCATTAAGGCCGGCTATGAAAACATTGCATTTAACAGGGTAAGCATAGGGAATTTCTTTGCTGATATAGTAACATGTCATGTTAACTTGGAACCTCTTCTCTGTTATCTGTTCTGCTCGCTGTCCTGCTGCTTTCTGCTGTTAAGAACTTTTTGAGTGTTCAAGTGCTAGCATCTTTTTTCTTGTTTAATAAATAAATTGGGTTTAGTTTTTCATCAGCATGGTTTGTGAAATGAAGGTGTCTTAATTTTGATAGAAATGATCAAACAAGCTTTACTATTAAGTCTCAACAGTATGCCATTGAAACTTGATGGAATAGAAGATATCGTTGGCGTGATAATTTGCAGAGTGATCAAATGGGATTTAACATATGATTATTATTGTGTTTTTCAGGCTGAGATTCTTTTCAAAGATGAAAATATTGTGGCGATTTACGAATTGTTGGATGGTTTCTGCGAATTCATCATTACTAACCTGTCATATATCCGCTGGCACAAGTACGTATATAATTGAAAAGGAGTTTGTATTCAAATCTAGATCACAAAGTTTTTCCTTATTTCTCTCTTCTTACTCTAACCTGTCCCGTCTTCGGAATATTGTGGCTTCAGGGACTGTCCTAACGATATCAATGAAGCAGTTTCAACTCTTATATTTGCCTCTGCAAGATGTGGGGATATACCAGAGCTTCGCGCTGTGCGGAAGGTATTTGGACAGCGTTATGGCCAGAGATTTGAAAACACAGCTCTTGAACTACTTCCTGGGAACCTTGTTAATTTTCAGGTTTTTATATCCTGCTTATAAGTTATAACAAATATTTATAAGAAGCTTCTGCCATAATTCCTATGATTTGGTCAATAATATATGCAAATTGTAACCACAGGTAAAAGAGAGACTTTCTATTCTGTCAGTTCCTGATGATGTGAAGCGAAGTTTGGTGGATGAGATTGCTATTGATTACTGCCTCCGACCAGGGATTCTGGCACTTGAATACGCTTCCGAGCTGCAGCAGCAGCAGCAGGTCATTTCTTATACTCCTGTCAATCTGTCTAAACTAATGTTTGCCTATTCATGTAAGAAATACTGAAGATCTTTGTTCCATGTAACCACAGGAAGAGGAATGTAGAGAGAATCAGGTTCAAGATAAAGATGTTAAAAATAATTGCAGTAAAATAGAAGAATCTAAAAGGGAAGTTTTAGAAGGCAACGATCTAGAAGGGAAAGCTATTTACATTGATTCAAGGTCGACAAGTCCAAGTTCAACAACATCAACTCACTCTTGTCAGAACAGTCATACAAGTAGTGGTTCCATTAATTCGTCTATAGCTCAGCAATCTTCACCTGATACACTGGAATCTCCGACGTGCAACAAAGCAGAGAAAGAGAACAATTTTGCAGGGCCGTGTTCACCATCGAAATCTAAATCGGTTTCAGTAAGCACCGAAGAGAGTCAGGTGGCTAATAGTGATTACTCCACCACCTCAAAACAGAAGGTAGAGAGAAAGATGGCAGCAACTTCTTCAGAGAGTCTGCCTCAGTTTCCAGAAGATATGATAATCTATCTTGATGATGTTGAGGAGGTTCAATCCATCACAGAAGAAGGTAGCTGCCAAGACAAGAGAATTTTCAAGTTCAAATCATCCCGGTTCCTGCCTAAAAAAGAAGAAGTTGAAGACAGTTGTGATGTAAAACATATGGAACAGTATGAATCAGGGAGCGAGAAGTCAAGTTCAAGTAGCTCAAGAAATAGAAGGAATTCAAATGTTAAAAGACCGAGAAGGAGATCGATTTCTCAGGAACATTCAAGTTCTGAGGATATCCAATGCATGCTTTATTACAACAAGCCATGGAAGAGATACACAACTGATCGCAAGAAAAGATCACAACTTTCCAGTAAGCATAAAAAGAAGACTGCGATAGGAAAGAGTGAAGAAACACGCGATGCAGAGAAGAGACAAAACCAAACGCACTACGCCAACCACTGCTGCTTGAACCATCCATGTTACTTCTGCACCAATGGTGGCAGAGTTTCTCACGAGGTTCCACCTTGGAACCAAAAGAGATTCCTGACTGTTGTTCACCATTGCCACTGTCCCACAATCGGAGAATCAGATGCAGAAATGGAATGGCATGCCTTCCCTCATCATCCGAGGAGAAAAAGCTGTGAATTTGGTGCTTCCGCTTGTGATGTTCTTACCAGCCCAGATCAGCAAAGGAAACGAAATTCTACAAGTAGCGATGTTTCTTCTGCATATCCATGCTCCAAACCAACTAGTTCAATGACAAGAAAAGAACCAAAGGCTCCTTATCTGAGAGCCATGACAATGCCCCAAGAAAGGTCCAAGTACAGTAACAGAGAAAATGTTGAAAGGTGCACTTCATTTCCCACTGAATCTCCCATTCATGTCCACCCTAAGCTGCCAGATTGTGATGATATAGCAGCCAAGTTCTCAGCTCTCAAGAAAGAACATTCAAAGAACAGACACGCATAGCCAGATTGAACCAGTTGTAACAACACTGCACTTGTTTTGAGTCATTTGTTGGATTTCTCTTTCTACCTCCTGATCAAGACGAGAATGATTTGTTTTGTTTTATAATAGAAATTGATTGAAATATAAAAATCTGTTCGTCATGCTCATGGCTCTTTATCAAAAGAACCTACATGCTTTTTCATGTTAAAAGAAGTTCAATTTAGTTTAAGATCAGACTAATCACGTAAAGCACATAATGGACTGCCCAGCAACATCCTCCTTCCCATGTTTATGAAACTCATCTTGAGTTTCGTCCAAGTTGGTTTTATTTTGTTTTCCCCCCTAAATCTAATCCTTATACTTTTTTTTTCCTTTTGACTTGATAATTTTTAGACCTAAATCTATGAGATAATCTTTTCAGTCAATAGAAAGATAAAATTAAAAGTAAGAGGACCACAACGTAAAATATAGAAAAAAAAATATACAGTCAATCTTAAAGCTTTTATTATTTTTATTTTGAACTTTTTTTTCCTCAAATTAATTATTTTAAAAGAATATAAGTATACTAACTTATTAAGATTTTAAATTAATTATGATCATATAGTACTTTTCTTAAAATTTAATGATATTCAATTTTTATTTTATTTCCAAACAAAAGTATATAATTTTTTTATAATAGTAACAATCGTTTTACCCCATCATTATAACTTTTTAAAATTTTATTTGGTTGCTTTCCTTATAGCATAGTTTATTATTATAATGTTCTTAAATAAAATTATTTTAGAAAAGTAACGTTATTAAACTTAATAAGGTACATAACTTGAGTTGCAAATTCAATAGATTAACATAGATAAGTCGTAGTCGATCAAAGATGCCCTCGCCTTGATATTTAAAAAATATTATTTCATGTATGATAGTATAAGAAAAAACAAGTTTTTTTTTTTATATAAAAGTGAAAACAGAGTAACACTTATGGGAAGCATTCTAAATGGAATGGACTACACTTTCTTTTTTCACATTTCTCATCTTAAAGATTTTTTAGATCTCAACCCTATACTATAAAAAAAATCTTAATTATTTACACACACCTCAATATATATATTATTATTTTTTGAGTTATGGAGTTAGACTTCAAAGCCACACACATATACATTCATGATTTTACCAATACATTCTTTGTAAATACAAACTTTTATACGAAGTGAATCTTCCTTCACCAATATTTTTTTTTACCCAACATTTTACTAATAATAACCTTTGCACTACTGAAGGATTGAACACTATAACCAATGATAGACATCAATATTTTTATCAATTAATCATTATGCAACTCTATACTTTTATAAGATGAGTTGAGGTGACCAAGGTTGATAAATACCTTAGGTTACCTAGTAAATGAGAGAAGGATAATTTCCTCAAACTCAATACATTTTAATTCAATTATCTTATATTGTATTTTTCCTGTACACTTATTAACTTAAGAATCAAATAATTCCTATTTTTATGAGAAACTTATTTTTTCATAAATGATTGAGCTCATAACCAATGCTAAACATTAAGCTTATAATCAAATCCATACTTAGTAACTTAAGCATTATATAATTCATCTTTATGTAAGAACTTAATATTTCAGCAATGATTGAGCTCATAACTAATGCCAAACATCAAGCTTTTAATCAAATCCACATATCTTGGGTCAAAATATAGGCCCAAGAAAGCCCAACTTTATATGAAATATTTTACAACTTCATCAATATGTGTGTGTGTGTGTATGTATGTATGTATATGAAATTTTGATTTTATAATCAAAACTTCACTTGCAAATAGAAAATTCATTAGTAACACAAAGTGTTTTATATATATATATATATATATATATATATATATATATATATATATATATATATATATATATATTTGACCTATAAAATAGAACAAAACAACTATGAATTCTAATCATTAAGCTACATGGAGGTACATATTAGCAATTAATTGCACATATTATAAACAAAAGCTAATTAGGGAGGTAAACAATTTGTTCATTGTGATCGGATTCATTATTCATTAGAATCGTATAGTGACCATTTTATTTTTTACTAAAAAAATAATGAAATAACTATTAAGGATATTTCAGTATTTTTAAAATGCTAATTAGTCATTATTATAATCATGGTGGCAAATGAGTTTTTTTTTAAAAAAATTTTAAAAACATAATAAAATGATTAGATTACCCTTGAAATCATGTTTTTGTTTAACTAATATCCACATTTTTTTTTATTATGATTATGTGTGTTTTAATTATAATTAAGTTGTTTAGGGAAAACAAATATTTTAAAATAAAAAACAAATGCTTCCTTACTTTATGTAAAAATTTTAGATAAAAGTTTGTAAATATATTACACTCCTCTGTTAATATGTTTAGCTTATAATATTATTAAAGTTAAAAAATAATTAACATGGATTGATAGTTTATCATTATAAAAACATGATAAATAGTAGATCTTTTAGAAGATATCTAAATTTATATAAATGTATAAATTCAACACACAAACATGTTTAAATCAATTATGTTTAAATTAAATAAAAATGGAATGTAAATGTTAAAATAATTTAAAGTAATGGATTTAATTTTGTTGTTGTCAAGAATGAATTATGTCCCTGAAGTTTTATTGCTCCTCACTTGTGCAATTGAAATGCATGCAATATATGTCTTTTAAAATTCTAACAACACCATTTTGGTTTAGATTTTCTTCTAAATCAAGGTTTTTAAACAATTAAAAAATATAAAGCTCAAATATTTCTCAACATAAATCTAAGGGTGTATTTGATATTGCTTTTACTTTTATGGTGGAGGTTTTAAAAAAAAATAGTTTTATGAAAAGGCACTTCAGCTGCGATTCAAAATAATTTTTAAAATGTTTAGTTAAAATTGTGGTTGAGTTTGAGGTTAATGAAAAATAATTTTAAGTATTTGGTTACCAAGTTTTTCATATTGCTTTCAACTTGTGAATTTTTTTGATCAAATGTAAGTATAGATAAAGGATCAAAGAATAAAACAAGCTATAGACAACAAAGTCAAATAACTTAAGAAAAAAGCAAAGAGTGTGTGTGTGTATTGTTTTTAAATATATAATAATTATAATAATTAAATATAATTAATAATTCAAGTAAATAGGCACTTGTTTTTATTCTCCCATCAAACTAGTAATTTCATCATGAATTGTAAATTTATACGTGAAGGCCTCTGTGATCCCGGAACAATATATAGTAAGATATCATATAAAACAAAATTAGGATTGCGAGATAAAAAATTATATTGTGATTTCCTTCTAATATATTTATTTATATTTTAATTAATTTTTAGATTATTTATACTCCTCCACAGGATGCATGAAAAACAGCTAAGTTTTGTTGAATTTTTGAGGTGAAGCCCACATCAATTTTTCAGCTTATCAACTCTAACCAAACATCAAAACCATAATTTTTTCTCAAATCCCAGTGCAATCTCAATCCCAAACACCTTCTAAGCTTTAAATTTGGGAGGAAAATCAAAAACATAAAAAAATAAAAACATTAAAAAAAGGTATGAAAGAATGTCTTTTTCTTAAAAAAAAAAAAAAAATTAACTCAGTATTCACCACTCTTTCTATAGTGGATTGTTGAAAGCTAAAATGTTGAAGAGTTAATCTTAAATGTTTTCAACCATCGATATCTATCATAAATTATAAATCAAATCTACAAAAAAAAAAAAGAAATAGTAGAAAAATCAAGGATTTTTTTAATTTCTCATTCACTCGTAACTTGTTTAATTAAAACAAATTTTTAACAAAAGCTGTATTTAATAAGCTGTATGTAGCCCAATTAGCATGCACATCGTCATTCACATCCCCCATTAAACTCAAGGGTAGAATTTCTTATACAATTTCATGAACACCATGAGCACCAGTTCCCTCACGATAGCGTATGTTATAGATGTTAGCTATACAAATACCCTAACATTGCAGTGGATTTAATTCATTTTCATAGTTGCTTGACAAATCATTTTAATGGTGGAAAGCACTTGCTTGCGCCAAGGGGCATCACTCAGTCTTAGCTGCATGAAAAGGAACATGGTCCCATCAATTTATTGCTATATCTATACATCGAGAATTTTCTTTCTTGCAACTTGCAGACAGAATTTGGGTGCATAAGGAGTTCTAAGGTTGTCATCTGTGTTCGATGGCAATCTTGAATGGTCTGTGTCTAGTTTAGTTTCAACTAGACAACGCCCCATCATTTATAGCTTGCTTGACTTGAAGGTCAGTTCCAGCCTCTAGGTCCAAGCAAATCAATGAATGCTGCAGCAGCAACTTGAACATACATGTGGGGCGTTGATTTTCTTCTGATTTATCGCTTAATCCATTGAATCAGTATTGTTAATTTCATTTCATTTTGTACCAGTTAAAAAACAAAATAAAACCCTGAAAACAGTATTTCAAAACATTCAAAAACAAAAAATATTATATTCCAATTAAAAAAATCCAATCACCAACTGAAATGAAGTTGACAAACTTGATTTGAATATTTCTACACCATACATGCCACCAATGAGCGAGCACCTCTGTGGCCTGAACACAGCCAGCCTTGATAATTTCCTAAACGTTAACGTATTTGGCATGCGAATGTAGATGAAGAATGAAAGAAAAGGTTACAAACAGATTAGGAGTGTTGTCAGGCTGTGTTTCGATGATCTAGCAAAAGCTCGCGACATTTTTATGGAAAAACACTCTGCTTTTCCATGGTGACTCAGATACATGCTGATATCTCCATGAACATGCGTAAAAGTCGATGCTTCCCATTTATCAAAAAGCTGGTTTCGAAAACGACGCGTGCTGGAAAAAAATCTACGATCTCAATGAACGGATCATATAGCAAGTAGATTATGTTTTGATAAATTACGAATAATCATCTTATAATGGTTTGAGTTTGACTGTGTTGTAGATTGTGATTTATAGGCAGATATCGGAGAAGAGCAGAAGTAGAACACAACGACAGAGGGCGTTTCGACACTCTACTTGCGTTCAGTTGTTTTTTCAAATAATTTTTATTTAAATATCTTAAATTATCATTGTTTAAATTTATATTAGTAAAAGTTAAGGATACCATCGTGTGTCTGTATTTTATAGCCATGGTATCCCTCTCTTTTTCTCTCTCCTTTCCTCGCCGGCCAACAAATAACTTTATAATCACCTACCACCGCCATCATAAACTTTATAATCACTTGCCACCGCCATCATAAACAAGCTCATAACTAACTGATATCAACGCCCGATGCTACAGACAAAACCAAACTAAAACCTCCGTGTATATATATATATTTAAATAACTATCTCATCTAAAAATTTAAGTTAATAGATAAGATTTCATAATATGATTTAAATTATTTTTTAATACACCCCCTCAAGTGAAAGTCTTTTGAACTTAAAACTAGCAAATATTCATATTATATTGTGCTTAATTTTTTTATCAAATAAAATAAGAGTGGTGATATTCAAACTCGTGACTATTGGGTCAATAAAACTATAATACTATGTTAAGAAAATCATCTCACCTAAAAACTCAAACTTTTAAATAAGTTCTCAGACTATGATTTATATTATTCTCTAACAGTGTGTATATATATATTCTTGCTTAGTGCAAATAAGAAAATCAATTTTCAATGATAATAATAACAATAAAAAAAAACTATATGAGGTTCAAATAGTTATTTAACATGCACTTAATCCATTTTCAACCAATCTTTCACATGAAAACACTGGAGAAACACCTTACAAGTTTTAATAAACTCATCTGTGCATTTAAAGTAGCAAAAATCGGTTAAAAACTAAGAACTCAACTCGATATCTCAGATCTTCCCATTCTTCCATGTACTTTTTCTTGCGAGATGAATGTTAAAAACCAATATCATCAAACCCCTCTCATCGAATAAATTTTTTGTACACCATACTTAATTATTTTAGTTGCTAAATTGTGATGACTAACTACTTTCTCTCTCTATTATTATTTTTTAGTGAGTTTTTTTCACTCATCAAGAAATTAAAAATATATATAATTTTAAAATAAAATGATAATTGCCAGGAATTTAGAATTGAGTTTTCATAGCATCTGATACTTCAGTTCTTTGTCTTTTCATTTGGTAATTTTATTATAATGTCAAATCTAATTAGGCCATAGAAAATAGAGGTTAATTGGTTTAATATTTATATATTCCAACTCTTTTAAAAATACTAGGTAATGAAGTTTTTTTTTTTTTTTGATACGATGAAATTTTATTGTCCAGAAAATATATTTTATACGTCCAAGTGAGCGAGTAAAATCCCGGTTCTTCCAGATTTTTACAAGAGATACGCATCGCGACTTGAACTCAAGATTTTCTGTCTTGATCACAAGGTAATGAAGTCTCTCTGCAAATAAAAGCAAAAGCAAAAACCAATGCAAACCTTATAAATGATTCATATATTAAGCTGGCATGAAACTTAATAAAACATTTATTCGTAGACGAATTACCCAAGTCATCTTCCTATAATCCTCCATAAGAAAAAACATCTGGCTAGCACACCATATAGAAATCATCCTAGACTTGTCATTAACCGTTTACTTTCGGCAGCATGACAAATTAGTGAGGTAGATAACATTCTATATATCTTCCTTCAAATTTTCCAACATTTTATAATGGAGAAATCTGTCAAATTAGGGCATTAAAACTGGGCTACAACATTCACCATGAAAAGAATATAATATATGTTGACCATGAGAAAGGTGGCAAGGATCGATGGTGTACGCAACCACTTTCAATTAAACATTTCGTGCACTCTCAAACTCTTATAAAGTAGAAGACATGGTCCACCAATTCATGGCTTTAATGAGGACTACACACAGAAATGGAGAGAGTGGAAAGCCGAAAAAAATATATACATTTCTTTCGTTGATCCATTACCTAAATGGGCCAATAAGGAAGTGTATGATAACACTATTTCCATTACACCCACTTTGAATTCTCAATCAAAATACTAGGGTTGACTTTGTCATCCATTAATTTACCCTACCAATTTGAAATATTTTATTAATATTTAGCTTCCTCATTCGATCCATTTCGTGGAAAACTATGTTGGGCAACCAATGGCTGATCGAAAAGTCACCCTCTTGTCATTAGTAGCAAGCAATTACTAGAGCACTTCCTTAACTATTTTAAGATCTCTATGATTAATGGTTTAATTACTCTCTCGTTTAGAGCTATGTGTTAATCTCCACTTTGTCTAATTAGATAACCACATTACCATTATAGGTTGCTAGTCAACGTAAATCCACCATCCTAGCTGCCATATGATGAGAATTACTTTCCGTGTTTCACCCACTAGTCTTTGCAACTTATTAAATAAAAAAAAAAAGAGTTTACAACTTTTTATTTTTATTTTGAAAATGGTTATTATATCGCATATGAGTTTTTAATTTTAAAATATAAAAAAAAATATAATCATAAAATTTGATCTAGTTTGGGTTTCAAAGGATCTAAGAAAGTATTAATTAAGTTAATTGTCAAAAATTCAAGTCGAATTTATAACCTGATCAACATGAATTTGGCTCGATCAAAAATAAATTGAGTCAACCCAAGTCGTTCATCGCGGCCCTTGACCCGAGACTTGCCCGAATCACAACCATTGAGTTAGGTTTTATATATATACACAATACAATAAATTAATAGTTCTTCCAATGCTATAACTATTAAACCCTAATACTGATTTCTTCATTGATTCCAGAGGTGATAGATATTTCAAATCTTATTCCTGCACATGAAAATTGATTTTGTGGCGATACATCATGCCTATATCTACACTGTGTGTTTTTATTTAGGGATTTGTAGTGTGGTGCAATCCCTTTCTTGTACCAACCATGACTTTTTTGAGTCGGGGATTCCAGCTCAGAAAAAGAGGGAGGCTGGAACCAATGAAAATAGGTGTTGACTCCATGAATTAAATATAAGGTAGTGAGGAATCAGATTTGGATGATCTCTATTTAAATTCAATTAAATATCTTTTGATCATTAACTATTAGAGTATAGTAAGGAGGTTTCATGTACATAGACTATGATTAATGTTTGTTTAGTGTAGTTGATGTTGTTTTTAAAAATATTTTTTATTCAGAAATATATCAAAATAATTTTTATTTTATTTTTTAAAAATTATTTTTGATATCAACGTATAAAAATAATCTAAAACAACCCAAAGAATTTAATTTAAAATAAAAAATATTTTTTTAAAAGCACTTTTATGGTATATTTTATGGACCTTGAAGATGGTATTGATATATTCTTGTTAATTTTTTCTTAAAAATTTAAAAAAGAAACAAATTAAATGAATAAATATTCTTACAAAAATACGGATATCGTATTATCATACAAATACTTAGTTTATATATAGAGGTATATTTGCGGTAGCTTTTGAAATTATTTTTCGTTTAGAAATACATCAAAATAATTGTTTTTTATTTTTAAAAAACATATTTTTAATATTAGCATATAAAAATAATCTGAAAGCACTAAAAAAATAATTTAAAATAAAAAATTTATTTTAAAAAAAATATTTTTAAAATACAATACCAAAAACTTACTCTTAAACTAATATATATTAAAAACTTTAAAGTAATTAATCAGCATGCTTTTAAAATGATTTCTTAGAAGAAGCATGGTTGCTTTCGTGTCAGCCAAAGCATGATGGTGCCATGGAATTATGTGTGTGAAAGGAGTCCAGAAATTTGAACGACACTCACGCATGCATGTTTCCATTGGAGGCCAAATGTCAAAACGGCTCATCGCAAACCCCATGACATGTTCATGCATGTGTCTCCAAAATTGAGCTGAGAGTGCCACGTAAGTTTGGTATAATTGCATGTTGAAAGGTCATAGAAATAGAATTCAAAATTGTCTCCATGTTCTTTAATACGTTATCTCTTTTAAAAACATTTTTAAAAATATTTGATTTTTTTTAAAAAAAAAATTAATGTTTTTAAATTATTTTCATGTACTATATCAAAAATAATTTTAAAAAATTAAAAAAAAACACATATATTTTTAAATTAAAAAATTAAAAACAACCTTAATAATATTCTACAAAAAAATTGATTTTTTTTCCTATATTTTTTAGTTGTAGATATTGATGTAGCCACAATCATGGAATGGGAACCACGTGTTCGTCACATATCTCACCAGCTTCAAAGCAAAGTTTTTCCTGTCTTGGTCACCAAGCGAAGGTGGCTTGATATTTATGAGATTATTTTAAAGAGCATGTTTTTATAACAAGGTGTTGCTGTCTTGGAATAGACCCAGTTTTGTCACTAAGCAATTCTCTTTTATTATTGGTGAAGCATCCTTGAATATGTAATTTTTCTTATATTATATTTACAGAAATTAAGATTATTTTTTTTACCTTTGATTTATATTCATGTCAATTTTCTAATATTATTTTTTTATTAAATTTCAAATAAGTTAATACAATTATTTTCTTGGCCGCCGTTAAATAACTCATTTTTATTTGCCTGACATTTAGGGGTAAGTGTATTATGGAAATACACAAGATAAATATGAATCGATTTACGATCATTAACACCATCAACCTGATTAGTAGTCGTAAAACTATTAAGGGAGAAAGATGAGTTATGAGTAATATGTAAATCATAAGAAGTTGTAGCCTTCAAAAACACAAAATACATTTAACGAGAATCGAATATGAATCAATAAGAGCATGTATTAATTGATATACCTTTTCTGTGTTTGATATAGAAAAGAATCATTTTTTTCTACCATAAAATCATCAATCATATGTTCACACACACACACTCTTATAGATAGTTTTACTATCATAATTAAAATTTTTGAGTTGTGATTGTTATTTGTTATGGTATCAAATGAATTTCATTACCCTATTTTAGATAATTTAATTAATAAAATTTATCATATATTAATAGATACTTTATGCAAATATCAGGTTAAAAGATTTTTATCTGAGATAACTAGTTAGAGTAATATAACATCATTCTTGAAGTTTCAAATAGCAATTTAAGTTTTGGAATTAAAATATATTTTATATTAATTTAAGATCAAAGCATCAAAACCATATTTATTGTTAAAGTCAATCTAAAAAACTATTCTTTCATGAACTCGAGGAAGACTTAGGTCACTAACATTTGTTTTTAAATACTTTTTAAAAATATTTTTGTCTTAAAAAAAAATCAAATTATTATATATTATTTTAGTTTTTTTTTATTTTTATGTGATAATGTCAAAAAAAATATTTTGATATATTTTCAAGTAAAAATCAAATTTTAAAAATTATAATGTATTACAATACCAAAGATATATTTATTAATTTAAAAGTTTTGAACTTGGAGAAAGAAAAGGACAGAAAGCAGGAAAGGAAAATTAGGGTGATGATGAGGTAGTTGAATGGACCACCGACACGTGCCGATTTACACCGACTTTTCAAAGAAACCGTTGCCATGTTGACTTTACAAAGACAAAAAAACAGAGGAAGGATGTCATAGAAAATTTCCAACCTTTATATATTTGAATGATTCCCTTCACCGAAAGTGATGACCCTTTCAAAACAGTGGATGGATTTATAAAAAAAAAAAAAAAAAAAAAAAGCTTTGGGTGGCACAAGACAATATCTTCAATATTCTTAATGTTTGCAAAATTATTTTGAGCCCATAATGGGAATATTGCTCAATGCTCTCTGAGATTTAACAAGACAAGACCATAGTTTTTGTTCTTGGTGAATATTAGTTTGAATTAAAGTAATTAAGCTGATTTTTTGGGTTTTTTATTTGTTAAAATCCGATGCCAAAACTCATGTAAATTGATTTATAAAAAGAATTGTTGAAATTATCCAATAAAAGTAAAAAAAAAAAAAACATTGATTCGATTCATTTCGAGTTGATTTTTGTAGATGTTAATGTCAAATGAATTATAATATATTGATAAAAAAAATAATGTTGGGGATAAAATAACATTAAAATTTAATATTTTTTTGTTCTTTAATTATATAAACGAGTCTTTCATTCATATAAACTAAAATCTCAACATAATATAAATGAAAATATGAATTTTTTTTTAATATTTTGGTCAATTCATATATTTAATATACGTACGTGTTCATAAAAAAATATTTTTATGAAACATGATTTGCAACCTGCACAACAGGTCTCCAGTTCAAGTTATGGTATGTATTTTTTTTTAATATGACGGTCGATTCTTATATTTAACATATGAACGTGTTCATAAAGAATTGTTCTTAAAGGGTGTGATATGATTACATGAGTTTTACGATCTGAATAATAGATCTAGAGTTCGAGTCAGAAAATATACTCTTTGTAAAACTATAAAATAACTGGAGTTTTATTTGCTCACCTGAACTAATAAAATATATTTTCCGAAAATAAAGTTTCCTTCTCTCCAAAAACAGAGTATTCATAAAGAATTTCTTTACCGTGGCTTCCTATGACCGGAAATTCTATTGAAAAGCACCATTTTGTAGCCGGAGCAAAGTGTACATGTTTTCTTTGAGACCATGTCAACTATCAGGCGAAATTCTCAGCAAAGCCACCTGAAAACAATACGATTGTCTCTTTATAAAATAAATAAATAAATAAATTAATAAATAGCAATAGTAATTTATTCTGCCGACCCTCCATACCTTTTATAGGAACCTAATTGGTTGTGTAATTTATTCTGCCAACCCTCCATACCTTTTATAGGCACCTAATTGGCTGTTCAATTAGGGTTGAAATCTTGGGGAAAGAAAAATGTTACCAATTTCCATAGATTTTTAGCCAGGTGGAGGGTCTCAATTTCTTCTCAAATGCACTTAGAATTTTAATTTGTCAAAGTAGATGGAAGAAGAAACACCTTTCTTTGTGTACTTAATTTAAACTTGACCTCCTCCCATGGAAGGAGGAGGTATGCCCATGGTTAGAAGTCATTGTAAACCTCCAATAACATTGTACTTGATCTTGTATTAGGTCTGCTTTTCTATATTTAATACCTGATAAAGAGTATATTTAACGTTGTTTTTGTTTTTTAGAGTATTTTTTATTCAGAAATATATTAAAAAAATATATATTTATTTTTTAAAAATTATTTTTATATCAGCATATTAAAATAATCTAAAAACATACAAGATAATTAATTTAAAAATAAAAATAAAAATAAAAATAATTCATTTTTTCAAAATTGCTTTTCGAAAAGCACTACTAATTAGGCACTTGGTTTAAGTTTTTGGATGATAAACTATAATTTTAATAAAAAAAAATAAATTAAAAAAACTTTTAATATATGTATGATATTGCAATAGTAATATAAAAATAACTAGAGGACAAACTCTTATTGCAAAAAACAAAATCAATATTTTTATTAAAATAAAAAATAATATTATTTTCCTCAAAATCTTTATAACATTGATTTATCTAAGCTTTATAGACTCAATTAAATTATTCAAAACTCAATTATATCAATAAAATTTTACACGGTTAAGATATTTTTTTTCAAATCTAAATTACAACTTTAAATCGTGCAAGGTTGCCAAGTTCTGAATCATATACTTAATATATGTTTAATACTGTGTTTCAAAAGTGTTCATTTTTATATTTATTTTAAATTAAAAAAATATTTTTTTATATTATTTTCATATATTAATTTCAAAATTAATTTTTTAAAAATAAAAAAATATTATTTTTATATATTTCTATATAAAAAAATATTTTTAAAATCAATCTCAATCATATTTTTAAACAGTTTGGCACCCAAAAATGCATCTTATATTTTTCATGCTTTCATCAACAAATTGTTCCTCAGATTTTAAGTCGAAGAAAACCTAAATTAACATTTTGTCAATGGTAATAGAAATTTTAGAGAGAGAGAGAGAGAGAGAGAGAGAGAGAGAGAGAGAGAGAGAGAGAGGAGCATAGGCAAATTAGAGTGGCACAGCAAAACGTGTGGGGTCCTAAACAGAGCTAGCCAACCACAAGGCGTCAACAAATTCTCTACTCTCTCTCTCCATCCCAAAAGTCTCTGCTCGAAAATCTTTTCCTGCTCGCATATAAACCCACGTCCCCTGCTTCTACCTCTGTCAAAAACTAAGAAAAAACAGACTCTCCCCTGCTTCTCTCTGTTTTCGAGCTCTCCAAAATTCACTCCACAGATACCAAAAGACAAGATTTTTCCAGCACTAAAAGCAAGAAGAGACACCCAAAAACCAGCAACACTCCTTTTGGATCTCTTCGTTGTGCTCTCTCTCTCTCTCTCATTATTATTCATTCTCCAGAGATGGACTGCTCAAGATTTGAAATGTTTGGTATCCGATTCTTCTTTTACTTCAACTGGATTAGCCATTAAATCCCATCGAAGATTCTCAAATCCTTTTTTACCAAATTTGAATCTTGGTGTAGTTGCTTTTCATTCTTATTCTTTTGTCGATTGCTTTCTTGTATTTGATACATTTGATTCCTCTCTTCTTTACCACATTTTCTTTGGTGCCCTGTCCTCTCTCAGAAATTCTCTCTTATCCTTTGCATATAATATAATCTTCTTGGAGAGAGAGAGAGAGCGAGTGAGAAGGTAATTATCAATGGCTGCAGCTAAGAGTAATATTGGAAAATCCAAGAAGGGTATTGTTGATGAAACTCGAAAGATGACGATGGAAGAAGATCGGCAGCTTGATAGAGGCAAAAACGAAGCTGATGTTAGCTTCGAGAAGAGGCAATGGAAGCCGGTTTTTGGTGATGCTTCCTTGTCGAACAGGCCTTTGAAGAAAACCTGTAGCCCTGTACGTCAAGAACAGATGCAATCCTCTGCATCTTTAGCTCATCAACTACCATCGTGTTTCTCTGTTTCTTCTAGCTCTGCCTCGACTCTGTCGCTGTATCCGCCTTCTTCGTCGCTTTCACCTATCTCTTCTTCAACTTCTTCAAGTTCCAGACTTGTGTTTCCTTTTGCATTTGAAGGATCTAATCAACCTATTCAGTGCCCTCAACAATTTAGAACATCCCCTTCTTTGCCTGTCTTCCATCCACTGTCTCAAGCTGCACAGAATCAACAGCAAATGATTTCTTTTGGTCAAAACCAGCAGCAACATGGCATTGCATATCCTCCGTTTTTTGCTGGAGGATTAACAATGGCTGACCACCAGCAGCAGCTGTTTCAGTACTGGAGTGATGCATTGAACTTAAGTCCGAGAGGAAGGATGATGATGATGAACAAGCTGGGGCCGGATGGGAGGCCATTGTTTAGGCCTCCGATTCAGCCTATAAACACAAGAAAGCTTTATAGGGGAGTGAGACAAAGGCATTGGGGGAAATGGGTTGCCGAGATTCGTCTCCCTCGAAACAGGACTCGCCTTTGGCTAGGGACATTTGATACAGCAGAAGATGCTGCCTTAGCTTATGATCGCGAGGCCTTCAAGTTAAGAGGAGAGAATGCTAGGCTGAATTTCCCTGAACTTTTCCTCGGCAAAGATAAAGCAACTTCCACAGCTCCAAATTCAACAGTTTCTTCTCCGCCGACTCCCAATCAAAGTACAAAGCCAAAACCAGCCGAAGAAGGCCTTAACTTGCAGGCAGAAACCATGTCACCACCAATATTACCACCACAACCACCGCCAGAGCAACCTCCAGGAGACCATCGTGATGATGATTGCGGGATGGGTTCGAGTCGGGCTATGGTGAGTGATGAGATTCAGGCAGTGGCAGAGGGGTCCAGTGCAGGGGAAGGCATTTTGGGGTCTCAAGAATTGATGTGGGGAGACATGGCAGAAGCTTGGTATGATGCTATTCAAGCAGGTTGGGGTCCAGGGAGTCCTGTGTGGGACGATTTGGACTCCACTAACAATCTTTTATTACAATCACATCTTCCTTTTGTTAATCCAAATCAACAGCAGTTTAATGATTCTTGTGTTCTCCAAGACAACATGGGCTCATCTTCATCCTCCTCTTTCTTCCCCATGAAATAATTCTTCTTGAAGGATCAAGATTGATTGACACAATCACACTTAAGTCTAGTTTCCTACTGGTATAGCATAGTAGCCTCTCCCTCTCCCTCCTACTTTTCTCTCTCAGATTTTACCAACGCCTTAGATTTTGTTTTTTCTCCACTGGTTGCTGATTTTTTTAGTAAACCAGTTTATGACTTTAGACCTGCTATGCTTAGGAAACTATGATCTCTAGACCCACTTTTTTCCTTACTCACTGGTTTCATATTTTTCAGAAACAACCGGTGATTCCCATGGAGCTTTACCTCCTTTTCTTATCAGGATTCCAAAAGCTTCAAACCACTCCTCTCTTTTTCTCCTTTCCAAACCTCACTTCAACCATTTTCTTGTTCTTATCAATCCTTTTCCATTGCAACTACTGCACAAAGGCTGCATATTTCAGGCCTCTATGCATTGAAAACTTAGCTTCATAACTCATGCATTTTCTTTCCTACTGATTTATCTATCCAGTCTATAGGTAGTCTCCCTCATCATGCCTTCACAGTCCTGCTTTTACATATTTTTTCTTAGCTGTTTCGGTACGGGAGAGATGCATTGGACTTCCAAATCAGGACCAGCATAGAAGGAGACAGTTTGGTGATCTCCCTCTTCATTGGTCTATCCATCACAAGCTTAGTTTTTCTGCTTGGCGGATGGAATCAGACACTTGTAATTTTTGTACATTTTGGAGCTCGTTATGATCTTTAATAATATTGTAATGATATGCCTCCTATTTTATGAACAATAGTTGTAATGATAGATATTAAGAAATTTGCAGCCTATCATCTTTCATTTTTATGTTCCATTTTAGCCCTTCTTTTACGTTGATCTTTGCTGGCAGCCAGTTTTTATAGTTCTTGCGTGGAATGATTGTAGTTATAATCAACTTGGCCTGCAGCAAGGCATTACTGTCAAAAAAATTCATTCACTCTGTTGTCCAAGAAAGGATCTTATTTCCTTTAGCTAGGGCATTTAGCCAACAAAATCCATGCATTCTGTTGTCCAGGAAAGGATCTTGTAATGTAGCTAGGGCATAAAACCCTTCATTTTCAAAGTTATTTGAAAGATCTCAGGTTTGTGAATCCGTCCCAGATATGAAATCAGCAGAGAGTCTCAAATACAGGCCAGTAACATCCAAAACATACTAATTTGCATGGCTCCAAATGACTTTTTTTTTGCATTATTTCGTAATGGTTCAATGAACAAAGAAGATTGGACAGAGAAATGAAACACACGACTGAAGTCATTGTCAAGATGCATGCTGGAATGTGTTTACCATTATTAGTTTCTGTAGCTTAAAGTAATGATCGATAGCTGAAAACTTTGTCATCAGAGCTTGGTAGGGATGACAGGTAGGTTTATTCTCTGTATTGTGTCATCTTGGATCCATCTGTGATCAAGATATTTTTGAACGAAAACACATTTTAATCACACTCCTAAGCAGACAATGAATTGTAATCATGGAGTTTTTGAATTAACCACTAAATTAAATAGGGTTGACTAATACAATCCAAACAACTTTACATATTAATTATGGCATTAAATCTCTAATATTAGGTATGTGTTCATGATAATGAAATTGGGGGGGCCATTTTTGCCATCCTATGAGATCATCGACATCTCTTATTTTCAACCGGCAGGATGAGGATGGACTGGTGATGAGAAAATGCTAAATTATGAAATGACGTCGTTTTATTAAATATTATTTAATTACTAATCATGAGGTTAATTAGGAGGCAGCTATGGATTAGGATGTTCCTTTCTGTAAGCCAAATCCAACATTTTTATGTCAAGGTGCGGCTGCTGTCTTTGTCTATGATTAGCAAAAGAATTATTATTTATTTATTTAAATATATAATAATTCTGGCTTTGTTTGTGCGTGAAGCCTCCATTATTGTATTTATTTGACAAGTGAAGACAAATTTGGAGGCATGAATAGGACTACATGTATATCTAGTTTGATTATAATATATTATATTATATTATATTGTTTGTAATTTTAAAAAGGTTAGTTAACTTCGTGATTAGTAAGTGTTTGCTTTTGTGTTTATTTTATTTATTTTTCTTTAAATAAATGATTTTAATGTGCTAGTTTAAAAAAAAAAACTGAATAAACATAATTTTAATTAAAATTATTTAAAAAAAATCTATACTACAATATTAAATAGACTAATAAGGTTTGTTTTCTTGTTGATTTTATGAGTCCAATATCTAAAAAAAACTAGATAAATATAATTTTAATATATTTTTTTATTAAAATCACTTTTAAAAACACTATACACTATGATATTAAATAGACTAATAAGGTGTTTTCTCTTGTTGAATTTATGAGTTCAAATTGAGGTTAATAACTAAAAACAATATACTAAAAAAAAACCCTAGAAAAACATAATTTTAATATATTTTTAATTAAAATTAATTTTTTTTAAAAAACTGTGTTTTCTTGTTGATTTTATGAGTTCAAATTTAGTCTAATATCTAAGAAAAATATACTAGAAAAAAAAACAATAGAAAAACATAATTTTAATATATTTTTAATTGAAAATAATTTTAAAAAACACTCAATACAATATTAAACAGACTAATACGGTGTGTTTTCTTTTTGATTCTATGAGTTCAAATTGAGGCTAATATCTAAGAAAAATATACTAGAAAGATGTGACTCAAAAGATATTGTGGTATGCAAGCTGTTTTGAGAATATCTGTGGAATTAAAATAAATAAATAAATAAAAACAATGTGTTGTGTGTTTTTGTGATTTGAATCCAGCAGGTTCTAGAAACTGTGGGAGAATCATTTAGAGAAATGAGCAATTCTTTCTGAAAACATAATGTGTAAAAATAGAGATGAGTTTAATAAAGTAGAAGTTGACTTTATGGTCAACATTTTGATGCCTTCTCTTTAACAAATGATGATTATTTTTTAAAGTGTTTTTTTGTTTAGAAATATATTAAAATAATATTTTTTATTTTAAAAAATTATTTTTAATATCAATATATGAAAATGATCTAAAAATATTAAAAATAATAAATAATTTAAAAAAAAAAACACAATACAAATATGTTCTTGGAGTTAGATTTTGCTAGGCGGTTGCAAATAGAGTGGGCCATGATGGATTATGGCTTTGTTGAATGTGGGCTGCTAAATGGATCAAAACCGGTTACCTTTTCAACTTGCAAGCCCATATCTAAATGGATCAAGTCTCCACCGCTAAATTACGGTTCTAGCCCATTATGGATGACAAACCAATATCCTTTTACTTTTTTTTTTTTTTGGTAATTATATTATTCAGACCATATCTTAATTATTTTATAGGATTTTAAAATTAATAATAAAATAAAATTTTAATGATCCTCAGAGATTTAAATTGACAATTATTGAGGTGCACACTCAAAGCCTGACTAATTGAGCAACACATCATTTTTATTTTATTTTATTTTTATAAAAAATATCATTTTATTGTATTTTTATATAAAAAAACATAGTTATTATATCGTGATTTCTGGATCAAAGCCTGGCCAGCTAAGCTACCCTCATTTCTATTTTCTTTTTCAACCAAAATGTTATAAAATAAAAATATCACAATTTTTTTGTATTTTTTTTTGTAGGAAAAACATAGTTATTATGAGGGTGTTTGTTTTTGTGATGTCATTCATGATTATAAATAAACTGACTAAATGAGTGTGTGGTAAAATATAATAAGCAGAATTTTAACATGAAATCCACACAAGTTTTTGAATGAAAACAATATTTCATGATAAATAGAAAATACATGTTTTTCCTACACTTGTTTTTCAATAGAGAGGGGGTAGGGTTGTACCTGATTTTTAATTGAGGGAGGGAGGGGGCAGGAGGAATATTATATTATATTAAAATATAATATACTATTTTTTAAATATTAAAATAATATAAAAAATTAATCAAAATATAAATAAATATATTAAAAAATATCACAATATAATTTATGTATATGTTTATATTCTTTAAAGTAATTTCACAAGTTGAAAGTAATATGAAAAATTTGATAACCAAACACCTGAAACTGTTTTTCATTAATCTCAAACTCAATCAGAGTTTTAACCAAATACTTCAAAAATTATTTTGAATCGTACCTAAATGTATTTTATAAAACTGTTTTTTTAAAACCTCAATTATAAAAACAAAAATAATACTAAACACACCCTATATAATATAATATTAGTTGATTCAAGTTAAAAAAAAAAACCCAATATTGTATTTTTATAAATAAAAAAACAAGATTTGATTGGACCATGTGGTTGACAATCAATGTAAACCGATATTAAATTGAATGAGTCGAATCAACTCGCCCAAGCAATTGGGGCTTGAGAAAAAGGATGTTAAAGGCCATTCATACTCGCAAGACCATGTCCAAAGTGGACATCTATGTGATAGAAAATCTGCAACTCAATACCTGATTGGACTAGAGAAATCCACGTAAGCCCGGCGCAAGACACCTTCTTATCTCCCTCCACAACATTAACAGAAACAAAATCCCTTAACTTAGCCTTCTAAGAACAGCGAGACTGATCCACTTGTCACGAAATAGAACTTCAAGAGAGCTTAACCAAACTACCCTGTCACTCTCTCATGGCTCTTCAAGCAGCCTCTCTGCTCCCTTCTCCTGTCTCCGTCTACAAAGAGGTCAGCACTTTTCTTTGAGCAAAATATTTGTGTTCCTTCCATACATTTGTAAATGGCTTTTTTTTTTTTTTAATGTCTTCTGATTCATTTGATGCGGTCTGTTGACAGGGAAAGTGTAATGCTTCTCTTAAGGAGACAGTTTTTTTTGGAGTTTCAGTTCCAAATAATCACCTCAAAGCTGAATTCCATTGTTCTCTGATAAAAAGCAAGGCAAGTCAAATATCTCGCTCAATTTAACCTTCGATAACTATAGGCTGCTTAAGATTTGGTTGAGGATAACAGATCCTAACACTATTGCATGGCACAACACTGAGCTTATTCGGAAAGGGTTTAATGGCATCAGATAAATGTTCAGATTTTTTCACTTTCTCTGCATTGGAGTGATGAACTGAATGTGTAATGTTGAATGCAATGTAAAGAAAACTAGAAGGAATGTAGTAGCCAAAAAGTTATTGAAGATTCTAAATCCATTTTTGGCCACCATGGTTCAATTAATCTCCATGCGAGTAAAATCCTCATGAATTTGCGAGTTTTGGCGTGGATTTGTATAGTCTCGATGCATGAAGCTAGCCCAACTTTTATGTCAAGGAGGAACTTAGAAATTAAATAGGAGTTTAACTTGTAGGATAATAATAGATTATCATTCATGCAGAGAAATAGTTAAAACATTTAGAGAGTCTGTCAATGAAAAACTTAGTCAGATTCATGGCTACAAGTGGTATCAGAAACAGCTTTTGGATGCCATGTGCTGATAGCTAATGGTATTCGACAAAAAAAGTTGAGCTTTTTTTGTGGAATCATGAACCTCAACAAATATGGTGCTTCTGTAATTAAGTATACTTAAGACTTGTATTGTATGTGTATAGTGAATGTTAATCATTTCCATTTCCATGCAGGAATTCAGGAAAAGGGAATTACCAGTTAGAACCATTAGGGCTCAAACAGCTACTACAACTCCAGCAATCACTGAGGCAGCACCAGAAGCAAAGAAAACTTTAAGAAAGTGTGTTGTGGTTATTACTGGAGCATCATCAGGTTTGGGTTTGGCCACGGCCAAAGCTTTGTCTGAGACAGGGCAATGTCATGTGATTATGGCATGTAGGAACTTTCTTAAGGCAGAGAGGGCAGCTAAAACAGCTGGCATCCCTAAAGAGAACTACACTGTCATGCATCTTGACCTTGCATCTCTTGAAAGTGTCCGGCAATTTGTGGATACGTTTCGTCGTTCAGGTATGCCGCTTGATGTGCTGGTGTGCAATGCTGCAGTCTACTTGCCCACTGCCAAGGAGCCCACTTATACTGCTGAAGGGTTTGAACTCAGTGTTGGGACAAACCATCTTGGTCACTTCTTGCTTGCACGGCTGCTGCTTGATGACCTGAAGAAATCAGATTATCCATCCAAACGTCTCATCATCGTAGGCTCCATAACAGGTACTGATTAACATTAGGAAGGGAAAAAAAGGTGTTCTTGCTAGTTCCACTTGGCTTTTCCATCACTTTTGCATGCATCAGAATTCATAAACAATATCATGAACCAATGAGCAACATCTAAGAAGCTCAGAAAATTGATTTTGATGGTATAGCCTTCCAGGATTCTGTAACTTACGATGAAATTGATGTAAACAAACTAGTAATGATGAAGATCGGTAATTCTGAAAGAATATTTTCATATTTGTGATTCTAGGAAACACAAACACATTGGCTGGGAATGTGCCTCCAAAGGCTAACCTTGGAGATTTGCGAGGTCTGGTCGGTGGCTTGAATGACCTAAACAGCTCACCCATGATAGATGGAGGAGAATTTGATGGTGCCAAGGCCTATAAAGACAGCAAAGTCTGCAACATGCTCACAATGCAAGAATTTCACAGGAGGTACCATGAAGAGACAGGCATCACCTTTGCTTCTCTCTATCCTGGCTGCATAGCCGAAACAGGCTTATTCAGGAACCATATTCCTTTGTTCAGGACTCTGTTCCCACCCTTCCAAAAGTACATAACTAAAGGTTATGTTTCAGAAGAGGAAGCAGGAAAAAGACTTGCACAGGTCTGTTACTACAGGATTGCTGTTATCTATGCAGTGCGTACATACACAAGTTGTCATCATTCATTAGCCTAAAATTCTACTTTCTGTGATTCAGGTTGTGAGAGATCCGAGCCTGACAAAATCAGGTGTTTACTGGAGCTGGAATAAGAACTCGTCTTCATTCGAAAACCAGCTCTCTAAAGAAGCCAGCAACGCAGACAAGGCATCGAAGCTGTGGGAGACAAGTGAAAAGCTAGTTGGCCTGGCTTGATTGAGCCCTAGAACTGGACGAGCAGAACTCAAACTTGTTCAACATGTAAATACACCTCTTATGTATGATTGATAAGATCAGAACTACGCTCTCAGAAGGCAGTGTAGTTATAGGAACTCTCTCCTGCGTTTTCAGACAAATCTAAAAGCTTTGGCCTTTAAATGGCCTCTCCCTAACGAGTCTATGGAACAGTTTCGATACTGCTTGACAGATGGTTCATGGTACGCCACAGGATGGATTAAGGCTGGATTAATTTGTTTTTAATAATAAGATGATTTTATTTAATTATATAATAAAAAAAATTAACAACAATAAGTAGGTTGATATAAATATAATAAGCTTTATAGTTTTTTTTTTTTAACAAGTGTTATGTTTGTGCAAGTTGTTATGAGGGATTTTCATATATATATAATATATTTTGTGCAAGTTGTTATGAGGGATTTTCATATATATATATAATATATTTTGTGCAAGTTGTTATGAGGGATATATATATATATATATGAAAATCCCTCATAACAACTTGCACAAACATAACACTTGTTGAAAAAAAAAGAAAAAAAACTATAAAGTTTAATTCAATTGAGTCACCAAGGCTAAAATTCATCCCAAAAAGAGGCCAGCAGCAGCCAAAACGACAAATCAAGTCACCTAGGCTAAAATTCCGAAAACACAACCACAATTACATCCACGCAGCAAGAGCAGATCCAGTCACATTGAGCAATTCGCCACAGCGGCAGCAGTAGCACATCCCTTCAGGCCTGAGGGTCAAAAGGACAGCCAAACAACACATAACATAGGATAATAGTTTATGAAACAAACAGCTAGCGCAAGTCTTGGAGGTCAGAATAAGAAATCCAGCTAATGATCAAGAACCAATGATATATATATCTGAACTGAATTCTACTATCTGCAGCAGAAGCCAATTTTTTGACAAATCCACACAAAACTATTAATGAACTATTCATAAAAAAAAAAAAATGATGACTTCAAATAAATAAATCACACGGGATGATCCATCTGAACACTAGCAGCTCGTCATTACAAAAGAGCAGCAGTACAGGCAGACCACGGATAATATTGAGATTTTTTGGGTAATGGCATTCAGCACTCAAAAGCTGAAACATCAATTCATTAAATGGAGTTGCTGTCAAAAGGTTTGAGTATAAAGATTCAAGATAATCACATAATGGACTGACGGCAATATCCACCGACAACATACCATTTCAAAGTTTTTCCATCTTCAACCTTCGACACTGAACTGAACTTGTACACTTAAGACAAATCAGCATCCTGCTACTTCCTACCCTTCTAATGCCAGATCCAGGACTCGTGCAATTCCTGAGCTGATTGTAACTTCCAGGCACATTTTTGTGCACATGCTAATCTAACTATTTAAAAAAATAATACTTATAAACATGAAATGACTTCAAATCATTATCAGAGGTAAAAAAACAAAAACAAAAAATCATGCTGAAACAGAGTAATGAATTCATATATGTTAGCACATGAGAATTACATCGCCACTTCATCTATTTATGAGCATTCAGCAACATTGCTCAAATTAGATTCCATTAACTTCCAACCTTCATACAGTAAGCCGAGATTTCAAATAATGGAATTTTAACATTTACAATTTAGGGCTAAAAATGAGGAAAATGTTGAAATTTGCAAGTTGGATCTGCTTTAAGTGAACATTTTCAGTAACTTGCTAGGAAATTCACAGGTCCTGTAAATTAAGAGCAGAGGACAAGCAATTTGAGTAACAAACAGATTTAAAGGATACTTCGTTCCTTTCCTATATTCCTTGACAGTGATAGCACAACTGAACATCAATTAACTGAGAGCTGCAAAAGTGAGATAGGCTAAAGAAAGCATCAAGGACAGGAACGTGTCATAATAAAACATTAAAATAATACTTGGTAAAAGTTCTGTCACGATGATTCTGTAAGTCAAATGGGCACTTGAACATCTAATTGTTCTTCGCGCGCATTTAATAAAAGACATGTAAGGGAACAGGTGGCTATAATACTACAACGACACTTCAAAAGGCTAAATGTTCATCGTCTACCAAACAACCAAAACACTAACAATTTCAAGGTACGGGCTTACAAGGAACTACTGGTCATTATTTTCAGAAGCACTCTCTTCCTTCCCAAGAACCACCACCACTTTCTTCAAGATGGCTTCAGTAGGCTGGTGAGAGTTCTCCACAGCCTTTGAAATCGTTTGCCATTTTTCACCATGCTTTGGTTCTGCAGCAATGCACCTCTTCAAGACATCCTTCTGGTCCTCCTCAGTCCCATGCTGAAGTTCAAATTTGTAATAATACGCCCAGAAATCTCCAATATCTGGGGCAAGGGTAACTGCCCTGTTAAGCCAACTCCTAGCTTTATCAACCTTCCTTTCCCGCCAGAACAACTTGGCCACTGCAGTTGTAACATGTGGATCATGAGGACTACATTTCTTAATTGCATCCGCGCTCTTGCTTTTATGTTGAGCACGAGGAGCCATCTCAATAGATGCTGCCCAAAGTATGCCACTGGTGGGACACTCCTGCAAAGCTTTAGCCATCAAGTTATCAGCTTCCTTATTATTCCCATGCCTTGATTCAGCACGGATTGCAGCAAGCCAAAGTTCAGGGTTCTTCGGATTCTTCTTCCTTGCCATGGTAAGCACAGCTCGAGCTTTACTGAGCCCATTTGTTTTCTCCTCAAGGTTAGCAAGAGACAGCCAAAGAGGCACATGACTCGGGCAGGACTTCAAACCCGCCTCATAAATTTCCTTGGCTTTATCCAAATTACCAAGACGTTCCTCAAGCTGCCCAAGCATCAACCACAGTTTGAAGAAAGAACGGAAACGCTGCAACCCTTCATCCAACAATCTCCTCTCCTCCTCGATATTGCCTAATTCTCTTTCTACAATAGCAGACTTCATCCAGACTCTTTCTGTACCACCTCTTTCTCTTGCCTTAGCTAGCAACATTCTAGCTCTTTCAGGCTCATGATTCTCAAATTCAAGCTTAAATGCAGCAAGCCAAATCTCCTCGGAGTTCGGTATAGCAGCATAGGCCTCTTGAAGAATGGCTCGGGCAGAAGGTACATCTCCAGCAAGCCACTTCTCTTTAGCTCCCATAAGCCAAAGAACTTCAGCCTGTGGCCTGTAAGTAACTGCCTTCCGTAGCAATGCATCGAGGGATTCTCTTGTGCCATGACTCTTCTCAAGCTGTGCTGCCTTAAGCCAAATACTCTTCTTAGTCAAAAACACCGTCAATGCATGAGCATAAATTGCTCTAGCAGTCTCAATAGACCCTCTCTTCTTACACTCCTCGGCATCCGCCACCCATGTTCGCTTTCTATCCTCTTCTTCGACTCCAATTCCAATTGTATTCTTAATAATCGCTTGACAAGTTGTCACAGATCCAGCCCTCTCCGCTGCCTCAGCCTCCTTCATCCATTCCTCCCTATCAATCACCACCCCTTCTCTCTGCAAAGCCCTAATACCTCTCTCAATAAGCTTCCCAACCATTTGTGTATTCCCATTTGCCTCCTCCAATTTGGCAGCAGTGATCCATATAGCTGGCTCCTTGGGCAACTTTTCTCTCGCCCTATTCAACACCTTCCTCGCATTTTCATAAGTCTCCAGCCTTGCAAATGCTAACCACAACTCAACATGCAAAGGACAGCATTCCACTGCCCTAGCAAGTAAAGTCCTAGCATCTTCCTCATTACACAACTCCACTGCTGCTTTCCACAGCCTCACGGAATCAGGGATATGCTCTAAACCCTTCAACAAAACCTTCCGCTTAGTAAAATCATCATTTTCCAATTTCGCAGCCTGCATCCACAACTTAACGGAATTGGGAATCCTCTTAACTCCCTTAGCTATAACCCCCTTCGCTTCATCAGGATTCGACAGCCTACAAGCCTCCAACCAGACATCCTCACTCGTAGGACATTCCTCGCACCCTTTTTGTATCAACTGCCTGGCCGCCTGAATCTTCCCAGCCACCTCTTCTAACCTTGCCGCAGCAATCCAACCAGGGGGGTGTTTTGGATTTGTCTGTGTAACACTCTTCAACAACAGCCTAGCCTTCTTAATATCAGAAATCTCTGCATCACTAGTAATCTTCATACTCTTCAAATCAGTCAAATACCCTTTAGGATCAACAACAGTCAGCCCAGAAACCGAATCTGACAACCTATCCAACTTCAATGACAAAACAGTCCCTCTTCCTTCTCCAACAGCAGTCAAATCCGTAACTGGCGTCTGTCCCCACGGCGTCTCGGCTCCGCCAGCCGCCCTACTTTTAGGATCCAATGCAGTAACATGTTCCTGCTCCTGTCTAGCTTTCTCCAACAAAGTATCCGGAACCGGCACAAAACTCTCAAACCTTTTCTTCTTATTCCTCAATGAATAATCCCCAATATCTGGAATAGTCTCCCACTCTTCGGCTGACAGTGTAACTAACTTCCTCTTCAAATCAGCAAACTGCTCAGTAATCTTCGGATTCGAAGCCCTATACTTCTCAATCTCCTCCTTCAACCTAGCTTCCCTTCTATCCTTCCTCCTCGAATCCATCCTCTTATCAATCTCCTCCCACACCGCATCTGCCTCCTTATCGTCCTCATCATACTCTGCCGACGCAAACAACCCTACATCATTCCCTTCAAATTCATCAAACTTCTGATTCTCATCATACCCTTTTTCCTCACTCTCGTCCTCATCCTCATCCTCCCCCCCTTTCCCCCCTTTCCCCCGCCCTGCACCACCCCCCGGTCCAGCAGCTGCCGCCCCAGCATTTCTATCAGGCAAATCCGGTGCAGCCCGTGCCGGACCAATATCAGAACGAGTAGTAAAACCAGTAGCACCACGCCCTAACCCCGCAACATAATTAGCTGGAGGCTTTGAATTTAAAAACTCCAGACGGTTTTTCGGTGCGACCGGAGCTTGCATCCCCCCAAGTAAAGGGATGTGAAGTGTTAGGGTTGTATTATTGGTAATGTCAAGTTGAGACAGCAAAACGGTGTTTGGATTTTGGCAAGTTTGCGGAACAATAAAGCTTTGTAGAGAGATTGGGATTTGGGTTTGGAGTTGAATTTGGTGTTTGAGGGCATGAAGGGTTGTGGTGGTTGGGTTTGTGTGAATGTATAGGGTTTTGTTGGTGCTTGTTGGGGTTCTTATGAACACCATTTTGATTGGGTTTTTTTCCCTCTTTTCTAGGGTTTGGTTTTCTAATGGTAACAGAGATAGCTTTAATGGAGGACGGTCTGGTTTCGAAGACGATGGAGAATTTTTTCTCGCATTTCCTTTTCTTTTATGTTTTGACAAAGTCGGTTTATATTATTAGGGAAATTCAGTTTAGTCCCACATATTTATTTTTAACTACATCTCAAACTTACAATATTTTTCAATTAGGTTCCAAATAGTTTCTACATTTTTTTTGTTTTGAGAATAATATTTCCTACATTTTCAATTGCTTTCTTTTGTGATTTTTTTAAAAAATAATTTTAATATATTTCATGATAAAATTGAATAAAGAAAAATAATTTAGGAAACCTATCAAATGAAAAAACTGAATTGAGAATTTTTTGGAATCTTTGTAATCAATTTGATAATATTTATGATTTGGGACTGGATTTATAATGAGTATATAGATTGAAACTTAATTTTGGTTTTGTAAATTTTTTCATACTTTTAATAGTAATGCAAATAGGGATGAAAACAACTAACTCGTGTCCAAGAATATATTTTCCCTAGGATGTATTATTGAGTTGGGCTTAACTTTTTAATTTTTCATGTTTATAAGGAGAGTGACGTGATGATAAAAAACTTGTAATTTGTATGACAAGTTTTAAGTTCGAGTTAAAATATATATCAATTGTAAGAGTTTGACACAACTAGAGTTTTACTCGCTTATCTAGACCTATAAAATATATTTTTTAAGAAATAGAATTTCTTTCCATGAATTGAGTTTTGTGGAAAGGTGAATACACAATGAAATATTATTGGGCTTTTAGCTCTCAATAATAGAAATGCTACCTCATCTACTCAAGTTTTTGGAATTGATTTTCATAACTAGTCATGAATTTATAATTATTTTTTTCATAATCCCCCATTCTTTTCACCTTTGCTACTCGAGAGGTTAATTTTACAATTTTTCTTCACATGTTTTCTACTACCATTTCATGATTTTTTTTTTTAATTATATAATGTCTCTACGTATCTTTTATTATAAGCTCTTGAATGTTTCTTTCTTAAAAAAAAACATCTTCATCCCCTTTTACATGAACGCATTCTATTATGCAATCTCTTCCAACCATGGTTACTTATTATGCAATCTCTTCCAACCATGGTTACTTAGCAATATACAACAAGCAATAACATGAGATTAATACTATAATACCGATTGATAGAGTTTCGATGCCAATTGACATGATGGAAGCAACAAAAAAATACAAGCATAAAAACACATAATCATGTTTAAAAAAGTTCACTTAAAACACATTAATTTAAAATTTTATTATTGAATATTCTTTGTTTATGTAGTATAGAAGGTTTGCAATTCCTTAAATAAATCTTAAATCTTGCTTAAACCAACAACAAAATCCAGTATAATAAACAAAAACGTGTCATTTTCTTTTTTTTCCTAGTTATGCAATTTGGAAAAAAAACTATATATATATTTAAAAAAAAAAACACCCAGTTTAATATTTTGACTTGATTGAAAGTAGGAAAAAAAAGAAGGTGAAGATATTTTGATAAAAGAGAAGATAATTAGCTATATAGTCTTCAATGAAGCATATCATATGACTATTGGCAAAGCAAAATTCATGGGACTTGAAGGTTGAACACATTACCTAGATTATTTGGGATATTTTAAAATTATTTTAAATTAATTGAATAGATCAAAATAATGAAATCGATCAAATTTCTTATGTCTCTTGGTGTGGTTAATAAAAAATCTTATCTAGAATTGAACATATAATACAATGACAACTACTCCTATTTAAACATAATAAAGATTTTAAGTACAAGACTTTTCATACAACAACATGTTCTAAAAGCACAATTGTTTAAGGGAAACATGAGAGTTTCAAAGGAACAAAACGAGATTGTAGGAATTAAAGTGTATGAAATAAAAGGAAAAAAATTAAAAAAAAAGCCAATAAAAACTCAATGGAAAAGAAAGAAAAATAAAATAGAGAAATTATGTATATGGAGCTCGCCATTATTTATTGTAGTATTAACTATTACTCATAACATTATAAATTCCTATTCTATTCACATAAGCAATTATAATCTTATACAAATAATAATATTAGATAAAGAGGTATATTAAATCATCTTATGGAAAGTAAATTCATTTTTTTATTTTTTATTATCCAAACCAAACATTTTAAATCAATATTCATCTCTGTCAAGTGATGGCCAAGGGTCCATTAACCTATCACAACTCCTAGAGGTCAGGGGTAAAGATAGTGAGCTTAACACTTTAACTACTACTTATCTTCCATCCGATTGATGTGGTGTGCAAATCCCATCATCGCAAATCTTGCATTGATTGGTTGCTAGTTGATTCCAACGCAGTGTTCGTGCCCGATTATGGCTGCCCAAGTTCAGACAAAATCCTGTACTATTGCCATGGCTGCCGACTTGAATTATATTTATAAATAGGGTAGAGTTTGTTTTCTAAAATATTTTATATTTAAAAATATATAAAATGATTTTAAAAAAATATTTTTGACATTCTATTAACTAAGATCAAATATAAGAAAATTCATTTTCATAAATTGAAACATTTTCCTATAATAATTGCTATGTAATATAAAGTTTTTGCCTTTCAAAAAAGTGTTTTTTAATAAATTTAAATTTATTTATTTTGTTTACTTCAACAATCCCAGGGATTCAAAAAACGAAAACAAAAAGTATGGGACTCGAAAAATATCTTCTTTACTTGGGCAAAAATAGTGGGAATAAAAAAGGTGTTATATTACCTTGAAATTGTCAATAAACCTTATTTTTGAAAGAGGAAGTCAATGTCTTGCGATGCTTCCTGCCATTTAATGTAAAGAATAATTTACATCACCTTCAAGTGGTTTCCTACTTTCCTTGCTTGGCAAGAAGTATGGCCCACTTGCTCTCAAGACTTGCCTTCCTCTCTTTAATGTTTCAGATCTAAGCCCTAAGTTCAGCTCGAGTCTGACATCTTTTTCTGTAAGAGAGCTTCTGGGTCTGTTTTGTTTTTGTGTTGCATTGACTCAGAAGAGGTAAACAAAAAAGAGATGGGATTGGTTGGTGTCCAAGAAAATGGGAATGGAGAGGTTGGTTTGTCTATTGGAACCAAGAATAAATACAGGAGAATGGACTCTGAAGTTACAGAGGATTTTGATGATGGTTCACATCATCATCATCAAGAAAAGAGGAGTAGCAGTACTAGAAAATATGTTCTTGCTTGTGCCATTTTTGCATCCCTCAATTCTGTTCTTCTTGGCTATGGTAATCAAGCTCTCATTTTTTTTCCCTATCTGAGATGGTAGTGCTGTAGTTTCTGTTGTCTTAGTTGATTTTGTTTGCCTGATATTTGTTCTTGATTGATTAGTCTGACCAGTCCTCCATGCTTAATTAGTAGGAAAAAAAACATACTCGTTTCATTTTTTGGAACGTTCTTAAAATTTTGCGTGGACATTGTGCTTGTGAATTAGCAGAAAACTAAAGTTCAAATCTTGTGGAAGTCAGCCTATTAAAGTTCCGTTTTTTTTTTCAATTTATAATGCATTAATGGTAATCAAAATATATGAATTAGATGGAACTGACAGAGCTAATGTTGTTTTTTGCGGGTCTTTGTTCATGATTGAAGAATGGTTAATATTTTTTATCATTGAATCAAGGGTGATCTAGATTGTTGTTTGGATTAAGATTCTTGTAACACTTCATCTTTGATCATTACAACGCAAATCTAGTTTATTATTTACGATTATGTTTTTCAATTTGCAGATGTCGGTGTCATGAGTGGAGCAATCATATTCATTCATGAAGATCTAAAGATAACTGAGGTACAGGAAGAAGTACTTATTGGGTGCTTAAGCATTCTTTCACTTTTTGGTAGTTTAGCTGGTGGAAGAACATCAGATATTATTGGGAGGAAATGGACAATGGCTTTAGCAGCCATTATCTTTCAAACCGGTGCAGCTACAATGACACTTGCTCCTTCTTTCGAAGTGTTAATACTAGGAAGATTTTTGGCTGGTATTGGAATAGGGTTTGGTGTCATGATTGCCCCAATCTATATTGCTGAGATATCACCAAGTGTTGCTAGAGGTTCTCTTACCTCCTTCCCAGAGATTTTCATAAACCTTGGGATATTACTCGGTTATGTCTCGAACTTTGCATTTTCAGGTCTTCCAGAACATATAAACTGGAGGGTAATGCTTGGCGTCGGAATTCTCCCCTCGTTCTTCATTGGAGCTGCACTCTTCATAATACCAGAGTCACCAAGGTGGTTGGTCATGAAAAACCGAGTTGAGGAAGCAAGAGCAGTGCTGTTAAAGACAATTGACAATGAGGCAGAAGTAGAGGAGAGACTTGCAGAAATCTTACTAGCTGCTGGAACTGGTTCAACTGAGAAGTATGAAGAGAAAGCTGTGTGGCGTGAACTGTTGAGCCCTTCACCTTCTCTCCGCAGAATGCTGATCACTGGTGTTGGAATCCAGTGCTTCCAACAGATCACAGGAATAGATGCAACTGTTTACTATAGCCCTGAAATCTTCCAAGAAGCTGGTATTCAGGATAAGTCAAAACTTCTTGCTGCAACCGTTGCTGTAGGTGTTTCGAAAACCGCTTTCATATTGGTTGCCATATTTCTCGTTGACAGACTTGGGAGGAAACCTTTGCTCTATGTAAGTACAATTGGGATGACTATTTGTTTGTTCAGCATTGGTGTTACTCTCACTTTTATTGGGCAAGGGCAGGTTGGGATTGCAATGGCAATTCTTTTTGTCTGTTCAAATGTTGCATTCTTTTCAGTTGGAATTGGCCCTGTTTGCTGGGTCTTGACATCAGAAATCTTCCCTCTAAGGCTACGTGCTCAAGCTTCAGCACTTGGTGCAGTAGGGAATAGGGTGTGCAGTGGCTTGGTTGCCATGTCTTTCCTCTCCATTTCCCGTGCAATTTCTGTTGGTGGAACATTCTTTGTCTTTTCTGTAATTTCAGCTCTTTCAGTCCTTTTTGTTTACACACTTGTTCCAGAGACGAAAGGGAAGTCATTGGAGCAGATTGAACTGCTATTTAAGGATGAGCATCAATGGAATGGAAGTGAAGTAGAGCTTGGAGATGTCGCCCATCTCGTGCAGAAACAATGACCTGCTGTTTCTTGGAAAGGTTGTTTTAATGAGCCTAATCACCCAACTTTCGCAGCTCACCTGCTACTATGATTGCTGGTGGATTTATGCTCAAGACTCAGCAACGAGGTTATGATTGCTGGTGGATTTGTGCTCAGGATTCAGCAACTAGGTTATGATTGCTGGTGGATTTCTGCTTGATTCAATTCAACTTGTGCTAAGGTAGCAAAAATGACATATCTACCAGTCACCTTCTTGGTGTGTTCAAGTCAAACTCATTCCTGGAATTTTATGATGTGTTCATCTATTATTTTAGGCCTCGTTTAGCTTGAAATCTATGAATTTCCTACAGAATTGTAGAAAAAGGTTTCTTCGCTGACTCTATTCCTTGTAGTACTATTAGAAATGTACTCCTACCAATTTTAATGAACTCTCGTGGATTCAGCACTTCAAATCTCGCCCCAGTTCAGCACTCAACATTTACGTATGTTTACAAATGTATTCTTGTTGTTGGCTTAAATTACCTAATACACTAAAAAGCATTTTGTGGGTTGCATGACATGACTTGTGAAAATGAGGTCTAACGTTTTTTGGAACTACTCTGAGATGCGACTTTTGTCATCATTTCAGGGTCCTGGAAATAAACCTAAGCTAACAAAATAGATATACTTGCATACTGGACTGCATTTTTCCAATCTTTTCACCATGTGCCCGTTTGGGTGGCGGCCCAAACAGCGTTTTGCTATTTTTTTTTTTAAAATGATGGTTTGATGTTTTAAATCATTTTAATGTACTGATGTCAAAAATAATTTTGAAAAAATAAAAAAATATCATTTTGATATATTTCGACACGAAAAGCACTTTCAAAAACTACCGCAACCGCCCTCCCAAACAGCCCCATGGAGTTATAAACTTTGTTTTCTCTTTTGTGAAGTTATGTTTTGCTTTCAAAATATTTTGGCATGTAGTTTTGAGTTTATACAATTTATATAATATAATAATTTAATAAATATAATTTAAATTCAAACCCAAAAATAAAGTAAAATAAAATTATGTTATTCAAATTTTAAACATAAATAAAAAAGGAAAGAAAGAGATTTCAATTGATATGAACTGATCAACTAAACAAAATCCAAAGATAATTAATACAAATGAATGATAAAAATATATTTTGATTAACAAAAATCAAGATAATATCTTTGTTAAAAAAATATCAAGATCACAATATATTAGATTAACTTGGGTCAACCTAGTTTAACATTTTAAATATATAATATGTATTATTAAACCATGATAATCATATATCAATCAAATCAAAGAAAATTATGACACTTAATTCCTAATGAACTTATTATTCACTAATGATATTGAAAAAAATTTAATATAAAAAAATATAATAAAATAACTTTTTTTGAATAAAATTACAAATATGAATAAAATTATAAGAATATTATCGAGAATCTTGCAAAACTTTTCTAAAATATGATTGCTCTATAATTTTAACATAAGATATATCACTATGTTAGGAAAACTATTCATAAATTTAAATTTAATTTAACAATCAGATTAAAATATATAATTATTATTATAAAACTAAACATTATTTAAAAAAAATATTACTTATCCAAATCAGAAACAAACAAGACAAAACTGAAATGGAATGTGTATGGGATTTCTAGAATAGTATGAGGCTGTGTTTGTTTTCTGTAATTTACTTTCCGGGAAACCACTTTCCAAATTTTCTTGTGTTTGTTTGCTTTCCGGAAAGTTGGTCAACAGAAAACACTTTTCAGTCAAAGAAAAATTTGGTTTGGTTTTCAAGAAAGTATTTTCCGGAAAATTTAGGTGGAAAACACTTTCTGGAAGTTGTGAAGAATTTAAAAATATCATTATTTGCTGATTATATCAAATTTGATCCTCAAACTTTTGATTGCTATATATAATTTATTTTGAATATTTATTTTTCAATTCCATCTCTTAAAATTTAATTTTTATATTAATTTTGGTCCTTATTTTTATAATTGCTATTTGCTTTTTTCTTATCATTTTTTATTGAAATTTTTTATCTATCAAATTTGGTCCTCATTTTTTTATTGTTACTTATTTTATTTGAAATAATTTATGAAATGTTAATTATTATTATTTTAATTTATTCACCTTTCATTTTTTTAAAATTTTTAGATTTGATCTCTATTATTTTGATTATTATTTATTTTATTTGAGATAATTTATGAAATTATATTTTTTTCAATTTCATTCTCATTCAACTTTTTAATTTGTAAGATTTATTTCTCATTATTTTAATAAACTTGAAAAAAAATTAATTTATTAATAAATTATTTTCCAGTTCATTTTCCATAACACAAACAAACACTGGAAAATGTTTTCCAGTTCATTTTCCATAACACAAACAAACACTGGAAAATGTTTTCCAGTTCATTTTTCATAACACTGTCAAATATCGGAATTCACTTTTCAGGAATTCACTTTCCCCGGAATTCACTTTCCAAAAAGAAACCACTTTTCAGCAAACAAACAGGGCCTGAGTTTCTAAATGAGATAAAATATGTTATAATTGTTTTTTTTTTTTTTTTAACTGAAACTATATATACTGAACATTTCAAATAAAACAAAAGGAACAGAATTGACAAATTTGTTTATAGTCCGTCCGTGATGGATAAAACTACAAAACATCTATGACAAGTTTCTGAGGCCATTAATGAGAGAAAAACTCAGGCATTATTGTACTGAATAAACCTTTTTGAGATCCAAAAGATTCCTTAGGGATGCCTTTTGTATCCAGCACAAGAAACATGAATAATAATTTAGAAACAAGTTTTTGGCAGTGGAAAGATTAGATTTTACATACATACATACATACATACATCTTATTCAGGTTAAAGTGAGTAAATCTTGTCCGTCCATCATCGTTTTTTTAGTCCTCGGATAACTGGTAATTGATCACTCATTAACTGGCTATATAAGTCAACTCATCTTGCTTAATTTCCTTATCTGACTAAAAATTCAGTGCTATAAATCATTTAACGCATTGCTGTACTCACTGGCACATCTTCTATCAAAAATGGAAGAAATCAAGCACTCCCATGTAGAAGTAAACGGGCTGAAACTACATGTGGCGGAGATTGGCACTGGTATTGCAACCCAAGACTAGAGTTTCTGCGTTGATTTTCTTCACTTACTGATTACAGCTAGTATCTTTAATGGAGTTTGTGTGCAGGTCCTAATGTGCTTCTGTTCCTGCATGGATTCCCACAAATATGGTACACATGGAGGTATCAAATGATTGCTGTCGCAAAAGCTGGATATAGAGCAATAGCCTATGATTTTAGGGGCTATGGACTCTCAGAGATTCCAGCTGAACCCGAGAAAGGGGGCTTCACTGACGTTGTAGAGGATACCATTTCCCTTCTTGACACTTTTGGCATCAGTAAGGTAATGGCATTTCTCAATCTTTATTGCTTTTGAAGCACCTAATGCCATGAATTTTGATCCAAACTAATCACATAAATATTCATTATCCCCTTAAATTTGAAATAAAATATGGTCAGTTTGGCAACATTACCTGCAAATTCTTGGACGGATCTTAGTGGACATGGCATTTTCTGTTCAGCCAAATTGAAATCATAGAGGTTGATGCTCTAATTTTTTTTGGTACCCTCTTATTTCATAGCCTGAAAAGCAAAAGATTTTTGATGCCATCAAGCAAACAAATTGACCAATGTTCCGCACAACTGTAGTTCTAAGAACAAATTGTGCAGATACAGGCAGAACACTGGGTGAATTGAGTATGTAACATCTCTAGATGTTGAGATAAATGTTGCAGATGATCTCTATGAGCTGCAGTTCATCATAAAGAAACTTATAAGTTTGTTCTTACGCGTACATGAGCTGAAATGTAAAATGCACCTCCATCGATTCCAGGCCTTTCTAGTCGGTACAGACCTGGGATCATTTCCAGCTTACATGATAGCTGTTCTTTACCCGGAGAGGGTTACCGGTATAGTATCACTAGGTGTTCCATTCAAGCTACCAGGGCCCAGTGATGCCCGTGATCTGATGCCCGAAGGTTTCTACTGCAAAAGGTGGCAGGTATTCACTGCCATTGAAGTCTTTCATTTGATAATTTCCTTAAAACTCTTCGAGTTTTAAGTTGGTAGTAATGGAGCTTCAATTCTATATCAATGATGCCTGCAATGTCTAAATATTCTCAGGAGCCAGGCAGAGCTGAAGCAGATTTCGGGCGCTTTGATGTTAAGACAGTGATAAAAAACATCTACATTCTCTTCTCTGGAACTAAACCACCAACAGCTAGAGAGGACCAAGAGATCATGGACCTGGTTGACCCATCTACTCCTTTACCACCATGGCTCTCTGAAGAAGATCTTGCAGTCTATGCATCCTCGTACTTGAAGTCTGGATTTCTCTATCCATTGCAGGTTCCATACAGGTAACCATATAACTCCCTGTTAAAGAAAATTAACCTCTAATGACTAGAAGGATGGAAAAACTTGAAATATTTCGCTATTGTCATCATGTGACTTGAACTATTTTAGGCAATGATAAAAAAAATTCCATTTTTCTTGCTAGTTGCACATTCCTGGGACTGAAAACCAAAGCATTTTGATCTAGGAAGTAATAACAGTAAACTTTAATGGTTAGAGTTTCTGCGCAGGACTTTAGGCATAGATTGTGGAATAACTAATCCAAAAGTTGAATCACCGACGTTACTGGTTATGGGGGAGATGGACTATGCTCTTAGTTTCCCGGGAAATGCAGACTACATAAAGAGTGACAAACTGAAGCATATAGTTCCAGATTTGGAAACCGTCTTTGTGGAAGAAGGGAACCATTTTGTTCATGAGAAGCTTCCAGAGCAGGTGAATGAGTTACTGATCAACTTCCTCAACAAACATAGTAACTAAAGAGGCCTATCTATGAGCAATTGAAGAGATGCAGTGATATCCATTCACAATAATAAATTGGCTTTCCTGTAGTGTGCTAATTTCCGAGATTTGATGTTGTGTTCATAAATAATAATTTTCTAGCTTCCCATTTTGTCATTTGACTGAGTGATGAATCCGAAGAAATCTGAAGATTAGGATACTGATTGAAGCTAAAAATCAAAGCTGAAATATCTATTTTCTTCTTCCCTCTCAGCATGGTTTTCTCATCTGGCAAGGGAACTAATTTTTTTCAAACAATTGAATCCAACAAGTCCAGTGCAAAACAGAGAAAGGTGGCATCATCCTGTTCCATGCGTAATACAGAATGAGTTGCATTTGCCTTTATAGGGCTCTTGTACCATGGTTCCTAAACTCAAAGCCATGATATCTATCCACGATGCAAGCCTATGGCACATTTTTTTGTTTCCTAATTTTCAACAACAAAATTCTGGCTGTTCTTGGCTTCCTGTCTAGACATAGACGTAGAACATTTAACTTGTTAAAGGGCACAAGCATAAATATAACAGTCAGATGCGAAAACTCATCAAGATTAGATGTTGCTAGGAAAACGAATCTGGAATCTTAACACATCACAAATGTTTTGTACATAAAGCTTAGAAAATCCTGAAGCTACAAAGAAAGCTCTCAGCAGACAACGCTATCCACACAATAACAGCTAGCTAACCTTGAGCACCAGCAAGAACAATTAATGTGGACATGTCAACAACAACATTCTAGTAGAACCACTAGCAGTTGAAGCAGGCTTGTTTCTAGCAGCAGTCAACGTGGAATAGGTGTTGGTAGAGGTAGCAATGGGGCTTTTCCAATCCTTTCTTGCCATCTTCGCCAGGTGTAGTTGGGGAAGACATCATGTTTAAGAGTAGCTTTTCCAGGCCTTTATGCTGCATAATCATAATGCAATGTTTCTTTTCAGCATCTTTCTTACTCCTGTTTTTCAATAACTGGCACCTCTTCAGAAATGAGTTTCATTATTGCCCAACTATAGGTATATGTGAGAAATAATACCACAATTCAGGAAAATCCTCAGCACCTCAAATTATCTACTTGCAATCAGGGAAAACAAACATAATTCAACACTGCATGAACAATTCATCAGCTCAAAATTCAGCTCGTCATTTCTTCTACAGTCATTCCCATTAAAAAGGATCACAAGAATATATAACAGTACCACAACACAAATGAAACTTAGTTCATCTGGAAATCAAAAAGACATGCATTTGTCAAAAGATTCTGGGGTCTGCTGACATTATAGAACTTTCACCTGAAAAAAATTGCGGACGCCAGTGGAAAGCTTTGGCTTTCATCAATATGAGAAAGCTTCAATAGCTTTGATCACTTGACTCTATTCAAACAGGTATTTATATGAAAGCATTAATGTGCAAGAATAACCTACAAGAGGTGACTGCTAGTCCAAAACAGGTAACTAATGATGACTATATGAAAAAAGAAGAAGCAAGTAATTGGTCCCGTTGCCCAGATTTTCACAAGTTCGAAATGAATATATGAATTAGGAACATAAAGCATGAAATATCTGCATCACCTTTTCACCTTGACAACGTTCACATTAATTCAGAAACTTCTTCCGTGAGCACAAAAACAGACTCCTGTCTTCCAACCAGATTAACCTCTTGAATGCATGACTTAAGTTATGAAATGTGAATAGCTTTATAAAAAGAGATCGCAACAAATCACAAATTCTAGTTTCTAATCAAGCCAATGAAAAATAAAATTGAAATTACAAAAAAAAATATTCTAACGAATAGTGTAATGCATGGACCTCCTATTTTCTCTTAAAATTCCAGTTTAGTTAAATATTCATATTAAAAACTATTATTAAGAAATCATCTCATCTAAAATTTAAGTTTTTAGGTGAGACCTCAAAATATGATTTATATTATTTTCTAACATATCTCTTCAAATAAAAACCTTTTTAACTTGAAACTTGCACAGACTCACATTACTTTGTGCTTGACTTTTATCAAATATAATGGAGGTGGTGAGATTCGAACTCATGACCGCTAGATCAACAAGGTTCTAGTAATATATTAAAAAATTATCTTATCTAAAAACTTAAATTTTTAAATAAAAACTCAAAATATAATTTATATTATTCTTTATCTGCAATTAACATTTTTGTAAAGAGCCATATTTGAGTAATAGAGGCTTGTTTCTCTACACTTTATGGTTTGAGAGGACATAAATTCAATAAAGAAAACTAACTTGTAGGCAAATTTAGTTCCTGTTTTCATCGATCCAACGAAACACACTTTTGTTAATTACTTGGACATTTGTCCCTATATATTATAGCATATATTGAATAATAAGATGACTTGAATTGATTAAATAAATAAAATTAGAATACATTCTTCACACCCATAAAAACCTCCAATAATTCACGGCTAGTTATTTTTCAAGATACAAGTCAATCATTGTAATAGTAGGAGTGATATTTTTTTCTTAGTGATGACATGTTTTGGCTATCTTATCTTATCTTTTGTGCTCAAACTCTTCTAAGAAGCATTTATACTCATATTATATATAAAGAAAATGTAGTTTTTTTTTTTATATATATATATTTTATTATTTGATTAAAATGAAAATGTCTTATTTGACTTTGTCTGGTCTTTTTTTTTAAAAAAAAAATTGTTTTGCATATTTTTTAATATAAAAAAGCATCACAACCTATTACAGTTCACTGCTAGTATTTGTGACTTGGCAGTGTACTTGAGGTTGTTTTTAAAAGTATTTTTTATTTATAAATACATTAAAATAATATTTTTTTATTTTTTAAAAATTATTTTTGATATTGTCAAAATATTAAAAAATATAAAAAAGCTTTAATAAAAACATTTTTTAAAAAATATTTTAATAAGGTTTTTCTGAAACGTAAGGTGGATTTACAAGCTCAAGTAGGAGATTGATGATATAAGACTCTTTGGAAGGTCCATGATTGGGAGATTGGTATCAGTTTTGTTTGGTTTTGTTCCTTCTTATTGCCAAACTGTAAAGTTGTTCGGTCATTTATCCCATTTTGTCTCTTTCCTTGGCTCCTCCATCAACATTTTACCAGTCACTCACGTATTTAATGATCATCTCTTCTATTCCTAGTCATTGGCTCACTCATGCAAATACTCTCTCTCCCAATCATGAATCTGATCAAGCACACCCTTGTAGAAGTAAGAGGGCTAAAACTGCATGTGGCAGAGATTGGCACCGGTATTAGTCAAATTCCAAATGTTTCCTCTCAAATCTTAACTTATTTCTTCATGGCTGATCATGTTTATTTATTAACAGGTCCTAAGGTGGTGCTGTTCCTACATGGATTCCCTGAAATATGGTACACATGGAGGTACCAGATGAATGCTGTCGCAGCAGCTGGTTATAGAGCAATAGCTATTGATTTTAGGGGCTATGGATTATCTGAACTGCCAGCTGAACCAGAGAAAGGGAACTTCATGGACCTTGTTGATGATGTTGTTGCCCTTCTTGACACCCTTGGCATCAACAAGGTTATCGAATTTTTTCTCTGGTTTTTAATGATGCATCACTTGAATTTTGATTTCATAATAATCAAAGTAGTGATAACCTTAGTCCTTTTCATGAGTTTCACCACTCTCATGAACAGTGCGTTTGAAAGTTTTGTTTGTAGTTGCAGTGATTGTTTACTGGTAATTTCATGAATGAATCTGGATCTTGGAGAACTTGGCATTTTTCTGTTAACTGCATATTATAGGTCTCTTTTTGGCCTGTTTCTAGGGAATCTTTTACGGGGGTAAATGAGCAGAATTATTTCTTTTTGGAACATGCCTTGAGGATGATGCGCTAATTAAACATTATCTCAAACTCAGAGACCCCATGTTTATCTTGCCATGCTTATTAAAAATGGATTCTTCATTGAAGGGTTTCCGTTTATTCTTTTTATTACTCACTTGATTGGTAACTTAGCATGATTTATAAGTGAAAATATCAGGAATAAATCAAGTTCAATAGCCTCATAGCAAATTCTAGCATTAGAAAGGGCAAGCCCTGCAGACACACACAGATATATATGAATAGAAAAAGTATAACAGAAAGTGGAAAAAAAAACCTCCTAAGAATCTCTACTAGCAGCAAAAAGTCGAAAACCATAAAAAACTTCCTATTTTGATCTGACGTGAATATATACATAAATGGAATGCTTTGATTTTGGCACCAGGTTTTTCTTATTGGGAAGGATTTTGGATCTATAACAGCGTATCTAGTAGCTGTTGTGCACCCTGAGAGGGTTTCAGGTCTTGTGTCCCTCGGTATTCCTTTCATGCTACCAGGTCCTAATTGTATTCGAAATGATCTCATGCCACCAGGTTTCTACATAACAAGGTGGCAGGTACGATTCATCTATCTCCTGTATTTGATTCTTGCCCTTCGGGACCTAGAGTGAGTTGTTGGTGATAATGATAATTACAATTCATCCTGTTTTCTCTAAATAAACACAGGAACCAGGCAGAGCTGAAGCAGATTTCGGACGCTTGGATGTCAAGACAGTGATAAGAAACATATACATTCTCTTTTCTGGAACTGAACCACCAACAGCTAGAGATGACCAGGAAATCATGGACTTGGTCGACCCTTCTACTCCTTTGCCACCGTGGTTCTCCGAAGAAGATCTTGCAGCTTATGCATCATTGTACGAGAAGTCTGGGTTTCGTTTTGCATTACAGGTTCCTTACAGGTAACCAGTAAGTACTTCAGGATGGTGTATTCTTATGTAAACAAAACTACGCTAAGAGGTATGGCATGGAATTCGATGCAGGTCCTTAGGCATAGAATGTGGAATTACCGATCCAAAAGTTACAGCACCAACATTACTGATCATGGGGCAGAAGGACTATCTCCTGAAGTTTGCAGGTGTGGAGGACTTCACAAAAAGTGAGCAGCTGAAGCATTTTGTGCCGGATTTGGACAACGTGTTCCTAGAAGAAGGGAGCCATTTTGTTCATGAACATCTCCCAAAGCAGGTGAATGAGCTGATCATTAACTTCCTCAACAAACATTGTAACTGAAGATTATATTCTATGACCACTTCATATGTTACGATGGTATCCAGCTGCGATATAAAGTGCCTTGCAACTTGTGTTATGCTGATATGTTGTATCGAACTATGTTTGAAATAAGAGTTTTTCATGTTTTCAGATCTGATTCTGGTAAATTTCCTATTTTTATTTGCAATGGCCAATTGTTGAATTAAGAAAGAAGAAACAGAAATTAAAGAATACCAAGAATCTGTAACAAATATTAAAACCCTTAACTTTGTTAATCTGATAAAAAAAACAATATACAATAGATATAGCTTTTTCTAGTTCTAATTTAAGCATGATCTTGACCTTTGCTGGAGCTAGTATGCTAACCTTCTTCGCTGGCGAGTTTGGCCAGCTCCAAATGCAACTGTTTTCTCATCTGACAATGGAACTTTGTATTATTTTTTTATCTCATTATTATATAAAAATATTGTTTAATTCATAGTTAAAATCTATTTATTCTTAATAAACACATTTTTTTTATGTGAGGAAACTTACTCTCTGGAAAACGTATTTTATTGATCTAGATGAGCGAGTAAATTTCTGTTTGTTCTAAGTATTTACAAGGGATTCACGCCTTGAATTGAATTGGAGACTCGCTGTACAGATTATAAATTTTTTTTCATCATTCCATGTTCCTTGATAACTTTTTAATTAACATGTTACCATTATCTAACATTTGTTCATAAAAAATAAAAGATTGAAAACTAAAATGATCAAAACAACACCTACATTTACGTTGAGGTTATTGAGTATAAGGATATAACTATATTTTCTCAAATTTTTGCTGTCTAAAAATTAGGTGATTAATTATTCTAGTGAGCATGAGTTTGTTTAATTTATTAAACAAAAAGTTATCCAAGAAAACACTGAGTTCTTGAATTTTTTAACTATAAATATTCAATTTTATATATTATGACAAATTTGCAATAAAAACTAGAAACTAGCATGCAAACTAAGCATATATCTAAAGTTGTGTAAGAGATTGAAAAGCAATCAATGCATTCATACTAATCACATAATATATCTATGTTTATATTAAAATTAGAAAAATATAAACCCTATTCTTTGGCGCTGAGATAACATTTTTCTCCATTTTGTTAGAAGTAATATATTCAGTGGTTGCTAGAATAATTTCTGAAATAGATTTTGCTCCATTCTATATGGTTGATTTCTACTGATTTCCATTATTTCAGAATAAGAAAGTTATACTGTAAAATGATCATATACTTGATATATGTGATTCGAGAATCTGTTGTTAATATCATTTGATCAAACCCCACACCAGTAATACCATATTCTACTGTAAAATAATGCATGATTGTCGAGGCTGAAGGCGGACTTCTATCATTGCATTTTCATATACAACTCAAAATGACAGTACTGAGCTACCCTAGTATTCAACTGAACTAACTGTGACCTAATAATCATCCAAAGAGTTTTCAGACTGTTTTAGAGTTCATAAGCAGGGAATTTAGCCTTGGATGGGTCGATCATATCTAGAAAAAGATAAGCCATGCCTCCCATTCCTTCAAACATTGAGTAGGGGCTATCGCCTCCATGCATCTCTCCGGCTGAAGTAAGTTTTTGAGCTTTATCCAGCAGAAAGCAAGTAAACGCTTTGGCCTTGTATAAGAACTCTATGTTGCCTGTTAGCTGGTACAGTGAGATAAACACATACGCATTCCCACTGATGCCATGGCAAATCCCAACTCGCTTGAGCAGCCCACTGTTCCACACTACCTCTGCAGCATTTATAGCTGCTTCCAGAAACTCTTTATCTCCAAAAACCTGAGTATTGCACATTTCAATTTTGTAAGAAGCTGAAACAAAGTAGTTTCCCGAAGACAAAGGGCTCCTGCCTATAATTTTATATGGTTTGGATTTAGTTTTTTGCTATTTAGTTAGTTTCAGACCAAAAATAAAGATTTACGATTTTGTTCAGGTATTCAGCCATATCAGATACCTCAGTGAGATCAAGACAAACACATGCAATAAATGTTATTGCCATTTGCCATTGAATTTGAAAAATTAATGCTCTCATAAACATTACTAAAGGAGAAAGGTCAAAATTTGAATCATTCATAAATATCAAGTTCTTCCTCCAGTAAGGTTTAAATTAGCTTACAATGAACTAGATAACTGGAGAAATTTACCTTAACTGCCTTCACAAGTGTAAGAGCAATTCCAGGTGCTCCATGACACCAATGCACAAGAACATCCCTCTTGCGATCTTTTTCACTTATAGGGTAGTTGCCGCTGGGAAAGCAGTTATGGATCATGTATTTTAGGGTGCCCTTGACATCCTCAAGCTCATCAGGTTTCAGCTCTACATCCAACAAAACATGCATAATACCTGCCAATCCATGGGCGGCACCCCAGTACCTCTCACCATACCATTCATACATTAATGGGGAACCTCCTTTCTTCGCCAATGCTCTTCCATTCTTGATAATTTCATTCACAACAGCACGCTACAATAATTTTACCATAACACTATTACATCCTGTTTAACTAAATCAAAACCGAAATAGCAAAATAGGTCATAGTGGAAATCTCACAATGGTCGTATTAGGAACAGTCCCCTGCCCCATGTGTTTATTTAGGAACAAACAAGCCCATAAGAATCCACTTCTTCCATATAACAACTCATCAGGGTGATTTCTCGACAGCTTAATCTGTTTCATAAACAATCAATAAATACTCACCAGCAACCAAATTTAAGAAAATAATGAAAAAAAGACACAAAATAGAGCAAAAAGGCTACCTCTCCTAATTGACTCAGATAGTAACTCTGTAATGCTTCATCATTAGCATGCTTTGCAGCAACAGCCCCAAGTGCACAAACACCAGCTCGCCCACATATAAATGTCACGTCCCTGCATTATAAAACACATTCAATAACATTACTTGATGTCCAAACCGAATCCACCCCTCTTTAGTAGCTTCAAATTTGCATTTTACACGAGTTCCAATCAAAACCCAAAATCATATCCAATTGGCTCATACCATAAATTGAATCACAAAAACAAACTATACAGTGAAACAACATGACATCTTCACCAAGAAAGGGAGACTCTACCTTGAAGCCAGAGAAGCAGAATCACAAGCCTTAACAATCTCCAAACAAAGAAAGAGATCACTTTCATTACTAGTGACTTGATAACTCTTATAAAGCAACAAAGCAGTGCCAAGATTTCCACTGTAAAGAGTAAAATCATGCATAGCTTGCCCACTTAACCCCCATGTCTCCATCACTATCTGTAGAGCACAAAAATCCCAGAAAACACACACAGTGTCAACATTAGCAAACAAAACAAAAACAACCAAAGAAATGAAAACAAAAGAAAGAGAAGTTCTTGTTACTTTTTCTTTAAGATCCAAACCAGAACGTTGAAACTGCTTGGAAAGTGAAGTGTAGGGCGTTGAGAGAAGCTTCTTGAGAGAATCCTCATCGGTTACTTTATCCTCTTCCTGTATATCTTCTTTTACAAAGCTTGGCATCAGGTTGGGAAAGAATCGATCAGCCATTGCTGCCTCTCTTGCTAAAGTGAGAATTTTTATTTATTTATTATTCTCTGTTTTAGCTTGTCGTCAAAGATTAGAGCTGAGTTGCTGCTCCCTCTAGAACTAAACGATGGAATTGGCTAGTGTAAAGTGTAAACGTGGCAGATAAACAGGCTTTTAAACTCATCGAAACTCCACAAACAAAGGCATACGAGGAATTTGCACAAATAATTTGTTCTTATCTCAAAATTTTCATTTAAAAGGTCTTGCTTGGAAAGAAAAAGAAGAAGGGAGATCATGGAGAATGAAGGAGTTTGCTTTTTTGTTTTTGTTTTTCTTTCAATGGATTTTTTAAAATCTAAAATAAATTGAATTGGAATTTTATTTTTATGAATTTGATGGGACTTTAGTTAATTAATTAATCATATGTTATTTACATGTAAAGAAATTTATATAGTTGTTTAAGTTTTTTTTTTTTTTTTAATCAAGCTTATGAGTTTATGCCTAATGAGGAAGGAGAATGATTTTTGTCAATCTCTTTTTTTAATTTTATTTCTTATTTTTTTTTATTAGCACGAGTGTTTGAGTTTACTTGTATTTATCTCGATTAATTTTATAAATTTTAAAATTTTTAATTATATAAATATTTAGTCACACTGAGATTTATAAAACTTGAATTTGTAATTTTTAGAGAGTATATAGAAAACTTGGCCAATTGAACTCAATCTCTTGAGGTTTTTACCTAACATTCTTATTTGTTCTCTCATGAATCATCACCATCAACAATCTTTTTTCTCTTTCTTCAATAATCACAACATGTAATTGGTAGATTCATAACTTATGATCAAAGGTTTGTAAATAAACCTACATATAAATCTTTTCTCATATTTTCTCATTTTTTTTATATTTTATGTGTCTAATGTCAAAAGATTTGTTGTTGAAAAGAATGGAGAAATAAAAGCTCGTCTTTGTGAGGTACAAATATGCTAATAAGACATCAAAGGCAGTGAATAAGCTTGATGGTTAGTGTTTGTACTTTTTATATATTTTGTCCATTTTTTCTTCCTCAGAATTTATGGTTTATTAATTTGTATTTTTGGATCTCTCTTTCTCTCTCTACAAGTTAAGTTAATTTGTAAATGAAAAGGAGATTCACGGAAAAAGGGAAAAATTGTGCTCTTTTATTTATATTTTCATAACCTTTTTTTTTCTTTCCAAGCTACTTTTATGTGTGTGTGTGAATCTCTTTTTCTTTTTTTTGTCATAGGTTTTGTTATAATTTATTTAATGGGTTATTTTAAATGATAATAAAAATACTAAAACTATTGACAAAAATAAAAAATAAGTTATTTGAGTGGTGAAAAAATTAAATCAAGAATTTTGACGAATACGGGAGCCTAATTGTACTATATTGTGCCCAGGAATAAAAAAATAATGTAGATTCAAGATCATAATAAATTATTATTTTAAAATTTGAATAAAAATTAAGTCTGGAGACATAATTAGATTTTTAATAAGCCATTTTGATTTAATCAAGGTCCAAATTAGAGTCTAATTATATTTCAAGATTAATTTGGGTTTAATTAAAGGATTTAATTAAATACAAGAGCTTAATTATACTTTAAATGAATCAAATTAATTTTATCAGGGGTTAATCAATGAAAAAATAAGTTTGACTTGAATTTAATTGAGAAAATTAGAATTTTTAATGATCAAATTTTTTCTTTACCAAATCAATTGGTTGAGATTAGAAGGAATAATTGCAAGAAAATAAAATTTATGGGATCAATTAGGGGCTAAATCAAGAAATTCAAAACACAAAATTGGGAAAAAAATGTTTTTCATTTTAGAATTTTCTTCCCACTTTTCGCCCCCCTTCTTTTCCTCCACCTCCAGAGATGCCACCACATTTGGCAACCATTCAACTTCTTCACTGCAACACCGATAACAATTTCAGTCATCACTCTCCTCCGACAAAGCAAGCAAACCTCCATTCCCCTCAAAACAGCCATTGCATGCAATGATCACCAATTCACCATATAATTCATATTTTAGGCTTGGGCTGGGCTCAACCTAAATATCTTGGTCATACCCGGCCCAATGAAAATAAAAAGATAAAACTGGTTGGTCTTTAACTAGCCCAACCCGGTTGGCCCAACCAATTGGAAGGATTAAATGCGGTACATGATTTTTTTTGTAAGAATATATTTTAATTAGAAATATATTAAAATATATATATTTTAATACTAATATATCAAAACTATTAAAAAAACTATGATATGATGAAAACAATTCAAAATAAATTTTAAAAACCCATTACTAAATAAGAATTTGGATTTTGGTGATTCATGCATGATGTTTATCGATTTCCAACAGTTGCAATTTTTTTATAATCAACTGAGAAAACGTGGACAGAATTTGTCAAAAGAATTTTTTATTTTTTATTTATTTTAAATTAATGTTTTATGTTTGTAGATATTTTCATGTGTTATTATTATAAAATAAAAAAATATTATTTTAATATAATTTTAAATAAAAAATAATAATTTAAAAAACAAAGTAACCTGCACTAAAACGTTGGTCGTGGATTGGACCTGTGACCCCTACAGTGATAAGAATCAGTTTCTGAGATATTGTTATATATGCGTGCTTCACAAAAAATTCTGCATAGGGAGTTGAAGCTACCGTCAGATTTGACTTAGAAGACCGATACAATAAAACATTATATATTTTCGTCTTTACGTGAGTTGCAAGTATGTTTTTCAAGTCATGGCGTCCTATAGAATTCCTGTTTTGATTACTCCATATCTATCATCAGCAACAAACTTAGCAAGCAACAATGGCGGCCTTCTTAGAACAGACTTTCTTTCACTACGCTCTCCTAAGTTTCTACCTCCTAGGACCCCCTACCTTCATTGTCCTAAGGTTCTTCCAATTCCCATATGGCAAGCACAACCGTGTAGGGTGGGGCCCTACAATTTCCCCACCTCTGGCCTGGTTTATCATGGAAAGCCCCTCCATTTCGCTCCCCCTCATCCTCTTTCCCTCCGGCCAACACTCCACAAATCCCAAAGCTCTAGCTCTCATGTCTCCTTTTCTCCTCCATTACTTCCACCGCACCATCGTCTACCCGCTTCGCATTTACCAGAGTACCTCTCAACAGAATACCAAAACCACTATTGGCTTCCCGTTGCTTCTGGCCGTTAACGGATTCTTGACTCAGGCTCTGAATACTTACTTACAGGTTAGATGGGTTTCTCATTACAAAAGTGATTATGATAGTGATGGGGGTTTGTTTTGGTGGAAATTCTTTGGTGGATTGGTGGTTTTTCTATGGGGCATGAGGATTAATATGTGGGCTGATACGGCTCTGTTGGTTTTGAAGAGGGAAAGTGGTGGATATAAGGTGCCGAGAGGAGGGTGGTTTGAGGTGGTAACTTGTCCTAACTATCTCGGAGAGATCGTGGAGTGGCTTGGATGGGCAGTGATGACTTGGTCATGGGGCGGGTTTGGTTTTTTTCTCTACACATGTTCTAACTTGGTGCCTAGGGCTTGTGCCAGTCACAAATGGTATCTGGAGAAGTTTGGAGAGGATTATCCCAAGAATAGAAAAGCAGTGATCCCTTTCATCGTTTGATTGTTGACAGAATTGCGTAGATGGAAGAATTTGAAGAAGAAGATATTATTAGATGTTTTATAAATATATATAATTCAGTGATATAATGTTTCAAGTATTCCAATATCTGAGGAGTTTTTACTTATTTTAACTCTTACAAAATATCAACGGGGATCCTTGACACAACATTAACTGCCATAACGACCACCTAGAAAAACAGAAGAAAGTCTCCAGATAATTACCATTAATCAAAAAATAAATGAGAGTGTCATTTTATCTAAAAGGTTAAACTATTAATTGATATTTTAGAATATTATTTTGTAACAAATAATCAACAATGGCATCCTCTTTGATCATTCAACCCTGAAGGAGATCAAATTACAATGATATCTATATAGGTGATGACACATCTTTCCCTGGGGCAACACCATTAATTGGCTCAGGAAAACTTCTCCAATGACAACAACATGCATTCTTCTGAGGTGTATGGGTTTGGTATGCCTTCTCCAAGTCAAGTCCGGAATTTGAGTCTGAGGTGTTTGAGACTAGTGGTGGGGGTGGGGGTCTCTATACTGTATCTCTCTAATGGTCTTTCTGACATCTTAGGATTTTTTCTGACTTCTTTTACGATTCTTTTGAATGAAAATGAACTAGAACACACAATAATTGTTGCAGGAGATAGCTTTCTTTGATATGGTGAATTACCAGTGCAGAGTTTCAGGGTTTTTGTCGATTACAAACATATATAAAGTGGAAGTTCAAAATCTTCTTATGTGTAGGGGATAAGCAAGGCTGTAGAAAAAAGAAAAACAAGCAAGTCAACAAAAGTCAACGTTACTGTTTCATTAAGCAGGAAACAGTTACTGTGCAAATCAAAATTTGGATTTGCACAGAACCTTGAAGAACAGATTTTGAATAACAAGGGGCAGAATCGATGATAGGTTACTGCCATCCCTTTTCTTTATTTATAGTAAAACTTTGAAATATTACAAGAGTTATAGTTGAATACAACTTAATCTTGTACTAATCTAACTAAGAATTTAAGCTGCACTTAAACTAAAAAACAAAGACTGATCAACATTGATCTTATTTAGGAAAATAAAAGAACTAGCTAGATAACTTCTACTCTAACTCTAATACTTGTGATGAAGTCTCTGATCTTTAATCTGCACCTGACGTGTCCTTCAGCAGTCTTGGAAACCATTAGTTTCAACACTCCTCCTGGTTTCAAGGCTGCTGCACATTCCAATCTTCTTTCTTAGCTCTTCGAACCTGTCTTTAGCTAGAGGTTTAGTGAATAAATCAGCCAATTGTTCTTTGAAAGTGCAGTATTTCATATGTAATTCTCCTTCTTGCTGAAATTGCCTTAGTGCATGAAATGATCTTCATGTGTTTCGTTTTATTGTGAAACACTGAATTTTTTGAAATGGCTATGGCTGACATATTGTCACATAGCAAATCTGTAGGTGTTGCTTGATTACAATCAAGATCCTTTAGCATCTTCCTTAACCACACTAATTGCTTTGCCGCCACATAAGCTGCTACATACTCTGCCTCTGCTGTGGAATGAGCAACAATGTCCTGTTTTTTTGAAAGCTAGCTGAACACATTTGTTCCTAAGGCGAAGCAATATCCTGAAGTACTCCTCATACCTTCATCACTTCCCCCCCAATCACTGTCAGTGTAACCCACAAGACTGACATGTTTGGATTTCACAAAATGCATGCCTAGATCTTTAGTTCCCTGCAAATACCTTAACACTCTCTTGGCAGCCATGAAATGTGTCTGACTAGGCTCCTGCATGAATCTAGCAAGATAATTAACAGCAAACAATATATCTGGTCGGGTGATGGTTAAGTATAACAAGCTCCCAATCAAACTTTGATAATTCTTTCCATCAGTTTTTGGTGTTCCATCATCCTTTGTTAATTTCAGTCCTAGAATCATAGGGGTTGGGACTGGTTTGCAATTGTTCATTGCAAAATTGTTCAAAATCTTCGAAACAAAAGACTTTTGACACAGAAAGCAGCCCTGCTCTGTTTGCACTACCTCCATTCCTAGAAAATATGATAGTAATCCAAGCTCATTCATATCAAATTGCTCTTTCATGTTGATTTTGAATTCTTCTATCAACTGTTCCTTGTCTCCTGTGATTAGGAGGTCATCCACATACACTGAGACCATCAGTACATGATCATTAACATGTTTCATATACAAAGTCACCTCATTTGCACTTCTTTCAAATCCCAAACTCAACAAGTGTTCATCAAGTCTACTATACCAAGCTCTAGGAGCTTGTTTGAGCCCATATAAAGCCTTTTTTAGAAGATATACTTGGTTTGAATTCTCATTTTCAAACCCAGCTGGTTGCTCAATAAAAATTTCTTTATTTAAAACACCATTTAGAAAGGCAGATTTGACATCTAGTTGAAACACATACCACCCATTTTGTGCAGCAAGAGCCAACATAAGCTTCATTGTATCATGCCTGGAAACTGGAGCAAAGGTGTCAGTATAATCTACTCCAGCTTCTTGAACATAACCTTTAACCACCAACCTTGCCTTATGCTTGTTGATCCTTCCATCAGAATTTAATTTTGTCTTAAAAATCCATCTCACCCCAATTACTTTCTTGTTGGCAAGTCTGTCAACTAGTTCCCAGGTTTTATTTTTTTCAATCATGGCAAGCTCCTCCTGCATAGCTACTACCCAGACTTGTGATTTCAGGGCTTCTTCAACTCTAATTGGTTCTGCCTCAGCTATGTTGCACCTGTTATAAATCTCAACCAAAGACCTCGTACCCCTTGTAGGTTGTTCATCTAAGATTTCACCATTTTCCAGTACATAGTTCTGAACCAAAGACCTCGTACCCCTTGTAGGTTGTTCATCTAAGATTTCATCATTTTCCAGTACATAATTCTGAACCTGTTCTGGATGTGTTGCTTCTGTGATCTCCCAATTCCATGTAGCATTTTCAATTATCTTTATATCTCTAGCAACCACAACTTTGTTAGCATGTACATCATAAACTTTATAAGCTTTGGATTTTGAACTATAGCCTATAAAAACTCCCACATCAGCCTTTTGATCTAGTTTTTTTCTGCTAGTTTCAGGTTTCAATACATAACATAAACTCCCAAACACTCTTAAATGATCAATGTTTGGTTTAGTATCATACCACAATTCATATGGAGTTTTGTCTCCCAAAACTCTTGAAGTCACTCGATTCACAATATATGTTGATGTATTGACTGCCTCAGCCCAGAATTTCAATGGCATTTTCTTCTCATACAGCAAACACCTTGCCATCTCCATTAGAGTTCGGTTTTTCCTTTCACTTACTCCATTTTGCTGGGGTGTATATGGTATTGTTAGCTGATGTTTGATGCTTTTTTTCACTAGATATTCATCAAACTGCTGAGAGGTATATTCACCTCCATTATCAGACCTCAAGGTCTTGATTTTGTTTCCAGTTTCTAATTCAACTGATGCTTTAAACCTTAGAAACTCACGAAACACATCAGCTTTTGATTTCAAAAAATAACACCAGCAGAACCTACTAAAATCATCAATGAATAAAAGAAAATATTTTGATCCTTTCAAGGATTTATTTGTCATTGGGCCACACATATCAGTGTGCACAAGTTGCAACTTAGTTGATGACCTAAAGGTGCTTTTAGGGAAGCAATTTCTTGATTGTTTCCCTAGCTGACAAGCTTCACAAAACAGCTCCTCATTTTGTATGTTTGGTAAGCCATATGCAATCTGTAAATTGAACATTCTCTTTAAGGCTGCATAATTAACATGCCCTAGCCTTTTGTGCCAAAGTGCTGATTCATCCTCCCTGCATGTGTTAGCCTTCAAATATGCTTTATTCCAATCAACGTTAAAGCTTTTATTTTTCATTCCGGTGGATACTAGTAAAACTCCCTTATCATCCTTAATGTTACACATTCCATTCTTAAACTTAACAGAATATCCAGTTTCAAGTAGTTGTCCAACACTTACAAGATTTTGTTTTAATAGAGGCACATACATCACATTACTCAGAATTTTCGTACCTGTCATGGTGTCTACAGCAATTGCACCTTTTCCTTCAACTTGAACATAATCCCCATTAGCAATTCTGACTTTGGACAAATATTCTCTATCCAGCTCAGTAAATAACTTTAGGTCTGCTGCCATGTGGTTAGTACATCCACTATCAATAAGCCAAAGTGATGTTTTTACCCCAGTTGTGTTGTATACTTGATCTATGGTTGCCATGAATAATTGCTCTTCTTCCTCCTCAGTATTTTCTGCAGTGTGTGCTAGTCTTGCAACTTCTGTCTTCTTGCAGAACTTTTGCATGTGGCCGAATTCCTTACACCTTCGGCACTGGATGTTCCTAAGCCAGCACCAAGTGTCGAGATGACTTGTCTTATGGCAAAACTTACAAGGAGGAAAGTTTTCCCTCTTCTCTCTTCCTGAGGTGTTGAATTTTCTATTGGATGTTTGCCAATTGTTGGATTTCCAACTGCTTCCCTTTTCTCTTTTGCCCTCGGGAATGTTTCTGAAAAAAGGCTTAGTTTGATGCTTGTCTTTAACTTTTGCCACAAGCACTTCTTCACTTGATTCTTGGTGTCTATAGGCCTGTCTTTCTTCAACAGCTTGCAAGGCATTAATCAATTCTTGAAGACTTATTTCTGAAAAGTCTTTTGAATCCTCCAATGAACATATCTTATATTCAAACTTTTCTGGTAGGCTTACCAGAACTTTCTCCACTATTCTTGAATCAGGAAATTCTTCTCCCAAAAGTCTCACTTGGTTTACAAGTTTTGAAATTTGAGAAGAGAACTCCTTAATTGTGTTTGTCTCCCTCATCCTCAAGGCTTCAAATTGCCTTCTCAGATTCAAGACTTGCATCTTCCTAGATTTTTCATCTCCATGGAATTCTGCTTTCAACTTATCCCATGCTTCCTTGGCTGTCTTGCAGGCCATAATTCTCGTAAATATCTCTTCACTTACTGCATTATGAATGCATGTAAGTGCTTTAAATACCTTAGCTCTTTCTTCATTGAAGAATTTTATTTGAGCTACTGTTGGATTTGTATTAAGAGGAGTCGGCTGCTTGTCCTTCTCCACAAACTCCCACAAATCAAAGGCTTTCAGGTAAGTCTCCATCTTTACAGCCCACACACCATAATTCAACCCTGTGAATGAAGGTGTTTTGGCTGGAAAATTTGTAATTGAATCCATTGCACAATAAACACGAGAAAAAAAAAAACAGTAAAACACTCTGTTTTGAAAAAAAACCTTCAAAGTTGTCAACTTTGATTTCCCCTTTTGACCTCACAATTAAACACTCGTGTTTCTCTCAATCCCCACAAAGAACAATCTGCTCTGATACCAATTGTAGAAAAAAGAAAAACAAGCAAAGTCAACAAAAGTCAACGTTACTGTTTCATTAAGCAGGAAACAGTTACTGTGCAAATCAAAATCTGGATTTGCGCAGAACCTTGAAGAACAGATTTTGAATAACAAGGGGCAGAATCGATGATAGGTTACTGCCATCCCTTTTCTTTATTTATAGTAAAACTTTGAAATATTACAAGAGTTATAGTTGAATACTAAGCTAACTAAGAATTTAAGCTACACTTAAACTAAAAAACAAAGACCGATCAACATTGATCTTATTTAGGAAAATAAAAGAACTAGCTAGATAACTTCTACTCTAACTCTAATATTTGTGATGAAATCTCTGATCTTTAATCTGCACCTGACGTGTCCTTCAGCAGTCTTGGAAACCATCAGTTTCAACAAAGGCATCATATCGGTAATTGGATAAAAGTTTGACATCTTATGCTGATAAAGATTTCACAAACACTATTTTGCAGGCAGAATGCCCTCCGTCTAGAAGAAAAGGAGTGAAGAGAGAAGGAGATGAGAAACCACATTATCAATGAAGCTGAAGAGGATATACGGGCTTTTAATGAGAAAAGACAGCAGAATTGTGAAACTAACAAAGCTCAGAACAGAGAAAGAGAGTAGGTAAAATTTCTGTGAAGACGCTTTTACAATGTTTTCTCCCTATTTCTTCGACGTGCATATCCGCACTCAAATTTTCTCCATTCCTTCCAGCTTTATTATGAAGTTAAAAAAATGAATGTGCTTTTCTTCAGCTGTACTTGGCAAACCAATTAAGAGAAGTTTCACAAAGAGGCAGATCAACATTACTGGAAAGCCATTGCAGATATCATTCCTCGAGAGGTGCCAGATATTGAAAAGAGAAGGGGCAGAGAAGATGATGAAAAGAAACCTTCCATTGAGGTAATTCAGGTACCGAAGCCTGGAAACCCATTGATCTTTCAAGGACGAGGCAACTTTTCGTGAAACTGAAACAGAACCTTCCACCTCACTTGATGCCTCTTAATTCCTCCCACACCTGCCAAAGATGGAAAGGATGCGAAGGATGAAAAGAATGGGAAAGATGCCATGGATGTTAAAGGTGAGAAAGATGAAAAGAGTGAAAATTAAGATGCCATGGATGTTAAAGGTGAGAAAGATGAAAAGAGTGAAAATTAAGGGAAAGATGCCATGAATGGAAAACCTCCATCACCAACTGCTGCTACTGCCGATGTAAACAAGCCTGCTTCTCCTTCTAAAGACACTGCAAAGATCATCAAAATTAGATGCTCTTGTTGCTCCGGCAGCTGAAGGTGAGCAGGTTGCTGAAATTGAACCAGCAACTGCTTCGTAATGGCACCCCATAATTCTCGCTACCAATTCGTATTTGCCTTTTAAGCTCTCATCTTAATCATTCGTTATGCTGAATGCGAATAAGTGCAGCTCTCTACAGATCTTATCGAACTTGTAGCATGTACTGTGGAGAGTTTCTTCCTAACTAAAGGATGCTTTAGGATTTGAGGGTGTTTGGAGTATTCTATTTTTAAAGTGTTTTGAATTTGAAATTACATTAAAATCATATTTTTTTTATATTTTTTGTATTAATAAAATTTAGAAATATTGAAAATATATTTAGAAAATCAAATTCTTAAAAAATAAAGTTATTAATCTCATCATCCATACTTCAAAAAATCAAATGTTTTAATTTGTATATATCTCCCAAATTTTCTTTTAAGCTTTTAGTTAGCGTTAATTCATCAACAATTTGATACACAAATAATTTTTTAACTTATTATTATTTTGTAATATTTATATTAAACAATTATAACGAGTTATATCGGTTAGTATAATTCGAATTTTAAAAATACTCATTTTGTTTAACAGACTTAGTATTTATAGTACAAATTCATTAATAACCCAAAGGGCCTAAAACTAACACAAAAGCATAGCAACATATAATATGCTCTCTCCTTTGGGGAGGGCTATGATGATGATCTAAATTAAAACACTTCCACAATACAAAAGGAGGGGGAAAAAACATTAAAATACACAAAAAAAAGTTAAAAGAAAGAAAGAGCACTGGTGGATGCCATTAATTGTGCAATCCAACGGCTACTTTCTTAACAAAGAAAGAAAGAAAAGTCAGTCAACGGCTTCTTTCGCGTCAACTGAACAAGAGGAACTTCAGAAAAATGGGCTTGTTTCTCTAACGTGGATCCCACCAAGAAAAGCTTGAAGCTTGAAGGTTTGCATTCTAATTGATGAAATTGAGCCTAGAGGTGTAAGTAGCTTTTGGGGCCCAATTTCTTGGAATCACATCTCTAGCAGACAGTGTTCTTCCTGATGACAGTGCAGTTAACTTCACAGATAATGGTCCCTTCAAGGGTCCCCTACTAATATACCAATTTGCACCCCACAAGTGATTCATTTCTAGCCACTCTGTGCCACCCGCCTGCCAATCCAAACGTAAAAACAGTGAGAAAATCGTAGAATACAAAGGATAAATGCATTTCTGATACTTGAATTTCGATGCATATTTCTAGGTTAGATCATTTTAAGAGTGGCCCATTTGTCACATGCAATCAGGTCAAGAAAATAGTTGAATAGAAAGGATAAAAACAAAGCAGGAAACAAAGTGTGCTTTTGGGTCATTGAGCACAATGGCACCATCGACAAGCATGACTAGAAAAAAGCAAATGTGTGTATGTTTCATCAACTACTATAGAGATTTTAATGCAAAGTTTACTTAATAAAGATGCGTTGATGCTGGACAATGCCATTTGATTATTGGGTTTGCCTTTAATATTAGGTCAATAACGTCTTCCCCTCAGAAAATTAAAGGTCTAAAATCATGAAATGGGCATCACTTTGATTATCTAAAGGAGTACGCACGCAGTTCGTTTTACTTAAATGCGAGATCAGCGCACACTTTAGAAGATGTAAAGACGAGAGACTCTTTGCACTTTGTGAGTCAAGGAGTAAATGTCATCTCACTTCGCATCACAAATTAAGTTGGAAGACACAGCAAAGTTTTCCGGAGCCTAAGATCATGCATGGTGCTTTTTTATTCTGTTTTTCTTTACATCTGTATCTGGGGTGTTAGAAGTCCAACAATCAATGCACAGAAATAGAAGGAAGGAGAAGGTTATTTACTTCTTTGATATGCATGGATCCAACATCACCATCGCCATCTTCAAATTCCACCAGAAGGGATAGCCAATGATCTGTTGAACCTTCATTGATATGGAAGGCAATGTTCTTCCCAGGGTACTTGCATGGGGTCCTACAAACATGGTGTTTTAGGTCATTTCTAGATTTATTAAGGGCAGTGGAAATTAAAATACACAAGACAAAACACAGACAGTTGATGAGCTTAAACCAGAAAGAGTGAACAATACCCACCTGCGATATATGATTGGGATTTCACCTCGGTTCCTGAGCTGACCATTCTCACCAGAAATAGCCATGTGACCAAAGGCTGCGCCACTGAGGTCAAAGTGGGTGTTACCATTTGAACAGCACCCTCCCGGACTCTCATCTGTAACGATTATGGTCACTGCCCTTTTTGAGCATATGCTCGTGTCTAGACACCTAACTTTGTAGCATTCCCCGCATCCTTCTCCGTTCTTGAAGAGTACTGGGCTCACTGCACCAACTCTAGCCTTCAATGGCTTCACGTTCACTAACGATCCGTACCCACATGCCCCTCCTGCACATTGATATAACCTGTTGTCACATACCTTGACGATGCAAATTTTGGGTTTTAATTGGGAATATAAGAGTTTTATAAACATGATCATGCCAAGTTTGACGATTAACAGGACTTCCACCATTAACTTAATTTACCCGGGCTAGCTCGTTTAACATGGAAAATTCTAAATCAATTAACTTATTTGATAAAAATAACAGACGGAGGAAAAGAGATCTAAGACTTTGACACTACCAAAAAAATAATAGCGGGTATATATAGTAAACTCTTACCGTCACTACCGTCACCGTCAGGACTGCCGTACCAGGTGGCATTGGCTGGTTTCCAGTGTAAGTCAGCGACATTACGGTGAGTATGATATTGCTGTCCAAAAACATCCAAAAAACAGTTTAAGAACACCACAACATATACCCTCAAGAACTGCATCGTGGGCCTAAAGGGTCTTTCTAAGAAATACTAGGCGCCACCAATCACCACCGCAACAATACGTATACGTACCCTCGCTACCACCACCACACCTCTACTTCACAATGTCGCATTCCGGGCGAGCAGAACGCTAGAAAAACAGTCACAGAGCAGTCTTTTTACAACCTTTGCCTACAATTTTCTGGAAACAACAGCACTAAACTTGCTTACTATGTCGTCAAGTGGTGGTGTTGCTGCTCTAAAGAGCTGTGTGTGTCAGGTTCTTAAAGAGAACAAATCCGAGGCTTCTTGTTTATTCACATGTTTGCCACCTGGTTTTTGGGTCCCACCGGCGGTTAAGGCGTTAAATTCCGCCTAACCGAACTTGTCGGCTGGAGAGAGTTTGAGAAGTTTGACAAGGGGTGTTCTGGTCAATTACAAAAAAGAATAACAGATGTTTTTTCTAATGTTATTTTTTTTATTGAATTATTCCATGGGTACATTTTTTTTAATCAATTAAAAGAAAAAAAATTCTTATACATTTTTTATTTCTCTTAATGAGTTTTGATTTTGACCCTATTAACTAGCTATTTTATAATTTATTTTTAATCAATCTATAGATTAAGATAAATTTAACAACTAAATTTATTTGACAATGTGTTTCAAAAATATTTTTTTTTAAAATTATTTTTATATTTTGTTTTAAATTATAAATTTTTAGTGTTTTTATATTATTTCTATATACTAATATAAAAAATAATTTAAAAAAGTTAAAAAAACTATTATTTTAATAAAATTTCCCGAGCAAAAAATACTTTTAAAAAACAAACTCAACTACACTTACTTGTAAACTGACAATAAATAGTTTTATATTGTTTTGTGCGACAATGATAAAGAATGCTAAAAAACCATGTGAGTTTTCTTGTCACTTTACCACTATTATCAGTAATGTCTTTTGACACACACACATATAGATATAGATATATGTATGAATATATATGTATATTAAAGAAATATAATAATAATTAAAAAAAAATGTTTCCTTCTGCTCGTTCTTTTGAGTAATGGGAATCTGTGACTGATCCAACGCCCAAAATTCCTGGAAGATAATGCTGGCTACGAGGGAAACTCCAAATTTTATCAGCAAGAAAAATAAAATGTTGTTTGTCCACAAGTTTGAACACCACATGTGACAGCTTGATAGCAGGCTGCTTGATAATCTATTTTAACATCATTGAATCGTGTTTGATAATACTATGACACCAGTTTTAATTGAAGGAGATATTTTAATTTAATTTTTTTGGCAAAGAGTCTTATTTTGAAAAAAAGAATAATAAAAAAACCCTAATAATTTCTCCTCAACGTGGATGGCTGACAATAATTTAATGTATACAGCCACAATTCCTTCGTCATCTTGATTATTTCTGGAGAAAAAAAACCATGATTGTCAATTAGGGTTTTATAAAACCCTTATGCATGTGATTTTTTTATATAATAAATGATGCTTTTTATATAATAAATGATGCATATATATATATATATATATATATGTATATGTATGATTTAATCACTACCATATTGATTAAACAAATCAATGCATGGGATGGAGGTGGAAGAAAGAATATATTTAGCAGTCATAATATTAGATAAATAATTTATCCTCTTATGTTTAGAGACATGATATAGACGATAGTACATGCTTAAACTCTCATGATAATATATTTAAACATTGAGATCATGTTAAGAAGCTGGAAGTGGGTATCCAAACTCATGCATTATAAAGCCTTAAAAAAATACTTCATCGAACAAAGCAAGGGTTTCGTGCTCTTACAAACCGATTTGATGAATCTTTTTCTATAAACACCATGCTTTCACTCTCTTTTGAGGATCCTTCATACACAAAGCACATGGATTCCCTTATATAAAATGGAGAAAAAAAGAAGCTTTTGGAAGCTTTTTTATTTACTGATTATATTTTTTGAAAAATAAAAATATAATGTTGTATTTGACTATCTTAATGGGTAGTAGAGGAAAACCTCTTACAAATGCGTTCAGCTTATAGCATTAATACAAGCACCCAAAACATGCTTTTGCAAGGACAATAGTATTAAATTGTTATATTATTTAAAAATTTAAATTCTTATGTAAGATCCTATAATATGATTCATATTATTTTTTAATATACAGCTTTAAGTGAAAATTATTTGGGTTTGAAACTTGTACAGATCCACATTTTCTTGTGCTTGATTTTTATCAAATAGAATGGAAGTGATGAGATTCAAACTCATGACTACTGAGTCAATAAAGTTCTAATACCATATTAAAGAATTATCTTTTTAAAAAATTTAAACTAGATAAAGTCTCAAAATATGATTATTGTAACCGGCAAAAGGGTTGTGAAAGAAAAAGCTTGTTCTAGTTTCTTTATTCTGTTCTTGGCTTTTCAGTTGTGTTTTGGTGGAGTTGTAAAGGCTACTTGTGTTTTTGTGAAGTTGTAAAGGCTTTCTATGGGTTGGACGAGCACCATGCTAGGGTGTTTTTAGGTTGAAGTTTGTGGTTTTTTTAATGAGTTGCTCGGCACATGACACTCTGACATAAACGCTCCATTATTAGTCTGCTTTTGGTCTTCATTTAAAATTAATGGAAAAATTTGTGATCAAACAAGAACATGGCTTTCTGATGATTAAATATCTTTGATGCACTGTCACAACGTGGGTTTGAAAAATTCACATCTGCATGTTCGTAAGCAGTGGTGGGAAATAGCGCGTAGCTGGTTTGATTAACCAAATGCTTCGAAAAATCAGAAATCAAATTCTTCTAGGGAAAAGTAAATGGCTCTTTTGAATGAGGAAAAGATTTGATATTGATTGTTCAATCTGTGAGATTTGGTTGTCGTGCTTGTACATCAGTTTCCAACTCTTTGGGAATTGTTTGACAGCACCAACAACATCATGTGGGGCAATATGAAACCTTCAAATATTGATGCTTCTGTTACTGGGATAAACGAAATTTACAATCACAAGGTGTATCAAGCAATAACATCTATGTAAGAGCTATACACTTTCAATTAAACAAGAAGGAATTCATAACTTGAAAGTGGGTTTTTGTTATATTCAATGGTGTTGATGTACTGAAGGGATTGCCCTTTTCCATCTTGGAACCTTTAGCACTTGTACAAGCTCTTGGACATCAGATGATAAGAGCTGGTTGTGACTTGTTTCATTTCACTTCCTGTTCCTTCGAAATGCGAGGTCCTGGCCTTGTTGAAAGCTATCACCTGTTTGCCTGATTCATCTGTCTCGGTGGGGAAAAACACAAACCATTAATTAAAAAAGATAATACAGAGATTGCTGATAAAACTTCAGCACGTTCATTTTTAGAACTTTTCTCCATGCATGTGTCTAAAATTTAATAACAGAAAAAAGGATGACTTGGGACCAAAGGATAAGACATTTGAAAATAAAAAAAACATATATACAATATTGAATGGAAAACCCATGGAAGTGTGTGAGTGTTATTTCAAGAGAATTATGCAGCCTCCTGATCAATAATGAGCAGCCTGTGATTATCACATTGTAAGCAGAAGTTTCGCGGTCAGGAACCCACATGATTTTGAGGAGAAAATTAATATCTAGAAGTTGACCCAAAAAATAAGGGAAACAAAGAAAATAGCAGCTTAAATATTCTTCTCAACTAATAGTTTTTTATTATCTGGAAACAATTTATGATTAAACCTATCAACTGGACCAGAAAAAAGAGAGGTAGAGATGAAAAGGGTCTGTAAGCAAATTTGAAGGAAACTTGTTGGAGCAGATGAAGTTTATATAGAAGAGAACAGCCAGTATGCATGAACAGGGTTTTGTGTAACCGCAAACACTGCTTCAATTACTAGTCACGAGACAGTAGAGTTTTGGCAGGATAACTATGACTTTATAGCCAATATAAGCTAAAAATTAAATTAAGTTTGTTGAGATGAATTTCTTATTAGACTAATGACCATCCTAGTAAGAACAAGAGGCCAATTAAGTTGGAGGAGCAAAAGGACTGCGAATGGTAAATAAAGGAGGTTGACAATAATGAGAAATTCTGGATTGAAAGTAATTGAGAAAAGTACAGGCCTTCTAATGAGCAATATGAATGCTGGAATAATAAATTATCCCTACCTTCTCGGTAATCCTTGTACTCCATGCATTATTTCTAGATCCCATGACAGGGTTACCAACAACATAGGGAGGTGGATGAACATCCTTCAGAAGTGGAGCCCTATCTGTAGCATAATCATCATCACTGTCATAAGATCGATGGGGCCCAATAGCATTGAGTATCATTGCTACTAGAAAAGACAGTCCCTGCAAATTTGAAGGCATTGATGATTCACAAATTGATTACGACAAAGAACTTCCAAACAAAACTTCCATCTTAAGTCCTATGAGAATACAAGAAAAATTAATAAACCAAGACTTGCAAACCCTAATATGTATCTAAATGTTAAATTTTCATTTTTAAAATGGAAAACAATGCTGCTGCTTAATTTAAAAACTTGAGTCATCCAGGGAATTGTTAAAACAGAGCATGGTGAGATACCAATCAAACACATGAACCAAGAGGAAACACATCACTATGCAATTTGATCATGCCAATGGACTCTTGGGACAGCTAACAGTGGTTTTGTACACAGGGGACTGATTGACGGTCTATAATTAATTTATCTGCAACCTTAATGAAATCATTTGTCATGCTCAAATGAGTTAATTATCACACCTCACTCTCACTACCTTGTCAATGAGATGCAGAGAAAATGAGAGGGAGAGAGACACCTGAACAGACACGATTGATAAGCCTATCCATTTGCAGAGCTCAAAGTTTGATCTAACGAAACCTTTGAACTGATCAAAACTCCCACTTGGGTCTTTTGGGAAGTCCTAGTGCCAAGTCAGATAAAATAGAATGATAACGATATAAATTGTCAGTAATGATTTGTGGTAACTTGTAACCTAAAAACCATAAGACGAAAATCAAATAATGAGCTTTTGGTAAAAGAGCATGCCTCTTCCCAGTCACAGTTTAGAAATACATCAGCAGTAACTCCAGCTTCCAGCATGAGGAGTAAGAGTATAAATAACATATACTAAATCCTGGTTAAAGTCAATATTGGCCAAAAAAGTCATGCATTCTAAGAATCTAAAGCTCCATGGAACTAAACTCATGTTTCTCAAGAAGCAATGAAAAATCATAAGAACAGAAATGTTTTTTCTGAGTTAATAATATTATTAACACAGGTAAAATAAAATGAAATAGGGAGTTCAACTAAAGTCAAACTGAAATTATGATATTGATCAAATGCTAAAATGTAATATATGGGACTGCAAACCAATGTTTTTTAGCAAAATTAAATTAGGAGAATAATAAAAAAGGGAATATAGATACTCATTTAACTGATTCGGTAAGAGGATACTAGATAAAGGCAGCAACCATTTGCAGTTTCAGCAGCAATATGACCAAAGCATGTGATCACGGTCAAAGTGACACCTAGGCCAAGAACTGTGTAAATGAACCTGCAATTTATGGATAAGTTGCTTTAAGGACAACAACAAACACAAACCATTCATATACTGAGTACCAGTTAATAAGCTCTAATTAGCTGCCCAGTGACTATTACTTTAAAATCAAAAGCGAAAACAGTCCATGCCCTCTTGTATCTCTCATTTTAAGTATCATCACAAATTAGTAATCCATTGCCAACCAAAATCAATTATTATATTTCCATTCAAAGAAACAGCGCCATCAAAAACACAATTTTGTCATTTTTAATAGTCCTATAATACAAACCAGGATTTAACTTTAGAACTACAAAATTTGTAAGATCTCTATAAAAGCCATGAAAACAGAGCTCTTCTTAAGAGGGTGTTTGGGAGAGCTGTTGCTGTAGCTTTTCAAAGTGTGTTTCGTGTCGAAATACATTAAAATGATGTTTTTTTATTTTTTAAAAATCATTTTTGATATCAGCACATTAAAATGATCTAAAAACACTAACCGTCTATTTTTAAAATTAAAAAAAAAAAAAAAATAGACCAAAAGCACCCAAAAGCGCTTTTGAGTGGCTTCCCAAACACCCCCTAAATGTCAATAACATAGTGGGAAAAGGAGAAGTGAATAAAAGAACTGAAGAACCAATTTGGTAATTAAGAATAAGAAACCTCCACTATACCGATACTTAACTAAAGAGAATCAAATTTCATGCTATTGCAAGTAAAATAGGAAGACCAAAAACTTCCAAACCATCCCTTTCATTGGTTGTCCAGCAATTTAACGAATATGTAAAAAAGCAAATAGAAAAAGTATGAATCACAATCCAAAAGGTTGTAAAGATATTAGACCCACTATCAGCACCCACTCTCCATTAACTACAAGCAAACTTCCTTGTTAAATTTAATACCCGCATGCACTTCAATAATTGAGGTAGTAAAAAAGCTGCGAATACAAACAGACCTCTGCCTTGATGATGTTTCACTCACAACTCACAAGCAAAACCAATTAGGCCTATCTCACCTCCCCCTCCCCCTCTCAAAAGTTTATTAATAATAACAGAAAAACAAAGCCAGGCTGCTCTCTTTCCAAACAATAGAAATTCAGACCTCAGCTTTCTAAAGCTCCTCTTTTCCGGCTTTCCCTCCCTCCCAAACACTATCCAATTAACACAAATCCACCAATCAAATATCCAAGTAAGGCTAAAACATACACCAACACACCCAACAAAACATCAAACCAGCCTATCCTAAAAGTCGAATACCATCACTTCTACATTTCCTCACCAACAAAACAAAACCCAAATTCCACGACCAAAAAAAGAATCCTTTTTTCCAATTCTCTAACACTAGCCCCTGAACCAAAAAACATAAAACAAAATACCCACAAACCAAAATTTATATATATAAAAAAAAAAAAAACATGAAAGAAAAGCTTACCATGGAGTAAAGTCGTCGTCGTCATCAAAAAAAGGGAAATCACCCACTTCTCTTTCCCACACTCTAATGAGCCAAATTGAATACAACACCATTGCTATACCAACCATTCCTATCACACAATTCACTAACTTCAATATTGATTGAATGCAACTCCTCATTACACTCACCATTTTTCCTTTCCTTTTTTCAATTACGACTGAAACCCCAAAACAAATTGACTAATCTCACCAAATTAAAAAGAAAATAAGAAAGCCCCAAGATTTTTTAAAATATTGGGGGCTTCAAATACTTGAGAAATCAAATGATTTTTCCTTTTTTTTCTCTTCAAGGTTTTAGCATTGATCTAGTTTCGATCGATGTTGAGAAGGTTTCTTTCCGTGGTCCAAGGACCCCTTTACTAAAATAATCTCATATATTAGTAAACATATATTTAACATCAGACCTGTGAGAACACGTTGCTGTGGTGTAGTGGTTATCACGTTAGTCTTACACACTAAAGGTCCCCAGTTCGACCCTGGGCAGCAACAATTTTTGTGTAGGAGTTTTTGTGCTTTCAATTCTTTCTTCAGTTGACAATTGTGATGGATGGCATGGAAGCTTGAAAATCTTAGGTCAAAATTACAATGTTTATAATGCTTCAATTATAAAGCCATGTGTACGATTCATGTTTGAATTTTTTAAAAATAATTTTTATTTAAAAATATATCAAAATAATATATTTTTTTAAAATTACTTTTTGCATCAACCTGTATGAAAATAATCTAAATATATATATAAAAATTAATTTAAAATAAAAAAATATTTTTTTTCAAAAATATTTTTGAACACAATGTTAAATATACATGTAATTTTGTCAAAATTAGGGGTTTTTTCTTGTTTGATTGGTGCTGCCAAATTTAACCCGCAATTTCTTCTTATTTTTTTAATATTATTTAGTGGGGAGTGTAAGCACTTTATAGACTTATATTTTCATCTAAACAAAATTCAATTACAAAATTCTTGAAATTTGGTTTTTGGGCCAATATTGATTATGGGAATGAAATAAGTTTTGCTAGACTAATGTTTAAGATTGTTTTTCTTAGTTACCAATATTATTAATATATATTTTGCATGGTTTGTTTTGATTTTCTGCAAATTTTTAATTTATATATGTTTCTAGGTTATTGATATTTTTTTAGTTTTTCTTTAAATTTCTATTTTTTTCTCTTCCAAATCTTGTTAATTTATAAAAAATAATTTAATTTTTGTGTTATGTAGAGGGTATAGGAGAGAAAATCTCTATAAACAAGAACATACAAAATTGAAAATTTCTTGAATGGAATAACATAACCAATATAAAATAGGCTAGTTTACAAGTTGCATTATATTGTGAGTTAGGTAAAACAGTTTTTAACGTGAAAAAAAATATAATAGAAAATTATTTGATATTGTTATTAAAATTAATTTAACAAGTCAATATTAAAATTTCTTAGTCAAACTTTTTATCAAGTTAGAGTTTAAAATTAACGTGCATGAGATTTGTATTGAGATAATCTAGATAATTTAGAAAATCCAAAATAATTCATATATATTTTTTTAAATTAAGATAATATTTTTTTATATTAATATGAAAAAAAAAATATATCAAATCAACTCAGCAGCTGAACCTACGAGGACATCATGACAGTCACTAGATTTAACAAATTTTTTTAAGAAAAAACTATTTTTTACTTAATAATATAATAAAAACAAACACTCGTGAAATTCGGCTACAACATGCCCGGCCCGACCTCCTACTTGAACTGGAAGGAGAAATTACAGTGATATTCGTGTCAATTTCAAGCTGTATTACAAACTAGTCAGATTCAGAATCCAAGTACATTCTGTAAGCATTTCTGTCTGAAGAGTAATAACCTTCCACCAAACTATCAACTTGAAAACCAAGTTTCTTGTATAGAGTCATAGCTGCAGTCCTCAAGGGATCAACGTGTAATGATATACGTTGCACCCTTCTCATTTTGCATTTCTCAATTGCTGCTATAAGCAATGCCTCTCCATGGCCTTGCCTTCTGTAGTTCTCCTTCACTGTTTTACATTTTCCATTAGCAAAGAAAAACACCCATGTAAGAAATCAAGTCCTTGCCAAGTCAGATAACTAGAAAAAGAAATTATGCTAAATGGGTTTTTGTGGGTTTTGCCTAATCAGTCATCCTATTCAGAGAAAAAGAAACCATGCCTCTTTGAGAACTTTCATCAAACGAATTATGGGCTCGTTAAACAACAAAAGGAGAAACATGTCAGTGGTAAACAATGAAGAGAGAGGAAGAAAAAAGTAATGGGTATTGAAACCTGCAAGTTTTGTGATAGAAGCACACAAGGAAGAAGGCCAGGAATACATGACATAGCCAGCAACTTCTCCATTTAGTTCAATATATAGAAGCCCCGAATTCTTTTTTCTAAGCTCTTCATCAAATGATCTAGCAAGCGATTCATGTTTCGGGAAGATCTTTCGTTCTATCTTCACAATCTCTCCCACGACGTTGGCCCAGTTGGTCGCGTTTCTTTGGAGCTCCACTATGACCTCACTCCCCATGCTTCAGGTGATATTTTGCTCTGGGGTTCCGCTCGGTTCACTCAAAAGACTACCTTTTGCAGGGATGGCACTTCGGCTTAACTGATCCAATCATTGTTCCAAATCAAAAGAATAAGGTAAGCATTCAAGCCCAAGATAGGCTTGGGGACAGCTCTAATTAAAAAATAATTGGACAAAAAATAAATTAAAAAATAAACCTCTCGCACAGCTTGGGTATAAATGACCATGTATTTGGAGTCATGCATAAAATACAAATATGATAAAATCCAATTCAAAATTCAATATATATAAAATAGAAACTATATATATGACCATGTATTTGGAGTCATGCATAAAATACAAATATGATAAAATCCAATTCAAAATTCAATATATATAAAATAGAAACTATATATATCTTTTTATTTCTTTTACGCTATGTTTATTTAATGTGTTTTGAACTTATTAGAAATTAGTTTTATGAGTATAAATACCTAAGATACTGTAAATTAATTGCTAAAAAATCAGAAAATTTGTAATTTATATTTTGGACTAAGCTTATTGTGACATGTTTTTCACAAACTTAGAGTTTCAGAATGAGAACATGGGATGAATCAAAGTTAAAATACATATATCAAGCTTAGGTATATGAATAGAAACTCAAGTTCTTTTGAACTTCCAATCAAACTTACAAAATTAGGTCAAAACCTTACTTGCGATAGGATTTTCTATTGTCATATTATTCAAATGAGAATATCTTTGAGTTTAAATATCAAAATCATGAGATATAAATGCCCAAAATCATTTACACACCTAGCAATACAACTTGCATGAAGGATGCTAGGTCAGCTAAATTTGTTTTGAAGGATAAAATCCAGATGCAATATGAAGGACAAGATTAATTTCTTGATTTGATAAGGAAACCAATAGTATTGAGTATCCCACTACATTTGAGAGTCTGATCTAAAAACAATAGGCTTTAGGATCTAAGAAAGATGAAAATCAAGCTCTAACATTTCATAAATGAAAGAATATATTTGAAATGATTGGATATTATTGGATATTGCGAGAAACCAAGTCATAAACAAAGTCTAAGTTGTAGTAGAGTTTAAATTACACCAAAGTTGTAACAACGAAGTCAATTTTCAACAAAAAGTTTGAGAGATTTAATCAATCTTAATGACCATATGAAGAAGGGATTAAGAAACATTAAGGACTCTAAATTTGGAGAAAAATCTGAACAAAAAATAACAACTAATGGAGGGAATAAAGATAGCAAACCATGATAGAAACAACACTTCTTCTTCTTCTTTCCTGTAGCCTTCTTTTTTCTCTATTTTTGTTAATTTTCTAGTAGCTATGAACTAAACTTTGGATTTTGATTTAGAGGAGTTTTATTCCATTATTTTTTTGGACAGTGAGAAGAGATATTTTCAAATTTATTTATTTTTATTTAAGTATTTATTTTGCCTGAATATGACATGTAAGCCACTATTTTCATTAAAACATTCTATGAACTAAACTTTGGATTTCGATTCAAAGGAGTTTTGTTCTATTATTTTTTTAGATTGTGAGGAGATATTTTCAAATTTATTTATTTTCATTTAAGTATTTATTTTTCCTGAATATGACATGTAAGCTACTATTTTCATTAAAGCATTCTGGACGGTTTCTTTGGCAAGTATGCCTTTTTATTTATGAGTTTTCTATTAAGAAATCATCTCACCTAAAAACTTAAACTATTAGGTGAGATCCCATAATATGTTTTATATTATTCTCTAACACACCTCCTCAAATGAAATTTTTTTGAGCTTCAAACTTACATATAGACCCACATTACTTTATCCTTGATTTTTATCAAATAGAACAAAGACGGTGATATTCGAACTAGTGACTGCTGGGTTAATAAGGTTCTGATACCATATTAAGAAACTATCTCACCTAAAAATTTAAACTATTCGGTGAGACCCCATAATATATTTTATATTAGTCTCTAATATTTTCATTCCGTAATTGTTGATTTAGATAAAAAAAGAAGAAGAAGCAAAATAAATGAATTTTGTTGATTCACTTTGAGGTTAAAAGAATAAAACAAGTAAGCTTAACTTTTCTATCCTTTTCCTTTCTTAACTCTTGCTATATATATTTCATAAATGTTAAAAATATTCACGATGAAGAAAATGAATACATAATTCTAAATTCAAAATGTGAATTAGAGCTTCACATCAAACTTTGATTATTTGTTTTTCATTTTTCTTTACTTTTAATATAAGAACTTATATAGCCTATCATTAAAAATAAATAAACTAAAAGTGCTCTAATGGAGCCATTTTAAAATGAAATTCAAAGGATGATGAACTATACATGTGGTAATATATTATGCTCAATGATTAAATTGTACACTATATCATCTCAATTCAATTTGAACTCAATGATTAAAACTTAATGCACAAAAATGAGTTGATCTCTCTCTCTCTCTCTCTCTCTCTCTCTCTCTATATATATATATATATATATATATATATATATATGAAGAATTAGGGTTTAAATTTATAAACTCTCTTAAAAAAGTTTACAACAATTAAAGGTGTATGAGCAATTTCATATTTAAGAAAAAAAGAAAAAAGTATTTATTTATTTTTGGACAAAGAAGAATAAGGATGCTACTATAGCTAAAAGATATATAGACACCGTTTAATATCGTATTTCAAAATATTTTTTGAAAAAAAATAATAAAAAAATATTTTTATTTTTTATTTTAAATTAATTTTTTTTGGTGTTTGTAGATAATTTTCTTGACTTGATATCAAAAATGATTTTGAAAAAATAAAAAAAATCATTTTAATATATTTTTAAATAAAAAACCCTCTAAAAAACAACATTAAAAAACACATAGTTATCGAGCAAAGATGCACAATATAAACTAATTGATCAAAGAAAATTTTGACAGAAGTCATTAGTCTCTTGGTTCCTAAAACTCAACTTATTGAGAATTTTCACTTAAAATTTATTTATTCGTTTCTGAGAACATATTGATGGAACACATTCAAAATCATTATTTCAACTGGAAACCATGAAGTTATTCCAAGTTCAGATTATTATTATTACAATAGAAACACAATATTCCAAGATGCTTCCCCATCCCAAACCTGAAGAAAAAAAGAAGGCAACCCCACAAATTCATGACATCTACTGATGAAGATCAACCTTGATTGTTGGACTTTCTAAAGAGATCACAACGTTTAGGAGGTTGCGGAAGACTGTAAGTCAAGCATCTCCAATTGTAGAAAAGCAAGAAAAACGAGGCGTAGTAGATATAATGCGAGAGCTTTCGTTCAATAATTTGGTTGACGGTTGGTGGAAGAATCCATTGAAAATAAAGCAATGTTTGAGCAAGGAAGAACGCGACCCCCACAACTATAACGATGATTGCGAACACCCCGTAGTTTGATCCACCTAATGCTATGCTCACAGCAAAAAAGAAGGACAAGCACATCATGTAGATAGACCCGCCCACCATCAAGGATGAAAACCAAACTGCAAATGGTGCAAACTTGACATCGTTCAAGTTCGTCCAGAGAAGGATTATAGCTGCCACCACAGAGGTGTTTAAAGCCCACACATCGAGACATAAATAACCATCCAGAAGAGATGAACGGGTTGGGCTGTCCAAGGCAGTGCTGTTTCGGGAGGCAGTAGCAGTGCTATTAAATTCTCGAGGATGCTCGCCAGAGTTATTTTTACTCCTTAATTGTGGCATCTGTATTGCACCAGAAAAGGTTACACCAGCAACAAGCACCGCGACAACAAGAAGATTTTCTATCCTGCTCTTTGTTTCCTGTTTCCTTGGCGTCTTGCCTTGATCAGTGCTAGTGAAATGCTCATATATGGATTTTGTAGGGCGGGCATGGAAATATAAGATAGATGATGTTGTCATCTGCATAGCAAGGGGAAAAAACTTCATAATAATGTGTTTCTGTCAGTTCCTCAATCGCATACAAAAGCAATGGCCTTGAAATGCTTTTTTTTCCCAGAACAAGCCAGACTCTGGAATGATTTCGGAATTTCAACTGTAATAATAGTACACAAGTTAAATTAAGAGGGTCTTGAACTACATATTTAAAAGATTAGGGATGGCAACAAAAAAATACGAAGGAAGAAAAGCAATAATACCGCTCCATAATAATCAAGCAATTTGTATTCCTTTGGTGATGGTTTTCTTGTGCCTTGCTTCTTTGAATCAATTTCTTTATCCTGTAAGAAAAAAAAAAACAATTTTATATTACTCCTGTCTTTAGTCCTGAATTTCAGGCAGCTTTTGCTGGAGCAGATGATTGCTCGAGTGATATACGCTCTCTTTCCATTTATTTTTCATCATATCTCTCCTTATTATGTAGAATATACATGATATCCTTTTGTGAAATGGAACACATGTCTACTTGAAATTTAAGCAAAGAAAATTTCAACAGAACTCTTATACCTTCGACGGGGTACTGTTCTTTGAATAGAACAGCATTCGATCCTCAGCAAGCTGGCAACAAAGAGGAATCCCAAAAACAAAAATATATAATCAATAATACTACTAAAATATATGCTTTCGTAGCTCACTAAATGATGATCAAATAGCATACCATTTCATCTGTTTTTTCATATTGCTCTACAGCTATTTTGGATTGTTGTTCAGCAATATCATATGCTGTCAGATTTTCATTGTTAACAATCAAATTATCCACGCGTTTATCACACACAAGGACAAATGCAGCCATGGATTGACCATGATGTGTTGCCAAATGCAGAGGTGTATTTCCATCCTCATCCATCTCATTTACCAGCGATTCGACGAGTGTCTCCTCTTGTCTGAGTATGTACCTAACCACTCTGTCCTTGCCATTTTCAGCAGCTACATGAAGAATGTTCTGCCCTTTATAATTGAGGAATTCTTTTGGAAATGGGGTGCTCCTCAGAAATTCCTTTACTACATCAACAGAATCGTTTTTGCAAGCTATATGGATAGGATAGTTACCCTCACTGTTTCTTTCAAAAGCACCATTGAGAAACTTATTTAATAGGAATTGAACTCCTTCCAGAAAACCTATGGATGATGCATAATGCAGTGAATTTCCCAACTCTTCGTCTGTGAGACATAATAGCTCTGGCTTTGCCTTTTCAATTTTCTCTAATATATCTGAAAATAAAAGAAAATGTTTCAAATGAATATAAAGATGATAGGTTTGCAATAATTCTTGGTATGTAAATCATTTTCTACCGATCAGTACAGACATTGTGATCACCTTTGTCACGTTGTTCGATGGCAGCATGAACAGGGGACTTTCCTTTTGGTAGGGCATCACCATCTTCTCTTTTTATAGGGATCGAAGCTCCCAATTTCAAGAGATCATCAAGTATCCCATTCTTGTTGCCTTTCTCAACAGCCAGATATAAAGGAGACCTGCCATTCTTGTTGTTGTAGTAGGCCACTTCTGGATCTTTGGAAGCTAGGAAAATGGCAAGGTCTCTGTTACCCTTGATCACTGCATCATGCAAAGGAGTGTTTCCCTTTGTATTTGCCTTCCTCATCAAGCATGGATTCGATTCCACGAGAGATATAATTATATCACTGTACTTTCCTTCTCTTGCAGCAAGATGAAGTATTGTGTCCTTCTGGCTGTTTTGGGTGGTGATTAGAGAAGGAAACTCTTCAGCCAGATAAGATGTAATATTGTCACTTCCATAGCTTACAGCTACATGAAGCAGTGAATTCCCTGCGGGAGTGTGTAGCTCCATTGCCGAGCGTTTTCGAACACAGCTCTTAAATGAAACAATGCTGTCAAGCTTCACAAATTCATATAATGAAGGATCCATCATTTCATTTGGCTCATGAGGCTCTTCATCTATATTTATCTCCACAATCTCCATAGCTGAAGAAAAGTAGCACCTGAATCAGCTACAGATCGGAGGTGGGCTTTTATTTGAATACACCAGATTGCATTTCGCTAGAATGTCAGTGAAATAGATGTTACTCTGATTTCACTTGCATGAATATACTTGGAGTACTCAAATCCTTCTTCATTTTGTTGAGCGGAGCAGGACTCAGCAACAGAGAAAGCAAGTGACCATGATTAAGCAGCAGAGCATCTAGGACAGGAAAAGAGAAATGTTCCATAACAGTGAAAAGCCAGGGTGACTGATTGTCCTTATTCTTACCTTGAGAATATAACTCACCGTGCGAGCACTCAAAGATTCAAGGAACAGGATCTACAATGGCTTCAGATTGTACCTTAGGTTTAGGTTCAGAGATCCAAAATTTTGAACTGTTTATCAGGAAGCCCAAGAGATGTTTAAGAAGAATGGAAACAAACAATAAACTTGAGGTAGGCATAGATACTATGGTTAAAGATATTCCCGCAACACAAGGATATACACCAGGATCCAATAAGTTCCTCCTCTGAAGTTCGGGGTCACAAAAACAACTTTATCAAAGGATTGTAAGAGTACATAGTATTTATTGGTTGTTATCATATAACAAATAAGTAGAAAATACTCATGGAATTAAAGAGTTGCTACAACAATTAAATTACAAATAGCTTTAAAAGTAAAATTAATGCTTGATACGAACGTTTCATAATGTAAAGACGTTATCTTAGGCGGGGGGGCAATCAGAGGTTTTCCTCCTACTGGGCTCAATTTTTTGCACGCGAGTCCACCATCCTTTTTTTATTGGTTTTATCTCATATCAAAATTTATTATATAAACAATTGATAAAAAAAAATATTTTTTCAATGTAAAATATAAAGTCTTACTCTTTGTTCACAAAGAGTAAGTTTCTGTCTTCAATGGGAGATAAAACCTTTTAAAGTAGTTTCATTATTTTAAACAGTTTCATGTGATTTTCTTTAGCACACTCTAAACCTTCTATAGTTCTCCTTCACTGTTTTACATTTTCCATTAACAAAGAAGAACACCCATGTAAGAAATCAAGTCCTAGCCAAGTCAGATAACTAGAAAAAGAAATTATGCTAAATGGGTTTTTGTGGGTTTTGCCTAACCAGTCATACTAATCAGAGAAAAGGAAACCATGCCTCTTTGAGTACTTTCATCAAACGAATTATGGGCTCGTTAAACAACAAAAGGACAAACATATAACTGGTAAACAATGAAGAGAGAGGAAGAAAAAAGTAATGGGTATTGAAACCTGCAAGTTTTGTGATGGAAGCACACAAAGAAGAGGGCCAGGAATACATGACATAGCCAGCAACTTCTCCATTTAGTTCAATATATAGAAGCCCCGAGTTCTTTTTTCTAAGCTCTTCATCAAATGATCTAGCAAGCGATTCATGTTTCGGGAAGATCTTTAGTTCTATCTTCACAATCTCTTCCACGACGTTGGCCCAGTTGGTCGCGTTTCTTTGGAACTCCACTACCTCTCTCCCCATGCTTCAGGTGATATTTTGCTCTGGGGTTCCGCCGAGACAAATTGTTGTCTCGGTCCCCTAAAAAGATTACCTTTTGCAGGGATGGCACTTCGGCTTAACTGATCCAATTATTGTTCCAAATCAAAATAATAAGGTAAGCATTCAAGCCCAAGATAGGCTTGGGGACAGCTCTAATTAAAAAATAATTGGACAAAAAATAAATTAAAAAATCAAACTCTAGCACAGCTCGGGTATAAATGACCATGTATTTGGAGTCATGCATAAAATACAAATATGATAAAATCCAATTCAAAATTCGATATATATAAAATAGAAACTGTACAAAATACATATATCTATTATTTATTTTACGCTATGCTTTTTTAATGTGTTTTGAACTTATTAGAACTCAGTTATATGAGTATAGGATACCTAAGAGAATATGTAAATTAATTGCTAAAAAATAAGAAATTTTACGGTTTATATTTTGGACTTAACTTCTTATGACATGTTTTTCACCAACTAAGAACGTAAGATGAATGAAAGTTAAAGTACATATATCAAGTTTAGGTATTATGAGCATAAATTCAAGTTTTTTTAAACCTCAGTCATACCTGCAAAATTAGGTCAAAACCCTACTTGCTATAGGATTCTCCATTTTCATACTATAAATTCAAATCAAAATCATGAGATTTAAATGCCCAAGATCATCTACACACCTAGGAATACAACTTGTATAAAAGATGCTAGGTCAAATAAATTTGTTTTGAAGGATAAAAATCCAGATGCAATCTGAAGGACGAGATTAGTTTCTTGATTTGATGAGGAAACTAATAGTGTTGAGTATCCCTGTACAATTGAGAGTCTCACCTAGAAACATTGGGTTTTAGGATCCAAGAAATATGAAAATCGAGCTCTAACATTCCATAAATGAAAGAATATATTTGAAATGGTCAAATATCGCAAGAAACTAAGTCATAAACAAAGTTTAAGTTGTAGCATAATTTAAATTACAACAAAGTCAATTTTCAACACAAAGTTTGAGGGATTTAATCAATCTTAATGACCATATGAAGAAGGGATTAAGTAACATAAAAGACTCTAAATTTGGAGAAAAATCTAAACAAAAAATAACAATTAATGGAGAGAATAAAAGAATCAAATCACAAAAAAAAACACTTTTTCTCTGTAGCGTTCTTTTCTCTTTAATTTTGTTAATTTCTAGTAGCTATGAACTAAAAAGGATGCAAATCACAACAAAAACACTTCTTCTTCTTCTTCTTCTTCCCTGTAGCGTTATTTTCTCTCTAATTTTGTTAATTTTCTAGTAGTTATGAACTAAACTTTGTGTCACGACCCGATTTTTGGATCCATGACCACCACATAGGCATGGCCCCCTCCAAGGTTTCACACCTATGCGAACCCAAACTTACATACAAACTTATCCTTCAACTTTAGAGTTTAACACAACATTAATAATAAAATTAACTTTATAATATAATTTGATTGTTTTAATACAAGAATTAAATACATATTGTTGTAATTGTGGAGCTCTAACTAGATATAGAAAAAGTGTTGATTACAACCAAAATAGTAGGTTCTGAGAGTACATAAAAAATGACCTTCTAACAAGCTATAAGTCCAAAAATAATAAATATTGAAAGGGTGAGTTCAACAACTTACTAGTAGGTAAATTCAATATACATATATGACATAATACAACAATGAGAAATATATTATCAAATACGACTTTAAGTTCTTACAAGAAAGTTTCTCAAATAGATCATAACAAGAATGTATAAGGTAAATCTCGTCAAAAAATTAAAATGCAATGAGCATCAAGCTCCATTCTGTGGGATGATCAATCCACACAGGTTAATGACTCCTCCGACGAACTAGGGTTTTAGATACAATGTGCATAAAGACTAACAATACCAGGTTAGCATAGGTATTCTAACTGGCACACCGTAGGTATATATCATAATCAAACAAATATATTCATATATCAAGGCTCAACTCATGACATCAATAAAATGAGGTGTTATCAATTCACAAGCAGATATTGGCTCATATCAAGAATTTATATTCAACAATTGATTATGTTTTATCATAACAAAAATAATAATCAATGTACATATTATCAAGAAGCATAGTCCAATCCGTACTAGCAATTCAAATATTTATAATATTTTTCATGCTTTAAATATTATTCACTCACCTGACTCAAAAACGAATAAAATTCGAAAGCATATGCCGATGGAATCCTATTAATGTCCCGCAGGGCAAAACATTATGATTATCTGAATAACAAACGAGACATATCAAAAATGACTCAAAAGAGGTAAAATCTCTTTCATAAACTTATCTAAGAGTTTAATTCATAATTCTTTGTGTTTTTGAATCAAACTATCTATTTTTTTCAAAACCTAAAAACAAAGGTTTGTTCCGAAATCTAATTCAAAATGTTGTAACCCAATTTTGGGTCACTCCCCAAAACTACTCGAAAATAACAAAAAAATAAAATAAAGGGGTCTGATGTCAGCAAGTCAATCGAGGTGAAATATTGGATGTTTTCGAAAACTCGATCGTATCCCTTTTGCACTCGAAAATAAAGAAAGTCACAGATTAAAGGTCGAAATAATTTATTATCAGATAAATCTGCGTAAAAAACTAGGTCAAAATATATAATTGTATTTTTACAGGCCAATTTGATCTAATTGCTGTTTAAAATTATAATTATATTGAAGAATTAATTTAGGGACCAGTTGAAGGATTTAACTATACTTTAAATTGGTCAAATTAATTCTATAAAGGGCTTCGTTATTAAGAAATCAAGTTTTTAAATTTAATTTGGTTTCAATTGATGAAATTAGAATTTTCGGAGATCAATTTGATTTTTTTTTTCAAGTCAGTTATGCGAAATCGGGGACCGAATTGAATAAATTGAGAGTTTAATGGTCGATGATGGTCTATTGAGGGTTAAATCGTGAAAATCAGAAACCAAGGACCAAAATAAAAAGATCGCGCAAAGCTATGTTTGAGATTGAAAATTTTTTTTGATGGGTATAATTGCATAAAATCACAAGTTTAAATCCAATTGGGTGCAATTAAAGTAATTATAAATTGAGGGACCAAATCATACTCTTACCTTTTAAAACTTTGAGAAATTGCACTGCATGATTACGCCTTAAAGATTGGCATTGCATGTGCCAACTACATGATTTTTTTTTTTACCTTTTAAAACTGGGAAAATTGCATTGATTACGCCTTTGAAGATTTGCATTGCATGCGCCTGCTGCATAATTTTGGAAATTGCATTGATACATTCCGGCGAACCCGGCCTTAAAAGTCTCCGGCGTATCCCAGCCTTAAATGTTAGGCACGTCCTGCATTTAAAAGTTGAGCGGCGACCCCTGCATGGAGGACTTTGGCTCTGCTATAAAAGTGGTTGCAGTGAGGAGGAAAAGGAGGAGAGAAAAAAACGCAGGAACAGGGGGAACAAAAGAAAAAACAGAGAGGAAATTCATGTGAGAAAACTTGTGAAAGCATGCAGAGAAAAAGAGAAAAATTTCAGAACCTTTCGTTAATCTCCTTCCTGCACTTCCCAGTATCTTTCTCTCGTTCTTTCCTCTATCTCTCTCTCTCTAAAGAAAACAGAGAACTCTGTCTCTCCCTCCCTCTCGGTGCAGAAAGTTTAAGCCATCGATTCCAGCCACTTTGTGCCACTAGTTGGTCATCATCATCTTCGCCTCAACTCCAGCAACACGGCCGTCCCCTTTGGCGAGGTAGCAGACCCACAACAGCGTCACCACAGCACAGCCCGTCACCTTCTGTCATCGACTCCGGCCACCACAGGCCTCCATTTCTGACGAGACAACGACCAGAAGAACCACCTCGATCTCCTCTACACAAAGGTGTTAACAGGTAAGCATTTCGTCATACTCGAAAAATCAACGTATTGTTCATCGTCTTCCTAAAAATCTGTTTTGTCCCGGTTACTGTTCACTATACGTGAACAGTAACGGAATATATATAAAAATATATATAAAAAAAAAATATTAGAAAAAAATACTTTAAAAAAAATGTATTATTTTCTTGCATACGGCCAATACACTAGCATATTTTAAAAATTATTTTCCTCGAAAAAGAATATATATTATTTTGGATTTTGAAGAAAAATGAGTTTTAGCATGGATTTTGCAAAGAATCATTTCTTGCATTTTGAGATTTTACAACATGTTTGTAAAATCCAAAGGGTATTGGCCAATATTCAAAAAAATATAAAAACTTTTTTTGGTGATTTGTATTATTCACTATCGGTATTTGGATAAATAAATCCTAAGGGTTTAATATCCAAAATATTCGGCGGGAATGATATCCCATTCGTCATTTAACCAACATTTTTTTGAGAGATCAAAATCATAACAAATCATAGCCAAACAAAAATACCAAGCAGCTTACCTTAGGTAGGGCATACTAGGGGTGCTAAAACCTTCCCTTTACGCAACCAGTCCCTTACCCTAGAATCTCTGAAAGACCAGTTTAGGTTTCTTAGTAACCATAATACTAGGTGGCGATTCCCTTTTTCACGAAAATAAAGATTAGACCCTGACATTGAATTCCCCGCGCACTGGGGGAAAGTCGCCACGACGCCGCAAATCGAATATATTTTTTGGGGTGCGACACAAAATATAAAACAAGTAAGCTTAACTTTTGTATCCTTTTCCTTTCTTTACTCTTGCTATATACATTTCATCAATGTTAAAAAAAATCATGATGAAGAAAATTAATATATAATTCTAAATTTCAAAACGTGAATCAGAGCTTCACTTCATACTTTGACTATTTGTTTTTCATTTTTCTTTACTTTTAATAGAAGAAATTATATAGCCTATGATTAAAAATAAATAAATTAAAAGTGCTCTAATGGAGTCATTTTAAAATGAAAGTCAAGGGATGATGAACTATACATGTGGTAATATATTATGCTCAGTGATTAGGTTGTATACTAAATCATCTCCATTCATTTGAACTCAATGATTAAAACTTAATGCACGAAAAATATGATAAAAAAAAGATGAGATGATCTCTATTATATATATGTATATATAAATGAAGAAGTAGGGTTAATGTACAACAATTAAAGGTGTATGTAATGAAACTCACAAACATAGAGGGTTTTTCAGTGATAATTCTTCACACATGTATTGCTGTTTATGAGTTTAATTTATACACAATCCTTTGTAAGGCAAGTATTCTAATTATAGAAGGAATGGTAACGGTCATATTGTAATTGTGCTATTGTGATATCTGTGCATTTACAATAGAAAGTAATTACATTATTTTTGGTGATGCTTGTCATGATCTTTGGCTGGAGATGTGGTGTTGTTATGATCATCGTGATCTTCCTTGATACGTTCCCTCAAAATTGAGCTGCCATCAGCAAGAGAGATTTTGCGTTTGAGTATGTCAGTCCGTTGCCGTGATAGAGGCTTTATGAGTAGGTCAGCAAGTTGATCATTTGTGTGAACATGAATGACTTGAATGATACCACGGTGCACTAGGTCACGAACAAAGTGGAGATCGATCTGAATATGTTTCATCCTCGAGTGATGGACTGTAATGAAGCTCAGGTGGGTGGCACTGAGGTTGTCACAAAGGAGGGATGGGGACGATTAGACCTGAAGGCCAAGTTCCTGAATAAGAGAGGATAGCCACATGGTTTCAGATGCTGCATTGGCAAGAGCCGAATACTCAGCTTTAGTGGATAACCTTGCAACAGCGCGTTGTTTCTTGGAGCTCCAGGAGATGGGGTTGGAGTTAAGAAAACTGATATATGCGGAAGTAGATGTGCGATCATCAAGGTTACCTGCCCAATCAGCATCTGAAAAAGTAGTTAGAGTACAATATGATTTGGATTTAAGATGAATACCATAAAAAATAGTGTGCTTCAGATAGCGTAAAAGATGTTTTGCTGCTGTCCAGTGAGTTTGAGTGGGCATGTGCATGAACTGAGAGAGCTTGTTCACAGCGTAGGAAATGTTTGGCCGAGTGAGGGACAAATAATGAAGGTTGCCAAGAACTTTGCGATAGGTTATGCTATCAAAGGAAACTGATCCATCTGTGAGCTGAAGGGGAGTGCTTGTGGAGAGAGGCGTAGAAACAGCCTTGGCCCCAAGCATATTTGTGGTTGTTAGTAGGTCCCTGATATACTGGTGCTGAGATAGGAACAAACCATTTTGAGTGGGTAACACCTCCACTCCTAAGAAAAAATATAATTGCCCCATGTCCTTGAGAGAAAAACGACAGCCAAGTTGTTCAACAATATAATTCACAAAGGGGGAGTCATTCCTAGTGAGTACCAAATCATCAACATATACCAAAAGATAACAAATAATTGAATTATATTTATAAATGAACAGAGAGGAGTCGACCAAGGAATTCACGAAACCAATTTGGAACAGGGCATTTTTCAGAGCTAAGTACCACGCTCTAGGTGCCTGTTTAAGACCATAGATAGCCTTGTGAAGACGACAAACATGATTAGGTTTGCTTAGGTCTTTGAATCCAGGGGGTTGGTCCATAAAAACAGTTTCGCTGAGTGCCCCATGTAAGAAGGCATTATTGATGTCCATCTGCCGCAACCCCCAAACATGCATCATAGTAATAGAGAGTATAGTTCGAATTGTGGCCGACTTGACTACAGGACTAAAAGTTTCTGTATAGTCTACCCTTGGCTATTGATTATACCCTTTGGTAACAAGGCGTGCCTTGAACCGATCAATGGACCCATTGGGTTTTCGTTTCACACTAAAAACCCACCGACAACTAACGGGGTTATAGGTATTTGGAGGAGGGACTAAGTCCCATGTCCCATGTCTCATAAGGGCAGTGAGTTCTTGAGACATAGCAGTGCACTAGTGAGGATGAGATAGTGCTTGACTCACACAAGTAGGCTCAATGGTTTCAACGAGGGGATGTTTTGTGACTGTGTTCAGTTGTTTGGGCTTGAAGATGTTATTTTGAGATCTGGTTGTCATGGAGTGTGTTCTAGATGCTAGTAAATTTGGTGGGTGGGTCAAGGTATTGGTGTTGGGTGAAGGTGAATTGGCGAGGGAAGGATCGAAGGTGGAGCATGAGTGAGAGAGATTGGGAAGTGTGGGGGTGTTAGATGGGTTAGATGGCTGATGGAAGGAATTAGGGTTGGTGTGTGCAAGATGTGATGCAGGGGATGGACATGGCAAAGATGAGTGAGAATTAAAGGAGAGGGGAATCGAAGGCATACCTAGAGGGGTCGTGGTCGATGATGAAGCATCCACCGAAGACACTGGTGGCTGACGAGGCAGGGTGGAGATGGGCACAACTGGAATGGGGAACATGGAGAATAAAGGATGGGAGGAACACTGAGAGGCTGAGGAAGATGATGATTGAGAGGAAAGACTCTGGTTTTCATCAAAAATGACGTGGCGGGAGTGGTAGATTTGATGGGTTTGCAGGTCAAAACATTTGTATGCATTTTGGGTTAGGGAATAGCTCAAAAAGATACAAGATATTGATTTGGGTTCCATTTTATGTGTGTTGTAAGGTTTGGTGAGGGGGCAACACAGGCAACTAAATTTACGTAATTTAAGATAATTGGGTTTTTGGCCAAAGTGCTTGGAATGGAGATATATGATTAAGCAATGGTGTGGGCTGACAGTTAATCAAATAGTAAGCTGTATGAAAGGCATGGGGCCAATAGGTGAGAGGCAGATTGGAATCACGAAGCAATGTCAGACCAGTTTCTACTAGGTGACGATGACGACGTTCAAAAACACTGTTTTGTTGTGGTGTATGGGGAGCTGTAGTGAAATGACTAATGCCATGCTGAGTAAGGAAGGATTTGAGACCCACATATTCACCCCCATTGTCTGAGTATAGGGTTCTAATTTTGCTTTGAAAACGGTTTTTGACAAGAGTCTTGAATTGAGGAAAGACAATTTTAACATCAGATTTAGTTTTCAAAGTGTAGAACCACATATATTTGGTGTAATGATCAATTAAAATGATTTAGTAGCGAGAGCCATCAAAGCCAGCGCAATGGGCCGGGCCCCAAACATCTGTGTATAAAAGATCAAGGGGTGCATTGCTAGATAAACTAGTAGTTCAAAAAGGTTGGCGATGAGCTTTATTAATAGAGCATGATGAACATAGAGAAACCTCTTTATTTTACGCAACTGGTAGTGAAAAACCATGAATAATATGTTGAACAGTTTTTATGAAAGGATGACCAAGTGGTTTATGCCATCCATCAAGTGAAACACACTCATGCGCATTTGCAACCATAGGAAAAGAGGGAGCCATCAGTGTGTTCGGAAAGATGTAGACACCATTTTGACATGCACCCTTGCCAGAATTACCCTTGAGAACCTGTCTTTCACAAGAAAATAATAGGGGTGAAATTCAATGAACACATTATTTTGAGATGTAAAGTGATGCATAAATATGAGATTTTTTGAAAGATTAGGCACACATAGGGTATTTTTAAGAAAAAATATTTTGTTGTTGGATTTGAGAGTAAGTGAGCCTATGTGTGAGACAGGCAAACCTGAACCATCACCGAGCACAACTTCATCAGTACCATCATATTCGAAATAGATAGTGAGATTGTTGAGATCACTCGTGATATTATGGGAGGCAGCGGAATCCATAAGCCATTTAGAGTCCGTAACAGTAGGAGCAGAGGTACAATTAGCAGTTGCTTCTGTGGACTGGATTTGAGGACAAAATTTTGCAGTGTGGCCAATATTTTCACAAAATTGGCACTTGGGCTGATAATGTTTATGAGTGGGACTAGGCCGACCCATGGTTCTGTCAAATTGTTTGGTATATCCACCAGTGTTCCGTTGATAAACTTGATTGCGTGGAAAGCCTGAAGGCTTATTGTGAGTCCTCTATTGGGGACGACCAGAAGAGGTGCTACGATTGGTGTAATTTGCGACACCAGCAGTTGAGAGGAAGCCGATTCAAGACGGCGAAGATAGCTTTCATGACCAACTAAAAAGGTCATGAAGTTCTTCAAAGTTGATTGATTTCTCCCTGGCACGAATGGGTCTAGTGATTTCCCTGAAATCAAAACCTATTCCATTCAAAACATAAAGAGCGAGATCGTCATCAGAGTTGGGGTGATCGATTACAGCAATTTCATCAGCCAGAATTTTGACTGCATGAAGATACTCTGGAATCGAGCGATTTCCCTTTTTAATCAAGGTAATGTCTTCCTTGAGTTGCATAACTCTCATTCAAGATCTGCTAGCATACATGTTCAATTTTTGCCAAGCCTCATGAGACATTTTAGAGGCTGCAATAAGGGGGTAATCGTGGTTGAAGTAGATGCAAAGATTGCACTTAGTATGAGCTTGTCCTGCCAAACCCAGTGATTCATGACTGAGGCAGAGGAGGAAGTGCCATTGGAGAGTGGGCACACTGATTTTCCTGTAACATAATTTAAAAGATCATACCCGATTAGAAGGGCTTCGGATCGGGCACGCCATTGAGAGAAGGTGGAAGAGGTTAGCTTTCCATTGATTTGGGCTATAATATTGAGTGCTATGAGTGGAGTTTCTATAGGTGATGAAGGTTGATTGTTTGGATTTTGAGGTGTGGCCATGGTTGGACTAGGAATCGTATTCTCGTTTGAGGTAATAGGCTCTGATACCATAATGAAACTCACAAACACAGAGGGTTTTTCAGTGATAATTCTTCACACATGTATTGCTGTTTATGAGTTTAATTTAAACACAATCCTTTGTAAGGCAAGTATTTTAATTACAGAAGGAATGGTAACGGGCATACTGTAATTGTGCTATTGTGATATTTGTGCATTTACAATAGAAAGTAATTGCATTATTTTTGGTGATGCTTGTCATGATCTTCGGCTGGAGATGTGGTGTTGTTATGATCATCGTGATCTTCCTTGATAGTATGAGCAATTTGATATTTAAGATTTTTTTTTTCTTTTTGAAAAAAAGAAGAACGAGGATGCTACTATAATTGAAAGATATAAAAACACTGTTTGACATTGCGAATCAAGAGCGTTTTGGAAAAAAAATGATTTTTTTTTATTTTTATATTAATTTTTGTGTGTGTTTATAGATCATTTATGTGATGATTCAAAAATTATTTAAAAAAAAAAAATCATTTTGATGTATTTTTGAACGAAAAATACTTTAAAAACAATATAAATCATAGTCCCAAATAGACATGTAGTTATCAAAGAAAGGATGCACAATATAAAGTAAATTATCAAAGAAAATTTTGATTGAAGTCATTAGTCTCTTGGTTCCTAAAACTCAACTTATTGAGAATTTTCACTTAAAATTTATTTATTCGTTTCTGAGAACATATTGATGAAACACATTCAAAATCATTATTTCAACTGGAAACTATGAAGTTATTCCAAGTTCAGATTATTATTACAATAGAAACACACAATATTCCAAGATGCTTCCTCATCCCAAACATGAAAAAAAGAAGGCAACCCCACAAATTCATGACATCTCCTGATGAAGATCAACCTTGATTGTTGGACTTTCTAAAGAGATCACAAAGTTTATGAGGTCGAGGAAGGCTGTAAGTCATGAGGCATCTCCAATTGTAGAAAAGCAAGAAAAACGAGGCGTAGTAGATATAATGCGAGAGCTTTCGTTCAATAATTTGGTTGACGGATGGTGGAAGAATCCATTGAAAATAAAGCAATGTTTGAGCAAGGAAGAACGCGACCCCCACAACTATAACGATGATTGCGAACACCCCATAGTTTGATCCACCTAATGCTATGCTCACAGCAAAAAAGAAGGACAAGCACATCATGTAGATAGACCCGCCCACCATCAAGGATGAAAACCAAACTGCAAATGGTGCAAACTTGACATCGTTCAAGTTCGTCCAGAGAAGGATTATAGCTGCCACCACAGAGGTGTTTAGAGCCCACACATCGAGACATAAATAACCATCCAGAAGAGATGAACCGGTTGGGCTGTCAAAGGCGGTGCTATTCCGGGAGGCAGTGGCAGTGCTGTTAAATTGATGAGGATGATCACTGGAGTTATTTTTACCCCTTAATTGTGGCATCTGTACAGCACCTGCAAAGGTTACACCAGCAACAAGCACCGCTACAACAAGAAGATTCTCTATCCTGCTCTTTGTTTCCTGTTTCCTTGGCGGCTTTCCTTGAGTAACATTGAAACGCTCATATATGGATTTTCTAGGGCAGGCATGGAAGTATAAGATAGATAATGTTGTCATCTGCATAGCAAGGGGAAAGTAAACTTCATAATAATGTGTTTCTGGCACTTCCTCAATCGCATGCAAAAGCGTTGGCCTTGAAATGCTTTTTTTTTTTTATCAGAACAAGCAAGATTCTGGAATGATTGCATAATCTCGAATATAATTGTATAGAATCTATATTAATCGGCCTTGAACTAGATATTCAAACGATTAGGGATGACTAGAAAAAATATTACCATTCCATAATAATCAAGCAGTTTGTACTGCTTTAGTGATGCCTTTTTTGTATTTTGCTTCTTTGAATCAACTGCTTTTTCCTGTAAAAAAAACTTGATTTTATGTTAATGAATAGAGCCACCTCTTTTCTAAATCAAATTACATGACATCAATATACTGATCAAGAACTCATCTGACAAAGAATGATTGATCATATCAAAGAGCTACTCAACTCAACAGCTTTAGCAGTTAATTGAGGTTTATGAATATGATTTTATATTATATCTTTAGTCCTTAATTTCAGTCAGCTTTTGTTAGAACAGAGAATTGCTTGAGTGTTAAGTTATGTACTCTGTTTCCACTTTTTTTTTTTTTTTTTAATTACACAATCCTTTTGTGAAATGGAGTCTTTGTCTGCTTAAAATGTAAGAAAATAAAAATCACCAGAACTCTTATACCTGGTTCTCGAGCGCAGGGGTACTGTTCTTCGAATCAAACTGCTCTCGTTCCTTGGCAATCTGGCAACAAAGAGGAAACCCAGAAACCAAAAGTTAGATCAATATTACTCTTAAAATATGTCATTTTGTACCCTCAATAAATGATGATCAAATAGCATACCATTTCATCTGTTTTGTCATATTGCTCTACAGCTATTATAGATTGTTGTTTCGCAACATCATATGGAGTAAGGTTTTCATTGTTAACAATTGAATTTTCGACGCGTTTGTCATGCACAAGAACAAATGCAGCCATGGATTGACCTTGAAGTGCTGCCAAATGCAAAGGTGTATTTCCATCCTCATCCATCTCATTTAGCAGCGATCCCACGAGCGTCTTGTCTTGTCCGAGTATGTACCTAACCACATAGCCCTTTCCACTTTCAGCCGCTACATGAAGAATGTTCTGCCCTTTTTTATTGAGGAATTCTTTTGGAAATGGGGTAATCTTCAGAAATTCCTTTACTAAATCATCAGAGTCGTTTTTGCATGCTAGATGGATAGGGTAGTTGCCTTCACTGTTCCTTTCGTAAGCACCATTGAGAAACTTATTCAATAGGAATTGAACTCCTTCCAGAAAACCTATGGATGATGCATAATGCAGTGAATTTCCCAACTCTTCTTCAGTCAGACATAATAGCCCTGGCTTTGCTTTTTCAATTTTCTTCAATATTTCTGAAAATCAAAAGAAAATGTTTCAAATGAATATAAAGATGATAGCTCTGTTTCATTCATAAAAATGAATATAGACATTGTGATCACCTTTGTTACGTTGCTCGATGGCTGCATGAACAGGGGACTTTCCTTGAGGTAGAGAATCACCATCTTCTCCTGCTGTAGGAATCGGAGCTCCCAAAGCCAAGAGATCATCAAGTATCGCATTCTTCTTGCCATTCTCAACAGCCAGATATAAAGGAGACCTGCCATTCTTGTTGTTGCGATTGGCCACTCCTGGATCTTTGGAAACTAGGAATCTGGCAGTTTCTTCGTTACCATTGATGACTGCGTCATGCAAAGGAGTGTTTCCCTTTGTATTTGCCATCCTCATCAAGCTCGGATTCGATTCCACGAGAAATTTAACTGTTCGAATAGCACTTGTTACTCTTGCAGCAAGATGAAGGACTGTGTCTTTCTGGCTGTTTCTCCTGGTGATCAGAGAAGGAAACTCTTCAGCCAGATAAGCTATAATCTTGGCACTTCCATAGCTGACAGCTACATGAAGTAGTGTATTCCCGCAGGGAGTCACTAGCTTCTCTACTAAATGTGTCTGGACACGACATTTGAAGTCCTCAATATTGTCCTGCTTCACACATTCATGTAACCGAGTATCTATCAATGAATTGTCCAAGTGACCTCCCGGAATCGGGTTTTCTATGTTTATTTCTACGCTAGACATTGCAAGAGAAAATATTAGGTTTCTTGAATCTGCTATACTTATCAGACAGGAGGACTTCCAATTCAAATAGGCCAGACTGCATGTCAATGGATTCTGAAGTAACGTCTATCTTACTTTTGTTTTAATTTCATGGATTCTTTGTTTACTCAAATACTTCACCCATTTCGTTCTGGAATCTTGGCTATGGTTAAAGCAGCATCTGGAAAAGGAAAAGGAAAAGAAAAAGAGGAAAATATGCCCCCCCGCTCAAAAAAGATCTCGTGTTTGGGGAAATTCTTAACTTGAATTTATAACCGAGTGGAGTTGGGAGAATCCATGGTTTGATGAGCATGATACACATTGGCATGATATTCTACATCTTCTTCAAAAGTTTTTAAACTCTTACGTTAAGCTCGAGTGGTTAGCGCTTGAAGCAACCTGTTTGATTCCCCCTGGACGCGCCTTCTTTGAAAGAAAAAAAATACAACCTGTAGGGTTTCTCTCTTCTTGTTCTTCTTTTTCTTCATCATCATCTCAAAAATTAAGTTTATCATTGTAAATTAATTTTATCATTTTTTTATTATATAAGTAAATAAAAAAATTAACTTAGTTCATTGCAGTTCATAACCTCGGGTCGCGAGTTTGACTTGTTAACTAAAATGAACCTTGATTTGTTTTTCTTTGAACCTGCAGATTTAACAAATCTCTTCAATATAACCCCTCCTATGCAACTTAATTAAGAATTTTGGCTAAAAAAAGTCCTAATCTTCATCAAATCAAGCCGAGAAAAAAAAAAGATCAAAATCCTTTCCTTTATCAAATCAAGATCATATATCATATGATTAAAGATTTTGAACTCGTGTGATGATTTTTACCAAGTCAATTCAAGTCCTTCATCAAATCAAGATTTTACACAATTAAAGCTTTCGAGTTTGTATGAATATCTCTTCATCCAAAACAAGAACAATATCAAGATCTGACTATTAATAAGAGGATTTGTGTATGCAAAGAGCACTTGAAGAGAGTTTCCACTTTCATTTTAATCAAATTCATTACTGTAATTGACACTATATTTTCTAGGGCATTTATTTGATACGCCATAATTTTTTGTGTACAATTTATGGTATGCCCAATAGGACCCTCTCTTCCTCTCATCTCTAGAGTCAACAAATCAACTATCCAAAGTAGAAACATGGAGAATGTAAGCAATTCTCCAATCAATTCTCAAGATGCTAGAGTGAATGTTTTGCCAACCACTCCCCTTAGAACTCTGTCTGGAAAATCTAAGTTGGTTTTTCTATTGAGAAAATATTTCTCTAAAAGAGAAAAGAAGAAAGGATTTTCCTTCAAATATGAGTTTGGGAATTTTGCCTTTCCAAATTTGCAAGAAGGGATTGAGATTCCACCATATAAATCGACTTTAAGCATGCGGTTAAAGTCTAGATCTCATTTTATGATTTTTTCCAAAAAAACGATGAGCAGATCACTCATCCTTATCCAATTCTGACTTAGACTCCTAAATGCCAATCATGGTCACCGGGACATCATTTTCTAAGGATCATAATCATCAAATATCTTTGGAAATAGAGGATTTGAAAAGATCTATCAAGAAAAAAGGATGCTCAAATTACCATATTGATGAATCAATTGAAATAACAAAATCCACATCATGATAGCTCCCAAATGATTGAAGATCTTTCAATAATATTGATTAAGATCTTTTAAAAAACCAAGATACCATTGAAAAAAAGCAGAAACAAGCAACATGATCAAACGATAGTACAAAATGCTTTTAGAGACATTGTTGGATCATCAATAAGCTCATTTAGCATCCAACAATTGCAATATCTAGTTGATGATACTATTCATGCTTAACATGTAGGTGATCACCAATCGTCTCTTATGTACGCCAAGCCATGCACCAATGTATTGATGAAATAAGGATGACACCAAACCATCAACTTCTAAAGTTTCAATAGTTTAAAGGTAAAGGTAATCCAAAGCAACAAATTGCCCATTTTATGGAGATTTATAATAATACAAGAACATGCAAAGACTTGATGGTGAATTAGTTTGTTTAGTCCCTAAAATGAGTCATCTTTGACCAACACATTAACATTTCTGCTAAAGAGAAATAGTTAGAATAAATTGAAGTGATAGTTCTTGACTCCCTTTTATAATACTTGACAAATTGTAAATGTGTTATAACTAGCATATACTAAGAAAAGAAAATAGAGCCAACCTTGGATTACATCAAGGGATCGATGAAGAAACATAGTCCTTAGTTGTAAGGAGAAGATAAATATAGCCTCTTCTCTAGACATATGTATCCAAGAAATGCAATGGGAGCTACTATATAGTCCACATGGAAACACGTCATTTATTTTTGAGCAACTTGCCACAAGAGCCTGTGACCTAGAGATTCAAATAGCAAGCCATGAGAACTATTTTCCAAGTGATCCTCGTTATTAAAACGAGGCAAATAACGAGTTTAAGAAAAATACAAGGTTTGCAAAGTCGAAGAAAGCTATGCTTATCTCCATGAAACCTATAAAAGGTATTAGTGAGCAAACCAAACCAAAGCCAAAAATTGAAGAAAAATTCCAGAAAAAACAAACCCAAGAAGTAAAGAAGTTTACTTTAAAGCAATTGCAAGAAAAAAACATACCTTTTTTTTTAGATTATGAAGTTTGTGTTACTCTAGATCAACTTTAAGAACTAGGTTTGATCAAATTTCCTATACCTAAAAAACTTGAGGAAGTTTATATTGTTGATAATCCAAAATATTGCAAGTATCACAAAATAGTAAGCCATCTAATATAAATGCTTTGCCTCAAGGATCTAATAGTTCATATGGAAAATAAAGGAAAGATCCAACTTGAAAAAGGAGAAGAAACCATAAGTACAAATATGATACTGTAACCTTTGTATCTTTTGATCTCGCTTTCCTTCCAAATCCACTTTAGATCCTGTTCAATTTGATGAGACAAAAAAAATTAGTTTTAACATATCCAAGAACACTAATATATGAGTTGATGACAAAAGATCTTAAAAATATACAATCATCATCATAATATAAAGATAAAATTAGAGATGGATGATCTACTTTCATTTCTATAAAGAAAAAAATTAAATGATATGCCTTGCCAAGTGATACTGAATAGAGTTTCATGAAAGTGGAACCTAGTGGATAAGGATCATTTGATGACATAGATATGTCTAATCATGATGATAAATGATGGATCATGGTAGGAAATCAAAGAAGACGTGGTTTAAAACGTCTAAATTTACTAGTTCCCAAGACAACTTTACCTAGAAGGATGATTGAGGAGAAGGTGAAGGAGTTAAACTCAAAGCATAGACAAATACCATTAATGAAAGGCCCAACAATAACTTAATATATCCCCTAATAAAATATTTGTTTTTCCTTTAGAAAACATAATTTATCCCTTAAAAAAAATCATTCCTTGCTACTTTTCAAATTAATTTCTTTTTGAAAATAAAAAGATGAAACAAAAAATATCCCTTACCCATATTAATTACCTTGAATAGCCTTTTCTCCATTTTGTATTTTTTTTTTTATTCTTTTATCCATTCATCAAAGACCAAATTAATTACTCTACTTCTAGCCTTTTCTCAATTCATCAATGACTACAAAACTCCAAATTAATTACCCTCTCCATAGGAATCTCAAGATAGAAAATAAAAAAGGCAGCCATTTAAAAAGAAAAGAAAACCTATTTTTTTCTTTAAGCTTTAGTATTATCTCTTCAAAATTTTTAATACTACTTGTACATTGTGGTAGAAAATAGACTTTGTTTTGGAAGTGCTTATCTATACTGGACACACTTTCTCACCACAATTCCAAGTAAAATAAATAAATAATTGTTTTTAAGGAATATATATATATATATATATATATATATATATATATATATATTAGTGTCAGCAAATGCCCTCTCAAGAGAAAAATTACTTATTTTACCAAAATTGCATAAGTAAATTAATTTTGAGAGGGCATTTGCTCACACTAAAATTTCAACCATCTTATCCATGACCCAAAAGTTTTATATATTAAGTGTGAGACTAATTAAATTTATTGGGTTTATGAATCTTACTTTAATATCCTTTAGGATAAGGGCATCATAAGTAATATTTGTTAGAGTATAAAATAGAGAGTATACAAGATGTATAAATAGAGGTTGTTGTAACACACAATGTGTGTGACAAAGATAATAAAATTCAAATTCTCTTTTCTCCCTCTCCTCTGTTCTCTCTCCCCTATTTTCTCTCTAATTGTTCTTCATCAATTACACAATTTTAACAATATTTATATTAATTTCCACTGGAATTAGACTTTAGTTAAAGAATATTTGAGGTAAAATTACACTTGACTTTTCTATAAATAGGCAACAAAGCCATCAAAGAAAAAGAAAAAGAAAAAGAAAAGATTCAAGTCCAAAACAAAAGAAGAAGAAGAAGAAGAAGCAGAATTTTGATTCAAGTCATTGGCCTCATTTCTAAGAAAATATTGATAGAACAAATTCAATTCATTATTTCAATCGGAAACCCAGAAGTTATTACAAGGTCAATTACTATCACAGTAGACACACAATATTCCAAGATGTTTTTCTATCCGAAAATAAACGTTTTAAGAGAGGGCAACCCCACATAGAATCGTGACGTCTCTTGAAGAAGATCAACGTGGATAGTTAAATTTTCTTTCTACGGAGTTAAATTTTCTTTCTACGGAGATCAGGAATTTTATCAGTCAGCCACCTCCAAATGTAGACAAGCACGAAAAACGAGGCGTAATAGACATGATGCGAGAGCAATCCTTCAAGAATCTGGTTGACAGCTGGTGGAAGAATCCATTGAATGGAAAGCAATGTTTGAGCAAGGAAAAAAACGACCGCCACCACTATAACGATGATTGCGAACACCCCATAGTTGGATCCACCTAATGCTATGCTCACAGCAAAAAAGAACGACAAGCACATCATGTAGATAGACCCGCCCACCATCAAGGATGAAAACCAAACTGCAAATGGTGCAAACTTGACATCGTTCAAGTTCGTCCAGAGAAGGATTATAGCTGCCACCACAGAGGTGTTTAAAGCCCAGACATCGAGACATAAATAACCATCCAGAAGAGATGAACCGGTTGGGCTGTCCAAGGCGGTGCTGTTCCGGGAGGCAGTAGCAGTGCTGTTAAATTCACGAGGAGGCTCGCCGGAGTTATTTTTACTCCTTATTTGTGGCATCTGTATAGCCCCAGAAAAGGTTACACCAGCAACAAGCACCGCTACAACAAGAAGATTCTCTATCCTGCTCTTTGTTTCCTGTTTCCTTGGCGTCTTGCCTTGATCAGTGCTAGTGAAACGCTCGTATATGGATTTTGTAGGGCGGGCATGGAAATATAAGATAGATGATGTTGTCATCTGCAGAGCAAGGGGAAAAAAACTTCATAATAATTGTTTCTGTCAGTTCCTCAATCGCATACAAAAGCAATGGCCTTGAAATGCTTTTTTTTTTCCCCAGAACAAGCAAGATTCTGGAATGATTTCAAAATTTCAAATGTAATTATAGTAAACAAGTAAATTAATTGGTCTTGAACTAGATGTTTAAAAGATTAGGGATGGCGACAAAAAAATACGAAGGAAGAAAAGCAAGAATACCGCTCCATAATAATCCAGCAATTTGTATTCCTTTGGTGAGGGTTTTCTTGTGCCTTGCTTCTTTGAATCAACTTCTTTTTCCTGTAAGAACCAAAAAAAAAAAAAAATTGATCATATCTTTCCTTATTATGTAGAATATATATGATCTTCTTTTGTGAAATGGAATACATGTCTACTTGAAATTTAAGCAAAGAAAATTTCAACAGAACTCGTGCAATTTATACCTTCGCAGGGGTGCTGTTCTTTGTATAGAACAGCTTTCGATCCTCAGCAAGCTGGCAACAAAGAGGAATCCCAAAAACAAAAACATATAATCAATAATACTACAAAAATATATGCTTTTGTAGCTCAGTAAATGATGATCAAATAGCGTACCATTTCATCTGTTTTTTCATATTGCTCTACAGCTTTTTTGGATTGTTGTTCAGCCATATCATATGGTGTCAGATTTTCATTGTTAACAATCGAGTTGTCGACGCGTTTATCACGCACAAGGACAAATGCAGCCACGGATTGACCATGATGTGTTGCCAAATGCAAAGGTGTATTTCCATCCTCGTCCATCTCATTTACCAGCGATTTGACGAGCGTCTCCTCTTGTCTGAGTATGTACCTGACCACTCTGTCCTTTCCATTTTCAGCCGCTACATGAAGAATGTTCTGCCCTTTATAATTGAGGAATTCTTTTGGAAATGGGGTGCTCCTCAGAAATTCCTTTAATACATCAACAGAGTCGTTTTTGCAAGCTATATGGATAGGATAGTTACCTTCACTGTTTCTTTCATAAGCGCCATTGAGAAACTTATTTAATAGGAATTGAACTCCTTCCAGAAAACCTATGGATGATGCATAATGCAGTGAATTTCCCAACTCTTCCTCAGTGAGGCATAATAGCTCTGGCTTTGCCTTTTCAATTTTCTCTAATATATCTGAAAATCAAAGAAAATGTTTCAAATGAATATAACGATTATAGGTTTGCAATAATTGTTTCTATGTATATCATTTCTACCGATCAGTACAGACATTGTGATCACCTGTGTCACGTCGGTCGATGGCAGCATGAACAGGTGACTTTCCTTTTGGTAGGGCATCACCATCTTCTCTTCTTATAGGGATCGAAGTTCCTGATTTCAAGAGATCATCAAGTATCCCATTCTTGTGGCCTTTCTCAACTGCCAGATATAAAGGAGATCTGCCATTCTTGTTGTTGTAGTAGGCCACTTCTGGATCTTTGGAAGCTAGGAATTTGGCAAGTTCTCTGTTACCCTTGATCACTGCGTCGTGCAAAGGAGTGTTTCCCTTTGTATTCGCCTTCCTCATCAAGCATGGATTCGATTCCACGAGAGATTTAATTATATGACTGTCATTTCCTTCTCTGGCAGCAAGATGAAGTATTGTGTCCTTCTGGCTGTTTTGGGTGGTGATTAGAGAAGGAAACGTTTCTGCCAGATAAGATGTTATATTGTCACTTCCATAGCTTACAGCTACATGAAGTAGTGAATTCCCTGCGGGAGTGTGTAGCTCCTTTGCCGAGCGTTTTCGAACACAGCTCTTAAATGAAACAATGCTGTCATGCTTCACAAATTCATATAATGAAGGATCCATCATTTCATTTTGCTCATGATGAGGCTCATCATCGATATTTATTTCTACAATTTCCATAGCTGAAGAAAAGTAGCACCTGAATCAGCTACAGATCGGAGGTGGGCTTTTATTTGAATACACCAGATTGCATTTCGCTAGAATCTGAGTGAAATAGATGTTACTCTGATTTCACTTGCATCAATGTACTTGGAGTACTCAAATCCTTCCTCATTTTGTTGAGCGAAGCCAGGACTCAACAACAGAGAAAGCAAGTGACCATGATTAAGCAGCAGAGCATCCAGGACAGGAAAAGAAAAGGATAATAATGTTCCATAACAGGGAAAAGCCAGGGTGACTGATTGTCCTTATTCTTACCTTGAGAATATAACTCACCCTGTGAACACTCAAAGATTCAAGGAACAGGATCCACAATGGCATCAGATTGTTTCTTAGGTTTAGGTACAAAGATCCAAAATTTTAAACTGTTTATCAAGAAGCCTAAGCGATGTTAAAGAAGAAAAGAAACAAAAAATAAACTCAGGCATGCATAAACACTGTCATTAAAGAAATTTTTGCAACACAAAGATATACACCAAGATCCATTAAGTTCCTCCTGTAGAGTTGGGGGTCACAAAAACAACTTTATCAACGGATTGTAAGAGTGCATAGTATTTATTGGTTGTTATCATGTAACAACTAAGGTAGAAAATAATCATGGAGTTAAAGAGTTGCCACAACAATTAAATTAAAAATAGCTTTAAAGGTAAAATTAATGCTGGAGACAAAGGTTTCAGAAAGTAAAGACGTTATCTTGGGCGCATGCGGGCAACAGGAGGTTTTCCTCTGTAGAGAATCAGCTAACGCTAATGGAAATCAAGGAGGATGATCAACAATCAAATGCAATCAAGGGAGAAGATCAACCATTAAATGCTGAGGGAAAGCAATCAGCTAAAGAAATGCAGCATCAACATAAATGGAAAGGAAAACAGACAACTAAGGAAATTCAATCGTGAATTAATTCTGCAGATCATCAATTGAGGAAGATTTGATCAGAGTGCAGTATGTATGTAAACATATAACGGGAAAATAAAGTTGATACATCTTTCTCTCCAAATTCTGTATTCTTACATTTTACATGGTATCAGAGCCATAAAAGACCTACGTCTAACAAATTTCTTCCTCAAACACCTCAAACACTCCCGCAGCCCACCCCTCTGTCATCTCCATGCCAGCCATTGTCACGGTAAAATTAAACCATGACAACTTTCTTCTCTAGAAAGCACAACTGGTGCCGTATCTCAAAGGTCAAGACCTATTTGGATACATTGATGGAACTATCCCTAAACCAATGAAATTTATCTCTGTCACTGATTCTACAACGGCTTTTGTCTCTTAAAGATTAAATCCAGCCTACACATTGGATCCGTCAAGATAATATCATCCTAAGCTCACTGATGACTTCCCTATCTGAGTTAGTGCTTGCTCAAGTGGTCAATTACACTACATCCATGACTGTTTGGAATGCTCTAGAGGAAACCTTCTCCTCACAATCCTGTGCTCGCATCCTCCAAATACACACCCAACTGGCCACTGCCATGAAAGGCAACAAGACAGCTAGTGAATATTTCCAATTTATAAGAAGACTTACTGATGAGCTCGTTGTTGCTGAGCAGTCTCTAAACCATGATGATATCATCACTTATATACTTGCAGGTCTTAATCACGAGTATGATAGCTTTGTTGCCTTAATAACAGCACGAATTGACAACATAACCCTTGAAGAGATTTACTCTCTTCTACTGACAACTGAAACTCGAATTTCTCGCAATCAGCTCACTCCCAATATCCAGCAACCGTATGCAAATATGGCACAACAACAGCACAATTATCCAAGGCATGGTGGCTTTCGTGATAGGGGGCGAACTCCAAATCGTGGTGGATACAATTCCACCAACAAGAACAATCAATTTCCCATCACTTGCCAGCTCTGTGGTAAAATCGGACATAATGGTAAGAAGTGTTATTTTCGTTTTGATTTGTCTTACCAGGAATCACCATCACTACAATCAAAACAAGCATTGGCAACAATATGTCATGGATCAGATTTAGGAGAAACACCATGGAATGCTGACACAGGAGCAACACATCACCTTGCAAATAACATTGCTGATTTGAATTTGCAGAAAAATGACTACACTGGTTCTAACAGTGTGCAAGTCGGTAATGGGCAAGGTTTGCAAATTTAAAAAATATGGTCTTCCAAAATTACAACTCCTTCTTCTATGTTTTTGCTTAATCAAGTCCTTATTCCAAAAATACAGTAGAATTTACTTTTTGTACATCAATTCTGTGTTGACAATAACGTGTATTTTGAGTTTCACGATTTTTATTTTCTTGTGAAGGATTACTCGGGGAAGGTCCTTCATCGAGGCTATCTCCATGATGGACTCTATCATTTCACCCACCTGTCCACCATCCCTCGTGGATTTTCTAGTGTTCGGCCGCATGATTGGCATCGTCGACTTGGTCATGCTTTTAGTCCAGTTGTTGATCAAGTCCTATCCATCCTCTCATTTCCTATGGAAAAATCTAAAACACATGCTGTGTGCCCTGAATGTCAAATGGCAAAAAGCCATAATTTGCCTTTTAAATCTTCAAAGTTTATTTCTTCAAACCCTTTGGATTTAATTTTCAGGTGTATGTGGAAAAACAATTTGACCTGCAGCAGTAGCTTCCACATCCGGTGCTAAATACTATGTTAGTTTTCTTGATGATTATTCAAAGTTTTTGTGGTTGTTTCCCATTCATTTCAAATCTGACGTTGAATAAGTATTTTTAAATTTTCAGGTGTATGTGGAAAAACAATTTGACCATAAAATTAAAGCAATCCAATTAGACTGGGGTGGTGAGTATCGACGTCTCAACACCTATTTTTAGCGCCATGGTATTAACCACCGCCTAGCATGTCCACATACCCATCAACAAAATGGTTCAGTTGAATGGAAACATCGACACATTGTCGAAGTTGGTCTCAGCCTATTAGAACAGTCAAATATGCCTATGATTTATTGGGAAGATGCTTTTCATACTGTCACTTACATCATCAATCGTCTCCCTACTCTTGTTTTGCGTCACAAACCCCCCTTTGAAATCCTTTATAATAGACTCCCTGATTATCATTTTCTACGGGTATTTGGTTGTGCTTGCTGGCCAAATTTACAACCATATAACAAAAATAAACTGAATTTTAGATCTAAAACGTGTATTTTCATTGGTTATAATCTTTGTCATCAAGGGTACAAGTGTTTAGATCTATCTACAGGAAAATCTATATTTTTTGCGACATGTTTTCGATGAAACTCTTTTCCCCTACTCAGCATAATGTGTCTTAGCTACAAATTCCAGCAACTCTTCATCATCTGTGTCTTTGCCTCAGCAGTTAGATGTCTCTACATCCTCATGTCTCCCGAATTTGCAAACTAACCTTATTATTACATGCACATCACCTGCACCATCTGTCTTATTTTCTATAGATACTAGTCACTAGGCTTCTCCAGTAATCTCTGCCATTCCTGAATCTACTCCACCTGACACATCACCAATTGTTGAACCACAACCAGCAGCCTAGTTGGTTCCATCTAATACTCACTCCATGGTTACCAGATCCAAGAATAATATTCACAGACCAAGGCAAATCAGTGATGACTTTATTCATCATCCATTACCGAGGGCACTTATAGCAGACCTCAGTCCTAGTCAGAAAGAACCATCCTCCTACAGTGAAGCATCAAAATCTCTACACTAGCGAGAGGCCATGAACAAGGAATTCTCAGCTTTATTGAAGAATGACACCTGGACACTAGTGTCCCCTCTAGCAGCAACCAACATTGTGGGTTGTCGATGGATCTATAAAATCAAAAAGAAAGCCGATTGGACCATTTAGCGTTATAAAGCTCGTTTGGTTGCTAAAGGTTTCCACCAGCAAGAAGGGGTTGATTTTTCTAAAACATTCAGCCCAGTCATTAAACATGCTACAATTTGTCTTGTCATTGCCATTGTTGTCACCTCTAATTGGAACATCAAAAGTTGCATGTGCAAAATGCCTTCTTGCATGGTGATTTGCAAGAGACGGTATTCATGACTCAACCACAAGGATTTGTTCATCAGCAATTTCCAACTCATGTGTGCAAACTACACAAATCCCTTTGTGGTTTGTGGTAGGCACCCAGGTCATGGTTCTCTAAACTGTCCATGGCACTCAAATTTTTGGGGTTTATTGAGAGTAAGGCAGATCCCTGTCTATTTGTCCGCCAGACATCAACCTATATCATCTATATCCTCATATATGTGGACGATATCCTAATCATGGGATCAAGCACTTTAGTAATTGCAGACATTATCCACTCCTTGCAAACTCAATTTGCAATCAAGGACTTTGGCAACCTTACCTATTTCCTTGGTATTGAAGCTCTTCGTTGCCCCGAAGGAATGTATTTGACTCAACGCAAATACATCATCAAAATACTCCACAAAAGCATAATGGAACATGCCAAACCATGCAGCAGTCCAATGTCTTTCACTTGTCATCTCACTTCTACAGATGGTACCCCTTTTGCTGATATCAGCCTCTATCGCAGTGTGGTTGAGAGCCTATAATATCTAGCTTTTACAAGACTAGAATTAGCATTTATTGTGCACAAAGTTAACAAATTCATGCACAATCCACTTGACTCTCATTGGCTTGCTGTCAAGCGTATACTACGTTACCTCTAGCATTTTATCTCTACCGGCTTACTCATCACCAGAAGTGCAAATTCTCAGTTGCAAGCCTTCTCTGATTCTGACTGGGTGGCTGATAGAGATGATCGACGATCAGTAGGTGCTTATTGCATCTACATGGGATCCAATTTAATTTCTTGGAGTTGCAAACAACAACCTATGGTAGCCAGGAGCAGCGCTAATGCCGAATACAAAGCCATTGCCAATGTTGCTGTAGAATTGATTTAGTTCAGATCAGTCCTTAAAGAACTTGGTTTTGCTTTGCAACATAGTCTGATTTTATAGTGTGATAATATTGGGGCTACATACCTTTCATCCAATCCTATGTTCCATGCCAGATCCAAGCATATTGAACTTGATTTTCACTTTGTTCAGGACCAGGTTTCCAACAAAGAATTAGTGGTGCAATTCATCTCCAGCAAAGATCAACTTGTTGATGCTCTCACAAAACCATTACCACCAAACAAGTTTCGGCAAGTTCAGCTCAATCTGAATGTCCACGACCTACCCTTCAGATTGAGGGGGCGTGTAGAGAATCAGCTAATGCTAATGGAAATCAAGGAGGATGATCAGCAATCAAATGCAATAAAGGGAGAAGATCAGCAATTAAATGCTGAGGGAAAGCAATCAATTAAGGAAATGCAGCATCAGCATAAATGGAAAGGAAAATAGACAACTAAGGAAATTCAGTCGTGAATTAATTCTGCAAATCATCAATTGAGGAAGATTCGATCCTGTACATTAAAACAATAGATATATAGAGTTTTTGAATGTATCAATTATAATCTATATATAGAGTGCATTATGTATGTAAACATATAACGGGAAAATAAAACTGATACATCTTTCTCTCCAAATTCTGTATTCTTACATTTTACATCCTCCTATTTGGCTCAACTTTTTGCATGCGAGTCCACTATTTTTTTTATTGCTTACTATCTTATATCAAAGTTTATTATATAAACAATTGATAAAAAAATTATTTTTTCAATGTGAAATATAAAGTCTTACTCTTACAAAGAGTAAGATGTGTGTTTTCAATATGGGATAAAATCTTCTAAGCTAGTTTTATTATTTTAAACAGTTTTATATGATTTTCTTTAGCACCCTCTAAACAAACAAAAAATTTTGGATGCGAGAAAACCATACTCCCTAGAAAGCATACTTTGTGGGTATAGGTGAGTAAATAAAACCCCAGTTGTTCCAGGCTCTTACAAGGAGTGCATGTTCTGACTCAAACTTAAAACCTGTTATGCAGAACGCAAGCTCTCTGGCATTCCTTAATTTAAACATGAAACTTGCATGAAGATACCTTAAATGAATGTTTTTTTATACGGTAGTTACTCCCAAACCTCTTAAAGGTGGGAAATCCTACATATTTTTACTTTCCCTATATGCTCATGATCAATCTTGCTGAACATACTTGGGCTTTTCTCTTGATGTCAAGAAGTTTAGGAAGTTTCTCGATCATTGCTCAGTTGATCTTTCAGAATTCTTTCCATGATCTCACATCTACAAGAATTAAATTAATACTGCTTTTCAATTACATCCTACTTATATACCTACTCATATAAACGTTCCTTCTTACCCTTGTCTTCTAATTCTCTTTGTCTATTTTCCATAAAATTATAGGACAGCACTAAGGAAGAAGTGAAGGAAGCTCTCGATTAGATGGAACCCATAAAACCTCCAGGGCCAACTGTTATCCTAGCTTTAACATCGTGATCCGTTGTCCGTAAATCAGATAATTCAGGCCAATAAAATCTCAACAAATAACAGTATCTTTAGTTAACGTTGATACCTAAATTCCAGTATTTGTTTTTTTTTTCTAACACAATCCAAGAACAAGAAAATTAAGGGAAAAAAAAAGTAGAAGCGCGCAGACAATGAATTGGAAACTCAGAAGCTGTTAAAAGTCCAAATTATTATTACAATCGCTAGACACACACATTCCAAGATGTTCTTAATCCCGAAACCTCTTATAGGTGGGGAATCCTACACATTTCTACTTTCCCTCTGTTCTCGTGGATGCTTGAGCTTTTTCTTGAGACCATGTAGTTTCTCGGTCAGCCACCTCCAACTGTAGAAAAGCGTGAAAAAACAGAGGCAGTAGAAATAATTCAGCAGAATTCCTCGAACAATTTGGTCGACAGGTGACGGAAGAAACCAATGCCAGAAAAGGAATGCCTGAACAAGAAAAAACACAACGGCCACCACTATAATGGCGATTGTTAACCACACCTCAGGGGATCCAAGTAGTGCTATTCTTACAGATAAAAAGAACGCCCCGAACATCATGATAATCGCTAAGAAAACCATGATCGCTGCAAACTGAACACCAAGGAGTACAAATCTGGCATCGTTGAAGTTTGCCCAAAGAAGGCTTAGAGCTGCCACCATAGAGGCAGAGAAAGCTCCCACATCAAGAAATAAATAACCATACAGATGATTCTCATAAGATCTGTAATGGGAGTCAGTAATAGAGCTGTTAGATTCATGAGGTTGTTCCCTTGAGTTATTGTAATCCCTTAATTGTGGCAGTTGTACAGCACCCGCAAAGGTTACACCAGCAACAAGCACTGCTATCACTAGAAGATTCCCTATCCAGGTCTTTGATTCCTCTTTTGCCTGTGATATGTGTAGTGGAGTAACGGTGAAATACTCACGTAAGGATTTCTTAGGGCCGGCATAGAAGTATAAGATCGATAATGTTATCACCTGCATGGAAAGAAGAAAAAAACTTAATTAATTGTTTTAACGAGTTTCTTGCACTTCCTCAATTGTTTTCAAAAGCATCGGCCTTCAAATGTCTTTTTCAGAAGTCGTAAATTTCTGGAATGATTTAGGAATTTTGAATATAATTGTATAAAAGTTAAATTACTTGGCCATGAACTAAATGTTTAAAAGATTAGGGATGACAAGCAAAACAATCGAAAAGAAGAAAGCAATAATACCACTCCAAAAAAAGTAATCAGCCCTTCGTCCTTTGGTGATGCCTTTTCTGTATCTCGATTTGCTTTGTCCTGATAGAAAAGCATAAATATATTTTAATATGTAGTGCTACCTCTTCCTTTCTTTATTTCCTGAAACTGGAGAGACATCAATCAAAGCCACTGAAACTGGCGATCAGCCCATGTTTGGATAGCAGTCATTTGAGCTTAGATGATATAATTTATCTCAAGTACAGTACGTTATATGCTCACCAATTTTGCGTACGTAGTCATTGTAAACTTGTACCTTTCGTTGAGAACTAGTCGAATCGGTCGAATTTTCAGCTGTAGAATTCTTCATTCCATCCTCACCATCTTTTGAATTATCACGCCCATCCTGAGGAATGAAGCCACAAGTCATGAAGCATTGCACAACAGATAATTGATGAAGTTTTTGAAGATTTATACAGATTATTCACAAGGTTTTCACGTTCTCTTCTAAGCTCTACAAATATCTTGGAGGTTTTCCCTGAAATTTCTAGCTCTAGAGTTCTCTTAAGAAAAAAATCTGGTCATACTTGTCTGTTAAAGAAGAAAAATCTAGACCTGTTCACCAACTTAACAAGCCTGCAAATACTAAGTACTGGTTTTGTTTTGAAAGCAAGAGTGAAGGAAGAAGAAGAAATGAGCGAAATAGAGAAAGAGTGGTATGCGAAGAGTGAATTGAGGGCGTTTTGCATTGCCGTGAACAACTTGTTTCCCCAAAATTTGATTTTTTTTATTAGCTTTTGTTAGAGCAGAATACTTTTTGAGTGTTTAAGTCATATATTCTCTTTCAAATTTTTTTCAATGCATAGGATATCCTTTTGTGAAATGGAATCTATATCTACGCTAAATTTAAGCAAAGAAAATCTCACGAGAATTACTCCTAAAATATATGCTTTTGTAACTCGATAAATGATGATCAAATAGCATACCATTTCATTTGCTTTAAGAAATTCCTCTTCAGCTCTTTTGGAATGTTGTTCAGCCATATCATATGGTGTCCAATTTCTATTGTTCACAATGAAACGTTCAACGTGGTTGTGACGCACAAGAAGAAATGAAGCTATGGGTCGGAAATGACCTGCTGCCAAATGCAAAGGTGTATTTCCATCGTCATCCATCTCATTTAGCAGCGGCTTGACGAGCTTTGGGTCCTGTTTGAGTATGTAGCTAATCACATTGTCCTTTCCATTTTCAGCCGCTACATGAAGAATGTTCTGCCCTTTCCTATTGAGGAATTCTTTTGGATATGGGAATATATCAAGATATTCCTTCACTACATCTACAGAGTGACTTTTGCATGCTAGATGGATAGGATAGTTGCCTTCAAGGTTTGTTTCATAAGCACCATCGTGAAAGTTTTGTAATAGGAATTGAACTCCTTCCAGAAAACCTATGGATGATGCATAATGCAGTGAATTTCCCAACTCTTTCTCTGTGAGACGTAATAGCTCTGGCCTTGCTTCTTTAATTTTCTCCAATATACCTGAAAATAAAAAGAAGTTTCCAACGAATATGAAACTGTTAAGTTTGCAATAATTCTTTGTATGTAAATCATTTTCTACCGATCAGTACAGACATTGTGATCACCTTTGTTACGTTGTTTGATGGCAGCATGAACGGGGGACTTTCCTATGGATGATGCATAATGCTGTGTATTTCCCAACTCTTCGTCAGTGGAACGTAATAGCTCTGGCTTTGTCTTTTCAATGTCCTCTAATATACCTGAAAATCAAAGAAAATGTTTCGAATGAATATAAAGATGATAGGTTTGCAATAATTCTTGGTAAATCAAATAGTTTCTACCGATCATTACAGACATTGTGATCACCTTTCTTACGTTGCTCAATGGCAGCAAGAAAAGCTGACTTTCCTTTTGGGATCGGGATCGAAGCTACCGATTCCAAGAGATCATCAAGTATCCTTTCCATGTTGCCATTCTCAACAGCCAGATATAAAGGAGACCTGCCATTCTTGTTGCTGTAGTAGGCCACTTCTGGATCTTTGGAAGCTAGGAATTTGGCAAGTTCTCTGTTACCCTTGATCACTGCGTCGTGCAAAGGAGTGTTTCCCTTTGTATTCGCCTTCCTCACGACGCTCGGATTCGATCTCACGAGAGATTTAATTGCATGACTGGGGCCGACTGTGTCCTCCTCAGCCTTTCCTTCTCTGGCAGCAAGATGAAGGACTGTGTCCTCCTGGCTATTTTGGGTGGTGATTAGGGAAGGAACCGTTTCAGCCAGATAAGCTGTAATGCGGTCACTTCCATAGCTTACAGCTACATGAAGTAGTGAATTCCCGCGGGGAGTCAGTAGCTTCTCTACTGAAAGTGTCTGGACACGGCTTTTGAAGCCGTCAATATTGTCCTGCCTCACACACTCATGTAACTGACTATCTATCATTAAACTTGCAATGTGCTCTCCTGGAATCGAATTTTCATCCATGTTTATAGCTACGCTATCCATGGAAAAATAAAATACTGTGTTGCTTGAATGCGCTATACATATCAGACAGCAGGAATTCTAAATAGACCAGACTGCATGTTAATGGAATCTGAAATAATGTGAATCTTACTTTTGTTTTATTTGCAAGGATACTTTGCTTGCTCAAATACTTCACCCATTCCAGGACATAGCAAGAAAGAGAGGATGCAGTCTTGGCTATGGTTAAAGCAGCATCTAGAACAGGAAAAGGGAAAGGGGAAAATATGACCCCTAAATCAGAAAAAGATGATTGTCCTTGGGGAAATTCTTAGCTTTGAATTTATAACTCATATACACTCGTATGATCTCAAATTTATTTTTAGACAGTTATATTTGATTAAATATCAAAAGTTGAGAAAATGGAAAAAATCTTTAACTTTAAATAACATGAAGGGGAATATGATAAATATTGATTTAAATTTCAAGCGTGATTTTCATAAATAGACAAGAAATTATATAATGCGCATGCATGTATATGGAAACCATCTTCCTGCATGCAGATGAATAAAATATTGACATAAAAAAGTAGAGCTTCTTGATGTTCTTCTAGACAAACACTTTAAGCATCTTTACTTTTCTCTCTTTCGTATGAAAACTTCACCTGAGAAGTGGTCGTTCTTTTTCTCATACTTTATTCTTTCGGCGTCATTCTTTTCTTGCAAGTGATTTTAATATAACTTCTGCTAGAAATTGTGATGAACGAGCAACACATTGGCTTCCAGTGATCAGGTTGTTTTTTATAGCCAATACTTTTATTATATCCAACTAATTTGAGTTTTATTTGATTAACTATTTTGTTATTTTTTTTATCTTTTTCTTCTTATCATTAATTTAATCTCCTGAAAATAATTATTTATATTGTCAAGCTCTTTCATTTTCACTGTATAATTAACCGCAGCTTTTGTCTCAATCTCAAATAACTTCTCCAAATCATAACTAATTAGAAACATCATCAAGAAAGTGAAAATTGATATGAATCTTTGGATAACTCGGTTGATTGTAGAGTTAGATAATAATATATATTATATCTTGAAGCCCCACTTAATAGTAGGTTTAAGCTTTTAGATAAGATAGTTTCCTAGCATGGTATCAGAGTCTATTAACTCAGCGGTCACGGGTTCGAATCTCACTACTTTTAATCTATTTGATAAAAAAATTAAACACAATGTATTGTGGATCTATAGATGTTTCAAGCTCCAAAGACTTTCACATGAAAAATTGTTAGAGAATAACATAAATTGGTTTTATATTTTTTATTTTTTTTCCTTGTTCTTTTGTTTAGTTTTTTTATTAGTTTTTTTCTCACATCAAATGATATTTTTTTTCAGCTGATAATTTTTTCATGTCATATGATAATTTTATATGTTAATACTTCAATGTTTTCGATGTTGTTGTTGTTATAATTGTTAAGGAACCAACTCACCTAAAAGCTTAAGCTTGTAAGTGAGGTTCCAGAATATGATTTATATTATTCTCTAACACAACCCCTCAAGTGAAAGCCGTTTCTGCTTGAAACTTGCACGAGCTCACATTATCTTGTGCTTAATTTTTATCAAATAGAACGGGGGTGGTGAGATTTAAACTCATGACCGTTGGGTCAACAAGGTTGTGATATCATGTTAAGGAACCAACTCACCTAAAAGCTTAAGCTTGTAAGTGAGGCCCTAGAATATGATTTATATTATTTTCAACTTACCGTTTAGAGGACCAGGAGTACAGGCCAGCCATGCCTTTGCCTCGAAGGAGGTCTAACCGGTTGATTACATATGATAAATATACACTTCAATAATTAATGCAAGAAGGTAAAGAAATCTGCAGAAAGAAGTACTCTTAATGTTACTAACAAAAGCTTTTCTTTGAATTTGAAATTTTGATCGGTTTTTTCTTCCCTCTAAGGTAGAGGCCTCTGTCAGTAGAAGAGAGAGGGACCTCCATGAAATGGGGATGCTCAAGCTGACCATTTCTGGACAAATAATAAACTACAGGGACTTTTCTACAAAACTTAATAATTTTGCTTGTGTGATGCATATTTTTAATATGCTTTTTTCCTGCTCGCCAATTTGTGCTTCCGTCAAAATTTTCTGATCAAGTTCTCAGCAGTTATTTGTACGTATATAGAAAAATATGGTTAATTTCTGTTGCTGGTTTTTTCTGTTTATTTGAGTTGTGCACTGAATTCTATAATTGTGATAAAAATTTATTATTCACTCACATGTTTTATTGAAATAAAATGGTACAAATGTGCATAACCACATGTTTTGAATTATATAATTCTTCAATCAATTTTTCTATATAAGCGAGAGTGATTCTTAAAATATTTACAATCTCACACATTCACGATCACTAAAAAATCTTTCCAAGAGCAACTTCACAAAAAAAACATCATTAACAATATGTTCATGTATTTTTTTATCTTAATTTCTTGCCATTTTAATTAATTCTTTGCAACCTTATAAGTTGTTTTTGTTTAAAATGTATTTAAAGTTTTCTTTTCTTTTCTTTTCATTGAACTTGAATGTATGAATGATCATTGGTATAAAAATATAGTTAACGAAAATCTTGATGACGATTATGAAAATATAATGAACCGCGTTGAAGAATAAAAACAAGTGTTTAATTTACTTCAATTATTTCAAATATTTTGTTATTATAACTATTAATAAATATACAAAATTATTCCAACAAAATATTTATATATATGAAAAATTCAAATTGTTTGTTTTTACTGTTTTTCAGCTTAGCACATACAATACGGATGCTTCTTATTTATACCCAAGAGACCTTAAGTATGCATACTCACACGTATGCATACGATATACTATACCCTAACACAAAGAGCAGCCTCTCATCTGCGAAACAACCTCCTATTTTTATTTTTGGTTATGTTCAAACAATTACCTATTGTTCAACGTATTTTTCTTTAATTTCTCTAATTCATGATTGTTGGTTTCATGCCTTGCAGGTATACTTAATTCTCCACAAATAATTAACAATATCTTTAATTAACAACAATCCAATATTAACAACATAAGGAGTCTAATAAATGCATTCTTAAAATAAATAGTAGAAGTGCATACACTCAATTGGAAACTCAAAATTTATTACAATCTTATGACAATCGCTAGACACACACAATCCAAGATGATATTGATCCCAAAACCTGATCTCTGGAGACACACACAGTCCAAGTTCTCAATAACAACTGAGCTCTCTCTTGAGATCATAAAGTTTATGAGTCAGCCACCAGTTACTGTAGTAAAACAAGAGAAAGTAGACGTAGTAATAATAATGCAAGACCACTTGTAGAAGAATTTTGTTGAGAGAAAGCGGAATAATCAAAGGAAAAACAAGGGATGCCAGATAAAGGAAAAACATGACGGCCACCACTGTAATGGTGCCTGCTAAAAACCCACCACGGGATCCTAGCAATGCTATTTTCACAGAACAAAAGAATGCCCCGAACATCAAGACAATAGCCAAACAAACCATGGAGTTCGAAAACACAACTGCAGGGATTTGAAATTTGGGATAATTAAAGTTTGACCAAAGAAGGATTAGAGCTGCCACCAGATACGTAGATAAAGCCCCCACATCGAGAAATAAATAAGCATACAGAAGATTTCCTTGACTGCAGTTACGGGAGCTGCTGTTCAGTTCATGATGTGTATCACCTGGGTCATAGTTATCCCCTAATTGTGGCAATTGTATAGCTCCGGCAAAGGTTACACCAGCAACAAGAACTGCTGCCACTAGAAGATTCCCTAACATGTTCTTCATTTCCTCTCTTATTAGTGACATGGGCCGTTTAATAACAGGGAAAAGCTCAAATAGGGGTTTCTTAGGGCGGGCATGGAAGTATAAGATCGATAACGTCATCACCTGCACAGCAAGGGGAAAAAAACTTGATTGTTTAGAGAGTTTTTGGCACTTCCTCAATTGCATCCGAAAGCTTAATTTGGCCTTCAAAAATAAGATGATTTTCCTATATCCCTATATCCAAATAAGATGATTTTCCTTGGGGATTATAAAAATAATTATTCCCATTTCATCATTCCTGGGTTAAAAATTAAATTATAAATTTATAAGAAACTAATCTCCATTAACCTTTTTAAACGTACTTGTTCATTAATAAATTTAATTTTATTGGCCAAGAGCCCCTCAAACTCTTTATTTTTACAAAGAATCTATTTCATTATAAATATATTTTTATATCAATTTTTTTTTAAATATCATAAAAATGACAGTTTTTTCTCCCTCAAATCAGGAAATGTAAATTTAAAGCTTCTTATGTATGATAATACTTCAGAAATGATGTGAAAATATAAGTATTTAGATATTAAAAAAGCACAGCAATTTCAAAGAAAGAATAGTAAATAAGTCGACGATACGGGAGGTGAGTGGGGTCCAGAATGATATCGCTTTCTGATATCTTAGAATCAGACGGTGATGATGATATGTACGATAGGGGGGTGGATGGGAAGACGAAGTGAGGCCCTTTTGTGACCTTATGAGGAAAGTGCTTGGAATTTTAGGCTGTGTTTGTTTATTGGAATTCACTTTCCGGGAAATTACTTTCCAAACTTTCTTGTATTTGTTTGTCTTCCGGAAAGTTGGCCAACGGAAAACACTTTCCGGTCAAAGAAAAATTTGGCTTGGTTTTCAGGAAAGTGTTTTCCAGAAAATTTGGACGGAAAATACTTTCCGGAAGTTGTGAAAAATTTAGAAATGTTATTATTTGCTGATTATATCAAATTTGATCCTCAAACTTTTGATTGCTATATATAATTTGTTTTGAATATTTATTTTTCAATTCCATCTCTTAAAATTTAATTTTTATATTAATTTTGGTCCTTATTTTTATAATTGCTATTTGCTTTTTTCTTATCATTTTTTTATTGAAATTTTTTATCTATCAAATTTGGTCCTCATTTTTTTTATTGTTACTTATTTTATTTGAAATAATTTATGAAATGTTAATTATTATTATTTTAATTTATTCACCTTTCATTTTTTTTAAATTTTTAGATTTGATTTCTATTATTTTGATTATTATTTATTTTATTTGAGATAATTTATGAAATTATATTTTTTTTCAATTTCATTCTCATTCAACTTTTTAATTTGTAAGATTTGTTCCTCATTATTTTAATAAACTTGAAAAAAAATTAATTTATTAATAAATTATTTTCCAGTTCATTTTCCATAACACAAACAAACACTGGAAAGTGTTTTCCAGTTCATTTTCCATAACACTACCAAACATCGGAATTCACTTTTCAGGAATTCACTTTCCCCGGAATTCACTTTCCAAAAGGAAACCACTTTCCAGCAAACAAACGGGGCCTTAAGGAACGGGAGCTGTGAGCGGATAGCTAATTACTAAAATGTCCCTGTAGTTTTTCTAAAAATATATATGAGAGTAAATTATAAATTTGTTTTTTGTAGTTTTATTTATATATAAAAAATTAATTGTCTTTTAGTTTTAAAAATTTAACTAATCAACATGCTCCTTAATCACAGTCAAGAAGTATCATTTAATGTTATTCTGACCCATGTTTTTTTTTCTCATTAATCTTTTCATAATTTTTATTATCCCTTTTCTATTAAAAAATTAAATTGAAAATTCGTTCTTAATATTAGATTAACTGATTTATAATCTACTTGAAATGAAAAAAATCGAACGACAAGACCAACATAATAATGAAGAAATGATTTTTTCCCAAGCAATTTCGTGGACAAAAGAGAAGCTAAGTTTAAGGCTAAGGTCGTCGATTGTGATTGAAAATGTACGAGAAAATATTATTTTTTTATTAAATAGAAACCACAATAATTATTATTACCCTAATGAAAGTCGGAGGGTGTCTAAAGGTGTTTTTTCTTTTAAATTTGAATATTTTTTATTTTAAATTAAGGTTTTTTTTTTGTTATTTTAGATTATTTGAATTTTTTTAATATTTTTATATATTAATATAAAAAAGAATTTTTTAAAAATAAAAAATATTATTTTAATAATTTCTAATAAAGATTGAATGCCATAATTTTGTTAATATTGTAAATAAATATTAAGCTTGAATATATTTTAAAAATCTCAATGGCCTAACGTATTGGAGTCTTGGTCTTCAATTTCCTGTAGAGGAAAACTGATGGATTGATGATTTATGTCTTTTTGTGGAACAAACAGTGCATCTTTGGCATCGTTGACGCGAGGAACCGGACCGAAAGTAGTGAAAGGAGACCCTGCTAACAAGAGCCAGACCAACCCGAAGGTTCACCAACACCACGTAGCTGCACCCACCATCAGCGCCAGCGACAGCTCCTTGAAGTTCACTCATGTCCTCTACAACCTCTCCCCAGATGGTAATTTAAAACTATAAAATTATATTTTCCTTGGGGAAATTCTAAGCTTGAATTTATAATTTATATACACTCATATGATCTCAAATTTATTTTTGACAATTATATTTGATTCGATTTCATAAGTTCAGAAACTGGAAATAATCTTTGACTTTAAATAACATGACTTTAAATAATAGTCAAATTTCTATTTGACTATTTGATGATATATAGTGATTCAAATTTCAAGAGAGATTTTCATAAATGGACAATAGATTATATAACTTCCTGCATGCAGGTATATGGAAACCAACTTCCTGCATGCAGATGAATAAAATATTGACATCAAAAAGTAGAGCTTCTTGATGTTCTTCTAGACAAACACTTTAAGCACCTTTACTTTTCTGTCTTTCTTATGAAAACTTCACCTCAGAAGTTGTCGTTCTTTTTCTCATACTTTATTCATTCTGCGTCATTCTTTTCTTGCAAGTGATTTTAATATATAACTTCTGCTAGAAATCGTGATGCACGAGCAACACATTGGCTTCCAGTGATCTGGCTGTTTTTTATAGCCAATACTTTTATTATATCCACCTAATTTGAGTTTTATTTAATTAACTATTTTGTTATTTTTTTTTATCTTTTTCTTCATGTCATTAATTTAATATCCTGAAAATTATTGTTTATATTGTCAGGCTTTTTCATTTTCACTGCATAATTAACCGCATCTTTTGTCCTAATCTCAAATAACTTCTCCAAATTATAACTAGTCACAAACATCATCAAGAAAGTGAAAATTGATATGAATCTTTGGATAACTCGGTTGATTGCAGTGTTAGATAATGATATATATCATATCTTGAAGCCCCACTTAATAGTAGGTTTAATCTAGGTAAGATAGTTTCCTAACATGGTATCAGAGTTTTTTATTGACTCAACGGTCACGAGTTCGAATCTCACTACGTTTAATCTATTTGATAAAAAAAAATTAAACACAATGTATTGTGGATCTATAAATGTTTCAAGCTCCAAAAACTTTCACATGAAAAATTGTTAGAGAATAACATAAATTGGTTTTATATTTTTTATTTTTTTTCCTCGTTGTTCTTTCGTTTAGTTTTTTTATTAGTTTTTTTCTCACATCAAATGATATTTTTTTTCAGCTAATAATTTTTTCATGTCATATGATAATTTTAGATGTTAATACTTCAATGTTTTCGATGTTGTTGTTGTTATAATTGTTAAGGAACCAACTCACCTAAAAGCTTAAGCTTGTAAATGAGGCTCCAAAATATGATTTATATTATTTTCTAACACAACCCCTCAAGTGAAAGCCCTTTGTGCTTGAAACTTGTACGGGCTCACATTACCTTGTGCTTAATTTTTATCAAATAGAATGGGGGTGGTGAGATTTGAACTCGTAACCACTGGGTCAACAAGATTCTGATATTATGTTAAGAAACCAACTCACCTAAAAGCTTAAGCTTGTAAGTGAGGTCCTAGAATATGATTTATATTATTCTCTAACAATAATATGGTGTGTTGATTTATTTCAATATGTCAAACTTTACATGTATGAATATTATTTTTTATTTTTGAAGTAGTAAATCCTATTAATTTTTTTAATCTTAACAATTATAAAAATTATTTACAATTTAACTACTTCAAGCTAAACAAAATCAAGGATTTAAGATTCAAAGATTTCAAGAAAATAAAAGAAACCAAGGGTTCAAGGATTTCATGGACTCTATACCATATTTTCAAAATGAAGAAAATACTCTTTTTATTTTTATTTTATTTTTTAAAAAAATAATAAGTGTGTTTATATATAGATAGTTAGATAGATAGAAAGAGAAAAATACTTAACTAAGCTAACTAATTACAAAGAAAAATTAAAAACTTAAGAATCAAGAAATTAACTCTAAATCCCTATATAGAAAATTTAAATAATGTAGAGTTCGAGTGCATGCATCAAAGTGTTGTTGTGAAAAGCAGGTTGGAATGTGAAATTAAGGACAGGGTAAACTATAATAATATACTCTTAGTAATCACAAGTGAATTTGCCCGCGCAATATCCTGAACTTTTTTATTAATGTAGAAACTGACTAGTTTTGTACTTGTTATAGTTTGTTATTTTAATATTTAATTAGTAAAATTATAATTTATAAAATATATTAGAAACAAGTTTTTTCCCCTCAAAGAAGCGATTAAATATTGCCATTGCTAAAACTCTTTTGATAAAATATGTTAGAAATGATTTTATTTTTCTATATAGAAAATTGATTGTAAAATTGATTGCTCATATTATTATATAAAAAATATTTTAGAATATTGATTGTAAATTATTATTTTTTGAAAATAATAAATAAGTCATTTATTTTCATATAATTTAAGAAACATATACTTTAAAAAATATATATAATATTTCATTACAAAATACACTTTTAAACCATTTTCTTTTAATTGCACAAGTGGTATAACCTTTAGTCTCTTTTTTTTTTTGCCAACCCTATTCTTGGCATAGTTAGCATTATTTTTTTTTCTCTCATTAAAATGATGTTTGTTACAAGTGGCTATGATGTTGGGAGGTTGATAGAATCGCCACCTAATTATTTGATTCAGGGTCGCTAAGAAAACTCAAGCAAGCTAATGGTGGGTATGTTTTGTCGGGTCAGAGTTGTTGGGTATATAGGAGTTTTATTAGTCTTTGGTTGAGGGTTGGTGTTCGATTGTAGAAGCTAGTGAGCAAAGTTGAGTTAATGGTATGGGCTATTATTTTTTCAATGTTGGTGGCTTTACTAGGATAAGTTATAGTGGTGCTGGTAGCTAATAATAGAGAGAGAAAGAGAGAGAGATGATCTTAACTATTGAAAAAATTGGTTTATACCATAAGAAAGGTTTGTGTAGTTGGTGATTGATGGATGATTTGGATTTATGCTAGTTTAATGGAGGAGAGGAATAAGTGATTAGTGAATTAGTGGCTCATTGGTTTTTGGGTGGTTAAATGTAGAGAAAATTGAGGGATTTGAGAGAGAAAACAAGCTTGTTTTGGCAACATTGTTGTTGGGTTTGAAATATGGATTTCTTGTTGTCGAAAGAGGTGGAGATTACATAGTAGCTAAGCTTTCAGTGGAAGGGTGGTTTGTTTTATAGGCGGTGGCTTAGGTGGTAAAGATAGGGTCTAGGGTTTTTTGTGTTATGTGGATTTAGGGAAACGTGTCTTAATTTTTATTCCCCTAAAATTTTCCCTATCATCTTTGTGTGTTTTGTACATTAATTATAGGTAAAGCCTTTTGTATTAGTCCTTTATTTTTTTTCCTCTTTAATTTTGGTCATTTTTGTCCATATATTGTTTTTTTGTTATTTTTGATTTTTTGAAAATATTCCCAAAAATAGGGTTATAAAATGGGAAGCAATAGATGTCTTTTTTATGATACTTATAGAGCGAAGACTTGTCAAGTGTTTTGCATATTGAGTTTGTATAGACAAATAAAATTGTTCTTTGAAAATTAATTTTCTCAAAGTTTTTAGTTTGATTTACTTGAAACTTTATTTGCACAACAACTCCCTCTAAAATCTCAATTTGATGATTTCCTTTAACTAGAATCTTAATTCCTTTTATTTTTTTCTTTAATATAAGATAAACACAATGTCCCACCAACATTGCCAAAAATAATACAAGACCACTTGTAGAAGAATTTTGTTGAGAGAAAGCGGAATAATCAAAGGAAAAACAAGGGATGCCTGAGCAAGGAAAAACATGACGGCCACCACTGTAATGGTGCCTGCTAAAAACCCACCACGGGATCCTAGCAATGCTATTTTCACAGAACAAAAGAATGCCCCGAACATCAAGACAATAGCCAAACAAACCATGGAGTTCGAAAACACAACTGTAGGGATTTGAAATTTGGGATAATTAAAGTTTGACCAAAGAAGGATTAGAGCTGCCACCAGATACGTAGATAATGCCCCCACATCGAGAAATAAATAAGCATACAGAAGATTTCCTTGACTGCAGTTACGGGAGCTGCTGTTCAGTTCATGATGTGTATCACCTGGGTCATAGTTATCCCCTAATTGTGGCAATTGTATAGCTCCGGCAAAGGTTACACCAGCAACAAGAACTGCTGCCACTAGAAGATTCCCTAACATGTTCTTCATTTCCTCTCTTATTAGTGACATGGGCCGTTTAATAACAGGGAAAAGCTCAAATAGGGGTTTCTTAGGGCGGGCATGGAAGTATAAGATCGATAACGTCATCACCTGCACAGCAAGGGGAAAAAAACTTGATTGTTTAGAGAGTTTTTGGCACTTCCTCAATTGCATCCGAAAGCTTAATCTGACCTTCAAAAATGCATGCCTTTTCCAGAACCAGTTATATAAATTTCTGGAATGACTTAGATAATAAAGTCAAATCAGTTGTGTAGACGTGCAGAAATTACAGGGAAAGAAGAGAGGATTCTGTTTGAGAGAGAAGAAGAGAATTTGGAATTGAATTCGTGCCTTCTGTTATTCTGTTTCACATCACAAATGCATGTTCTGTTTTCAGCTATTTATGCACACTTCTATCCCATGTATGTATGCATGCATTGCAATGTATGCATACTCATTGTATGCATACATTTCCGTTTCATACACTGTCAAATTGGAATTTCAGATGGCAAGAAAAAATAACAATAGGAAAGAAGTAATACAACCCCTATCTTATTTGAATCAGCTTCTTTGCCCTGTAAAAATAAAATAAAAATAATAATAATTATACGTTAATATTCAGTGCTACTTTTTTCTTTTACTTTTTATTATTACAATCGCTAGACACACACGTTCCAAGATGTTACTGATCCCAAAACCTCTTACAGCATATTTCTACTTTCCCAAAACCTCGTGGATGCTTGAGCTTTTTCTTGAGACCATGAAGTTTCTCGGTCAGCCACCTCCAACTGTAGAAAAGCGTGAAAAAACAGAGGCAGTGGAAATAATTCAGCAGAATTCCACTAACAATTTGGTCGACAGGTAACGGAAGAAACCAAGGCCAGAAAAGGAATGCCTGAACAAGAAAAAACACAACGGCCACCACTATAATGGCGATTGCTAACCACACCTCAGGGGATCCAAGTAGTGCTATTCTTACAGATAAAAAGAACGCCCCGAACATCATGATAATAGCTAAGTAAACCATGATCGCTGCAAACTGAACACCAAGGAGTATAAATCTGGCATCGTTGAAGTTTGCCCACAGAAGGATTAGAGCTGCCACCATAGAGGCAGAGAAAGCTCCCACATCAAGAAATAAATAACCATGCAGATGATTCTCATAAGATCTGTAATGGTAGGCAGCAATAGTGCTGTTTGATTCATGAGGTTGTTCCCTTGAGTTATTGTAATCCCTTACTTGTGGCAGTTGTACAGCACCCGCAAAGGTTACACCAGCAACAAGCACTGCTATCACTAGAAGATTCGCTATCCAGGTCTTTGATTCCTCTTTTGCCTGTGATATGTATAGTGGAGTAACGGTGAAATACTCACGTGGGGATTTCTTAGGGCGGGCATAGATGTATAAGATCGATAATGTTGTCACCTGCATGGAAAGGAGAAAAAAAACTTAATTGTTTTAACGAGTTTCTTGCACTTCCTCAGTTGCTTCCAAAAGCATCGGCCTTCAAATGTGTTTTTCAGAAGTCGTAAATTTCTGGAATGATTTAGGAATTTTGAATATAATTGTATAAAAGTTTACTTGGCCATGAACTAAATGTTTAAAAGATTAGGGATGGCAAGCAAAACAATCGGAAAGAAGAAAGCAATAATACCATTCCAAAAAAAGTAATCAGCCCTTCGTCCTTTGGTGATGCCTTTTCTGTATCTCGATTTGCTTTGTCCTGATAAAAAAGCATAAATATATTTTAATATGTAGTGCTCCTCTTCCTTTCTTTTTTTCCTGAAACTGGAGAGACATCAATCTAAGCCACTGAAACTGGCGATCAGCCCATGTTTGGATAGCAGTCATTTGAGCTTAGATGATATAATTTATCTCAAGTACAGTACGTTATATGCTCACCAATTTTGCGCACGTAATCATTGTAAACTTGTACCTTTCGTTGAGAACTAGTCGAATCGGTCGAATTTTCAGCTGTAGAATTCTTCATTCCATCCTCACCATCTTTTGAATTATCACGCCCATCCTGAGGAATGAAGACACAAGTTATGAAGCATTGCACAACAGATAATTGATCAAGTTTTTGAAGATTTATACAGATTATTCACAAGGTTTTCACGTTCTCTTCTTATCTCTACAAATATCTTGGAGGTTTTCCCTGAAATTTCTAGCTCTAGAGTTCTCTTAAGAAAAAAAATCTGGTCATACTTGTCTGTTAAAGAAGAAAAATCTAGACCTGTTCACCAACTTAACAAGCCTGCAAATACTAAGTACTGGTTTTGTTTTGAAAGCAAGAGAGAAGGAAGAAGAAGAAATGAGCGAAATAGAGAAAGAGTGGTATGCGAAGAGTGAATTGAGGGCGTTTTGCATTGCCGTGAACAACTTGTTTCCCCAAAATTTGATTTTTTTTTTATTAGCTTTTGTTAGAGCAGAATACTTTTTGAGTGTTTAAGTCATATACTCTCTTTCAATTCTTTTTCAATGCATATGATATCCTTTTGTGAAATGGAATCTTTATCTACGGTAAATTTAAGCAAAGAAAATCTCACGAGAATTACTCCTAAAATATATGCTTTTGTAACTCGATAAATGATGATCAAATAGCATACCATTTCATTTGCTTTAAGAAATTCCTCTTCAGCTCTTTTGGAATGTTGTTCAGCCAAATCATATGGTGTCCAGTTTCTATTGTTCACAATGAAACGTTTAACGTCGTTGTGACGCACAAGAAGAAATGAAGCCATGGGTCGGAAATGACCTGCTGCCAAATGCAAAGGTGTATTTCCATCGTCATCCATCTCATTTAGCAGCGGCTTGACGAGCTTTGGGTCCTGTTTGAGTATGTAGCTAATCACATTGTCCTTTTCATTTTCAGCCGCTACATGAAGAATGTTCTGCCCTTTCTTATTGAGGAATTCTTTTGGATATGAGAATACATGAAGATATTCCTTCACTACATCAACAGAGTGACTTTTGCATGCTAGATGGATAGGATAGTTGCCTTCAAGGTTTGTTTGATAAGCACCATCGCGAAAGTTTTCTAATAGGAATTGAACTCCTTCCAGAAAACCTATGGATGATGCATAATGCAGTGAATTTCCCAACTCTTTCTCAGTGAGACGTAATAGCTGTGGCCTTGCGTTTTTAATTTTCTCCAATATACCTGAAAATAAAAAGAAGTTGTTTCCATTGAATATGAAAACGTTAGGTTTGCAATAATTCTTGGTATGTAAATCATTTTCTACCGATCAGTATAGACATTGTGATCACCTTTGTTACGTTGTTTGATGGCAGCATGAACGGGGGACTTTCCTATGGATGATGCATAATGCAGTGTATTTCCCAACTCTTCGTCAGTGAGACGTAATAGCTCTGGCTTTGTCTTTTCAATGTCCTCTAATATACCTGAAAATCAAAGAAAATGTTTTAAATGAATATAAAAATGATAGGTTAGGTTTGCAATAATTCTTGGTATGTAAATCATTTTCTACCGATCAGTACAGACATTGTGATCACCTTTGTTACGTTGCTCGGGGGCAGCATGAACAGGTGCCTTTCCGCTGGATAATACATAAGTCTGTGGAATTCCCCTCGGAGCGACTCTTGAATGATATCGCCTTTCCTTTTCAATTTGCTCCAATATTATATCTGAAAATCAATAATACTCTTTTATAATACTCTTTTTATTTTTATTTTATTTAAAAATAATAATAAGTGTGTTTATATATAGATAGTTAGATAGATAGAAAGAGAAAATACTTAACTAAGCTAACTAATTACAAAGAAAAATTAAAAACTTAAGAATCAAGAAATTAACTCTGAATCCCTATATAGAAAATTTAAATAATGTAGAGCTCAAGTGCATGCATCAAAGTGTTGTTGTGAAAAGCAGGTTGGAATGTGAAATTAAGGACAGGGTAAAATATAATAATATACTCTTAGTAATCACGAGCGAATTTGCCCGCGCGATATCCTGAACTTTTTTATTAATGTAGAAACTGACTAGTTTTGTACTTGTTATAGTTTGTTATTTTAATATTTAATTAGTAAAATTATAATTGATAAAATATATTAGAAACAAGTTTTTTCCCCTCAAAGAAGCGATTGAATATTGCTATTGCTAAAACTCTTTTGATAACATATGTTAGAAATGATTTTATTTTTCTATGTAGAAAATTGATTGTAAAATTGATTGCTCATATTATTATATTAAAAATATTTTAGAATATTAATCGTAAATTATTATTTTTTGAAAATAATAAATAAGTCATTTATTTTCATATAATTTAAGAAACATATACTTTAAAAAATATATATAATATTTCATTACAAATTACACTTTTAAACCATTTTCTTTTAATTGCACAAGTGGTATAACCTTTAGTCTCTCTTTTTTTTTGCCAACCCTATTCTTGGCATAGTTAGCATTATTTTTTTTCTCTCATTAAAATGTTGTTTGTTACAAGTGGCTATGATGTTGGGAGGTTGATAGAATTGCCACCTAATTAGTTGATTCAGGGTCACTAAGAAAACTCAAGCAAGCTAGTGGTGGGTATGTTTTGTCGGGTCAGAGTTGTTGGGTATATAGGAGTTTTATTAGTCTTTGGTTGAGTGTTGGTGTTCGATTGTAGAAGCTAGTGAGCAAAGTTGAGTTAATGGTTTGGGCTATTATTTTTTCAATGTTGGTGGCTTTAGTAGGATAAGTTATAGTGGTGCTGGTAGCTAAATAACAAAGAGAGAGAGAGAGAGAGAGAGAGAGAGAGAGATTGATGGTCTTAACTATTGAAAAAATTGGTTTATACCATAAGAAAGGTTTGTGTAGTTGGCGATTGATGGATGATTTGGATTTATGCTAGTTTAATGGAGGAGAGGAATAAGTGATTAGTTGAGAGAGAAAACAAACTTGTTTTGGCAACATTGTTGTTGGGTCTGAAACATGGGTTTCTTGTTGTCGAAAGAGGTGGAGATTACATAGTAGCTAAGCTTTCAGTGGAAGGGTGGTTTGTTTTATAGGCGGTGGCTTAGGTGGTAAAGATAGGGTCTAGGGTTTTTTGTGTTATGTGGATTTAGGGAAACATGTCTTTATTTTTATTCCCCTAAAATTTTCCCTATCATCTTTGTGTGTTTTGTACATTAATTATAGGTAAAGCCTTTTGTATTAGTCCTTAATTTTTTTTCCTCTTTAATTTTGGTCGTTTTTGTCCATATATTGTGTTTTTGTTATTTTTGATTTTTTGAAAATATTCCCAGAAATAGGGTTATAAAATGGGAAGCAATAGATGTCTTCTTTATGATACTTATAGAGCGAAGACTTGTCAAGTGTTTTGCATATTGAGTTTGTATAGACAAATAAAAATGTTCTTTGAAAATTAATTTTCTCAAAGTTTTTAGTTTGATTTACTTGAAACTTTATTTGCACAACAACTCCCTCTAAAATCTCAATTTGATGATTTCCTTTAACTAGAATCTTAATTCCTTCTATTTTTTTCTTCAATATAAGATAAACACAATGTCCCACCAACATTGCCAAAATAGATGTAAAAATAATGCAAGAGCAGTTGTAGAAGAATTTGGTTGGCAGAAAGCGGAATAATCCAAGGAAAAACAAGGAATGCCTGAGCAAGGAAAAACATGACGGCCACCACTGTAATGGTGACTGCTAAAACTCCACCATGGGATCCTAGCAATGCTATTTTCACAGAAAAAAAGAATGCCCCGAACATCAAGACAATAGCCAAACAAACCATGGAGTTCGAAAACACAACTGCAGGGATTTGAAATTTGGGATAATTAAAGTTTGACCAAAGAAGGATTAGAGCTGCCACCAGATACGTAGATAAAGCCCCCACATCGAGAAATAAATAAGCATACAGAAGATTTCCTTGACTGCAGTTACGGGAGCTGATGTTCAGTTCATGATGTGTATCACCTGGGTCATAGTTATCCCCTAATTGTGGCAATTGTATAGCTCCGGCAAAGGTTACACCAGCAACAAGAACTGCTGCCACTAGAAGATTCCCTAACATGTTCTTCATTTCCTCTCTTATTAGTGACATGGGTCGTTTAATAACAGGGAAAAGCTCAAATAGGGGTTTCTTAGGGCGGGCATGGAAGTATAAGATCGATAACGTCATCACCTGCACAGCAAGGGGAAAAAAACTTGATTGTTTAGAGAGTTTTTGGCACTTCCTCAATTGCATCCGAAAGCTTAATCTGGCCTTCAAAAATGCATGCCTTTTCCAGAACCAGTTATATAAATTTCTGGAATGATTTAGATAATAAAGTCAAATCAGTTGTGTAGACGTGCAGAAATTACAGGGAAAGAAGAGAGGATTCTGTTTGAGAGAGAAGAAGAGAATTTGGAATTGAATTCGTGCCTTCTGTTATTCTGTTTCACATCACAAATGCATGTTCTGTTTTCAGCTATTTATGCACACTTCTATCCCATGTATGTATGCATGCATTGCAATGTATGCATACTCATTGTATGCATACATTTCCGTTTCATACACTATCAAATTGGAATTTCAGATGGCAAGAAAAAATAACAATAGGAAAGAAGTAATACAACCCCTATCTTATTTGAATCAGCTTCTTTGCCCTGTAAAAATAAAATAAAAATAATAATAATTATACGTTAATATTCAGTGCACTTTTTTCTTTTACTTTTTAGGCTCATTAATTTTATTATTACAATCGCTAGACACACACGTTCCAAGATGTTACTGATCCCAAAACCTCTTACATATTTCTACTTTCCCTCTGTTCTCGTGGATGCTTGAGCTTTTTCTTGAGACCATGAAGTTTCTCGGTCAGCCACCTCCAACTGTAGAAAAGCGTGAAAAAACAGAGGCAGTGGAAATAATTCAGCAGAATTCCTCTAACAATTTGGTCGACAGGTGACGGAAGAAACCAAGGCCAGAAAAGGAATGCCTGAACAAGAAAAAACACAACGGCCACCAATATAATGGCGATTGCTAACCACACCTCAGGGGATCCAAGTAGTGCTATTCTTACAGATAAAAAGAACGCCCCGAACATCATGATAATAGCCCAGAAAACCATGATCGCTGCAAACTGAACACCAAGGAGTATAAATCTGGCATCGTTGAAGTTTGCCCAAAGAAGGATTAGAGCTGCCACCATAGAGGCAGAGAAAGCTCCCACATCAAGAAATAAATAACCATGCAGATGATTCTCATAAGATCTGTAATGGTAGGCAGCAATAGTGCTGTTTGATTCATGAGGTTGTTCCCTTGAGATATTGTAATCCCTTAATTGTGGCAGTTGTTCAGCGCCCGCAAAGGTTACACCAGCAACAAGCACTGCTATCACTAGAAGATTCCCTATCCAGGTCTTTGATTCCTCTTTTGCCTGTGATATGTGTCGTGGAGTAACGGTGAAATACTCACGTAGGGATTTCTTAGGGAGGGCATAGATGTATAAGATCGATAATGTTGTCGCCTGCATGGAAAGGAGAAAAAAAGCTTAATTGTTTTAACGAGTTTCTTGCACTTCCTCCGTTGCTTCCAAAAGCGTCGGCCTTCAAATGTCTTTTTCAGAAGTCGTAAATTTCTGGAATGATTTAGGAATTTTGAATATAATTGTATAAAAGTTACATTACTTGGCCATGAACTAAATGTTTAAAAAATTAGGGATGGGTAGCAAAAAAATCGGAAAGAATAAAGCAATAATACCACTCCAAAAAAAGTAATCAGCCCTTCGTCCTTTGCTGATGCCTTTTCTGTATCTCTCTTTGCTTTGTCCTGTTAAAAAACGTAAGTATATTTTAATATGTAGTGCTACCTCTTCCTTTCTTTTTTTCCTGCTATGGCGATCAACCCATGTTTAAATAACAGTCATTTGAGCTTAGATGATATAATTTATCTCAAGTACAGTACGTTATATGCTCACCAATTTTTCGTACGTAGTCAATGTAAACTTGTACCTTTCGTTCAGAACTAGTCCAGTCGGTCGAATTTTCTGCTGTAGAATTCTTCATTCCATCCACCACATCTTTTGAATTACCACGCCCATCCTGAGGAATGAAGACACAAGTCATGAAGCATTGGACAACAGATAATTGATCAAGTTGTTGAAGATTTATACAGATTTTTCACAAGGTTTTCACGTTCTCTTCTTATTAGCTCTACAAATATCTTGGAGGTTTTCCCTAAAATTTCTAGCTCTAGAGTTTTCTTAAGAACAAAATCTGGGCATACTTGTTTGTTAAAGAAGAAAAATCTAGACCTGTTCACCAACTTAACAAGCCTGCAAATACGAAGTACTGGTTTTGTTTTGAAAGCAAGAGAGAGGGAACAAGTGTTGGGATAAACTCAATCTACAAAGTCAAGCAAAGCAACCACCGGCATCACCAACTACGGCCACCAACTAAAGCCTTTGACAACCACTATCAACGACTACCGCCTATGACCACCGCCCCGCCTGCAGCCGTCTAAAACTTTCCAACCTTAAAGTCAATTTTATCAAGCTTTCATCTTGTATATAAATAGGAAGCTTAGTTAAGGTTAAATAGTAAGTGAGAGATATTAGAGAGAAACACTAGAGAGAAGAAGAGAAAGCTTTGACAGTGTTCAAGCTTCTGTGTAATTTTTTTGTTGAAATAAAACAGTGTGTTTTATCCCCTTTGAGTGTTTAGAAGCCACCACCAATGGCCTCTCCCACCAACAATTGGTATCAGAGCCTATTTCGTCAAAAACAGAGAAGTTTTTGAGGGTACATCCGAATTTTCAAGTTTGTCCAAAATAAATTTTTATCATTTCAGAGTATAGAGCTCTTCAATACGAGCTCGTCGGTGCAAAAATCAACTCAATCAGAGCTAGGGGTGAGCCACACTCTCCCTCTAAAACTCTAACACTATTCACCACTCTCAGTCCACGCGCCCCGAGGAAGAAGACGACTGATCTTCACGCGCCCCATATTTGAGCCGTTTAGCTGAGCCGAGTTGATAAGTCAAGCCGCTACTGTACAAGCCGAGCCGTTACTCCGAGCCGAGCCGATAAGCCAAGATGAGCCACAAACCGAGCCACTACTATTTCAAGTGATCCGCAAGCTGAGCCGCGAAGAATATTCCCGGTTCAATCTCAGCGAACCGATCGACATCCAGAAGTGGTTTTTGGACCAGTTCACCTGTTTTTGGCCTCATTTCAAACCAAGTAAGATTGGTTCCCTACTATTTGGACCATTCCAGATCCATCCGTGGTGTCCGTTTTGTGAAAAAAGAAGGCAAAAAGGGTGATATAGTCATTTTCAAATACAATGACTACAAAAAATGCTCAGACACTCATTCCGAAGCTGACCAGAGATAATTTTGATAATTGGTGCATCCGAATGAAGGCATTTCTTGGCTCACAAGAATATATAGAGATTGTGGATTATGGTTATGATGAACTAGAGTCTAGAGAAGTAGAGGAAGCTCTACAAGAATCCCAAAAGCAAGTTTTGAGAAACAACAGAAAGAAGGACAATAAAGCCAAGACCATCATTTATCAAGGTCTTGATGAAGCCACGTTTGAGATTATTGCTTTTGCAGAAAAATCTAAGGATATATGGGAAGCTCTCCAACAGAAATACAAAGGAGCTGACAGAATCAAGAAGATTCGTCTTCAATCTTTGCAAGGTGAGTTTAAATCCTTACAAATGAGATCCTCTGAATCTGTTTCTGATTATCACACGAGAATTATGGTGATAATCAATCAGATGAGATGAAATGGAGAAGCCCTCATAGAAGCACGTATAACTGAGAAAATTTTGAGATCCCTAGATCCAAAATTTGATTATATTGTTGTTGCCATTGAAGAATCCAAGAAAGTGGATAAATTGATGGTAGATGAGCTGATGGGTTCTTTACAAGCTCATGAACAAAAGCTTGTGAGAAGAAATGGAGATAAGGCAATAGAGCATGCCTTGCAATCGAAATTGTCTCTGAAGGAAGACAGATATGAGCAAAGGGGGAATTCAACACATGAATACACCCCTCGAGGAAGAAATCAACAAGGAAGAGGAGGCTTGTAGCGATTTCAAGGAAGAGGTTCTTGGAATACAAGCTTCAGAGGAAGAGGTGGTAGAAACACCACCAGAGAAGGACGAGGACAACAACCTTTGACTCCTAGAGGAAGAGGAGGCGGTTACAATAACCGTGATAAGAGAAATATTCAGTGTTATAACTGCAATCAATTTGGGCATTATAGCACTAAATGCCGAAAGAAAGCTCCAGTAGAGTTGCGTGAGCAAGCCAACTATGCAAACGAAGATGCCATCATCAGTGTGTCAGCTACATTATTTGTCCAACAAGGACTTGGCAACAATGAGGAGCATGTATGGTATCTAGACTCTGGAGCTAGCAATCATATGTGCGGGCATCGGGATCTCTTTAGTGATCTCGATGAGACCATACAAGGACAGGTCACATTTAGAGATACTTCCAAAGTCCTAGTTAAAGGGAAAGGCAACATCTCGATAAAGTTGAAGAATGGGAATAATAGCTACATTGCTGATGTATACTATATTCCAGCTATCAAACACAACATGCTGAGTATAGGACAACTTCTGGAGAAAGGGTATACTCTCTTCATGAAAGATTGTCATGTTGCAGTCAAAGACAACAATGGGAGATTGATTGCCTTTGTGAAGATGTCTAAGAACAGGATGTTCCCAATAAACATCCAGTATGATGCAGCAAAGTGTTTAACTGCCATCACCAACAGTGAAGAATGGCTTTGGCACTTAAGGCTTGGACATCTGAATTTTACAAGCCTCAAAATGCTTGCAAGTAAGCAGATGGTCAAAGGTATGCCTCACATTGATCATCCAGAAGAAGTCTGTGAAAGCTGTGTCCTCAGCAAGTGTCGCACCCCAAAAAAAAATGTGAGCGCGGCGTCCCGGGGACCGTCCCCGTGAACGGGGAAAATTATTGTTGGGGGGGTCTAATCTTTATTTTTGTGAAAAGGGAGTCGCCACCTAGTATTATGGTTACTAGAAAACCTAAACTGGTCTTTCAGAGATTTTAGGGTAAGGGACTGGTTGCGTAAAGGGAGGTTTTAGCACCCCTAGTACGCCCTACCTAAGGTAAGCTGCTTGGTGCTTTTTGTTTGTCTTATGATTGCTATGATACTGATTTTTCAAAAATATATTGGTTAAACGATAATGATGTGTCATCCCCGTTGAATATTTTGGATATTAACCCCTTAGGATTTATTTATCCAAACACCAACGGTGAATAAATGAAAATTATTCCTGTCGAATATTTTGGATATTGACCCCTTAGGATTTATTTATCCAAACACCAACGGTGAATAAATGCAAATTATCCCCGTCGAATATTTTGGATATTGACCCCTTAGGATTTATTTATCCAAACACCAACGGTGAATAATAGCAAATTATCATCGTCGAATATTTTGGATATTGACCTTTTAGGATTTATTTATCCAAATATCAACGATGTATAAATTGAATAAACAAAAATAATATTTTGATATTTTTGGAATATTGGCCAATACCCTTTGGATTTTTACAAATATTTTGTAAAATCCAAGAATGCACAGAATGATTTTTTTACTTTGAGAAATTCATGCTGAAATACATTTTTTCTTACTCCGATATAATATTTTTTTTGAAACAAAAAGAATATTTTTTTTAAAATATGCTAGTGTATTGGCCGTATTTTCAAAAACACATTTTTTTAATATTTTCTAAATATATATATATATATATATATATATATATATATATATATTTCATTATTTATTTATATATATTTTATATTTTCTTACTATTATTTATTTATTATTATACATATATACTGGTGGGCTGGACTGCCAGCCCACCAGTTAAGGTTCTGGGCTACCAGCCCAGCCTGCATCGGGCTGGGCTGCAGCCTAGATGGAACTGGGCCATCAGCCCAGTCAGTCACGGGTCTGGGTCGTCGACCTAGTAGATATGGAGTCTGGGCCGTCGGGCCAGAGAGTCATGGGTCTGGGCCTTAGGCCCGGAGAGTCTTGGGCCTGGGCCTTGGGCCCGGAGAGTTTTTGGCCTGGGCCTTAGGCCCATCTAGTCTTGGGTCTGGGCTGAAAGTCTTGGTTCTGGGCCGAAGCCCAGAGATCCCCGGATCTGGGCCACCAGCCCAGCTATCCTGGGCTGGGCTTTGAGCCCATATGGGCTAAAAGCCCGTCTCGTTTGATACCCGGGTCGGGCAAGAAATCCGACCCGACCCGACCCGTTACTGTGCACAAACTGTAACCGGGACGTTTTTCATGCAAATGGAGAGGATGAACAGTAAATGTGGATTTTTCGACTATGGGGAATGGAGAAATGGTTGGTACCTTTGTGTAGAGGACGTTGAGGTGGTTCTTTTGGTCGTGGTGGTGTTGAAAATAATTTCTTGTGGTGGTCGGAATACACGCCTGAAGGTTGACAGGTCACGTTGCTATCGTCGGGGCTGCTGTGTTTCCTTCGCCAGAGAAGGTGGCTGAGGCGCTGGAGCTGTTGGCGGAGACGATGGTGGTGCCTAGGTGGATGTGGTGGTCGACAGTGATGATGTTTCGGTCGGCCGAGATGAGAGAGAGAGAGAGCAACGAGCTTCGGTTTTGCTGGTGTTAGGAGAGAGAGAGAGGGAAACGAGAGAGAGAATGATGCCGGGACCGAAAGGATGAAGATTTGAATTTTTCGTAAGAATTTCCTTGAAATCTCTCAGCTTTTCCTGCTTCTGTTCCTTCCTATTTTCTCACTGATCTGCTTCCTATTTTTTTCCTCCTCTTTTCATGGTCTGGGATGCATGTATTTATAGGGGGGAAAGGAAAAAAAACAAACATGCATTGTGTGTGCTGTGTGGCTGTGTATTGCAGAGTTGCAGCGGGGCAGAGGCTGCAAAGAGCCATTGTTGCCTGTGTCTCCTGCACTGTTCAGGTGTCGGAACAGTGCAGGAGACATGTATTTTTGGTGTTATGAGGGTAAAGTGCAATTTGGTCCTTAACTTCATTATTGTTCTAATTGCATCCCCAATTAGTTTTGAGCTTTTTAATTTGTGCAATTGTAACCTCGTTAAAATTTCAATATCAGCTTTGACTTCGCGCGCCTTTTTATTTTGGTCCTTGATTTCTAATTTGCGCAATTTAAAACCTCAATCAACCATTAAACTCTCAATTTATTCAATTTGATCCCCGATTTCGCATAATTGACCTAAATAAATTCAAATTAGTCTCTGAAAATTCCATTCTCATCAATTGAGCTCGCATTAAATTCAAAAACTTGATTTCTCAATGATTAAACCCTTAATAAAATTAATTTGACCAATTTAAAGTATTAATTAAGTTATTGCGCTTAATTAAATTCTTCAATTAGACCTTAAATCAATCCTCAGATATAATTATACTTTTAATTGGCTGATGATTAAATCGAATTGGCATATAAAAATTTAATTATATCTTTCGATTTAATTTTTACGCAGATTTGTCCGCAAATAAATTACGTTAACCTTAAATCTGCATTTTCCTTCATTTTTTGATATAAACGAGGTATGATCGAGCTTTTGAAAATGCCAATAATTTCTGCCTTGATTTTCTTACCGACACCGGGCCTCTTTTATTTATTTTTGTATTTGTGAATGGTTTTGGGGAAAGACCCAAAATTGGGTTATGACAGCAAGCATCACCGAGCTAGTTTTGCCAAGGAGGTGAACTGGAAAGCAAAAAGGCCACTGGAGTTAGTTCACACACATGTGTGTGAACCGATAAAGCCTATGTCAACTGGACATTATAGGTACTTTCTCACTTTTACTGATGATTTTAGTAGAAAGACCTGGATATACTTTCTGAAGAGAAAGTTAAAAGTATTAAATTGCTTTAAAGATTTTAAAGCAATTGTGGAAAAGCAAAGTGGGTATAACATCAGATCCGTAAGATTTGATCAAGGTGGATAATTTACGTCTAATGACTTTGAAGCCTTCTGTACACAACAAGGCATCAGACATTAGACAACACCAGAATATACACCACAATTGAATGAGATAGTAGAAAGGAAGAATAGAACAATACTTGATATGGCAAGAAGTCTTCTCAAAGCCAAGAAGTTGCCCAAACAATACTGGGTTGAAGTCGTATCTTGTGAAGTATATTTACTGAACCGCTGCCCAACAAGAAGTTTGCAAGCTGTCACTCCAGAAGAAGCATGGAGTGGTCACAAACCAAGTGTTACTCATCTCGAGTCTTTGGTTGTGTGGCTTATGCAAAGATCTCGGATGCAAAAAGAACAAAACTCGATGACAAAAGCGAGAAATGCATCTTTGTGGGATATGGAGATAGAAGGATGGGATACAAGTTGTATAATCCCATCACAAAGAAGGTGATTATGAGCAGAGATGTTATCTTTGAAGAAGATAAAGCCTGGGAATGGAAAGAGGATCAAGAAGAAATCAAATGGATCAATACAGATTTGATCCTTGAAGATGAAGAAGTACCAACAGTACTTGCAGAAGATCCAAGAGTACCAGAAGAGGAGCCACAGTCTCCGGTACACAGTTTTCCTATATTCAACAGAAGAAACACTTCAGCACCAGGATCATCATCCATATCACCAGAAGCATCATCCTCATCAGAAGAACCAAGAAGGATGAGGAATTTAGAAGATTTATACGATGCAACTCAGGTAATGGAAGATACAACATTATTTTGTTTCTTCGTAGATAGTGATCCAAATAGCTTTGATGAGGCTATTAAAGAAGTGAAATGGATCACAGCAATGGATGAAGAGATGCATGCCATTGAGAAGAATGATACATGGAAGTTAACCAATCTGCTAGAAAGTAAGAAGGCAATTGGTGTGAAATGGGTCTACAAGACCAAGAAGAATACAAAAGGTGAAGTGTAATGACATAAAGCAAGATTGGTGGCAAAAGACTACAAACAGAAAGAAGGCATAGACTATAGAGAAGTATTTGCTCTAGTAGCCCGTCTAGAGACAATCAGACTGATTATCTCACTTGCAGTACAACATAGATGGAAGATCTATCAACTTGATGTGAAGTCAGCATTTCTGAATGGCTTTCTAGAAGAAGAGATTTATGTTGAACAACCACTTGGCTACATCGAAGAAGAAAATGAAGGCAAAGTATACAAGTTGAAGAAAGCTCTCTATGGTTTGAAGCAACCTTCGCGTGCTTGGAATACCAGAATTGACAAGTATTTTCAAGAAAATGGATTTGAAAAATGTCCATATGAACACGCCATATATGTGAAGAAAGAAGATGATGGAAGCACACTATTTGCTTGCTTGTATGTTGATGACTTGTTATTCACCGACAACAATCCTACCATGTTTACAGATTTCAAGAAAAACATGGTACAGGAGTTTGAGATGACAGACATTGGTCTGATTGCATATTTTCTGGGCTTAGAAGTTACTCAGAAAGAAGAAGGGATTTTTGTGTCCCAAAGCGGCTACGCCAAAGAAATTCTTGGAAAGTTCAAGATGGAAAGCTGCAATCCAGTATCAACTCCAGTTGAAAATGGAGTGGAATTGAGGAAAAGTAAAGTAGGAGGTGTTGATCTTACTTACTTTAAAAGCTTGGTGGGAAGCTTGAGGTACTTGACATGTACAAGACTGGATATACTCTATGGAGTAGGACTTATCAGCAGATATATGGAGACACCAGATCAGACGCACTTGAGTGCAGCTAAGAGAATTCTCCGTTACATCAAAGGAACAATAAGTGAAGGTATGTTATATACATCTAGTAAGAACTTTAAACTTATTGGCTACTCAGATAGTGATTGGGGTCGAGATTTGGATGAAAGGAAAAGTACAACAGGGTTTGTATTGTTTATGGGAGACACATCTTTCACATGGTCGTCCAAGAAGCAATCGATAATGACGTTATCAAGTTGTGAAGCTGAGTATGTTGCTGCCAACTCAGCTGTATGCCATTTAATATGGTTAAGGAATATGTTGAAGCATTTGGGATTTCCTCAAGAAGATCTGAAAGAGATTTATATTGATAATCGATCAGCGATTGCATTAGTAAAAAATCAAGTGTATCATGAAAGAAGTAAACACATCGATACACGTCATCACTTTATCCGGGAGCATGTGAAGAACAAAGAAGTTGAATTGATCTCTTGGAAAACAAATGATCAAGTTGTAGATATCTTCACAAAGCCATTGAAGGGTGATATATTTATCAGATTGAAGTTCATGCTTGGCATGACATCTCCCGATTGAGTTTAAAGGGTGAATTTGTTGGGATAAACTCAATCCACAAAGTTAAGCAAAGCAACCACCGGCATCACCAACTATGGCCACAATTAAAGCCTCTAACAGCCACTATCAACGACCAATGCCTATGACCACCGCCCCGCCTGCAGCCGTTTGAAACTTTCCAACCTTAAAGTCAATTTTATCAAGCTTTCATTTTGTGTATAAATAGGAAGCTTAGTTAAGGTTAAATAGTAAGTGGGAGATATTAGAGAGAAACACTAGAGAGAAGAAGAGAAAGCTTTGATAGTGTTCAAGCTTCTGTGGTTTTTTTTTTGTTGAAATAAAACAGTGTTTTATTCCCTCTGAGTGTTTAGAAGCCACCACCAGTGGCCTCTCCCACCAACAAGAAGAAGAAATGAGCGAAATAGAGAAAGAGTGGTATGCGAAGAGTGAATTGAGGGCGTTTTGCATTGCCATGAACAACCTGTTTCCCTTTGTGAAATGGAATCTATATCTACGCTAAATTTAAGCAAATAAAATCTCACGAGAATTAATCCTAAAATATATGCTTTTGTAACCTGAGAAATGATGATCAAATAGCATACCGTTTCATTTGCTTTAAGAAATTCCTCTTCAGCTCTTTTGGAATGTTGTTCAGCCAAATCATATGGTGTCCACTTTCTATTGTTCACAATGAAACGTTCAACGTGGTTGTGACGCACAAGAAGAAATGAAGCCATGGGTCGGAAATGACCAGCTGCCAAATGCAAAGGTGTATTTCCATCGTCATCCATCTCATTTAGCAGCGGCTTGATGAGCTTTGGGTCTTGTTTGAGTATGTAGCTAATCACATTGTCCTTTCCATTTTCAGCCGCTACATGAAGAATGTTCTGCCCTTTCTTATTGAGGAATTCTTTTGGATATGGGAATAAATGAAGATATTCCTTCACTACATCAACAGAGTGACTTTTGCATGCTAGATGGATAGGATAGTTGCCTTCAAGGTGTGTTTCAAAAGCACCATCGTGAAAGTTTTGTAATAGGAATTGAACTCCTTCCAGAAAACCTATGGATGATGCATAATACAGTGAATTTCCCAACTCTTTCTCAGTGAGACGTAATAGCTCTGGCCTTGCTTCTTTAATTTTCTCCAATATACCTGAAAATAAAAAGAAGTTGTTTCCATTGAATTTGAAAACGTTAGGTTTGCAATAATTCTTGGTATGTAAATCATTTTCTACCGATCAGTATAGACATTGTGATCATCTTTGTTACGTTGTTTGATGGCAGCATGAACGGGGGACTTTCCTATGGATGATGCATCATGCAGTGTATTTCCCATCTCTTCGTCAGTGGGACCTAATCGCTCTGTCCTTGTCTTTTCAGTTTCCTCTAATACATCTGAAAATCAAAGAAAATGTTTCAAATGAATATAAAGATGATAGGTTTGCAATAATTCTTGGTATGTGAATCATTTTCTACCGATCGGTACAGACATTATGATCACCTTTGTTACGTTGCTCAGTGGCAGCATGAACAGGTCACTTTCTGATGTGTGATGCATAATGCTGTGAAAATCCCCTCGGAGCGATTCTTGATTGATCTCGCCTTTCCTTTTCATCAATTTGCTCCAATATATCTGAAAATCAAAGAAAATGTTTCGAATGAATATAAAGATGATAGGTTTGCAATAATTCTTGGTAAATCAAATCAGTTTCTACCGATCAGTACAGACATTGTGATCACCTTTCTCACGTTGCTCAGTGGCAGCAAGAGAAGTTGACTTTCCTTTTGGGATCGGGATCGAAGCTACCGATTCCAAGAGATCATCAAGTACCCTTTCCATGTTTCCATTCTGTTAGGTCCCAATCAGATTTGGAATGCAATTTATGAGAGAAAGCGTGACAGAGTAATGTATTCTACTTTGGGTGAGAATAAACCACAGATTATCGTTGTGAAGAAATTAAGCTGCCATTCCACTTAATCCTCAATGGTTTAAATACAGTAATAAAGATAACGGCTACTACCCATGTTCTGAGATTATATCCCCGAATTCATGTGTTCGTGGTTATGTTGCCAGTTACATAATTAAAAGACATTACTTAATTTAAAGACAGTAATAACGGTTCACGGTTACTGCAACAATAATTTATTGAATTGAAAGAGCAATTTATTTGTAGTTATGACCCTCCTGCATGTCTTTATGTGGCCATTAATCCATGTACTTTGGGTTAGGCACGATCCTTCTTGCAGATCTTCTTGGTTGCATAACTGCTGGTTTATCACATTCTCAACAGCCAGATATAAAGGAGACCTGCCATTCTTGTTGTTGTAGTAGGCCACTTCTGGATCTTTGGAAGCTAGGAATTTGGCAAGTTCTCTGTTACCCTTGATGACTGCGTCGTGCAAAGGAGTGTTTCCCTTTGTATTCGCCTTCCTCATCAAGGATGGATTCGATTCCACGAGAGATTTAATTATATCACTGTACTTTCCTTCTCTGGCAGCAAGAGGAAGGACTGTGTCCTCCTGGCTATTTCGGGTGGTGATTAGATAACGAAACTCTTCAGCCAGATACGATGTAATCTTGTCACTTCCATAGCTTACAGCTACATGAAGCAGTGTATTCCCGCAGGGAGTCACTAGCTTCTCTGCTAAGGATGTCTGGACACGGCTTTTGAAGTCGTCAATATTGTCCTGCCTCACACACTCATGTAACTGACTATCTATCATTGAACTTGCCATTTGATCTCTCGGAATCGAGTTTTCATCCATGTTTATTTCTACTCTATCCGTGATATACACGTTACCTGTGGTTTAGAAATGGGCGACACTCTCTTGAAGCTCCCACCACGGGTTCACGTTGATTTTAAGGAGACACAATCATGATTGGAAGAAAAGTATTGGTTCAAGCCGGTGTTAGGTCACACTTTTGCTACTCTTTTTCCCTCTTTTTTGGACAAAACATGCTTTTGGAAAAAAAATTATGACTTTTTTCAAAAGAAAGATGAGGAGATTACTCATCCTCATCCAATTCTGACTTTGTTTCCTAAATGCCAATCATGGTAACTAGACATCATTTTCTAAGGATCATAATTATCTCCTAGCCAGCCTGCCCATCTAAGCATTTGGCCACCTGTCAATTTCATGCATAGGATCATATTGTATGCCGGTGTTAGGTCACACTTTTGCTACTCTTTTTCCCTCGTTTTTTTTTTTGGACAAATCATGCTTTTCGGAAAAAAATTTATGACTTTTTTCAAAAAGAAGATGAAGAGATTACTCATCCTCATCTAATTCTGACTTTGTTTCCTAAACGCCAATCATTATCTAAGGATCATAATCATCAAAGCCTTTCAAAATAGAGGATCTGAAAATTACCATATTGATGAATCAACTGAAATAAGAAAATCCACATCATAACAACTCCCAAATGATCGGAGATCTTTTAAAGAATAAAATTGATCAAGATCTTTTAGAAAATCAAGATACTATTGAAAAATAGCAAAAAAAAAAGCAACATGATCAAAAACTAGTACAATATGCCTTTAGAGACACTGTTTGAATGTTCGTAAGCTCATTTAGCCTCCAACAGTTGCAACATCTAATTGCTGATACTATTCATGCTCAACATGTAGGTGCTCCCCAATCTTCTCGTGTATGCTAAGCCATACACCGAGCATATTGATGAAATAAGGATGACACCAAACCATTAACCTCCAAAGTTTCAACAATTTAAAGGTAAAGGTAATCAATGGACTTATTTAAAGCTTCATTGGTTTTTCAGAAAATGGTTAGAAAACTTCTTGATTTTTTTTTTCAATTTTGTAAATATCATTTTGTTGGTTAGTGAAGATCTTTTCACAGTTGATAAAAGATAATTTATTACAATTATAAAAAGTAGAAGGGAACATACACAATTGGAAACTCAAAATTTATTACAATCTCAAATCATTATGACAATCGCTACACACACACACAATCCAAGATGATATTGCTCTCAAAACCTGATCTCTGGAGACATACACAGTCCAAGTTCTTAATAACGACTGAGCTTTCTCTGGAGATCATTAAGTTTATGAGCCAGCCACCAATTACTGTAGATAGACTGGAAAAAATAGATGTAGTAAAAACAATGCAAGAGCAGTTGTAGAAGAATTTGGTTGGCAGGAAGCGGAATAAACCAAGGAAAAATAAGCGATGTATGAGCAAGGGCAAACATGACGACCGCCACTGTAATGGTGACTGCTAAAATCCAAGCATGGGATCATAGAAAAAATGAATGCCCAAAACATCATGACAATAGCCAAAAAAACCAAGGAGGTCGAAAACACAACTGCAGCGATTTGAAACTTGGGATAATTAAAGGTTGCCCAAAGAAGGATTAGAGCTGCCACCAGAGAGGTAGATAAAGCCCCCACATCGAAAAATAAATAAGCATACAGAAGATTTTCGGGACTGCTGATACGGGAGGTGCTGTTCAGTTCATGATGTATATCACCTGGGATAATGTTATCCCTTAATTGTGGCAATTATATAGCTCCTGCATAGGTTACACCAGCAACAAGAACTGCTGCCACTAGAAGATTCCCTAACAAGCTCTTCATTTCCTCTCCTCTTAATGGCATGGGTCGTTTAATAACAGGGCTGGATCATCAGACCTAAGAGTTCCACAGTTCAATGGAACAAATTATGACTTTTGGGCAGTAAAAATGGAGACCATACTTACAGCATACGATCTATGGGACATAATTCAAGCCATTTATCAAGCTCAACCTGAAGCAGAAGGATCTGCAGGAGAGGAAGCAAAGCTAGAAGTACTCTGGAGGAGAATCAAGCTGCCACAAAAGAAAACAGGATCAAGAATGTCAAGGCACTAAGCATCATTCAAGGAGCATTGACTGATGACTTGTTTCCAAGGATCAGAAATGAAAAAACAGCAAAAGGAGCATGGGAGATTTTGAGGAGAGAATTCAGAGGTGATAAGAAGGTAAGAGCAGTAAAATTACAAACTGTTAGAGTAATTTTTTAGTACATGAGAATGCTAGATGGTGAGAGTTTGGACAATTATCTAGCTAAATTCTTTGCTATAATCAATGACTTGAAGTCACTTGGGGAAGAAGTCACTGAAAATAGAATTGTACAAAAGTTGTTGATGAGTCTAAGTAGAAGATACAAGTCTATAGTTTCTATAATTGAAGAAGTCATAGCCTCTGTTAAAGTCTATGATAAAAGGGAAGATTTGCATGATGAAAGGGATAGAAGTGCAGGGACAGAGAGAGCCTTCAGTAGCCTAAGGATTGGGAATAATCTAGGCTATAACACAAATAAATTAACACAAGGAAGACACAATCCAAAGTGGCAGTTACAGAATAAGAAAGAGAGGAACTAACCACCCAAACCTATGAATTATAATGGTAATGTAGGCTGGAATGGCAGCACAAGTGCAGGAAGTCAGGGCAGTGTGAAACCACAATGTCAGGTTTGTGGCAAGTACCATTTTGGTGTGTGTAGGTTCAAAGGCAAACCAAAATGCATGAAGTGCAACAGGTTTGGCCATAATGCACGAGATTGTGATAGCAACATACAAAAACCATAGGCAAATTAGGCAAAGCAGGAAGAAGCAACTACAACAACTCTATTCTATGCATGCCATGCTGCTAGTATAGAAGACAAGAGTGTGTGGTTTGTTGACAGTGCATGCAGCAACCATATGACATCACAAGAATCCAATTTGATTAATCTTGATAAGTCTATGAAGTGCAAAGTCAAGATGGGTTCTGGTGATCTAGTGGATGCGACAGGGAAAGGGACTCTTGCATTAAACACAAAGCATGGAAAAAGGTTCATAAATGAAGTGCTTCTAGTTCCTGGGCTAGGTGAGAATTTGTTGAGTAAGGGACTGCTGGTACGGGAGGTGCTGTTCAGTACATGATGTAGATCACCTGGGATAATGTTATCCCTTAATTGTGGCAATTGTATAGCTCCTGCAAAGGTTACACCAGCAACAAGAACTACTGCCACTAGAAGATTCCCTAACAAGCTCTTCATTTCCTCTCCTCTTAATGGCATGGGTCGTTTAATAACAGGGAAATGCTCAAATAATGATTTCTTAGGGCAGGTATGAAGTATAAGATCGCTAACGTCATCACCTGCATAGCAAGGGAAAAAAATTTAATTGCTTATAGAGTTTTTGGCACTTCCTCAATTGCATGCCTTTTCCAGAACCAGTTATATAAATTTATGGAATGATTTAGGAAAGCAGTAATACCGCTCTAAAATAATCAACCACTATCTTCTCTGAATTGTTGCGAAAATTTCTGATGAACAAACAAACACTGTTCAGATCACTGTCAGGAATTGTGCTTCTGACGTGAAAAACAGACACTGTTCAAATCAGTGTCAAGAACAATGTGATTTTCCAGAATTGCTTAAGAATTGAAGACAAAATATTTAAGCAATAAATAAACAGAACAAGGGGCAGAATTTCTTCTTAGGTTACTGCCATCCCTGAGCTTTTATTTATAGAAGAAGATCAAATACAAGAATAGTAATTCTAGTCTATTACAATCTCTTCTATGAAACAGGAAATATAAAATCTTCTTAACTACGAAAATAAAGCCACTAGATATGATCAATATATTTTGATCTTTATTAACTTAAACACAAACACTTAAATTTAAAACGTGATAAAAACATAATAAAGGAAATCTTGACGGTGCTCTGTTCTTCACGGTTCTGTCACTTCTTCTTCAGTGTGCATTCTTAGAATCAGCTGCATTTGATCTTCAATCTTCAACACTCATCCTTGATTCAAGACTGCACATTCCCACCATCTCCCTCAATTCTTCGAACCTTTCTTTAGCTAAGGACTTAGTGAATAAATCAGCTAATTGCTCCTTAGAACATCAATACTTCATCTCCAACTCATCTTCTTGTTGAAACTGGCGAATTGCATGAAATTTGATCTTCATGTGTTTGGTTCTATCATGAAAGACTGAGTTCTTAGAAATTGCAATGGCTGACATGTTATCACAAAATAACTCAGTAGGTTCTTGTTGATTAAAATTCAAATCTCCCATCATCTTTCTCAGCCATATAAGCTGCTTTGCAGTTACATAAGCTGCAATGTACTCAGCTTCAGCTGTAGAGTGTGCCACAACACTTTGCTTCTTTGAATTCCAGCAAAAAACATTACCTCCCATTGAAAAATAATAGCCCGAGGTGCTCATCATGTCTTCATCACTCCCAGCCCAATCACTATCACAAAAACCAATCAGTTTGACTATTTCTAGTTTATCAAACACCATCCCAAATTCCAGTGTTCCTCTTAAATACCTTAAGACTCTCTTGGCTGCAACATAGTGATTTTGACTTGGATTTTGCATAAACCTAGACAAATAATTCACAGTGAAGACAATGTCAGGTCTTGTGGCAGTCAAATACAACATGCTACCAATTAAGCTCCTATAAATTCTTCCATTAGCTTTGGGAGCATCATCATCCTTCATCAGCTTCTGTCCTGCCACCATTGGAGTGCTGACTTGTTTGCAATTTTCCATTGCAAATTTCTTTAGCAATTTCATAGTAAAATTTCTTTGCCATAGGAAACATCTTAGTTTTGATTGCATTATTTCCATTCCTAGAAAATAAGACAGCAATCCAAGTTCATTCATTTCGAACTTGTTCTTTATGTTCATCTTGAACTCAGCCACCAATTTCTCCATGTTTCTAGTAATTAGTAAGTCATCCACATAGACTGATACAATCAGAATATGTTCATCAATCCTTTTCACATACAAAGTAGTTTCATTCAAGCTTTTCTCAAATCCCAAACTCAACAAAAATTCATCAAGCCGACTGTACCAAGCTCTAGGAGCCTGTTTCAGTCCATACAAGGCTTTTTTGAGGAGATAAACTTTGTTAGCTGTGATTTCTTTTTCCAAACCCTTAGTTTGTTCAACATAAATCTCTTCATCAATTGTTCCATTCAAAAAAGCTGACTTGACATCCATTTGCCACACATACCAGCCAGTTTGTGCAGCAATCATCAACAACATTTTAATTGTGTCAAGCCTAGAAACAGGAGCAAATGAATCATGATAATCAATAGCTGGTTCTTGGGAGTAGCCTTTAACTACTAACCTTGCTTTGTGCTTGTTGATGCTTCCATCTGCATTCAATTTTGTTTTGAAAATCCATTTCACACCAATAACTTTTCTGTCAATGGGTCTGTCAACAAGCTGCCAAGTTCCATTTTCTTCAATCATCATCAGCTCATCCTTCATTGCAGTCATCCATGTGTGTGAATCCATGGCTTCTTGAACATCATTAGGTTCAATTTCAGCAACATTACATCTACTGTAAATGTCGCTCATCAATTTCATACCCCTCACAGGTTCATCTTCAACTTCATCACTGTCACTAAGCTCTTCTATTTCTGTTTGTATTTCATGCCCTGTTTCTTCCACGATTTTAGTTTCCCAATTCCACACCTTTTCTTCTGCAACTTTAACATTCCTTGCAATCACAGCCTTGTTAGATTTCAGATCAAATACTTTGTAACCAGTGGACTTAATGTTGTATCCAATTAAGATTCCTACCTCAGCTTTTTGATTAAGCTTACCCCTCTTAAATTCAGGTTGTAGAACATAGCAGGGGCTGCCAAACACTCTTAAGTGTTCTAGATTAGGTTTGGACCCATACCACATTTTGTATGGTATTTTTTCTCCCAAAACTTTTGTCACCATATGATTTAGAAGATAAGTTGTGCACACAGCTTTTGCCCAGAATTTTAGGGGCATCTTCTTTTCATACAAAAGACATCTTGCCATCTCCATTAGTGTTCTATTTCTTCTTTCACTCACACCATTTTGCTGAGGTGTGTATGGTACTGTAAGTTGATGTTTAATCCCTTCTTTTGCTAAGTGTTCTTCCAGTTTGTGAGAAGTAAACTCACCACCATTATTAGACCTCAATGCTTTCAGTTTGGTTCTAGTTTCCCTCTCGGTTGCAGCTTTGAATTTCAGGAATTCTTCAAACACTTCCCCTTTGGTTTTAAGAAAATAAACCCAGCAATATCTGGTGTAATCATCAATGAATAACAAGAAATACTTAGCACCATTCAAGGACTCATTCCTCATAGGTCCACACACATCAGTATACACCAATTGTAGCTTGCAAGTAGCTCTAAATGTATTGTCATTAAAAGCAATTCTTGTTTGCTTGCCTAATTGACATGCTTCACATACCTCCTTTTGCTCTTGTATTTTAGGTAATCCAACCACCATCTCTAAGTCTGCCATTTTCTTCATGGTAGCATAATTAAAATGCCCCAATCTTTTATGCCACAACACTGAATTTGAGCTGTCAGTAATGCTCATATTCAAGTGTTCATTCTCCAAGCCAAGACTGAAACTTCTATTAGTCATTTTAGTAGAAAACAATATGCTTCCATTATCATCTCTAATTGTGCATATACCATTAACAAAGGATAATGAATGACCATCTTCAAGCAATTGTCCAACACACACTAAGTTTTGTTTAATTTCAGGCACATACAAAACATTATCATAAGTTCTTATATCAGCCAAGGTATTTATGTCCACATCCCCTCCGCCTTTTACATCCACATACTGCCCATTTGCCACTTTTACTTTGGATTCATAGTTTGTATCCAAAGCTTTAAACAACTTTATATTTGCAGACATGTGGATTGTGCAACCACTATCAACAAGCCAGTTTGAATTTATTACCTCAGTTTTGCTGCAATTTTGCTCTGTCACAACCATGAACAAATGTTCTTCTTCCCCTTCAGTGTTCTTAGCCACATAAGCTTGCTTTCCAGTTCCAGCTCCAGAGTTTGATTTGCAATATTTTTGAATATGGCCAAACTGTTTGCACCTTCTGCATTGAGCATTTTTCAGCCAACACCATGACTCTTGATGGCTTGTTTTATGGTAGTATTTGCAAGGGGGGAATTGATCTTTCTTTTCTTCTCCCCTTGTGTTAGAATTGTTGGGGAAATTCTGAGTGCCCTGCCACTTTTTGCTCTGACAATTCTTTCCATTTTCCCTTCTTCCTTCATGACTTTCTTTGACAGAATTCTGGAATCGTGATCTGCCTTTAAACCCAGCAACAAAGGCTTCTTCACTTGAACCTTCTTGTCTGAAGGCTTGCCTTTGTTCTACTGCTTGGAGAGCATTGATTAAATCTTGAAGACTCATTTTAGTAAAGTCAGTTGAGTCTTCTAAAGAACAGATTTTGTTCTCAAATTTTTCAGGCAAGCTGACGAGAACTTTTTCTACCACTCTTGAATCATGAACATCTTCTCCCAAAAGTCTCATTTGATTGACTAGTTTGGAGATATTAGAAGAGAAATCTTTGATTGTCTCTGATTCTCTCATCTTTAACCCTTCAAACTGTCTTTTTAAATTTAAAATCTACATTCTCTTTGATTTTTCATCTCCTTCAAATTCTGCCTTGAGCTTGTCCAAAGTTTCTTTGGCAGTTACACAAGCCATGATTCTTGTGAATATTTCTCCACTCACAGCATTATGAATGGATGTAAGTGCCTTGAACCCTTTTGCTCTTTCTTCATTGAAGAACTTGATTTGAGCAATTGTTGGATTGTTGTTTAATGGATTTGGTTGTTTGTCACTCTCAACAATCTCCCACAAATCAAAAGCCCTGAGATATGTTGCCATTTTCACAGCCCAAACACTATAATGTGATCCTGTAAACACAGGTGATTTTGATGAAAAATTTGCAGATTCCATGGGAAAAAAAACTCTGTCGATCCACCTGTTACTCTTTGATTTTGCAGTAAAGAGTAACAGTTGCTTGTTGCAAATGTTCTTCACCTTTTAGTTGCAGAATTGATTGAGCAACTTTGATTAGACAAAAAAAACTGGACAAGTAATTGATGATTTCTGTCAATTACGTACCAATCACAGAAGAAATCAAGATGAATTTCTCGATTGAAAAATCCTCTCTCGTGTTTCACTCTCCACCCTATCAAAGCTAAATAACTTTGAAAGATCCTCACAATTCACTTGTGTTTCTCTCAATTCCCTTTCAAAGATTCAATTTTGCTCTGATACCAATTGTTGGAAAAATTTCTGATGAACAAACAAACACTGTTCAGATCACTGTCAGGAATTGTGCTTCTGACGTGAAAAACAGACACTGTTCAAATCAATGTCAAGAACAATGTGATTTTCCAGAATTTCTTAAGAATTGAAGACAAAATATTTAAGCAATAAATAAACAGAACAAGGGGCAGAATTTCTTCTTAGGTTACTGCCATCCCTAAGCTTTTATTTATAGAAGAAGATCAAATACAAGAATAGTAATTCTAGTCTATTACAATCTCTTCTATGAAACAGGAAATATAAAATCTTCTTAACTACGAAAATAAAGCCACTAGATATGATCAATATATTTTGATCTTTATTAACTTAAACACAAACACTTAAATTTAAAACGTGATAAAAACATAATAAAGGAAATCTTGATGGTGCTCTGTTCTTCACGGTTCTGTCACTTCTTCTTCAGTGTGCATTCTTAGAATCAGCTGCATTTGATCTTCAATCTTCAACATGAATCAGCTTTTTTTCCCTATAAAAATAAATAAAATAATAATAATAATTATATGTTAATATTCAGTCCTATTGTTTTTTTAAAAAAAAAACTTATCAGAATCCTACAAAGTAAATACCTTGATCTCTTCCGCAGGGGTATTGTTCTTTGAATCGATCTGCTTTCCTTCCACGGTAGTCTGTCAACAAAGAGGAAGCCCAGATACCAAAACATTAGATCATTAATACTCCTAAAATATATAATTTTGTAGCTCGATAAATTATGATCTTATAGCATACCATTTCATCTATTTTTGCGTATTCCTCTTCAGCTCTTCTGGAAATTTCCGCAGCCAAATCATATGCTGTCGAATTTTTATTGTTAACAATTAAACGATCAACGCGGTTGTCAAGCAAAAGAAGAAATGAAGCCAAGGGTTGGCCATAACATGCTGCCAAATGCAATGGTGTATCTCCATCCTTATCTGCAGCATTTAGCAGCGGCTCGACGAGCTTTGGGTCCTGTTTGAGTATGTAGCTAATCACACTCCAATTTCCATATTTGATTGCTACATGAAGAATGTTCTGCCCTTTCTTATTGAGGAATTCTTGTGGATATGGGAATATATCAAGATATTCCTTCACTACATCAACAGAGTGACTTTTGCATGCTAGATGGATAGGATAGTTGCCTTCAAGGTTTGTTTGATAAGCACCATCGTGAAACTTTTGGAATAGGAATTGAACTCCTTTCAGAAAACCTATGGATGATGCATAATGCAGTGAATTTCCCAACTCTTCGTCAGTGAGAAGTAATAGCTCTGGCTTTTCCTTTTCAATTTTCTCTAATATATCTGAAAACCAAAGAAATGTTTCAAATGAATATGAAGATGATAGGTTTGCAATAATTGTTTCTATGTAAATCATTTTCTACCGATCAGTACAGACATTGTGATCACCTTTGTCACGTCGTTCGATGGCAGCATGAACAGGGGACTTTCCTTTTGGTAGGGCATCACCATCTTCTCTATATATCGGGATCGAAGCTCCCCATTTCAAGAGATCATCAAGTATCCCATTCTTCTTGCCATTCTCAACAGCCAGATATGAAGGAGACCTGCCATTCATGTTGTTGTAGTAGGCCACTTCTGGATCTTTGAAAACTAGGAAAATGGCAAGTTCTTTGTTACCCTTGATCGCTGCATCTTGCAAAGGAGTATTTCCCTCTTCATTTGTCATCCTCGCAACCCTCGGATTCGATTCCACGAGATATTTAATTGCATCACTGTCCTTTCCTCTTCTGGCAGCAAGATGAAGGACCGTGTCCTCCTGGCAGTTTTGGGTGGTGATTAGAGAAGGAAACTCTTCAGCCAGATAAGATGTAATCTTGTCACTTCCATAGCTTACAGCTACATGAAGTAGTGTATTCCCGCAGGGTGTCACTAGCTTCTCTGCTAAATTTGTCTGGACATTGCATTTGAAGTCCTCAATATTGTCCTGCCTCACACACTTATGTAACCGACTATCGATGATTAAACTTGCAATGTGCTCTCCTGGAATCGAGTTTTCATCCATGTTTATTGCTACGCTATCCATGGAAAAAGAAAATATTGTGTTACTTGAATGAGCTATACATATCAGACAGCAGGAATTCTAATTTAAATAGACCAGACTGCATGTTAATGGAATCTGAAATAATGTGAATCTTTCTTTTGTTTTATTTGCAAGGATACTTTATGTGAAGATTTAGAATATGATTTATCCCTTTTTTTTTCTCATACTTTCTTCTCTCTGTGTCTTTCTTTTCTTGCAAGTGATTTTAATGTAACTTCTGCTAGAAATCGGGAAGCACGAGCAACACATTGGCTTCCAGTGATATGGTTGTTTTTTTTATAGCCAATACTTTTATTATATCCACCTAATTTGAGTTTTATTTTATTAACTATTTTGTAATTTTTTTTATCTTTTTCTTCATATCATTAATTTAATCTCCTGAAAATTATTATTTATATTGTCAAGCTCTTTCATTTTCACCGTATAATTAACCGCATCTTTTGTTTGAATCTCAAATAACTTCTCCAAATCATAACTAATTAAAAACATCATCAAGAAAGTGAAAATTGATATGAATCTTTGGATAACTCGGTTGATTGTAGTGTTAGATAATAATATATATATCATATCTTGAGGCCCCACGTAATAGTAGGTTTAACCTTTTAGTTGAGATAGTTTCCTAACACGTTGTCAGAGTCTCTTATTGACTCAGCGATCACGAGTTCGAACCTCACTATGTTTAATCTATTTGATAAAAAAATTAAACACAATGTATTGTGGATCTATAGATATTTCAAGCTCTAAAGACTTTCACATGAAAAATTGTTAGAGAATAATATAAATTGGTTTTATTTAATGACTTAACTTTTTATATAAAATGGTTATGTGACATATAGAACCTACTCCAACACAACGATCCATAATCACAAATAATAGAAGATTTTCCCTTATTTCTATAACAGCAGCGAAGGCACTACCTGTAGTTCTGACCAAGGTTGTCTAAATCGTGATTTTGACACAAAACAAAAGTAGTTTCTGAACTCGGATCGTGAAATCAGAATTGTACCTGAAATTTTACCGAACAAAAATCATAAAATCACAGTTAAAATCGTGTAGGTAGAAAAATCATAAAATTATAAGTAAAATATTTTCAAATACAATACAGCATAATTATGGTCATAAAACTTTATTTGTTAAGGTACATGATTTAAAATAACTTAAAAATACATTACAAAATAGTTAAACTATATGAAAATCAATTACTTAAAAATACAGCCAACAATACTAATTTTTTATTCTTAAACCAGGAGAGAGAGAGGAGGGGGTAGCCTGGGGGCAGACCTGGAGAGAGGGGAGAGGAATATCAGCGGGGTAGCTTGGGTGGCAGACATGGAGAGAGAGAGAGAGAGAGAGCGAGAGAGAGAGAGGAGAGGAAATCAGACAGAAGGCAGCAGGGCTAGGCGCCTAAGAAACCATCCAAGCGTTTTTATCCGATTTTAATGGGTTTTAATTGTTCTATCTGATTTAACCAGTTTTGTTGTTTTGACTCACAAAATCATACCATTTTGCTAGTTAACTCGCGATTTTAACAATCATGGTTCTGACGAATACCAAAATATAGAAGGAAGGATGACTTCGATATCATGGAATGTTCCTAACAGATATGATTATAGCTTCTAATGTTGGAATGAACAAAAATTCTTATAGGTTGTTCTATGAGCAATATTTTTCTCGAGGATAGCCACTGTATCATCAACAATGAGTTCTTTTGAAATCACATAACCAGCAAGCCTTGTAGCCTTCAATACCACCATTATCTTATAGAGCCGTTAGCAGCCAACCATGCGTCATTAGGAGGTTTAGAAGGAGCCAATGACCGAGTATTATTACCATGTGAAACATCAATTTTAGATTTCATAGCATTATGCCAGCTCACTAAATGGTTAGCTTCCTAGGAAGTATGAGGTTAACGATCAGGATAAGTTACCCATGTGGTTGGTGACAATGGGGATGCCGAGACTAAACTCAGCTTACTAATGAAGGTGAGTCACATCAAACTGTGAGATTCACGGGGAGCACAAATACATTTGCATTGGAAACTACAATAGTGTTTTTTATCCATTATTTTTTCTCAATTTAAATCTCTTAAATGACATTATCATTATTCATATCTTTTTTTTTTTTTTTTACTTTTTATTTGATTCATGTATGGATTATTTAATATAAATAAGGGAAGCAATGGTTGGATTAAAAGAATTACACCGAGTTGTGATTAGAATATAACAGGAAATCTGCAAAATTAATAATTTGAAATTTTGATAACGAACAACGGTTTTGGGACAAATAAGATCAGAAAGGTGGACAATATGCATGGTTTGACAAGCACGAAAGACATGTCCGGAGTTATGGTTTATTCTCAGGGAGCAGGATCAATTTGATAAGGTGATTGAGAATAGTACATAAATCAAAAAAAAGAAAAGAAGAGTAGAAGTGCATACACTCCATTGGAAACTCAAAATTTATTACAATCTCAAATCATTATCAATCGCAAGACACACAATCCAAGATGATATTGATCCCAAAACCTGATCTCTGGAGACACACAGTCCAAGTTCTTCATAATTAACGACTGTGCTTTCTTAAAGTTTATGAGTCAGCCACCACTTACCGTAGATAAACAAGAGAAAATAGATGTAGTGAAAATAATGCAAGAGCAGTTGTAGAAGAATATGGTTGGCAGAAAGCGGAATAATCCAAGGAAAAACAAGGAGTGCCAGAGCAAGGAAAAACATGACGGCAACCACTGTAATGGTGACCGCTAAAAACCCACCATGGGATCCTAGCAATGCTATTTTCACAGAAAAAAAGAATGCCCCGAACATCATGAAAATTGCCAAACAAACCATGGAGATCGAAAACACAACTGCAGGGATTTGAAATTTGGGATAATTAAAGTTTGACCAAAGAAGGATTAGAGCTGCCACCAGAGACGTAGATAAAGCCCCCACATCGAGAAATAAATAACCATACAGAAGATTATCGTGACTGCTGTTAAAGGAGGTTCTGTTCAGCTCATGATGTTGATCACCTGGGTTAATGTTATCCCTTAATTGTGGCAATTGTATAGCTCCGGCAAAGGTTACACCAGCAACAAGAACTGCTGCCACTAGAAGATTCCCTAACATTCTTTTCATATGATCTCTTGCTTGTGATGCGTTTAGTCTAATAAGAGGGAAAAGCTCAGATAGGGATTTCTTAGGGCAGGCATGGAAGTATAAGATCGCTAACGTTATCACCTGCACAGCAAGGGGAAAAAGCCTGATTATTTATAGAGTTCTTGGTACTTCCTCAATTGCATCCGAAAGCTTAATTTGGCATTCAAAAATGCATGCCTTTTCCAGAACCAGTTATATAAATTTCTGGAATGATTTAGAAAATAATAATTGGACTTTCAGATGGCAAGAAAAAAAGCAATAGGAAAGCAGTAATACCACATCAGAAAAATAAAGCACTATCTTCTCTGAATCAGCTTCTTTGCCCTGTAACAATAAAATAAAAACATAATAATTATATGTTAATATTAAGTGCTACTTTTTTCTTTAAATAAAAAAAAAAAACTTATCATAATCCTGAAAAGTAAATACCTTGATCTCGTCCGCAGGGGTATTGTTCTTTGAATCGATCTGCTTTCCTTCCACGGCAGTCTGTCAACAAAGAGGAAGCCCAGATAACAAAACATTAGATCATTAATACTCCTAAAATATATAATTTTGTAGCTCGATAAATTATGATCTTATAGCATACCATTTCATCTATTTTTGCGTATTCCTCTTCAGCTCTTCTGGAAATTTCCGCAGCCAAATCATATGCTGTCGAATTTTTATTGTTAACAATTAAACGATCAACGCGGTTGTCAAGCAAAAGAAGAAATGAAGCCAAGGGTTGGCCATAACATGCTGCCAAATGCAATGGTGTATCTCCATCCTTATCTGCAGCATTTAGCAGCGGCTCGACGAGCTTTGGGTCCTGTTTGAGTATGTAGCTAATCACACTCCAATTTCCATATTTGATTGCTACATGAAGAATGTTCTGCCCTTTCTTATTGAGGAATTCTTGTGGATATGGGAATATATCAAGATATTCCTTCACTACATCAACAGAGTGACTTTTGCATGCTAGATGGATAGGATAGTTGCCTTCAAGGTTTGTTTGATAAGCACCATCGTGAAACTTTTGGAATAGGAATTGAACTCCTTTCAGAAAACCTATGGATGATGCATAATGCAGTGAATTTCCCAACTCTTCGTCAGTGAGAAGTAATAGCTCTGGCTTTTCCTTTTCAATTTTCTCTAATATATCTGAAAACCAAAGAAATGTTTCAAATGAATATGAAGATGATAGGTTTGCAATAATTGTTTCTATGTAAATCATTTTCTACCGATCAGTACAGACATTGTGATCACCTTTGTCACGTCGTTCGATGGCAGCATGAACAGGGGACTTTCCTTTTGGTAAGGCATCACCATCTTCTCTTTTTATAGGGATCGAAGCTCCCGATTTCAAGAGATCATCAAGTATCCCATTCTTCTTGTCATTCTCAACAGCCAGATACAAGGGAGACTTCCCATTCTTGTTGTTGTAGTAGGCCACTTCTGGATCTTTGGAAGCTAGGAAAAAGGCAAGTGCTCTGTTACCATCGATCACTGCGTCGTGCAAAGGAGTGTTTCCCTTTTCATTTGTCATCCTCGCAACCCTCGGATTCGATTCCACGAGATATTTAATTGCATCACTGTCCTTTCCTCTTCTGGCAGCAAGATGAAGGACCGTGTCCTCCTGGCAGTTTTGGGTGGTGATTAGAGAAGGAAACTCTTCAGCCAGATAAGATGTAATCTTGTCACTTCCATAGCTTACAGCTACATGAAGTAGTGTATTCCCGCAGGGTGTCACTAGCTTCTCTGCTAAATTTGTCTGGACATTGCATTTGAAGTCCTCAATATTGTCCTGCCTCACACACTTATGTAACCGACTATCGATGATTAAACTTGCAATGTGCTCTCCTGGAATCGAGTTTTCATCCATGTTTATTGCTACGCTATCCATGGAAAAAGAAAATATTGTGTTACTTGAATGAGCTATACATATCAGACAGCAGGAATTCTAATTTAAATAGACCAGACTGCATGTTAATGGAATCTGAAATAATGTGAATCTTACCTTTTGTTTTCTTTGCAAGGATACTTTGTGTGAAGGCTTAGAATATGATTTATATTATTCTCTAGCAAACTTCATCCAAGAATTTATCCCTTTTTTTTCTCATACTTCATTCTCTCTGTGTCTTTCCTTTCTTGCAAGTGATTTTAATTTAACTTCTACTAGAAATATTTGTGATGGACGAGCAACACATTGGCTTCCAAGGTAGAGTGTTCAGGTTGTTTTTTATAAGCAATACTTTTATTATTTCCAGCTTTTAATTTTATTAGATTAACTATTTGGCTATTTTTTAGCTTTTTCTTCTTATCTACAATCTAATCTCTTGAAAATTATTGTTAATCTCTTTCAATTTCAGTGTATAATTGACCATATCTTTTGTTTCCATCTCAAACAACTTCTCCAAATCATAACTAATTAAAAACATCATCAAGAGAATGAAATTTGATATGAATCTTTGGATAACTCAGACAATTATAATGTTAAAAAATAATATAAATCCTATATTTCACTTGTTCTTGGACATAGCAAGAAAGAGAGCATGCAGTCTTTGCTATGGTTAAAGCATCATCTAGAATAGGAAAAGGGAAAGGGGAAAATATGACCTCATAAATCAAAAAACAATAATATAGAATTAAAAAATAATATAAATTATATACTTCATACATAGCAAGAAAGAGAGCATGCCGTCTTGATTTAAATTTCAAGAGAGATTTTCATAAATGCGCATGCATGTATATGGAAATCATCTTCCTGCATGCAGATGAATAAAATATTGACATCAAAAAGTAGAGCTTCTTGATGTTCTTCTAGACAAACACTTTAAGCATCTTTCCTTTTCTCTCTTTCTTATGAAAACTTCACCTGAGAAGTTGTCGTTCTTTTTCTCAGACTTTATTCTTTCGGCGTCATTCTTTTCTTGCAAGTGATTTTAATATAACTTCTGCTAGAAATCGTGATGCCCGAGCAACACATTGGCTTCCAGTGATCTGGTTGTTTTTTTTTATAGCCAATACTTTTATTATATCCAACTAATTTGAGTTTTATTTGATTAACTATTTTGTAATTTTTTTTATCTTTTTCTTCATATCATTAATTTAATCTCCTGAAAATTATTATTTATATTGTCAAGCTCTTTCATTTTCACTGTATAATTAACCGCATCTTTTATCTGAATCTCAAATAACTTCTCCAAATCATAACTAATTAAAAACATCATCAAGAAAGTGAAAATTGATATGAATCTTTGGATAACTCGGTTGATTGTAGTGTTAGATAATAATATATATCATATCTTGAAGCCCCACTTAATACTAGGTTTAAGCTTTTAGGTGAGATAGTTTACTCACATGGTATCAAAGTTTTTTATTGACTCATCGGTCACGAGTTCGATTTTCACTACGTTTAATCTATTTGATAAAAAAATTAAACACAATGTATTGTGGATCTATAGATGTTTCAAGCTCCACAGACTTTCACATGAAAAATTAAACACAATGTATTATGGATCTATAGATGTTTCAACCTCCAAAGACTTTCGCATGAAAAATTGTTAGAGAATAATATAAACTGGTTTTATTTAATGAGTTAAATGACATTATCATGATTCATATATTTTTTTTTTTTTACTTTTATTTTATTAAAGTAAATTTAATATAAATAAGGGAAGCATTGGTTGGATTAAAAGAATTACACTGAGTTGTGATTAGAATATAACAGAAAATCTGCAAAATTAATAATTTAAAATTTTGATAATGAACAACGGTTTTGGGACAAACAAGATCAGAAAGGTGGACAATGGTTTGACAAGCACTTACCGTAGATAAACAAGAAAAAATAGAAGTAGTGAAAATAATGCAAGAGCAGTTGTAGAAGAATTTGGTTCGCAGAAAGCGGAATAATCCAAGGAAAAACAAGGAGTGCCTGAGCAAGGAAAAACATGACGGCCACCACTGTAATGGTGACCGCTAAAAACCCACCATGGGATCCTAGCAATGCTATTCTCACAGAAAAAAAGAATGCCCCGAACATCAAGACACTTGCAAACAAACCATGGAGATTGAAAACACAACTGCAGGGATTTGAAAGTTGGGATAATTAAAGTTTGACCAAAGAAGTATTAGAGCTGCCACCAGAGACGTAGATAAAGCCCCCATATCGAGAAATAAATAACCAAACCTGGATGATCTGAATGGTGAGTGAAATAGGGATTTGAGAGACATCCCTTTGAAAAATCATAAGTTTCTGGGTTCGTTTCTGGGTTTGTTTCTGGGTTTGTTGCTGAAGTTTCATTGCTGTTCATGATGACTGAAGAGTGATGTTACACGAAAATTTAGATTGTAGTGATGAGCTGTTGATCTTAATCGAGCTCTGATACCATGAAAAGAATAAGGAAAAGACTGATTTTGCTTGAATATTCTCATTGATGTTTGATCATAGATTTATACAGGGAGGCAACAATTGATTTCTACATGTCAGGAATCAATTGCTGCAAATTAGGGATTACAATAATGAATTACAGATTTGTCATTATATAGATGTATGTGTAATTACATGGAAGATCTTTATTTCCTTAACAAATTAAAGTTTGACCAAAGAAGGATTAGAGCCGTAGATAAAGCCCCCACATCGAGAAATAAATAAGCATACAGAAGATTTTCGTGACTGCTGTTACGGGAGGTGCTGTTCAGTTCATGATTTTGATCACCTGGGTTATTGTTATCCCTTAATTGTGGCAAGTATAAGATCGCTAACGTTATCACCTGCACAGCAAGGGGAAAAAAACTTGATTGTTTATAGAGTTTTTGGCATTCAAAAATGCATGCCTTTTCCAGAACCAATTACTTATTAACTTAATTATTTCTGGAATGATTTATAAAATAAAGTCAAATCAATTGGACTTTCAGATGGCAAGAAAAAAAACAATAGGAAAGCAGTAATACCACTCCAAAATAATCACGCCCTATCTTATTTGAAGCAGCTTCTTTGCCCTGTAAAAATTATATAATAATAATAATTATTATATGTTAATATTCAGTGCTACTTTTTTCTTTTACTTTTTAGGCTCACTAATTTCGCCAAGTGTGACTTTTATAGTTAATGTGTGTATTTAATACAATTGCTAGCGTTAATTAAAAATTAAAGAGATAAGCTAAAAGATACATATAGATAAAGATATTTGATTATATTAAAGTAAAAACTGATTTTCACACACAAAAAAAAAAACAATTCTATAGGATAAAAAAAAAATTTCAATGGTTTGAAACAAAAACTGAAAACTTATCATAATTATTTTTGATAATTATTAAAACCTACATTTAAAAAAAAAAAAAAAATTGACAAATTTTTTTATATAAAATATTTTTTCTAAACAAATTTATCATAATCTTACAAATAAGTTCTAATTAAAATAATGAATTGATGATTTTCTTAAAAAATAAAAATATTTTTTTTTGCTATGTTTTTTATTGCATAAAACTAAAAGCCATTAAAATAAATATCTACAAACATTTTCACGATTTTCTTGAAATAAAGACAAAATGAAAATACATCTATTTAATCAAAACCTCTTGTCTTTATTAATGCATTTTTTTATAATTTTTTTTTGTATTTTAAATAAAAAAACTTATCATAATCCCAAAAAGTAAATGCAGCCATGGATTGACCACGATGTGTTGCCAAATGCAGAGGTGTATTTCCATCCTCATCCCTCTCATTTACCAGCGATTCTACGAGCGTCTTCTCTTGTCTGAGTACGTACCTGACCACTCTGTTCTTTCCATTTTCAGCTACATGAGGATTTCTTTTGGAAATGGGGTACTCTTCAGAAATTCATTTACTACATCAACAGAGTCGCTTTTGCAAGCTATATGGATACGATAGTTGCCTTTACTGTTTCTTTCATAAGCGCCATTGAGAAACTTAGTTAATAGGAATTGAACTCCTTCCAGAAAACCTATGGATGATGCATAATGCAATGAATTTCCCAACTCTTCGTCAGTGATGCATAATAGCTCTGGCTTTGCCTTTTCAATTTTCTCTAATATATCTGAAAATCAAAGAAAAAGTTTCAAATGAATATAAAGATGATAGGTTTGCAATAATTGTTTCTATGTATATCATTTCTACCGATCAGTACAGACATTGTGATCACCTCTGTCACGTCGTTCGATGGCAGCATGAACAGGTGACTTTCCTTTTGGTAGGGCATCACCATCTTCTCTTTTTATATGGATCAAAGCTCCCGATTTCAAGAGATCATCAAGTATCCCATTCTTTTTGCCTTTCTCAACAGCCAGATATAAAGGAGACCTGCCATTCTTCTTGTTGTAGTAGGCCACTTCTGGATCTTTGGAAGCTAGGAATTTGGCGAGTTCTCTGTTGTTAAGAACGTGATCTGCTATACAATCTGCACAAATTGCTCCAACGGTATATTTCCTATTTTAATTGATTAGGATTGATTTTGTCATTAAAGTCTGATTGTATTTCCTTATTAGATTGTCATTCAAACTGTATATAAATGTAAACAATATACCACTAAAATAATGAAGACAGCAGAACAATTCTTCACCTCTCTATAAGGTATCAAAGCCCAAAAACTCCAACGAGCAATTTTTTTTTTTATTCTTCTCTTACCTGTGTGCATCCATGGCCACTGACACCTCTGCCACCAATCCTCAACCCGAAATCAGCTCCACCACTCCCACTCTAATAACCAGTAATGCTGCAGCTCAATTACCAGTAAAGCTCACACCCACCAATTATCCATCTTGGCGTGCCCAATTCAATGCCCTTCTTTATGGTTATGATCTCATAGGTTATGTTGATGGCTCCAACATCTGCCCATCAACCACCCAAACAGTGCCTCACAACCTATGGATCCGGCAAGATCAACTTCTTCATCATGCGATTCTTGCTTCTATCTCACCGCAGGTCATCTCCCTTATTGCCTCTGCCAAAACATCCAAGGAGGCTTGGGACAAGCTTCTTCATCTCTTTGCCAGCAAAGCCCATGCATGTGTTCTTGGTCTCAAAGAACACCTCACTCTTCTGCGTCGTGACCACAAATCATTTTCTGAGTATCTACAAGAAGTTCGTGTTATTGCAGATGAACTAGCTCTCATTGATGTTCCCCTGTTAGATGATGATCTACTTTTCTACATTCTCAATGGTGTTGAATCTGACTTTAAAGAAATTGCAGCAATGGTTCGTTCCCGTGACACCTCAATCTCTTTTGAAAATCTCCATGACAAACTGGTTGAACATGAAGCTACCCTTAAACATGATGATACAGTCATCACTGCCCCAATAATCACTGCAAATGTCACTCAGACATCTCGCTCTCACTCCTCAAACCGTGTCTACCGATCTAACACTTTCAACTCAAACCGTGTGTCTTATACCCCATGCAACACTACTAGTGGTCCCTTCGGCCACCCAAACACTCCCTCCATTATCAACAATTCTCGTTACGGGACCACCCCTCCACCCTTCACTGATAATAGCCGCCGATCCACCCATATTCATAGCACCGATTACCGTGGTTTCTTTCAATGGTGTGGCATTCAAGGACATAGTGCCAAACATTGTCCTCATCTTCAAATTGGATCTCACAATCAACCAGTGGCTAATCTCACCACCCATGGCTGAAACACCTCTTCTCCCATATGGTTGTTGATTCTGCAACCTCTCACCATGTTACCTCCAATGTTAACAATATTTCTGATGCATCTACCTATGATGGTCCTGATGAAATAATTATTGGTAGGTAATGGTTCAGGTTTGGGTATCACTCATGTTGGTTCAACCAATCTACCCCTCACTTCCTCTCAATCTTTCCAGTTATCAAATGTTCTCTGTATTCCTAATATGCACAAAGACATTATTTCAATTGCTAAATTCAATAAACAAAACAATACCTCTATTGAACTTTTTCTTGATTTTTTTTCATGTCAAGTATCAGAGCACGGGGGTGGTACTTCTTCAAGGCCTGAATAAAGATGATGTGTATGAGTGGTCTCCACAATCCCTCTGTCAACTGCAAGCTATGGTGGGTGTGGTGGTCTCTCCTGACCTTTGGCATCGACGCCTTGGTCACCCCAGTCACAAAATTCTATAACAAGTCCTTTGTTTGTCTTCCATTAATGTGTCTTATAAGTCTAAGTCCATTTGTCATTCATGTCTATGTAATAAAAACCATTGACTCCTGTTTGGTACTTCATCTCTCACTAGTCATGGACCATTAGATCTTTATAGTGATGTTTGGGGCCCAACTTCGTATCCCTTTATTGACGGTTTCTCCTACTGTGTTATATTTGCTGACCACTTCACAAAATATATCTAGCTCTACCCTTTTAAAAAGAAATGTGATGTGTGTTCCACCTTCATCACCTTCAAAGCCCTTGTCAAAAATTACTTCAAAACAACAATCACTAGATTATATACTGATGGTGGGGGAGAATTTATCAAACTTCAGCATTTTCTCTCCTCTAATGGCATCACCCACCTTCTTACACCACCTCACACTCCACAACACAATGGTGTCGCCGAACGTCGACATCAACATATTGTTGAAACTAGTCTCACCCTTCTTCATCAAGCTTCCTTGCCTCTCACTTATTGGTCCTACGCCTTCAAAACTAGTCTCACCCGAGTTAAAATAGTTAGAAGGGTCTCATTGTTCTGGGTGACCTACCCAAGTTAGATATGGGTCTCATTGTTCTGGGTGACCTACCCAAGTTAGAATAGTTAGGAGGGTCTCTTTATTATGGATGACCTACCCGGATGAAAAATAGTGAGGCGGGTCTCATTATTACGGGTGACCTATCCTAAAGAAAAATGGTGAAGAAGGTCTCATTATTACAGGTGACAATACTTGGATGGAATTTGTGAAAAAGGAGGTCTCATTATTATGGGTGACCTACCTAGATGGAAAAAGGTGACGAGGGTCTCATTATTAAGGGTGACCTACCCTGATGGAAGTTAGGTCTCATTATTACGAGTGACCTACCCTGATGGAAAATGGTGATGAGGGTCTCATTATTAAGGGTGACCTACCCGAATGGAAGTTGGGTCTCGTTATGACGAGTGACCTACTCGGGTGGAGGATGGGGGTCTCATTATGATGGGTAACCTACCCGGATGGAAGATGGTGATAAGGGTCTCATTATAACGGGTGACCTACCCAGATGAAAGATAGGGATGCAATGCATAATGATGCATGTATACCTACCTGAGAAATATAGGTCTCCTATCTCTGATGCTCCATTATCATAGGATGCCTTTGCCTAATATCTAAAGCTTTGTTGTCATTCATCCACCCAACTTAAGCTTATTGTTTATTCTGGGCTTTCTGCGATGATCTCTGCTTTCATTGTTTATCAAGTCTGAACTTGCCCCCAAGTATTGCGTTGCTTGATTCATCATGAAAAGGTGTAAAAGTCATCCATTTTCTTTGATTCTTTCAATAACAGTTCTTGGATTTGTGTGTGTTCTGCTAATAACCATTGTAAGACTTGCTAAATATTGTCTTCATCTTATACTGCCAATCAGTCATGGAGTTTTTTTATCAATTGAAACATATTTCATCTACTATATGTCATCATTAAGCTTCATGGAAATGTCAAGTCATCTAGAAATGCATCCAAAACTCATCATTGCATGCTCAATGTTATCCACAATAAATTCCTCTCAGCTTGTGAGAAAAGATGTAATGTTATCATCATCCACAATCATGCAATGAATTGTACCTTGAATTGATGCAACTGTGATCATGCAATATGAAACTCTTCGTTGTAGACTCAATTTCTTCTAAACAAACTCTTCTTAGTTCACGCAAAGAATTATATGTTGACGAGGTTTTTCCTCTCTCCCATATTCATTCAGTGAATTGAACCTTAAGTCGACTGGCTTCAAAGCAAATTATTCCTCAGTCAATCTTGGTGGCTTGCATACTCTTCAATATTTATGAAAATGCACCCATGCGATATCATCTTTTTGGAGACAACCAAATCCGTAAGTAAGCCGATATTCCAAAATCTGAAGATGCCCTTCAATTACGATGCTAGTCTCAACCGTTGTTGGAACTTGTTAAACCATCATATTCTACTAAGCAATCCTGCCTTGAGTTTGATCTGTTGATGGTCATTCATCTGTTTGTCACCAAAACATCGCTATAAATATGATGAATTCCATTGAATCATTATTTGCTTGTGTTTCTTGTCCCCAAGCTAATGTGAAACTGCTCGCAAGATCCACATTTTTGGCCTCTAATCATAAGCTTCCCAATGATAATGAAGAACTGTCAATGTCAAGGATTCTACAAATCCGACCAATGTTTTCTCTATTTGTAAATCTTTCTTATTCTGACATTAAGTCGTCAATTTCGAAAGATCATGTGTATCCAAAATCTAATTCTTAAAATAAAATAAAAGAGATGTCATTTGTTGAAAATCAAATTTATTTGGTCAAATACCCAACACATGATACTCAATGCATGCATACCCGTAATTATCTTGTATTTTGTTAACAATAATTGACTCATTGTGAGATTGAAATCGTTTTTTTTTTCGGGTTTTTTGGGTTTCAATTCTAATATTTGATTTTAGGGGACAGTACATGATGAAGTGATAATTCGTGGTTTTCAAACAGTTAGAGTGTCAAGTAAAGACCCGAGATTCAGTTGAAAATTTGTCTCCTTTTCCAGCACTTACTTTATCAATATGAATAACAACTTGTAACTTACTTCGTGAAATTATAACCCTTATAAAAAGGAAAAAAAAACTAACAATATTGGAGAGCACCACTTATCAGTTAAAATTGCTTGCTTGATTAAGAAAGACTTTTAAAAGCATGTAATAAGGTTATGGTTCATGGCTATAAAAGAAAAGGGAATTCATAGGCTCAAAAAAGTGTTTAAGGGTTTCATAAACCTAGGATCACCATCATCTAGTCGTTAACTCTTTTTCTCTTGTTGTCTTTGTAGAAGAAATGATATAAAAATACATTAATTATTTTAATGTGATTTTTTTTATCAATAAACCAATGCTCTAAGAATCTCCACAACCATGTCATTCCTTTTATTGACAATTTTAAACTTAAAAAGGAAATATTAAAACCCGAACCATCATTTGTCATCTAATGTTATTCCCTCCTTTGTTGCACTTGTTTCTTATCATGTTTTTAACTCAATTTGCTTATTCTCTAATGTTTGGGTTTTCGTTCATAAACATCCACCCTTCTATTGATTCTAATGTTGTCACTGTATCTTCAAATTACAAATCTCTTATTTGCCCCTAGTGCATTTGCCCCCAATGTGAGGGTGTGATCCTGCTGGTTTTTTTTCTTCAAAGAAATATAATATCAAGCTCAAATTGGGATTAACAAGGGATACATATTTCAAGAATAATAAAGGAAATAAACAAAGATGACCTTTTGTCATTTCAAGCGAAGTTGGTTTTAACTAATAAATTTTGACCTCGATCAGTGTAATGATTTGGACTTGAAAGAGTCATGATGCGTCCATAACTACTGAATCCATTACATGTCAATATGCATATTAATATAGCTTAGATCTATGATGTGGTTCAAAAACTCAATGTGTGGGCTCAAAAAAATTGTTTGGTCACCCTGATATTGCTCATCATGTTATTTAACAAAAGGTGGGGTAATTTTGCAATCAAAAAATACTTTTAATTTTTAGGAATGATAAACTTTAAATTTTGCATGTTGGAGTTTGATCAAAATATTTTGTCAAAAATAAGAATGTTAAATATCTCTTGATTTCAAAACAATAAAAAGACAAGGAATACACATGCTTCAATGAAATGATGATTTAAAACCCCAAAACAAAGTGATAGCCGATGAGATTTCATAAGAAAATTATTGACAATGCGAGACTTTTCTCAGCCTTTCAAACAATCATTTTTGTATTGTAGCTGCTCATTGATCTTGCTTATGCTCGTGATGATTTCTTGTTGACATTGCTGATGATAACATCCTTCACAAAACTTGACTTGCCTTTTGTTGATTAACTTCCACACTTGATTACTGAAATTCTTGCAACTATTCATCTCATCTAGATTATGTCGCAAAGGAAAGGTTTTTTTTTTTGCATTCCGTTGCGCTTCTTATTGGACATAAAAAGTGAGTCGAGCTAGAAAACACTCTAGACAAAACTTTAAAGTACGCAAATCATGAACAATCACTACTAAAAAACAGGTCGATTTGCAACGGAATCATCCGTTGCAAATAAACTTGGAAGCCGTTGCTAATTAATATTTGCAACGGCATTTGCAACGGACACCATCTGTTAGAAAAACGTTGTCACAAATTAAGCTTGCAACGGATTATCCGTTGCAAATAAATTTGCAACGGATAATCCGTTGCAATTTCTCCTGTTGCAAATACACACTTTGCAACGGCTATTCCGTTGCAGGTGCAACGGCTAGTCCGTTGCAATTGCAACGGAATAGCCGTTGCATTTGCGACGGCGTATCCGTGGCATGTGCAACGGGTAGGCCGTTGCTTTTGCAACGGCGGGTGCGTTGCAATTGCAACGGATATGCCGTTGCAATTGCAACGGAGAGGCCGTTGCAGACTGAATATAATTTATATTTTAATATATTCAAAATCTATTTTTAATATATTTTAATTTTAATTAATTACAACTAAATATTTTAAAAGCACTAGCAAATATTGAAATATTATTAATATTTAAAATAACATAAATATGGTGGAAATAAAAATTATTATAAATTAAAATTCTTAATACAGTACTGATTCGATTACATTTAAATAAGTAAATAAACGTGAAACCTTAATACACTACAAATTCGATTATATTTACATGACTAAGTAAACCAACATGGAACTTAAAAATACATATTTTCCCATCTGTTTAAGGCGGAAATGATCTACGATGTTGTTGATGAGAGGAAGATGGACCATTATATGGCATTTGAGGTTGAGGTCGAGGTCGAGGTCGAGGTCGATATACTGGTGCCATTGTAGGTGATGGCATCGACGGAGTCACAGGTGATGGCATCGACGGAGCCACAGGTGTTGGCATACTTAGACCCATATGTCCTACCAAGAGCTTAAGACAATCTTGAATGGAAGAAATTTGAGTTCTCATTTCATTAATAACCTCACGACTTTCATCCAATTGCTCTTGATACTGTCTAGTAGTTGTGCTTGGATATGATGAATTTACTGAGTAGGTATGTGAAGAAGAACTCACATCAACTTTAGATTTAGGCATACGGGGTGCACCATATACTCGACCCTTGCTTACTCCCCCTGAAGCCTGACACCAAGCAGCTCCATCAAAAGTGGGATGATTCTCCTGATCAAGTCCATATCTTGCAACCATCTCATTTCTATATTTTTCCTGCAAACAGACAAGTCCATGTCAAAATATATTAATTTGAATATGAATGATATTTCATATATATATATATATATATATATATATATATATATAAAAAAAAAATATATAAGTACTTACCACCACTGTTTTAGACCGGTTATCTACAAATGAGCCGGTCTCATTTGATTTTTGATGCAAAGCAGAAAAGACCTCATCCCAGGGAAGTTCTTTACCCCCGGCCTGTTCTTGCTACGAACATGAAAAAAAAAGTAAGCAACAAAAATATTAAACAAATTAAATTACAATTGTTGAACAACAACATTTCGTACCATACTAGCTCGATATGATGCAAATGACACCGAGCCAGCTGAATGGGTACTTATTTTCCCATCTGTTTTCGTCAATCGATTTTGTTTTGAAGTTTTGGATCGTTTCCGAAATCTATCGGTGGACCAAACATCGTTGATCATCGTATTCCAATCTTCATTTTGGATCCAAACAGGTCCTTTATTCAGGCAATCGATGATATTTGTGGTACCTATTATTGACATAGCTTTATTTCGAGCTCTTGCCAATTGTTGGTTCAAGGAAATTCGAGCTTTATCTTCCCATATTTTACGAACAATTGCTTCATCTTCTTCCGGGAAGGCATATTTTTTCTATCAAATACATATGACAATTTATCATTATTCTTATTAATCATAAAGAAAACTACTCCCTCAAGATAACAAAGCATCCATCAGCCAACTTCACCTAAAAATCATGATACTTTCAGGGAAACAATTCCAAATCAAGAACAAAACCAGGCCCAAATCATAAATCCATATAAATTATCTGTATGTAAGCTAATTCCAACTATAATACAAAACCAAACTGGTCAAAAACACATCAAAAAAACATCTAACATTTCGTACCATCATTCAAAAAGCTTCAAACTTTCCCTTCATTTTCCATACAACTACTAAACAAACAAGGCAAATCAATTCTCAATAATCATTCAACTACTGTTAAACATGATTGTCAAATCTCCATCAAAACATACCTTGAACTCCTTAAACAGTTCATCTTTACACATAGCATCAATTTTATCCCAGGAGTGCCATGGCCCCTTGAAATTAGTTCTCAAAATTAATCCGATTTCTCGGCCACATGAAGCGTTATTGAACCTGAAAAATTAAAGTAACAAACTTTCATGGAACAATAATGACACAAATGATAACTATGTAATTAAAATATTATACTTACTCATATGTTCCATACAAACTCAGTTCTTTTTTTCCTGAAACTAGATCGATTGTCGTGTCAAAACTCTTCCTTTTAATGCATATACTGCTTCGAGAACAGTTTGAACCATGGATTGAATGGAGGCAATCCGGATCCTCTGAACATCTCATGTTACTACCTTCTCTTGACTCACAGAATTCTGTCCCATCACTACCATCTTCATCAACTTCATTGCTAATGGCATTCTCATCACCAACACCACCTCCTCCCGCATAACCTTGATTTACATTAAATTCTCTGAACATGTTTGCATCATCTCGCGGGACACCTTGTGTTGCTAACAAATCTTGAAACCCGAAAGCTTCATGTGCATTTAACCTCACATGATCCTCTTGATGAGGAAATGTACTTTCAACTCTGTGTGTATAATAATCATGTAATTGATCAGGCTCGGGTTGGTGAGAAGATAAGGCGTTCTTATCCACGGTAGCTGGAGTTTTATTTGATCTGGAAGCGGACCTATCAGTCCTGGAATATTGTAATATAGATCCACGTCTAGACATCCTACAACAATTGGATTGTCGTCAATAAGTATTGTTGGTAAAAACTAATCAATATGACAATAATAAGAAAAATAAACAAAAGAATATTAAATATCATAAGTTAATATATCAATTAAATATAAGAAATACAAGCAGCATGCTAATTAGCATCATCATCACATAAAAATAAATGCATTGAATATACCTGCATAATGCTAATCATCATCATCATCATCACTTCTAATCAAATCATCATCATTATCATTATCATCATCACCAACGACTTCATTATCATAATCAATTTCCTCATCCAAATCCATTTCATTATCTTCTCCCCAATTTCCATCTACCGTAAGCAAATCATTTTGGTTGACTTCTTCATAATAAGATGCGTCAACAAATGTACTTGGTTCATCAAGTGTCATATTAGGAAGCACACAACATGGTTGAGAAATGTTATCTGATTGATCAACATCAAATGTGTTTACATTGTAATTGTTTTCAATAAATTCACCCATCTCAACATTATAACGACTTCTAGCTGATGTCTTCATAACTGCCCACCATTCTGAAGATTTATTATCGGGTGGACACGTAAAGTAGACTTGTTGACATTGCTGCGCCAAGACAAAATCTTCACTTCCATGTAGTGTAGAGGTATGTTTGATCTCAACCAAACCATTTGAACGATGCACTTTAAGCCCACGTTTGGTATCGTACCAATGACACTTAAACAAAAAAACCTTGCACTTACTCCCTAAATATTTCAGCCGGATCACTTCTTCAAGCATTCCATAGTAATCCATTTCATTACCATTGTAGCAACTTCCTTTGACACAAACCCCGCTATTCATTGTTTTTTTATAGCGACCATAAAATTGAGTATGAAATTTAAACCCATTGACATAATACCCATTATAACATTTAACGGAATTTGACGGACCCATAGAAAGAGCAAAGATTTGATTTTCAATTCCAGTTGATTTGTATTCAACCTAGCATAACAATAACAATGTAAAAATTAATATTTCGTACAAACTAGTAAATTTAACAAAATATGTCCTGAAAAATACTTACATGGTTTTTCAACCAAATTGGAAATTCCACCTCACATAGTTTTTCAATTTCAATATTGGTCAATTGTGGTTGTCGTGAATGTAGCTCAAGCCGACATTGCCTAAATCTGTAATTGTTAGTTCAATTCAAGTTATTATAAATTCAGAAACAAATTAAAATATTTCACACTTACTCTATGTAGGGTTTCAATTCTTGACAATTGAAAATGACATAGTTGTGCGCAATTTTCACTTCTTCCTGCGATAATTGCCGTCTGTAATATTTTTTAGACAATTTTCTTCCTGGATAGGAAAAAATTGAAAGTTTTCCACTTTCACTTCTAGCTCCACCATCGTCATTTCGTGGAACTCGATTCCATATTGTTTGAACGTCATCACCAAAATAATACGACGCAAAATTTGTAATTTCATCTATCAAGTACGCTTCACATATGGAACCCTCTACTTGGGCTTTATTGGTGACTTTCTTCTTCAAATAGAACATATACCTACATTATTTATGTTAATTTGTTTGAAAAGAAACAAATTATTCAATTAAAGTGCATAAAAATTACATTGTATGAAAACATACCGTTCAAATGGATACATCCATCGATATTGAACGGGTCCACCAACTTGTGCCTCATAAGGTAGGTGTATTGCTAAGTGTTCCATGGAGTCGAAGAACGATGGAGGGAAAATCCTTTCAAGTTTACAAGTTATTTCAATAATATTTCTCTGCATCAACTCCAAGTGTTGGACATTTAAATTTGTCGCACAGATGTCCCGAAAAAATACTGACAATTCTGTTAATGCCTCCCACAATGGTCGAGGCAAGTAAGGTCGGAACGCAACAGGAAGAAGTCTTTGCATAAAAACATGGCAATCATGACTTTTCATGCCCGATACCTTACATTGTGCCTCTTTCACACACCGTGATATGTTTGAAGCATAGCCATCAGGAAAGGACAACTCTTTCATCCATGACAACACTTGTTGTTGTTCTTTCTTGAAGAGATAATAAGTGGCTTTCGGTTTGTAAACTCGACCACTTGCATCTTGTTGCAAATGTAAGCTTGGCTTTTTACAATACAACTGAATATCCAACCTAGCCTTTACATTATCCTTGCTTCTATCAGGGCAATCCATTACCGTGTAGAAGATATTGTCAAAGAAATTTTTTTCTATGTGCATGACATCTAGGTTGTGACGAATTAAATTTGTATGCCAATATGGAAGCTCCCAAAAAATGCTTTTCTTCACCCAATTGTGATGGACACCAAATCCGGGAATTTTCCCATAGTTTGAAGAGCTACCAACATGTCCCTCGGTGAACTTAGAAACTTCAGCTAACATTTCTAAACCAGATCGACGAGGAAAAGGAGGAAGCTCTTCAATTACTCCTTTTTTAAACTTATCCGACTGATATCTGTAAGGATGATTCATGGGTAGGAATCGTCGGTGACAATCAAAGAATGAATTTTTCCCACCATGTTTTAATCGAAATGCCTTGCTATGTTCCATACAATAAGGACATGATAATTTGCCATGTGTACTCCAGCCCGACAACATACCATATGCAGGAAAATCACTTATGGTCCACATCAAAGCTGCTTTTAACTGAAAATTTTCTTTATGGTATACATCATAAGTTTCGACACCTACAGACCATAACTTATTCAATTCATCAATCAAAGGTCTTAGAAAAATATCAAGGTTTTTTCCCGGATTCTTTGGCCCTGGAATTATCATTGATAAAAACATAAATGGTCTTGTCATGCACTTCCATGGAGGCAAATTGTACACAGTTACAATTACTGGCCAACAAGAATATGCATTTGAAACCATATTAAATGGACAAAACCCATCAGTGCATAATCCTAATCGAACATTTCGTGGATCTGCCGCAAAGCTCGGATGGACTCGATTAAACTCTTTCCAAGCATATCCATCTGATGGGTGCACCATTATTCCATCATCCGAATTATGAAAATGATGCCATATCATATCCTTGGCATGATGTGGAGACATAAATAGTCTCTGAAGTCTTGGTGTCAATGGAAAGTATCGGAGTTGCTTCTCCGCCTTGTAAGGGTTTTTACTAGTAGGGTTTCTAGGCTTGTATCGTGAACTTCCACAGAAATCACACCTTATTTTCATCTCATCAACCCCATAATACAACATGCAGTTATTACGACACACATCATATTTCTCATAGCCAAGTCCAAGAGGTCGCATAAATTTCTTGGCATCATAAAAATTTGAAACCAAATTAGCATCATCAGGCATGCAACTCTTAGCAAATTCAGTGAATTTGTTGAAGGCATTCTGAGTTAAATTTAAATTTGACTTCATATTAAGCAATTGTACACAAGCAGATAATTTTGATTGCTTAGTACACCTATCCCATAAAGGTTCCTCTGCAGCTTTCAACAACTTAAAAAATTTAGATGCCTCTAGATTCGGAGGTTCCTCAATCACAACAGTACTGCAAACCCTATCATTATAGTATGCATCATCATCCCTCATTGCATCTAGAACCATATTTCTATATGGATTTGCATCTCCCTCACCATTCACAACACGACTAATCCCTCCTGATGAAGGTCCATCCATATTATCTGTGTCATAAGGCTCCCCGTGTACACTCCATTTTTTATAATAAGGTAAAAACCCTTTTCTCAATAAGTGATTACACACATCATCTTCTTTCTGAAACTTTTGATTTTTGCATTTCACACAAGGACATCTAATTTTCCCCATTGATACATTTCTTTCAATTGAATATGCAAAATTGATAAATCTTCTAACACCCGTAATATATTTAGGATTCATACAACCACTTCTCATACGACGATACATCCACTCTCGATCATCCATATTAATCTAGTAAACATTATAACATAGAAACATTTTAGAATGTTGAAACATTTTGTATTACGCATAATGAAAATATTTGACGCAATTCAATACTACATTAATTACGAGGCAAAGGGGACAACTATGTATCCCTTTAGTTCAATCGATATCCCTAGTTTATGGATTATTCATGGCCAAGACAAAAAAAACAAAAAACCAACAAATACTTAACAAAACATCAAACAAACAACAGCAAAACACATAGGAGCAACACACACAGCAACACCATACACAACAATATGCATTAAATCGATATTAATACTCAAATGACACAATCAACAAATTACACTAACCTTTCAAGTGAAATTAATACAATTTGAAGTCAAAAGATATTGATCGATGCTTGATGTTCCTTTAAAAAACCCTGAGTAGAGAGATGTTGTTAGTACTTTCAATTAAACTTGAAGACATTGTGCGACATTCATTTCAGCATATGGATTATTTTGAGTTAATGCAACATAAATGGACGCCGGTAGCCGAAATATTATTGAAGCAATGCAAGCCTTTCAACCCTGTGTTGTTTTCTTTCAATGATTTAATCAAATTATTTTGATTTTGTACCTAATTAATTCATGATTCAATTTTCCTTAATTGTCCAAAATCCCAACAATTGAATGCATATTCTTTAATTAACCAATCTTCCATTTTTAACCCTTCTCAATTCCAAGATTGCGTCAATAGCAATTACAGGCCACAGAACACACACTCATACACAAAGCAATTCTTACAAAAGAAAACAAAAGATGCCAAGCAAATTTTCCTTCATGAACGTGCTGACCTAATTAAATTTCCTAATTAAATTTTTGGATTTTGTTTGTTTAGTCGTTCACAATTTAAGTTGTAAGAGAAGTGTGTAGGGTGAGACTTAAGTTCTTGGGAACTTGGATATTAAAATTAATGTAAAGGATTGACTTTCTCTTGAATTTTAATTATCTATTCAATTTTATAAATGTTTGATTTATAATTAAATACAAATTGTATTGTATATCATTATTATTTGAATTAGATTGAGGCTTAGGACTTCAAGGTACAAACAACATGTGGTTATTCATATTTTATTTATTTTTCTGATAGATAAATTGACCACTACATCTAATATTGACAAAAACCATATTGACCCAATCCAAAACCAGTTATGAAGACTTGATTAGGGTTGAGAAAATAAGATGGAAGGACAAACAGTGCATGCTCCAAATATTTATCATCAATGAAGCTAATAGATTTTTGTTTTGTTTCCGTTGAGCCCAGGTTTTAGGCATCATTCACGAGCAGCTGCGCAGGGAGACCACAAGTTTGACTAATGATTAAACCAGACTTGGATAACCCCATGAACTCGCCTAGCTTGCTTTCCACTAGAAAAACCCAATGGTTGCTCATTGGCCAAAGCATGGATAGTGGCATAGAAACAACCACTTTGCATTCATTGAAGTGGAAAAGACTACACGTTATTTCATCAGCAGATCATCTACCACGAAATTGATTTAAACAAAACTGTGCAAAAGACGCCAGTCAAAATCTATGATCATATTTTACTCCTAATTTGATGTGATTTCCCTCCATTACTTGACAGTAAATCGATGCTGAGGATTTAGCATCTCCTAAACAATCATTGCACTCAGATGATCAACAAATATTCTCAGAATGCCCAGCAATCCAAGATTGCTTGGTAGCTGTGCTATCTCTTTTATATTGTTTAATAAATACATATTTATATAAATATAATAATACCACATATAATCAACTTTTTTTACTATAAAAATATTGAACTATCAATGTTGCCATTGATGAATCTCTCGTAACAACTCCTAACTCAAACGATTTCTTCTAATTAACAACCAAAAATCAGAAAAAAATGAATATCCAATACATGTATTTAACTAAAAAGTCACTATGAATGTTAGAAACTTTCAATAATGACTGAGAAGTCAGAACTCACTGATTTGCTATAAATAAAAACAGGACTAGAGAGGAAAATACAGAAAATTCAGATCAAATGTATTTATTTTGACTTCGGAGCCCAAGAAAAAAAGCAATCCTTCAAGTGATTTGATCGCAAAGGAGAGATTTATTTGAGAATGAACTTGTAAAACCCTAGATCCTAGAATTGCAAAACTTGCTGACCCAAAACCCAGATTTCTCATATCTGTCTCCACCCTAGATGTCAGCTGTATACATGGAATTTAAACCAGCAAATATGTGGGCAAGTGTTTGTCACTGTAAATATAGACTGAACTCCTTACAGTAATTCACGAACTCCTAATAAAGAATTCATATCAATTTGTATCAAAGCTAGCCTCCAGAATTAGACCATAGATTTCTAAAAATTCTGCTGAAGTCTTCTTATACTCATTAGTAAGAAATTTATTCATGTTTTTGCATCTATTATTTTCCAGATATTTTATATTTATATTTTCTTAACACCTAAACACAGCATTTTATTTCAAATCCATACGACTATGATAATTTCTATAATTTAATTATCACTTTCCCCATTTGACATACTATTTTCTTCTATTAATATTGTGAATTTTATCTAGGGATTTATAGATTCTCGTTTTTTTTTATTCTGTATTGAATTAAATTGACTTGTGAAGAATGCAATTTCTCGGCAAAAACACTTAATTGGTCAAAACCCATGAGCATAGATGGAAATTCGAAGCAAACCCATGACAAAGCTCCCCCAAAACTCCCTAAACCCTAAACAAATTTAGAAACTAAGCAAATTTATAAACTGAGCACAAATTTAAAATTTGAAATGCTGATCGTACCTTCGTTGCGGTGGTGATGGGCCTTCTAGGTGGCTGAAGCTCGTCGCCGGCAAGGTTGTGATCGGGAAGAAGAGATGGAGAGAAGCTAGTGTTTGTTCGGTTGATGATGATCGGTAACTAAGTACTTAGATGAGTAAATGAAGAGACAAGCGGGAGAGAAGAAGAGGAAGACGATGGATATTAAATTTAAAAAGCTAAAACGGTGCGTTTCCTGCCCAAATTTTTCACTGGGCGCGCGAGTTTCATCTTTAATTTGCAACGGCTAATCCGTTGCATTTGCAACGGATTAGCCGTTGCAAATGTTGCAACTGCAACGGAAATTCCGTTGCAACTGAAACGGAAATTCCGTTGCAAGTGCAACGGATAATCCGTTGCCACTGCAACGGAAAATCCGTTGCAAATGAAACTTGCAACGGACAATCCGTTGCAATCCTTGTTTGTTTTTTTTAATTTTTGTAATTCATTTAGCAACGGAATACCCGTTGCTAAACAATTTCCGGATGCAAATTTAGCAACGGAATTTTGCCGTTGCAAAATTCCGTTGCTAATGGCACCCTTTTCTTGTAGTGAATTTCATCATACGATGAAAAGAGTCTTTTTATGGCAAAGTCCCCTTTTCGAGCAATGTAATTTTGCAATGCACATGCTTTGACTTTTTAGACACCAGAACAGATTCAAACAATACCAAATTATGTTTTCACACTCGGGATATTTTATCTTTGCTTTAAAAGATAGAATTGTGCACAAAATAACATGGTCTTCTGTCCGTGGCGACATAAAACTCCTTGAATTGATAGTGCTGCAAAAACTCCACATAATCAGGAGAGAAATAAAATGATACTTAAATGGACTGACAATTTCTTTGACTGATGCTTGCTTTCTAAAAAATGGATTCGTATATGGACAACCCACACTTCTTCAAACGAAACCCGAATTTCCATAATCTCCATTGATGAATGCATTAACACTTTGCAGATGATATCTGAGCATATGTCCCAATTGATTTTCACTCAAGAGCAGAGAACTCTGTTGCTGGCTTGCAAGAAAAACATGAATGCTATGTTCTGTATTAGTGTAAGTTCTTCTCAACAATGTCAAATTTCCATGACTCTTGACCCTTCGAAGGATGACAAATTGAGGGAACCAATTTCAAACTGTGGGAATGCATGTTGAAATGTATTTGCATGTTTTTTTATTTATAAACTCGCCCCTCGAGAAGTGACACGTGATCGTAACAATTGCATGATAAACAAAAATTGTGGGTGGGAAGGCATATTGAAATGTATATGCATGTTTTTTTTTATAGACTCCCCTTTGAGGAGTGACACGTGATCATAACAATTGCATGATAAACAAAAAAAGTGGGAATGCATGTCGAAATTTATATGCATGTTTTTTTTTTTACAGAATCGCCCTTCGAGAGTGACACGTGATCATAACTAATGCATGATAAACAAAAACTGTGAGAATGCATGTTGAAATGTATATGCATGTTTTTTTTTTTTACGAACTTGCCTTTCGAGGAGTGACACGTGATCATAACAATTGCATTATAAACAAAAACTATGGGAATGCATGTTGAAATGTATATGCATGTTTTTTTTATGGACTCGCCCTTCAAGGAGTGACACGTGATCATAACAATTGCATGGTAAACAAAAAGTTGATTTTTACTTAAACCTGACAATGAAAATTTCTTAAATGATGACCACCGTGTCACCCAAAAGTCTTGAATTCAAGATGCTTCGAGAAGGGTTTGTCTTAATTCAAAACAAAATGAAGGGAGCATACACCCTAATGATTGGTTCTAATATTTGGATAACAAAAGGTGAGTTTGCTACTTTGGTCCCTAAACAAGGTCTTTTGCTGTCCTAGTGATCACCTTCATGAAGACAATATTGGGGCTTAACAAATAATGGAATGATACTTATACCAATCATTACCAATCTAAGCACTCAGTGAAGAGTTGAGGTTTACAAAAACTTCAATCTTGACTTAAGTCATAGGTAAGTTACTAGTCCCCCACCTAACTTAAAGTTTAATGTGCGTGCCAATAATAAAAGGTGATGCATGACAGGACATTTTTTTTTGATGTCATGCCTGACAGGATGTAAAGATGCATGCTAAAGCTTCTCAAAAATATAAATCATTCATAGCAGCAAAAAAAACATCAACATATCATAAACAAATAAAATGATCAAGCCTAGTCCAAGGTCCCCAGTGAAGTCGCCATCTTGTCGCACCTCAACGCTAGAGCGTGGCATCGCGCGACCCTCCCCATGAGCGGGGGAATTCATGTGGGGGTCTTATCTTTATTTTTGTGGAAAAGGGAATCGCCACCTAGTATTATGGTTACTAGGAAACCTAAAATTGGTCTTTCAGAGATTCTAAGGCAAGAGACTAGTTACGTAAAGGGAAGATTTTAGCACTCCTAATACGCCTTACCTAAGCTAAGTTGCTTGACGTTTTTGTTTGCTTATGATTTGTTATGGTTTTGATCTTTCAAAGAATATGTTGGTTAAATGATGATGGTGTATTATCCCCGCCAAAATTTTGGATATTAACCCCTTAGAATTTATTTATCCAAATACCAACAGTGAATAATAGCAAATTATCGTCGTCAAATATTTTGGATATTAACCCCTTAGGATTTATTTATCCAAACACCAACAGTGAATAATATGAAATTATCCCCGCCAAATATTTTGGATATTAACCCTTTAGGATTTATTTATCCAAACACCAACAGTGAATAATATGAAATTATCCCCGCCAAATATTTTGGATATTAACCCTTTAGGATTTATTTATCCAAACACCAAAAATGAATAATAGCAAACTATCCCCGCCGAATATTTTGGTTATTAACCCCTTAGGATTTATTTATCCAAACACCAACAGTGAATAATATGAAATTATCCCCGCCAAATATTTTGGATATTAACCCTTTAGGATTTATTTATCCAAACACCAAGAATGAATAATAGCAAACTATCCCCGCCGAATATTTTGGTTATTAACCCCTTAGGATTTATTTATCCAAAAATCAATAGTGAATAATGAATTCTCAAAAATAAGATTTTTTTATATTTTTGGAATATTGACCAATACCCTTTGGATTTTACAAACATGTTGTAGAATCCAAAAATATGGAAAGATTTTTTGTTTGTGAAATCCATGCTAAAAATATTTTTCTTTGATCCTCAAAATAATGTTTGTTTTAAAAAAGGAATTTTCAAAATATGCTAGTGTATTGGCCGTATGCACGAAAACAACACATATTTTGTTTTAATTATTTTAAAATATATATATATTTTATGCAAATTTATATTTTTTCTATTTTTATCATTTTTTGGGTGGGCTGGCAGCCCACCCCACTTCGGTCTGGGCTTTCAGCCCAGATCTCATCTGGTCTGTGCTTCCAGCTCAGATGGGCTAAAAGCCCATCGTACTTCCGACCAGCCCACGCGGGGAGTGAATTAATTCACTCCCCGCATGCAACAAAAGAGACGATGAATAGTAACTTGGTAAATTTTGGAGTGTGACGAATGATGTGCCTGTTAATACCACTGGGTAGAGGAGGTCTAGGTGGTTCTTCTTGTCATGGTGGCGTCAAAAATGGTCGCCTATGGTGGCAGGAGTGGGCGTCAGAAGGTGACGGCTCAACGCTGCAGCAACTGCTGCTACTACTACTACCTTCGCCTAAGGTGATGGCTATGCTGTTGGCGTGTAGGGGAGGTTACCGATGTGATGGGGTGGTGCAAGGTGGTTTGAGTTGGTGGCTGCTGGAGGAAAGAGAGAGGCATCGGCATACCTAGTTTTAGTGAGACAGAGAAAGAGATGATGAACGGGAGAAACGAACAGGAGGGGGGAGAACTGATGCCGAAGATGAGGGGATGAACATTAACTAAATTTTTATGTAAATTTCATCTATATTCTCTACTTTTTTTCTCTCTACTCTTACATGAATTTTTTGTATAAATGCTCTCCTCTCCTCTGTTTTCGTCAATTCTCTCCTCTGTTTTCCATCTTTCCCTCTTCTCTCTACGCAAATATTTTCTTCTCTGTCTCTGCGTGGATCGCTTCGTTCTGCTATCTTTATTTTTGAATTTTTCCCCGCTTCCCTTGCTTCGTGACTTCTCTCTGCATATTTATAGCAGAGAAAGCAGCCCTTCGGCTGCCCATGGCATGCAGCCGAGGGCTGCTGCCACTACATTGCCCAGTAATGGGTGCTTTGCTCAGGCAACGTGCGTGCAGTGTTCAGGTGATTGACCAGTGTTCAGGTGATTAAACAGTGCACGCTTGTGATTTAAATGATTTTGCAGAGGACAAAAATGCGATTTGGTCCCCCATCTTATAATTGTTCTAATCGCACCCCAATTGAATTTAAACTTATGATTTTATGCAATTATACCCCAGTTAGAATATTAAATATTAGCCTTGACTTTACACGCCTTTTTTATTTTGGTTCATGCTTTTTGATTTGCGTGATTTAACCCTTAATTGACCACTAAACTCTCAATTTGTTTCATTTGGTCCTCGATTTCGTATAATTGGCTTAGAAAAATTCAAATCGGTCTTCGAAAATTTCAATCTCATCAATTAAGCCCGAATTAAATTCAAGAACTTGATTTCTCATTGACTAACCCTTAATAAAATTAATTTGACCAATTTTAAAGTATAATTAAATCCTTGTATTTAATTAAATCTTTCAATTGGACCATAAATTAATTCTCAAATATAATTACACTTTTAAATTGACAAATGATTAAATCGAATTGGCCCATAAAAATATAATTATATCTTTCAACTTAATTTTTACACAGATTTATCTGATAATAAATTACGTTAGCCACGAATCTGAGCTCTTCTTCATTTCCGGGTATAAAAAAGTATGATCGTATCATTACGCTTTTAAATTGGCCTGCGATTAATTTTTACTTTCAAATTAGCCAACGATTAATCCAAATGGCCCATAAAAACACAATTATATCTTTTGACTTAATTTCTACGTAGATTTATCCAATAATAAATTACGTTAGCCATGAATATGCATTTTCCCTCATTTCTGGGCACAAAAGAGGTACGATCAAGATCTTGAAAATGTCCAAAATTTTCGCCTTGATTTTTCTGTCAACACCATCCCCTTTTATTTTATTTTTTCTTATTTTTGATTAGATTTGGGGAATAACCCAAAATTGGGTTACGACACCGCTAATCAGAGTGCCTTTCAGTGTCTTGATCTCTCCTCCAATAAACTTTTTATCTCTCGACATGTTCAATTTGATGAGTCCACATTTCCTCTTACCAAAGTTCCTTCTTCCATTCCTCATGTCACTGTTAGTAACTCTCACACTTGGCTTACCTCCCTTCCTCCAGTTACCTATACTCCTGCACTCACACACCATTCTTGCTGGGACGACTGCCTCCTCTTCAATGGAGCCACAAGTCACATCATCAACATCAGCATCTGCCCCTGTCTCTGAATCATCACCATCTATTGTCTAGGACCTCATTGATGCTAATGTTGTCCCTCCTCACCACCCCTCCTCCGTTCCTACCTCCACCACACCTTCATTACCCTCCCAAGACCACTATCAAACCGAACCTCACGTGGTCTAACCCTCTCCTCAACCCAGACAAATTCATACATACACTAGATATCCTCATCGATCTTTTGTTACCTATCCATCCTTAGACACACAAATTCCCACCTCCACCATACTTCCTGAACCCCCCCCCCCCCACTCATACTATGGTTACTCGAGATAAGGCTGGTATCCAAAAACCTAATCCATGGTATGTTATGACTGTCACAAAACATCTCATTCCTTCATCCATTGAACCGACATGTGTTACCAAGCCATGAAAGACCTGTTTTGGCGATAAGCAATGTCCAATGAGTTCAATGCACTAATTCGCAATGGTACATGGGAACTCATTCCTTCACACCCCTCTCAAAATCTGGTTGGTTGTAAGTGGGTGTTTTGTATCAAACGATATCCTGATGGAACTATTGATAGGTACAAGGCATGGTTAGTTGCCAAGGGTTTTGACCAATATCCTAGCATTGATTTTTCATATACTTTCAGTCTGGTTGTAAAACCAACTACCATAAGAATTGTTTTGCATCTTGCCATCACTAATGTTTGGCCAATACATCAGCTAGATGTTAATAATGCCTTTCTTCATGGTACCATCAATGAAAATGTCAATATGGTTCAACCACCGGGTTTCATTGACTCCAATCATCCCACTCACGTGTGTAAGTTAAGAAAAGCCCTTTATGGCCTACGACAGGCTCCTCGGTCATGGTATAAGGAATTACAATCGTTCTTACTATCTCATGGCTTTGTTAATGCCATCTCTGATGTCTCACTTTTTATCTTCAAAAATGGGGCCACTGTCATTTCTTTTCTATTTTATGTTGATGATCTTATCACAGGCACTGATTCCTCACTTATGGCTAAGTTCATTCAACTCTTTACAAATCAATTTTATGTCAAAGACTTGGGCTCATTACACTACTTTCTTGGTATTAAGTTCCTTCCTACATCCACCAGTCTATTCCTCTCTTAAGTAAATTCATGATCTTCTTATTACAGCCAAAATGGATGGTGCCAAGGCAATTAGTACACCTCTCTCCACATTTGACTCCCTTATGCTCCATGATGGCTCCTCCCCAACAGATGCCACTCCTTATTGTCGTCTTGTCGGTGGACTTCAATACCTTAGTCTTACATGCCCTGACATCTCCTTCGCCGTTAATAAGCTCTCTCAATTCATGCACTCTCCCTCCGAGACTCACTGGCAGGCTCTCATAAGCCTTCTTCACTACTTGAAGGGTACAATCTCCTTTGGTCTTCATATTTGTCGTCGCCCCTCTCATCGTCTATATGAATTTTCTGATGCTGATTGGGCTGGTGAGCGTAATGATCACAAGTCTACCATTGGCTATGTTGTCTACCTAGGTGGAAATCTAATCTCTTGGAGTTCCCATAAGCAGCGAGCTATCTCTCGCTCCTCTATCGAAGCCGAATACCAGGCCATTGCTGACACCACTGCTGAAATCGCATGGATTCAATCCTTATTACGTGAACTTAGCGTATCTCTCCCAATGACACCAGCAATCTCCTGTGACAATATTGGTGCCATGTTCTATTGTGCCAATCCTGTCCTACACTCACGTATGAAACATAATGACATTGATTTTCAGTTTGTATAGGATTGTGTCACTCAAGGCCTTCTTCAAGTGTCTCATGTCTCCACTACTGATCAGCTTGTTGATGCGCTCACCAAATCCCTACCACGTCCTCATTTCCAACTACTTCACTCCAAGATTGGTGTCTCCGATGGTGCCACCATCTTACGGGGGCGTGTTAAGGAATCTCCTCCATCAACAACGTGATCTGCTATACAATCTGGACAGATTGCTCCAACGGTATCTTTCCTATTCTAATTGATTAGGATTGATTTTATCATTGGAGTCTAATTGTATTTCCTTATTAGATTCTCACTCAAACTGTATATAAATGTAAACAACATACCACTAAAATAATCAAGATAACAGAACAATTCTTCACCTCTCTATATTTGTTACCCTTGATCACTGCATCATGTAAAGGAGTGTTTCCCTTTGTATTTGTCTTCCTCATCAAGCATGGATTCGATTCCACGAGAGATTTAATTGCCTCCCTGTATTTTCCTTCCCTGGCAGCAAGATGAAGGACTGTGTCCTTCTAGCTATTTTGGGTGGTGATTAGAGAAGGAAATGTTTCAACCAAATAAGATGTAATATTGTCACTGCCATAGCTTGCAGCTACATGAAGTAGTGAATTCCCTGCGGGACTGTGTAGCTCCTTTGCCGAGCGTTTTCGAACATAGCTCTTAAATGAAACAATGCTGTCAAGCTTCACAAATTGATACAATGAAGGATCCATCATTTCATTTGGCTCATGAGGCTCTTTATCTATATTTATCTCCACAATTTTCATAGCTGAAGAAAAGTAGCACCTGAATCAACTACAGATCAGAGGTGGGCTTTTATTTGAATACACCAGATTGCATTTTGCTAGAATCTGAGTGAAATAGATGTTACTCTGATTTCACTTGCATCAATAAACTTGGAATACTCAAATCCTTCTTCATTTTTTTTTAGCGAAGCCAGGACTCAACAACAGAGAAAGCAAGTGACATTGGTTAAGCAGAAGAGGATCTAGGACAGGAAAAGAAAAGGATAATAATGTTCCATAACAGGGAAAAACCAGGGTGACTGATTGTCCTTATTCTTACCTTGAGAATATAACTCATCATGCGAACACTCAAAGATTTAAACTGTTTATCAGCAAACCCAAGATATGTTTAAGAAGAATGGAAACAAAAAGAGACTCAAGGTAGGTTTTGTTAAACAATTGATAAAAAAATAATTTTTTCAATGTACAATATAAAGTCATATTCTTTGTTCACAAAGAGTAAGTTTTGTTTTCAATGTGGGATAAAACCTTTGAAAGTAGTTTCATTATTTTAAATAGTTTTATGTGATTTTCTTTAGTTCACTCTAAACTAAAAAAAAAAAATTGGATACGAAGAAACTATAATTCCCGGAAAACACACTTTGTAGATCTAGGTGAACGAGTAAAATCTCAGTTGTCCCAGACTCTTATAAGAGGTGCACGTCCTGATTTGAACTCAAAATTTGCTATGCAGATCGCAAGCCCTTTGTCATCACGTCACACTCCTAAATTTCCTTAATTTAAACATGAAACTTGCATGAAAATACCTTAAATGAATGTTTTTTTATACACTAGACCTGCAAACCCCTAGATGTTAGTTATTCCCAAACCTCTTAAAGGTTGGAAATCCTACACATTTCTACTTTCCCTCTATGCTTACGATCAATCTTTGATGAAGATACTTGGGCTTTCTCTTGAGGTTAAGAAGTTTAGGAAGTTTCTCGATCATATCCCAGTAGATCTTTCAGAATTCTTTCCATTATCTCACATCTACAAGAATTAAATTAATTCTACTTATATACCTGCTCATATGAACCCATAAAAGCTCCAGGGCCAACTGTTATCCTAGCTTTAATATCGTGATCCGTTGTCCGTAAATCAGATAAATATTTAGGCCAATAAAATCTCAACAAATAACAGTATCTTTAATTAACGTAGATACCTAAATTCCAGTATTTGATTTTTTTTTCCTGGCACAATCCAAGAACAAGAAAATTAAGGAAAAACAAGAGTAGAAGTGCGCAGACAATGAAATGGAAACTCTCAGAAGTTGTTAAAAGTCCAAATTATTATTACAATCGCTAGATACACACATTCCAAGATCTTATTGATCCCAAAACCTCTTACAGGTGGGGAATCCGACAAATTTCTACTTTTCCCTCTGTTCTTAGGATCAACCCTGATTAAATCAATGTGGATACTTGAGCTTTTTCTTGAGGTCTACAAGTTTCTCGGGCAGCCACCTCCAAATGTAGAAAAACATGATAAAAAATTGGTAGTACCACCCATATAACAGATTTCGTTGAAAACATTGGTTGACAGATCGCGGAAGAAACCAAGGCAAGAATAGGAATGCCAGAACAAGAAAATAATCAACGGCCATCACTGATAACAGCACATCAGGGGATCCAAGTAGTGCTATTTTTACAGATAAAAAGAACGCCCCGAACATCATGATAATAGCCCAGAAAACCATGAACCCTGCAAACCGAACAGCAAAGAATATAAATCTGGCATCATTGAAGTTTGCCCAAAGAAGGATTAGAGCTGCCTCTATAGAGGTACATAAAGCTCCCACATCTAAACATAAATAAGAATATAGAAGATTCTCATAAGATCTGTAATAGGAGGCAGTGAAAGTGCTGTTAGATTCATGATGATGTTCCCTTGATTGTGGCAGTTGTACAGCACCCGCAAAGGTTACGCCAGCAACAAGCACTGCTACCACTAGAAGATTCCCTATACTGCTCTTTGATTCCTCTTTTGCATGTGATATCGGTCGTGGAGTATCGGTGAAATACTCACGTATGGATTTCTTAGGGAGGGCATGGAAATATAAGATCGATAATGTTGTCGCCTGCATGGAAAGGAGAAAATAAACTTCATTGTTTTAACGAGTTTCTTGCACTTCCTCAATTGCTTCCAAAAGCATCGGCTTTCAAATGTCTTTTTCAGAACTCGTACATTTCTGGAATGATTTAGGAATTTTGAATATAATTGTATAAAAGTTAAATTACTTGGCCATGAACTAAATGTTTAAAAGATTAGGGATGACAAGCAAAACAATCGAAAAGAAGAAAGCAATAATACCACTCCAAAAAAAGTAATCAGCCCTTCGTCCTTTGGTGATGCCTTTTCTGTATCTCGATTTCCTTTCTTTATTTCCTGAAACTGGAGAGACATCAATCAAAGCCACTGAAACTGGCGATCAGCCCATGTTTGGATAGCAGTCATTTGAGCTTAGATGATATAATTTATCTCAAGTACAGTACGTTATATGCTCACCAATTTTGCGTACGTAGGCAATGTAAACTTGTACCTTTCGTTCAGATTTAGTCCAATCGGTCGAATTTTCTGCTGTAGAATTCTTCATTCCATTCTCCACATCTTTTGAATTATCACGCCAATCCTAGGAATGAAGACACAAGTCATGAAGCATTGCACAAACCACAAGCGAATTTTTTTTCATTGCATATGATATCCTTTTGTGAAATAGAATCTATATCTACGCTAAATTTAAACAAAGAAAATCTCACGAGCATTTTGGGCGGGTTACTGTTCTCTGAAAACTCCGGTTCCTTAACACAGATGTCAAAAAATTAAATCAACAATTACTCCTAAAATACATGCTTTTGTAACTCGATAAATAATGATCAAATAGCATACCATTTCATTTGCTTTATCAAATTGCTCTACAGCACTTTTGGATTCTTGTTCAGCCAAATCATATGGTGTCCAATTTCTATTGTTCACAATGAAACGGCCAACGCGGTTGTCACGCACAAGAAGAAATGAAGCCATGGGTCGGCCATAATCTGCTGCCAAATGCAATGGTGTATTTCCATCCTCATCCATCTCATTTACCAGCGATTTTACGAGCGTCTCCTCTTGTCGGAGTATGTAGCTAACCACTCTGTCCTTTCCATATTTGGCCGCTACATGAAGAATGTTCTGCCCTTTCTTATTGAGGAACTCTTCTGGATATGGGAATCTATCAAGATATTCCTTTACTACATCAACAGAGTCGTTTTTGCAAGCTATATGGATAGGATAGTTCCCTTCACTGTTTCTTTCATAAGCGCCATGGAGAAACTTATTTAATAGGAATTGAATTCCTTCCAGAAAACCTATGGATGATGCATAATGCAGTGAATTTCCCAACTCTTCGTCAGTGAGACGTAGTAGCTCTGGCTTTGCCTTTTCAATTCTCTCTAATATATCTGAAATCATAGAAAATGTTTCAAATGAATATGAAGATGATAGTTTGCAATAATTGTTTCTATGTTAATCATTTTCCACCGATCAGTATAGAAATTGTGATCACCTTTGTCACGTTGTTTGATGGCAGCATGAACAGGGGACTTTCCTTTTGGTAAGGCATCACCATCTTCTCTTTTTATAGGGATCGAAGCTCCCGATTTCAAGAGATCATCAAGTATCCCATTCTTCTTGTCATTCTCAACAGCCAGATACAAGGGAGACTTCCCATTCTTGTTGTTGTAGTAGGCCACTTCTGGATCTTTGGAAGCTAGGAAAAAGGCAAGTGCTCTGTTACCATCGATCACTGCGTCGTGCAAAGGAGTGTTTCCCTTTGTATTCGCCTTTCTCATCAAGCTTGGATTCGATTCCACGAGAGATTTAATTGCATCACTGTCTTTTCCTCTTCTGGCAGCAAGATGAAGGACTGTGTCCTGCTGGCTGTTTGGGGGTGGTGATTAGAGAAGGAAACAGTTCAGCCAGATAAGATGTAATTTTGTCACTTCCATAGCTTATAGCTATATGAAGTAGTGTATTCCCGCAGGGAGTCACTAGCTCCACTGCTAAACGTGTCTGGACAAGGCTGTTGAAGGCCTTAATATTGTCCTGCCTCACACACTGATGTAACTCACTATCTATCATTGAACTTGCAATGTGATCTCTCGGAATCGGGTTTTCATCCATGTTTATTGCTACGCTAGCCATGGAAAAGAAAATATTGTGTTACTTGAATGAGCTATACATATCAGACAGCAGGAATTCTAATTTAAATAGACCAGACTGCATGTTAATGGAATCTGAAATAATGTGAATCTTACCTTTTGTTTTCTTTGCAAGGATACTTTGTGTGAAGGCTTAGAATATGATTTATATTATTCTCTAGCAAACTTCATCCAAGAATTTATCCCTTTTTTTTCTCATACTTCATTCTCTCTGTGTCTTTCCTTTCTTGCAAGTGATTTTAATTTAACTTCTACTAGAAATATTTGTGATGGACGAGCAACACATTGGCTTCCAAGGTAGAGTGTTCAGGTTGTTTTTTATAAGCAATACTTTTATTATTTCCAGCTTTTAATTTTATTAGATTAACTATTTGGCTATTTTTTAGCTTTTTCTTCTTATCTACAATCTAATCTCTTGAAAATTATTGTTAATCTCTTTCAATTTCAGTGTATAATTGACCATATCTTTTGTTTCCATCTCAAACAACTTCTCCAAATCATAACTAATTAAAAACATCATCAAGAGAATGAAATTTGATATGAATCTTTGGATAACTCAGACAATTATAATGTTAAAAAATAATATAAATCCTATATTTCACTTGTTCTTGGACATAGCAAGAAAGAGAGCATGCAGTCTTTGCTATGGTTAAAGCATCATCTAGAATAGGAAAAGGGAAAGGGGAAAATATGACCTCATAAATCAAAAAACAATAATATAGAATTAAAAAATAATATAAATTATATACTTCATACATAGCAAGAAAGAGAGCATGCCGTCTTGATTTAAATTTCAAGAGAGATTTTCATAAATGCGCATGCATGTATATGGAAATCATCTTCCTGCATGCAGATGAATAAAATATTGACATCAAAAAGTAGAGCTTCTTGATGTTCTTCTAGACAAACACTTTAAGCATCTTTCCTTTTCTCTCTTTCTTATGAAAACTTCACCTGAGAAGTTGTCGTTCTTTTTCTCAGACTTTATTCTTTCTGCGTCAAGTGATTTTAATATTACTTCTGCTAGAAATTGTGATGAACGAGCAACACATTGGCTTCCAGTGATCTGGTTGTTTTTTATAGCCAATACTTTAATTATATCCAACTAATTTGAGTTTTAATTGATTAACTATTTTGTTATCTTTTTATCTTTTTCTTATTATCATTAATCTAATCTCCTGAAAATTATTATTTATATTGTCAAGCTCTTTCAATCTCACTGTATAATTAACCACATCTTTCGTCTCAATCTCAAACGGCTTCTCCAATCATAACTAATTAGAATCATCATTAAGAAAATGAAAATTGATATGAATCTTTGGATAAATCGGTTGATTGTAGTGTTACATAATCATATCTTGAGGCCTCATTTAATAAGTAGATTAACCTTTAAGGTGAGATAGTTTGTTGACACGATATCACGGTCTTGTTGACTAGCGGTCACAAGTTCAAATCTCATTATCTTTAATTTATTTGATAAAAAATTAAACACAATATATTATGAATCTATAAAAGTTTCAAGCTCCAAAGATTTTTACGAGAGAACTTGGCAAGTTCTCTGTTACCCTTGATCACAGCGTCGTGCAAAGGAGTGTTCCCCTTTGTATTCGCCTTCCTCATCAAGCATGGATTCGATTCCACGAGAGATGTAATTATATGACTGTCCTTTCCTTCTCTGGCATCAAGATGAAGTATTGTGTCCTTCTGGCTGTTTTGGCTGGTGAACAGAGAAGGAAACGTTTCAGCCAGATAAGATGTAATCTTGTCACTTCCGTAGCTTATGTAGAGTACTGGGTGGTATTGTATGGTATATGTAGTAGTTGTAGACTACTATAAATAGAGACTGTCGCTCGCGTGAATGCAGTGATGAATAACAGAGTATACAAATTCATATTGTCTTTTCCCTCTCTACTCTCTCTTGTCTTCTCTTCTCCACAACCTGCAATATCTTCTTCTTCTTCCTTTCAATTGCTATATTTCTCGGTGAATGTTCACTATACTAACAGATTACAGCTACATGGAGTAGTTTATTCCCGCCGGGAGTCACTAGCTTCTCTGCTAAATGTGTCTGGAAACGGCTTTTGAAGGCCTCAATATCATCCAGCCTCACACACTCATGTAACTGACTATTTATTATTGAACTTGCCGTGTGATCTATCGGAATCGGGTTTTCTATGTTTATTTATACGCTAACCATGGAAAAAAGCAATAAAAATGTTAACTTTCAACTTAAAAAGTCAAACTTTAATAACCAGAAGAAGTTAGATTAAAGAAATGAAATAAGTAAAAAGTCAAACTTTAATAACCAGAAGAATTTTGGATTCGCACTAAATATTTGATGAAAGTTTTGGTTAATCATATGATAACTGTTTAGTTTATTCTTGAACTCGAAGCCTAATAAACGCCTAGCCGGATAGATAATAAAGGAAAGGAAAATAAAAATGAGGTGATTGATAAGGTTAGGGTATCATGCCCATGACCATGTTTGTATTTAAACTATATTAATCAGATGATATATATATCTAATTCACTATTAAAACAAGAAAATATATAATATTGATTATTTTTAAGATCAATCCATGTTTATATCAACCATTCGCATTGCTTTTGGCCATGTGAGATTGAATTAGTGAAGTGGTGGCAATTCCCACATAGATTATTTGAAACCCTATTTAAAAAAGTATCGGGAAGTGAATAGAATATTATCTCAATTTTTACGTGTTGTAATTCGAAACAAATTGAAAAATTGAGAAAAATATTTGTTTTTTTGTTAAGTTTACTTATAATAGAACTGTGTATTCGATAGCTAACATCACTTATATTCATCGTATACATCACTTATATTCATCGTATCGAGTTTCGACCGAGTTATCATGATTGGAAGAAAAGTATCGGTTCATGTAAAATCATTCATTCTCCTTCAAAAAATTTCATCTGTCTTTTGTCCCCCTCGATGCATGCTCATCAGGTCACTTTCTATGTTCATACCAGACATACAATAATGCTTCTTAATTTAAACAGCAAGAACACTTGGCCCACATCATGAATGTATTCTAAACAGCCTGTGGACCGAAAATCTTAAGAAATTATTTGATAGCTGAATTCGTAGGGACGTTTCACTGGATGATCTTATCTGTCCTTAGCATTTTAAAGCTCGAGGCGATGTGAGCTTCAGCTTAATCCCTATCCCTTGCAGGTTGCAACTCTCCAAGCTTTCATTAAGAGATACTCTTTCCGTTCCAATTTCCTTATCTACCACTGAATTTATAAATATTTATCATAATATTATTTATTACTTTGCTTCTTGTGCAAGTTCTTGAAACTATGTCGTTTTAAAGAAACGTAGAAACCTATTTATTTTTAAAGAGAGATACAATTAATCAAATTATATATTGAGAATAAATTGAAAACTTATATCTTTTCATGTGAAGACATTACTGAATCGAATAGAGGAAATAAAGGGAGATGTGGTGAGTTGTCATGAGTAATCTTAAACTTAGGGGGTATTTGAGACTGCTTATAAAAAATATTTATGAAAAAATTTAAAAAAAATTATTTTTATTTTTATTTTGTACTTAAAATTTATTTATTTAAGTATTTTTAAATCATTTTGATGTATTGATGTCAAAAATAATTTTTAAAAAATAAAAAATAAATCATTTTAATATATTTCTAAAAAACACTACACTTTAAAAAACAACTACAACTAAATTTTCAAACAAGCACGTGGATGTTGGGTTGACGGTATGCTCTCTCTTGGATGTCAGAATTTAGATCTTGAGATATGAAAAGTAAATCCTCATCAATTCTTTTACTTCTTTTTCAAGTAAATGTTTTTTTTTTTATTGGTCAACTTGATCTACTGGCTAGGTTATGTTTTAAATTAATAAAATAATTTGACTTTTTTAATAAAAATAGAATAAATTAACATGATTTTATCATTTTTAAAAAATATTCAAATAATATCATATTAGATTATCATGTGTTAACAAGATGAGGTTTTATAATTTTTCTTTTCCTATCTTTTATTTTTAAAATTATATAAATTGGGTTTCAATTTTTTTTTAATCCTTCTCCATGCTATTAAATAAGTTAATATCCCATCTCTAGTTGTCCCTATCCATTTTATTTTGAAGCAATAATCTTCTCTTTTTTTATAGAATAATAATCTAAATTAATTGCCTCGAAAATGAAAAACAAGTATGCTTAATATTGTAAGCAAAAATGAAAAATAAAATAAAATACTTACGTAAAAGAGTTAAGAATAATCATTAAATTTCATTACTTTGTCAATCTTGCTATCAAATCAATCTCAATAGTACTACAAGAACTAATAGGGTGTTTGACATTACATCTTAAAAATATTTTTGAAAAAAAATATTTTAAATTAAAAAAATTTAATTTTTTTATATCATTTTAATGTGTTGATGTTAAAAATAATTTTTTTAAAAAATAATAATAAAATATTTTTTTGATGTATTTTCTGAACAAAAAATACTTTAAAATATAACCACAATCACATTCTCAAACAGTAACATATCATCAAAGCATAATCATTTTGTTTTCTCTCTCAAAGGGGAGAATAAAAAAAAAAAAAAGAGTCATTAGATTTATAGTATCAGAAAATTCTAATTTAAGTAGAATTAATTAAAAATTCTAAATTCAACACAGTTCTTCACAGAAATAGTAACAGAAAATTTCAACAAACTATCAATAGAATTTAGAAACCTAATTAATCACAGGAGAAATAATAATAATAATAATAATTATACGTTCGCCACATGTCGTTCATGTTCTGGATCCCATGTTATTGCCCTATCTTAGTAGGATCCAACCAAGAATTGCCGCAACTTCTTTCTTTAGGGTTTTGCTAGGCCAGCGAAGCTACTATCTATAACAGGAAGACAACGTTAAAATAATAATAATAATAATCATACTTCTTCATCTATATATACCTCTAGATTCTCTGCTAAAATGTTATTCCATCTCTTGTAGTACTTATTTGCTCCTTCTCTCCTGCTCTCTATCTCTAGCCATGGGTGATTTTGAGAAGCAGGTGAAGGAGAGAGCCAAGGAGCTCAAGGTTTTGTTCAAGAAAGGAGTCAAGATTGTGGAGAATTCATGCAAGAAAGGATGGAAGAAGGTCAAGAACCTGAAGAAACGTTGATTAATTTTGTTATTAATATTTCTATTAATGCCAACGTTCAAATCCCAATCCCATTGTTTGATGATCTCCCACTATACCTATTTATATGAAAAAGGATCTCATGTGGCTGTAATTGGCTGTTCTTATCTTGTCTAGAACATTATAGGGCTTGCTTTTTCTTAATCTTTTGTTTTTTTTGAGCTGGTCCTGATGGTGTTCTAATGAGATTTGTTGATTTATGTAAATTCATTGACTCTACGTACTCTGCTACCTTGTTTGTCTTCGTCTATATCTTTCCTGGACTTGAAATTTTATTTTATTTTTATTTAAAAAAATCTTATTTTCTAAAAAAATATATTTTATGGATTTAAATGAGTAAATAAGACTTTGATTATCTTATGCTTTTATAAAAAATACACACCCTAACTCGAACTCGAAACCTGCAAATCTCAAGCATTTTGTAATATCATCAACCCTGGCTGTCTTGCTTGGATGCTGGATCCTTAACCAGAACTGTAGTGTTCATAGTTCTATTTGCACTAATGAGCATCGAAGCAGCTTATGTCTTCAATCAGATAACATATTGTTTAAAAACTGCCCGACAGCATGGGAATATTGTAGCAATGGAGGTTCATGTCATGGTTAACGTTGGATCTTATAGTTAACGAGGAAATCCCTGGATTATAAGTGTGTGAATTATGCTGAGGATGAGAAGGAAATTGTTCGAGATTTATGAGTTTATAATAAAATTAAGTTAAGTGTTTTGTATAATTATCTCCTACCCAGCCTGCCCGTCTAAGCATTTGTCCACCTGTCAATTTCATGCATAGGATCCTATTGTATGCCGATGTTAGGTCACCTTTTGCTACTCCTTTTCCTATTTTTTCTTTTTGACAAATCATGATTTTGAGAATTTTTATATATTTATTTGAGAATTCAGGCTAATTTGTGTATATCTCGATTAATTTCACCGGTTTTGAAATTAATGATCATGTAAATTTTTACTGATTATCATATTAGCAATCATATGACTCGAACCTGAGATCATAGAAACCTTATGAACCTTGATTTTATACTATTGGATTACTTACTAAATGATTTTTTTTTTTTGAAAATTTTAAGGTTAGTAAGGCAATCAAATGAAAAAAAAAAAAAAGAATCAATTAGGTTTTAAAACTGTTTTTGGATGAAAAATTAAAAAAATTTAGCTATTATTTTATGTGCTGATGTTGTTAAAACTAAAAAAATATTAAAAATTATTCTTACAAAAATATAATACAGAATTTACAAAGTCATTATAAACAAACATGTCGTTCCAAATTATTTGCAAATATTAATTAACTTTAAAAATATTATCAGACTGATAATAACAACTATTTTAATGTCTATGTAGTAGTGTTATAAATATTGTATTTTGAATTTTAAAAAAAATTAAAATTGCTAAAAAATAATTTAAAAATAATAAAACAATAATTAACCGTAACACCAAGCATTACACTTTATAATGTAAACACCCCCCCTCTCCATACCCACGATATCTCGGCATCTAGAATAAAAAAATCGGAATCTACCGGACCCACACACAGCCCTCCAATCAATCAAAACATAAATTATCTTAAAAACTAAGCTACTCATCCATCGGCCAATAAAATTTCTTCTTCACCATAAAAACCTCTCCTCTCCAGCGAACACCTTCTCGTATCCTCTTTCCTTCATTTTCTCCCCTTTCAAACAGCCTGTGAAACCAGAAATTCTCCCTTAAATCACTGCAAAATCTCGCAAATGAAGATGTTTTCAGTGGAGGATTCACGCTCGCATGCAAATCTTCTTCTTTCAATGGCCGGCACCGTTTCGATCTCAATTGCTGTACGGACTCGACGGTCTCAGACGGTTTCTTTTCCTATACGTTTCGCGCTCCCTCAACAACGAATATGTACATTTAGTGGTTATTAAAACGGTATAGTTTTCTGCTCGTTTTTCTTTTCCAGTTCTTTCTTTCTCTGTTGTCTTTCCTGTAATTTGAGGGTTTGAAGCGAAGATTTGTTAGGGATACTGTGCAAATTTGGCTAATTCTAGTGTCGATTGGTAGAATCTCAAGATTCGTTGAGATTTAGGGTTTCATGAGGCTCTGTGTAAATTTAAACTCTTTGTGGGGTTATTTCGGTCATTTAAACCTCTCCCTGCGTTAAGGAACTGAATGAAAAATAGCAAGAACTCTGGAGGTTCTTGTAGAAATTTGGAGTCTCGATAGGGGTATTTCTGGCTTTTTGAAGTTTCTGCTTATAATAATTGGAGGAAGGACGTCAAGAACCGTGTGAAAGATTTGAAGCCTTGGTAGGGGTATTTTGGCCTTTTGAAGTTCGCTGATTTGAATTTTGATTTTTGGCGGGAAAATTGTGGCCATGGCTGGAAATCATGAAGTTGGATTCCCGAAGACAACTACGAGTAGTTTAAGGGAACAGTTAGCAAGAACTACGCTTAGTAGAGTGAGAGCACGAGGACACCCTTATTTGGAGCTTCGCGAGGATGGCAAGCGGTTCATATTCTTTTGTACTTTGTGTCTTTCCCCGTGCTATAGTGATACCATTTTGCTTGATCACTTGAGGGGTAATCTTCATACGGAGAGGTTATCTGCTGCAAAAGCTACACTTTTGAAACCGAACCCATGGCCCTTCAGTGATGGGATTCATTTCTTTGATGCTTCGAGTGGGAATGAGAAACAGTTAGCAATCAATAATGGTAAAGAGAGTAGTAGGTTGTTGAAGTTCGGAGAGAACAGTGATAATCTTGCAATTGTTAAATATGATGAAAATCTTAAACCTGACTGTGATATGGTTGTTGATGAGAATTTAAGTGGTAATGATGAGGGTTCTGATCTGGTTATACCTAGTGTGCGTCTTAAAGAAGAAGTTTCTGATTTGAAAGCAAGGTTTGTGGGTTCTGGACAGATTGCTGCCAGGATGTATGAGAAGAATGATGGTTCAAATGAGATTAGTAGAATATGGTGTGAATGGCTGGGGAAAAAGTGCTCTAATGATGAGGATAAGGTCAAGGTTTTGGATCATGACTTTGGTGTTGTAACTTTTGCTTATGATTACGAATTGGGAAAGAGCGGATTGTTTGATGATATGAAGCTATTGCTCTCTTCTAGTGCTGCAGCACTGACAGAAAATGATGAGGGGGGTAATAGGAAAAGGAGGCGATCTGTTTCTGAGCCAGAGGATGTTAGTAGATCTTTGACTAACCAGTATGGCTTATGCGAGGAAGAATCTTCAAAGACAACTTGTGCCTCTTCTAATTTGGTGCTGGATCGATATGATGATCAGCTTATGCACACCAGATTTATATCAAGCAAGACAGTAAGGCGAGAGGTAAGAAAGCAACAGCGCATAGCAGCAGAAAAAATGTGTGATATCTGTCAGCAAAAGATGCTTCCTGAGAAAGATGTAGCAACGCTTTGGAACAGGAAGACTGGAAAACTTGCTTGCAGTAGCAGAAACGTGTATGGGGTAACATTCTCTACCTCACCTGTCATTTCTCAAATATCATGTTTTATCTAGTACCTTCAAAATGCATTGTGGTACTTGTTGTGGCCTATACTAATTTGTTTCTATTGATTTGGTTTGATGTGAAATGTTAAGAATTTGTTGAGTATCTTTTGAAAAAATTATTTTGTGCATGCAGGCATTTCATGTATTTCACACTTCTTGCCTTATACACTGGATACTCTACTGCGAGTTTGAAATGGTTCGGAATCAGACAGTCAGTACCAAAGGGGGACGAAGATCTAGGAAAAAGAATGGAACCAAATCAAATACAACAGGAAAGGATGGAACAATGAGCGTTTTGCCAAACCCAATTGTTTCCGTGTTCTGTCCAGACTGCCAGGGCACTGGTGTGAACATTGAGGGTGATGAGTTTGAGAAGCCACTTACCCCGCTTTCAGAGGTATGGTTTCTGTCATTTGTCCATGCAATTGTGCTGTTTTTTTTTAATGTTTTTTCCCTGCACTTTCCCAGTAATAGTGAACTCCAGAATTTTTTTTCAGTTAAATAATCAATTCTATTGTCAAATGTTTGTTTAGTTTATATGGAGTGAATTTGAAGGAAAGATTAACTGGCCTTTAATCTAAAGGTTGTGATTAGTTTTCCCTCAATAAAAAAGGTTTTCTTTTACTGGAAAACCCTTTGGGAAATTAAAGCAGTGAGAAATTTGTAAGTGCTCTCAGTTATATATAATGATTTTCTTCCCTGTTTCAGATGTTCAAGTACAAGATCAAAGTGAGTGAGGGACATAGAGGATGGATGAAAAATCCTGAGATCTTGGAGAATTGCTCAACAGGTTTTCATTTCCCTTCACAATCTGGAGAACCAGTTGAGGTATTCTATTCTGTGCTTGCAACTTTTTTGGTGATGAACTGGAATTCTAATACTAAACCTTATTCTCCATGTTCTTTTTCAATGTTATTTTTTAGGAAAAGGTGTTGCCGCTGAAGTTGCTGCATTTCTATAGACCTGAAGAGTAGACTTGGGCACACAAGTTTGAGTAGCCGAACCTTTCAATTGACTTTAGTTTCAATTGTAGGATGTAGATTTTACTCTTAACAAAGGTCTATAACCTGTTGTAAAGGTAACTGCTATGATCCTTTCAAAACTACAAATAAACTCTTCAGGTAGCAGAAATAGGTTTTATGAGCTCATTTACTTTTGTGCATATAACTGTTGTCTAGCAGGATTAATACATACATGGTTGTGCATGGCTGACATTCCTGCTCAGTATGTAAATGAATTGGTATGGTAGCCAATTGTGAATTTCAATTTAAATTGGTTAATTATTACGCTTGGTGTTCTTCCTGAGATATAATGATTAAGAAATAAGTAGTTGAGCCTTGTATAACCAGGATTTTGCACTGAAAATCTGCTTCTGAATAAGTGCATCAAAGAATTAACAGTTGAGCGGGCATGAATAGTTTTAGGTACATAATACTTGCATTACCTCAATGTTTTTTGATCCATTTATAAGGAATGAAAATTTAATATTAGTAAGGAAGAAACGAAGACAAGCCCTTCGACAAGCCAGCAGTTTCGGCACTCCAAAAGTTACTAAAAGGAATTAAGCAACAGACTAGAAGAACATAAAAGTCATGTCAAGAAGCTAAATTGAAGATATCATGAATAACATGGAAACCAAACAAAAACAACCTACAAAAGTGATGCCAAGTCTTGTCTATTTTCAGAAACTGAAGAAAGAAAATTCTCAAACCTGATCCGAGCCAGCAAGTGTCAGGTATAGTTTCACAGTTTTCAACTTAATCAAGATAGAATGACGGTTTCCAGCACATGAAGAAGTCTCTAGAGCTTTACCCAAGCAAGCTAGCAAGAAGCAAGTGTAGTTTGACTTTGGTTAAGAAAACATATTTCCTAGTAGTTGACATTCTTGAATGTGTTAACTATCAATCCAACGTGGTACCACGAGTCTTTGAAGCCATGCTTGTCCACTATGATACGAAATATTCAAGGATAGACTTTGTTTCATAGGTAAATGGAAATTATTTAATTCTGAAGCGATTTTGTTAAATGGTGATATAAGATTAATAAAGGTTGACTTCTGCTTATGTTAGTTGGTGTTGATGGTTCTGAGTTGCATATGGACAGAAGTTGAGAATAATTTTTTCATGAAAAAGGGGATGCATTTCGGCACTTTTTGGATCCAGAAATGTGCGGGCAACTACTTTTCCGGTTAGTTCATTGAATATATAAATAAACCCCTGTTCCCAAATCCCTGTTGACAAGCCGCCCACATTCCCTAAAGCAAAACCTGATCAATTTTCTGACGGGCTATATATAAACTTTTCCTGTCAAACATTAGGCATACGTAAAATGAGATGCTCAAACAGCTGCATGAATTTCATATGCTTCCTTGTTTCTCTATCTCTGGTTTGTGCACTCGTGGGAAGTGGGAAGGTCTCAGGCTCGGTCGCTGCCACGGGGGAAGCTTTCAGGATTCCAAACCGAGAACAGTTACGAGGCAGGCGTTAGAACCCTTGGTGTAAAGCTTCCAAAAGGTGCACCACTGCCACCATCTGGACCTAGTCCTGGCATCAACTGAACCAATATGTCTGCTCAACAATAGCATTGCTTATGTTGTGTTGTGGTGATAATACGTACTTCGGCGGAAACTCTCAAGTTATATTTTCCAATATGAACTAAGAGAGCTATTGTTGAATCCTTTTTTCTATTTTGTATCTTCACCAACGCAGTACTTAAGGTTGTGTTGAAAATCTGTCTGATTAAGTACAGCGAGGAATACAACAACAAAATAATACACATCAAATATCACAGAATGGAGGTAAGCAGCAGATTTAGCACAGACATGAAATCTTATGCCACAAGGACATGAAACCATGATCGGGATCTGTTTAGAATATGATGAAAGCTAACAGAAACTGTCTAGATAAGTAAACAAGTCAAGTACTGAAGCAAATAAAGCAGCAATTCCAACACAGGAAAGGCAGCTGCAAAAGAGTTCTATCTTTGGATTGTCAAAGCCTCCTCTGAAAAGCCTTTAAATTCATCACTTTTGCAAAAACAATGACAAATATTTGATCCAGTTCAATGCAGTAGGCTAGTCCCGTCATCTTTTTCTTTTATTTTTTGATGATCGAAAGGTTTTAATTCATTTTCAAAAGATAATCAAAAACAGGAAATGTTCCTGCTACAAAGAGTTGTATACAACAACAAGCAACACAGATTATAAGTTTAAAAGAATTCAAATATCACAACGAGTTTAAAGAGGATCATCCAAATCGTCCTGCAATAATCTTGTACCATGTAAACTCATCTGAACAGATCAGATAATACTTTTAAAAGTACAGTTTGTTTTTTCCTTTAGCTTTCTTTTTATTTCAATTTTTGATAAAGACTTTTAACAATACTACTAGCATCAGAATTTACAGCATCATGAGGTCTTCGACTGCATTACTTCCACATAAAGTAAATGAAAGAACACTTGCCTTGCGTGCTTTGTTGTAGTTAGAATCAAATTTTTTAACATTTAAAAAAATGTTAAAGATCTTAGATTTTTTTTATGGTGATGTACATCTAAGTGAAATAATCATCCTACAAAACTTTTAATTATTTATTTTTTGTATATTCATTTAATTATGGAAAAGACGTTTAAAATAATGATAACAATTATTTTTAAGGTATTGTTTCTTAAAAATATGTGAGACTAATTATATATTTTGATGTTTATTTAATATTAACGCTTTAAAATATATATAAGCAAATGAACTAAATTTTTTTTGAAAAAATCTCAATATAATTTAATCTCAATGTTCTGAAATGCTTTCAATATAATAATATGAAAAATAAATCTTAAAAAATAAAAATATAATTGAATTTCTTTTTATGACAATAATATTGGTGGTAGTGATAGTATTGCCAGTAATAATTAAAGTATTAATTATTTACAATAATTGTTATAATTGCAAATATAATAATTGTGATAATTTAAGAATCATGATAATAACAATGAGAATAATAATCCAAATAATTCATCAAAAGTCCTAGTAATTTTCTCCCACCATCCATTACTAAATATATTTTCTTTCCAGAGTTTTGTTTTGGTGAGAATTAAAGTAAAGGTCTAATAACATTTAAAATTATTGATTTCATGTTTATAACATATAATTATAAAAAATTATCATTAAATTCTACATAGTCTTGTACAGTTAAATTATTCTGTAAAAACAATATTACAATAATGATTGAATAAAATGTTGGATGGCTATGGATTTTTATCATTGATAAGCATATATTTTGTCCACATATTCATACAAAGTAAAAGCTAATAACATGTTTACCATCCACAAAAATTAAAGAGATTCCTGTAAAAAATAATAGGCAAATATTTAAATTGGATTAGTTAAGTATTTGATGTCATTCGGTCTATTTGTAAATACAGTAAAACAAATAATCAGTTATTTTTTAAGAAGAAGGAAGTCTTGTAATTGCTTTCATTAATTTGTAAACTTTAATCTGCATACAAACAATGTACTCTCTAATATATTTTGATTGTTGGGATATGAGAAATCTTGGGCCACTCACAACCATTCTTCTCCTTTCTACCATTTTTTTTCAAGAAGTGGACATCCCCAAATCTCCAGTGTCTCTAATTTGGAGAGGCGTTGAATGACTGTTGAACTTGGCAAATATTTGAGATTCTAGCAAAATGCAATATAAATTCTTCGAAGAGAAGAAAGGTTGGCCAACCAATCTGGCAAAGCTTCCTCAAATTCCTCTCCGTTGAAATCTGATATAAGCAGTGTCTTAAGGGCAGTGAAGTATTAAAGTTGATGTGGTACACTCTTCAGTTTATCCCATCCAACTATCCCCAGGGATTCTAGGGACCCACTCAAGTTGAGGTGTTGGAATGAGTTTACAAGTCCTGCAGGAAAAGCCTCCAGCTCCTCTGAGAAACCACCAATATTCAATTCCTTTAGCTGGGTGAGGCTGCCCATGCAATCCTCCTCTGGGAAATCGCTCAAACTTGAACACCCAATGATTGTTAATCCAACAAGAGAACGTATTTGTCATAAACCGAGCTAATCAATATTGATGAGCTTACCACATGATTGAATGGATAATCTTCGAAGCAAAGACAATCCTTGTAAATCATTAATATGGATAAGCTCTCCCCAACTCACTATATGCAATTCCTTTAAAGATGTGCAACATTGTAATCAACTTGGAAGAGCTCCCAATTTAGAACTGTAAATAATCAACATCTTCAAAGATCTCAATTCTTGAAAATCACTAGGAATTGTAATTGACTTACTCCAACACTTTGTATTCAATATCATCAGAGATGTGCAGTTTTGTAGGCTTGGAATGGATTCCATCTTTTTACAATCCTCAATCCATAACAACTGAAGAGACGTGAAGTCATGAAATTCACCAAATAAATATCTCAGTTCATCACATCTTTGAATTGCAAATTCTACAAGAGATCAAAGACCATCTATCAGAATGCTTTTCAACTTGCCACATCTCTCAATGCTTAACTTTTCAAGACAAGGAAATACTTGAGCACCTTCTCCACCTGATACCATCCATTCTTCAAGACCACCCATATCCGATAGAGTGAGTTCTTTTAGTGCTAGAAACAGTACTCTTACCCTGCCACTATTACTATAGAACTCATTGTCTATACGTTTTACTGTACCCATTCCACCTATCTCTAGAATCTTAAGGTGAGGAAGACATTCAACTATTGAGAGTTGTCTGCACCCACTACAATTTTTTAATCATAGTGTTTCCAAATGGTAGAGCTTTGTGATGGATTCTAGTAATGCTCTAATAGCTGTATCCGAGACATCAAGATATCTCAAATGTCTCACCTTGCAAATTGAATATGGTAACTCAGTGATACCAGACGATCGCAATTTGAGAGTTCTTAAGCTTTTGGAATTTGCGAGGCCGATTGAATACATCAACCATTGAGAAAATAGTACGTAGTTTTCTAGCATCAATATCTCTAAATATTGACTCCACATCCCCACAAGAAATAAGATTTAGATGACGAATATGAGATGTGCCATCTACTGCCGAACCCGCCTCCACATTTAACGTTTCTCATTTTTAGACTTTTACTGTAAGATCATGCACAAGATCATGCATCTTGCAACTTGTTATGATCCCATACCTGTTCCTTTCAATATCTTGGAAAAAAGAATTTGTAAGCAAGTCATTGAAACACTTGTTGCCTATGTCACTCTGATTTGATGGCCTGAGAAAACCTTCAGCCATCCATAGTTGAATTAGCTCTTCCCTTTCAATTTTAAATTTTTTAGGAAAAATGGAACAATATGCAAAACATTTTTTCAATGTTAGTGATGATAAGTAATAAAAACTTAATCTCAATATGCGCATAACTTTATTTTCATCCTCTGTATCCCAAATTCTACTGTGTAGAATTGACTGCCACTCCTGTGCCTGCTTTCCGTGAAGAGTACCTCCCAAAACTTTAGCAAGCAATGGAAGCCCTCCACAATTCTTTGCAATATCATTCCCAATAGACTCCAAGCCTGAAGCTATTGTTTCTCCTCCACCTCTGCTCACTTTTTCCTTGATAATGGACCAGCATTGATCATCTGATAGTTTCCCTGGCTTGTGCTGACTCCCTAGAGAAGTTTCCATCATGTCTACTACTTCTGTACTGCGGGTTGTAACAACAACAGCGTTCCCATTCTTCTTGTTAATTTTTAATAGTAGATCCTTCAAATCATCCCACATACCAAGGTCTTCATTCCACGCATCATCAAGAACAAGAAGAAATGTATTGTTTTCCAGTTTTTGCTGAAGTTTTTTAAGAATTGCATCTAGATTGCTCAACCCACCAGTATGTTCATCAATCTTTTGCAACATCTCTCCTAAAATTCTCCTTTTATTGAAATTATTACAGGCACAAACCCATAGAGCCACTTCAAAATGTTTTTTCTCCGTCGCTAATTCACAAATTTTCTTTGCTATGGTAGTCTTTCCAAGACCTGCCATCCCCACAATACGGACAACAGGCAGAACTTGTTGATCGATCGAGCCACTCAGCAATTTCAAGATTTTATAGACATCATCATCTCTTCCTACTACAACTTCCTACTCCAACACTTTATATTCAATATCACCAGAGATGTGCAGTTTTGTAGGTCATTCGGTCTATTTGAAAATACAAGAAAAAAAAATCATTTATTTTATAAAAAGATTTAAGTGAGATTAAATTAAATAAAATGATTTTTAAAAGAAAGAAGTCTAATAATTTGAAAAGTTTAAATGGTTCTCCTTTGCGTAATTTTAAATCTAGTAATAAACCAAATAAATTTAAATCCCAATTGACTTGTATTACTGTATAGATTGATTAGACAAGAGAAATCTAATAATCTTAAATCCCAATAAATAATCATTTATTTTATAGAAAGATTTAACTGAAATTAAATTAAACAAAACCATTTAAAATGCTTTAATTTATAAAACCTCCATGTCCTATGAGAAAAAAAATCAGTTATTTTTTAAGAAGAAGGAAGTCTTGAAATTGCTTTTATTAATTTGTAAAATTTAATCTACATACAAACAATGTACCCTCTACTACATTATGATGGTTGGGATATGAGCAATCTTAGGCCACTCACAACCATTCTCTTCCTTTCTACAATTTTCTTCAAGAAGTGGACATCCATAGATACACAATGTCTCTAATTTGGAGAGGCGTTGAATGACTGTTGAACTTGGTAGATGCTTGAGATTCTTGCATTCAAAAATATCAAGACTTCGAAGAGAAGAAAGGTTGGCCAACCAATCTGGCAAAGCTTCCTCAAATTCCTCTCCGTTGAAATCGCATATAGCCAGTGTCTTAAGGGCAGTGAGGTGTTGAATTTGATGCGGTACACTCTTCAGTTTATCCCATCCACGTATCCATAGGGATTCAAGGGACCCACTCAAGTTGAGGTGTTGGAATGAGTTTACAAGTCCTGCAGGAAAAGCCTCCAGCTCCTTTGAGAAACCACCGATATCCAATTCCCTTAGTTGGGTGAGGCTGCCCATGCAATCCTCCTTTGGGAAATCGCTCAAACTCCGACACTCCCCAATTGCTAAACTAACAAGAGAATGCAGTTGTCGTAAACCAAGCCAATCAATACTGATGAGCTTGTCACATGATTCAATCCGTAATATTCGAAGAGAAGACAATTCTTGTAAATCATTAATATGGATAAGCTCTCCCCAATTCCATATCACCAATTCCTCTAGAGATGTGCACCATTGCAATCCACTTGGAAGAGCTCCCAATTTACAACTTCTAATAATCAATTTCTTCAAAGAAGATCTCAATTCTCGGAAATCACTAGGAATTGTAATCAACTCTCTGCAACGCCATCTCAATTCCACCAGAGATGTACAATGTTGTATGCTTGGAATGGACTCCAGCTTTCCACATCCCTCAATCCTTAACAACTGAAGAGACGTGAAGCCATGAAATTCACCAGATAAATATCTTAGTTCATCACATTCTTGAATTTCAAATTCTACAAGAGATGAAAGACCACGTATCGGGATGCTTTTCAACTTGCCACATCTCTCAATTCTCAACTTTTCAAGACAAGAAAATACTTGATCACCTTCTCCACATGGTAGCATCCATTCTTCAAGACCACCCATATCCGATAGAGCCAGTTCTTTTAGTGCTGGAAACAGTACTCCTGCCCTGCCACCGCTACTATAGAACTCATTGTCTATACGTTTTACTGTACCCATTCCACCTATCTCTAAAATCTTAAGGCGAGGAAGACATCCAATTGTTGAGAGTTGTCTACACTCCCTATAATTTTTTAATCTTAGTGTTTCCAAATGGTAGAGCTTAATGATGGATTCTGGCAAAGCTATAATAGTAGAACCCGAGACATCAATATATCTTAAATGTCTTAGCTTGCAAATTGAATCTGGTAACTCAGTGATACTAAATGATCGCAATTTCAGAGTTCTCAAGCTTTTGAATTTGTGAGGCCGATTGAATACATCAACCATTGAAAAAACAGTACGTAGTTTTCTAGCATTAACCAATCCAAATATTGACTCAACATCCCCACAAGAAATGAGATTTAGATGACGAATATGAGATGCACCATCTAATGCCGACCCTGCCTTCACATTTAATGTTTCTGATTTTGAGACCTGTAATGCAAGGTCATGCACGAGATCATGCATCTTACAACTTGTTATGATCCCATACCTGTTCCTTTCAACATCTTGGAAAAAAGAATTTGCAAGCAAGTCATTGAAAAACTTGTTGCCTATGTCTTCCATCCTCCGATTTGATGACATAAGAAATCCTTCAGCCATCCATAATTGAATTAGCTCTTCCCTTTCAATTTCAAAATCTTTAGGAAAAATGGAACAATATGCAAAACATTTTTTCAATGTTGGTGATGACAAGTAATCAAAACTTAATCTCAATATACGCAAAGCCTTATTTCCATCCTCTGTATCCCAAATTCTACTGTTTAGAATTGATTGCCACTCCTGTGCCTGCTTTCCGTGAAGAGTTCCTCCCAAAACTTTATCAAGCAATGGGAGCCCTCCACATTTCTTTGCAATGTCTTTTCCAATAGACTCCAAGTCTGAAGCTATTGTTGCTCCTCCACCCCTGCTCACCTTTTTCTTGATAATGGACCAGCATTGATCATCAGATAGTTTCCCTGGCTCATGCTGACTCCCTGGAGAAGTTTCCATCACGCCTGCTACTTGCTTACTACGGGTTGTAACAACAACAGCGTTCCCATTCTTCTTGTTAATTTTTAACAGTAGATCCTTCAAATCATCCCACATACCATGGTCTTCATTCCACACATCATCAAGAACAAGAAGAAATGTTTTGTTTTCCAGTTTTTGCTGGAGTTTTTTAAGAATTGCATCTAGATTGCTCAACCCACCAGTATTTTCATCAATCTTTTGCAACATCTCTCCTAAAATCCTCCTTTTATTGAAATCATTAGAGGCACAAACCCATAGAGTCACATCAAAATGTTTTTTCTCCGTCGCTAATTCACAAATTTTCTTTGCTATGGCAGTTTTTCCAAGACCTGCCATCCCCACAATAGGGATAACAGACAAAACTTTTTGATCGATCGAGCCAGTCAGCAAATTCAAAATTTTAACGACATCACTGTCTCTTCCTACTACAACTTCTGATGAAGACTCTGTCTCTCGGTCCAAGTTGATTTCAGGAGTTCCATTTGCATGTTGTGGAGCTGTCAGTCCAAGCCCACAGCGAGTTGCAAGTCTTTGAATCTCATCTAGAGATCCATTGATCTCCTTAACTTTTTGACCCATACTCAGATGGAAAGCAACTGGGTTGTGGAGTGAAAACCAGTCACGTACCTTTCCCTTCTTTTGGTCTTTTCGGAGAATCTCATAAGCAAAATCATCTAGAACATCTTCAGCATGGTAAACTACATCTTGTAGCTTCTCAAGCAAAAGCTTCACTGGTTTGTCTGTTACGGGCCTTGTGGCTGCCTCTTGGAGCACGGCTTGGATCATGGTCAAAGACTCATGGAGCTTTCGCAGCTTTCCTTTCAATCCCCAGACAAGTCTGATCCCTTCAGTAGCTATGGAACTGACCTTTTTCACGGTCTCCTGCATGGCAAACGTAAGAAAAAGCTCTGCTGCCATATTCTCTTGTTTTCTTTGGGAAATCAAAGAAGAAAGATTGAGCGAAAGAGAGAGAATAATGGTCTGAAAAATGTGAAATCGGGCTGAAATGAAGTGCGTTTTGGAACAATGAGGGTTCCCTCCCTCCCTAGCTATTGATTGCAGCTGGTCACACTTTGGCATGCTGAGGTCAAGACAAGTCCTTTCCTTCTAGTATAAAAAAGTAGAGTCAGTAAATTGACTTTTCGTCGTAAACTAGCATTCAAATTTTTCAAGACATTAATAAATTACGTTGTGTATGCTCTCTGCCGAAATTTATTTAAAAATAAATAAATTATAAAATTCTTTCCCCCAAATAAGCTTGTGAAGGTTGATAATGCATGGTTGTTTTTATTTAAAAGAATAATTGCATTTAATTGGATGTTTGTATTTTCAAAGGTCTTACTAAGGACACCGTCAATTAGTCTTTCTATATTTACCGGTCGAGCAGTAACGTTTTAAGAAAAAAAATACACAGATTATTTAGATATAGTTTGTAATATAAAAGAATTTAGAGTATAAATAAAAACTTTTATCACAATATCTAACAAAATAAATCAACAATCTTTCATATAAACAAACAAAAAAATTCATTAATAATTACAAAAATATAAAAATGTAAAAGATAAAAATAGATAAAAAAAAAATTTAATCACACAAAATAATATATTTATTTGTTTTTTCCAACCAAATATATTTATTAACATCAATAAAAAAATTATTACTGAGTAGGTCACTCTTGCTATAATAAACAAATAAATCACCAATTATCATCAATAACTTTTTTTGATATCATCAAATTCATTAAAATATTTTTGATAATACTAATTGCGTTGTAATTAGAAATTTCAAAATATCTATATAGTTATTTTTTATATTTATTTTATCTCTTATCAGTCTATTTAATACATTTTTTTATTGAATCTCACTGTTTTAAATAGTAATAAACTATAAATATCAATTTTTAAAATTATAGCTGATATAAATTATATTGTTTTATATATATATATTTTTAATTATCCCACTAATATTTTTTATTTACTATGCTATTTTAAAAATTATATTCTGTGAGCAATTAAACATTGATTAAAGGCAAAGATGCAAAACACATTTTATACATTATTGTAATCATCCAAAACTTTAATCTTTTGACCTACTTGTACCCGCAGTTATGATATATACAAGCTAAGTGTTGACTTTAATTTTTTATTTTTTTTTATTATTCAATATATATATATATATATATATATATATATATATATATATATATATATATATATAGATAGATAGATAGATAGATAGATATTCTTCTCCCTTGCATGACAAAATTTAACAGCAATGGTTCGAGGAAATTGCAGCCAGTTGCAGTCAATCGTGAGGGAGGGATCCTCTGTTTTAAAGCTGAAGGCATCTCATTCGAAAACTATAGTCATCTTTAAAAGTCTAGATATACTTTTACAATGATAGCAGTTCACTGTATCCATGAAAAAAAGATATTTTATTTTTATCCAACTTCCTGGCCATATATCAATCATGAATACGCTATCCTTCCCGTGCTATACCTCAGTAGAATCTGTCCAGATGCACAACCAATGAGTACGCAAAGCTGAAATCTTCTACTAAGATATTGATCCTCGCAATGTCTGAGGGCTTGCTCGTAGTAATATTGGTGGCCTTTTCCATGCTTTTTTATTGCTTTAGAAAAATAAAAGATAAGTAGGGTTCTAGTGCATCTTCATGGGGGATACAATTTAGGAGAGTAGCCTGCCAAGATCTCATTCTAGCAATTAATGGATTCTCTTCGACCAATTTAATCGGTGTTAGCAGTTTTGAATCCTTCCTCCGGATGGAATAGCTATCGCAGTGAAGGTACTTAACCTTTTGCGCAAAGGAGCTTTCTGTTAGAGAATAATATAAATCATATTATGGGACCTCACTTACAAGCTTAAGTTTTTAGGTGAGATGGTTCCTTAATATGGTATCAGAGCCTTGTTGATCCAGCGGTCACGAGTTCAAATCTCACTACACTCATTCTATTTGATAAAAATCAAGCACAAGGTAATGTGGGTCTGTGCAAGTTTCAAGTCCAAAGGGTTTTCACTTGAGGAGTTGTGTTAGAGAATAATATAAATCATATTATGGGGCCTCATTTACAAGCTTAAGCTTTTAGGTGAGATGGTTACTTAATACTTCCAGGAGTTTCATGGCAAAATGCGCAGCCTTGGTAAACACCAGGCATCAAAATCTTGTTAGAGTAGTTACTTCATGCTCTAGCATTGATTTCTAAGGAAATGATTTTAAGGGTATAATTTACATGTTCATGGTCATTGGAAGTCTAGAAGAATGGTTGCATCCAATTCATCAGCCAAACAACGCCCAAGAGATGAGAAATTTGAATACCAACACTGCGGAAAACCTATTGTGATTTGAAGCCCGACAATGCTCTTTTAAATACTGAAATGACTGCTTGTGTTGGGGACTTCGGATTAGCAAGGCTTCGTCCAGAAGTTTCCAATCAATTATCTTCGGGACAGACCAACTTCATTGGCTTGAAAGGCAATTCTCTCTGGAGTTCATGATCTATTTTTGAACTAAAAATGATGTGGCAATACATAGTTGATATTGATTTTAAATTAATTACTTTAAATATATTGATTAGTGTGTTGATTATAATAATATTGCGAGTTTTTTTATTTCAAATTTGATTTTTTTATTTAAATAAAATTAAAAATAAATAATTCTAATGTTGGAGGGTTTTTTAAAAGCAATTATTTAAATATATAAATTACTCATATTAACTGTATAATTAATTGCATAATTATATTATATACAAAAGAATTGCATTATATTTAAAAAAATGATATATAAAAAATGACTCTTCTAAATAGTTTTTACCATTGAAATACACATAAGCAAAAAGGTTATACTTACACTATTTAAAAAATCATTTTATCAATTTAACTCTCCAAAATAGCTTTTACCATTGGACTTGCTCCAATGTACTTCTATGCCATAATTTCTTTTAAATTTTTTATTTCATGTTCACATCCATCTGTTTAACATCAAATGGTTAGCCATTAGACTATTAAAGTTTGGAAAGGCAGGACAAAATAAATGAGAAAAGTTGCATTTTTTTCTTATCTTTTTCAAATACTTGATAGTCCTTTACATTCTTAAACATATTCTCTCACCTCACTAGAACAAATATGAACTTATCCATAAAGCCTAAAGACTACAAAGGAGAAGCCTAGGTCAAGGCTGTGTGGCATACCCATAAAATATTTTTCATCCTTAATTGCCACGTATAAGAGTGGATTGAATTCCTATCAAGATTAAATTATCTAAGGATTTAGTCTGTTAGGGATTCTAAGTTGTACATAGATTACTTCGAATCTCCTCTATATATGCTTGTGCAACCCTTGAAAATAATTATCATTGTTTTGATTATTTTGATCAACCTAATTTTATTTTGGTAAGTTCATGAAAATGGTAAAGATTCTAGTTATTCCATTTGACTTGCTAAGTTCAAACATAAGATGGTTTTAAAGGCGTCAGGTATAAAACTTCCCGTTGGACTTCTTGTCACAGATCTGTTTCAAATATCAGTTTCCTCTATTATTTCATCTGGAGATTTCAATAAGGATTTCTCTATCCTTCCCGTGATATATTTATTGTTGTTTTTTTCCCATTCCTTTCATAACGTAGGCAGAAGAGAATGAATCAAAGTAACTGCCGTCCCATATGGTTTTAATATGTAATTATATAGACAAGGACGAAATAAGTTATGAAGAATGGGTAAACACAAGTTGAATTTGAATTACGAACCATATGGGACCACACACATATTTGAATGAAGAACCCGTTTATGATTATTCGTCAGAATTCTGCTAAAATATTAAAAAAAAAATTAACAACTATTTTGTCATGTTTGAGGGTATTTTGGCCTTCTGAAGTTCGCTGATTTGAATTTTGATTTTTAGCGGCAAAATTGTGGCCATGGCTGGAAATCGTGAGGTTGGGTTCCCGAAGACAGCTACGAGGGAACAGTTAGCAAGAAGTTTAAGTGGTAATGATGAGGGTTCTGATCTGGTTATTCCTAGTGTGCGTCTTAAAGAGAAGTTTCTGATTTGAAAGCAAGGTTTGTTGGTTCTGGACAGATTGCTGCAGCGATGTATGAGAAGAAGAATGGTTCAAATGAGATTAGTACAATATGGTGTGAATGGCTGGGGAAAAAGTGCTCTAATGATGAGGATAAGGTCAAGGTTTTGGATCATGACTTTGGTGCTGTAACTTTTGCTTATGATTACGAATTGGGAAAGAGCGGATTGTTTGGTGATGTGAAGCTACTGCTCTCTTCTAGTGCTGCAGCACTGACAGAAAATGATGAGGAGATCTGTTTCTGAGCCAGAGGATGTTAGTAGATCAATTAAACACATTGAGGGAGATGAGTTTGAGAAGCCACTTACCCCGCTTTCAGAGGTATGGTTTCTGTCATTTGTCCATGCCATTATGTTGTTTTAACAAAGGTCTATAACCTGTTGTAAAGGTAACTGCTATGATCCTTTCAAAACTACAAATAAACTCTTCAGGTAGCAGAAATAGGTTTTATTAGCTCATTTGCTTTTGTTCATAGACCTGTTGGCTACCAGGATTAATGCATGCCATGATCGGGATCTGTTTAGAATAAGAGGAAAGCTAACAGAAACTATCTAGATAAGTAAGCAAGTCAAGTACTGAAGCAAATAAAGCAGCAATTCCAGACAGGAAAGGTTCAAAGCTGCAAAACAGTTCTATCTTTGGATTGTCAAAGCTTCCTCTAAAAAACCTTTAAATTCATCACTTTTGCAAAAACTTTTAGTAAAACCTTAAAAACATAATATAATAATATGAAAAATAAATCTTAGAATATACAAACATAATTGAATTTCTTTTTATGACAATAATACTGTTCGCAGTGATAGTATTGCCAGTAATAATTAAAATATTAATTATTTACAGCAATGGTTATGATTGCAAATATAATAATTGTAACAATTTAACAATCATGATAATAACAATGAAAATAATAATCCAAATAATTCATCAGTTGATGTTGCTTTTGCTAAAAATTGATTTTTGCAGCTTTTTTATATATGATATTTTATATTTAATATCATATAAATAAAAAATATATGAAGTCACACGTAGACAAAACGGGTAGAAAAATTGGGTCAAATTATCTATAGTAAAAAAATATACACACAACTTGCCCTACAAATTTTTTAATATGTAAATAAAAATCACTTTAAACTAAATATATACCAAACCACACCTAAACAAAACAAATGCAAAAAAACACAAGGATAATAAATTACTAGTAATAGACGATTCACCATATATGCATAAGAGAGAGTTTCAGTTTCATTTCATGTCACTAAAGCTTAACTAACTTTGTTTTTTAATGCAAGTTGTATTTAATATAAAAATAAATTACAATAAAAATTAAAAGTCAAAACTAAGAGAGTAAATATATAAATACAAATAAAAAAAATTAAAAATTATGCCAAAAGGATCGAAAAAATAACAGGATTGAAACAAAATCCAAAAATAAAATAATACGAGCCATAAACCCGCGTTTCGCCGCAGGGATTAAATTTTTTTTATCTAGATTTAACACATATAATTTTTTATTTTTTATTTTGATTTTTATTCTTTTATTTTTTAGCCTAGTTTCAATCCCTTGATTTTTTCGGTCCTACTAAGATAGTTTTAAATTTTTTATTTGTATCTATACACCTTTGCTCTTAGTTTAGATTTTTTTTATTTTTATTTTTATTAAATGCAACTCGCGTTAAAAAACATAGCAAGTTTAGTTTTGGTGATGTAAAATGAGAGTGAAACTCTTTCCTATGCATGTATAGTTAAACGTAAAATGTTTGAAACACAACCGTAAGTAACTCTTTCGTTTTGTCTTATTGATGCTACAAAAATTATTTTACTGTGCACTAAAAAAATAAAATTATCGGGACACCCCCACTGACAATTCTTGACTTTTATCTTATTTGAAGGTATTATGATTATTATACCATGCACAGAAATGAAAAAAAATGAAAAATACCTCTGATACCATGATATTATTTTAAACATATTTTACATAATAAAATGAATATATAAAAAACTAATATATATTTTTAGAAGTTTTATGACGCCGCACGTATCATCCAAAATGTGCATGAACTCTGAAATTGACGTTGTGCACGAAGACGTGCCCACAACATTGTGATAGAAAATATAATTAAAAGTTAGTAAATTACCAATAAACCCCTATAGTCAACTCTTAATTTTGTCTTATAGGATTATATACGTACTTATAGAATTCATGGTGCGCATTAGCCAACCCGGTTACCCCGATTATAAAAAAGAATTCGAAGATTAGTAATGGTGCACTTAAGCTAACCCAAAGATCCCGGCTATAAAAAAATATATAAGTAAAAAAAAGAAGCTTAAATTGGCCCGGAGACACCGGTTATATATATATAAGTGAAAGAAAACAAAAAAAAAAATAAGCGTAAAAGCATTGTAGCAATCCACATTGTTTTTTTTAAAAAATGGCTTAGAAATTAGTCGTGGTGTGTTTAAATTGATTCGGAGATTCCAGTTATAAAAAAAATATATAAATGAACAAAACAAAAGTATAATAGAAAAAATGTACCAGCGAGAAAACACTTTGGGAAAAAAATGGGTTCGGCGATTGTCATGGTACACATATATTGAGAAAACTAACCCACACCATTTCTATAAATATATTGAGAAGAAATATAATAAAAAAAAATAATCAGGAAAAAAAAACTATATCCAATGATTAATCGTGCTGCGCTTAAGTTAACCTGGACACCTTGATCATAAAAAAAGAACAAATATATATAAGTGGAAAAAGAAAAAAAATTAAAAAAATATAACCAAGAAAAAAATATTTCATGGAAGAAAATGAAAAAAAATATATAATCAAGAAAAAAAATATCAGGAAAAGAAAAGTTATAAAAAAATTGGATCCGAGGATCAATTATAGTGCGCTTAAACTAACCCAGACACCCTAATTATAAAAAATAAATATATATAAGTAAAAAAAATATAACCGGTAAAAAAAATAAAGTGAAAAAATAATTTGAAAAAAAAACATAATAAAAAAGCAAGAAAAAAAAATAGAAAAAAATATAATCAGAAAATTAAAAAAAATGAAGAAAAAATGGAAAAAAAAATAGAAAAAAAACGTAATAAAAAAACCCAAAAAAAAAGCATGAAGAAAAGTTAGAAACGAAAAAAAAAATATAGGAAAAAAAACGTAATTAGGAAATGTAAAAAAAAAAAAAAAAAAGAAAACGAAAGAAAAAAAAAAAAAGGGAAAGCACTGTTGCTATCCACAGTAAAATGGGTGAAGCTACAGTGCTTTCCCACAAAAATTAGTGTATTGATAATAAAACAAAAAATTATATATTTTAAAATGAGAAAAAAAAAATCTCCATGGAGCGGAGCACAAACCAATTGGTCGTTGGGTTTTAGAGTTCATCAAAGCCTGGGGCTTCGAATCATGACTTGTGGGCTCCCATTCTCGTTATTTCCAATATGAAAACAATGCTGGTCGATTTGTAATTTCAACTATATACGTATTTCAAGAAAGTATTTTGAGCGTGCATTGAATGCAAAATCTTTTCTCCTACCATCCCTTACAAATTATCTTTTCTTTCCAGAGTTTTTTGTTGTTAGAATTAAAGTAAAGGTCTAATAAACTTTTAAATTATTGATTTCATATTTATTGTTATAACTCAATTTTTGAGTTATTCCCTAAATCTATCTAAAAATAACAAAAATAAAATAAAATAGAATGTTGTCAGCAGAAAAATCAAGGGATGGAAGATATGGCTAGAAAACACAGTATCTTAATTCATGATCGAGGGTTGGAAAACATATTCGAAGATTAGAGGGAAATAGGACTGGAAAGCGCACTATTTAGATTGATAGTCAATGTTGGAAAACACACTTGAAAATGAAGGGAAAATAAAGCTAGAAAGTGCACTATTTTCTAGCCCTATTTTAGTTGATGGTCGAGAGTTGAAAAACATACTCGACGATGAGGGAAAAATAGGGCTGGAAAGCGCACTATTTTAGTTGATAGTCGAGGGTTGGAAAACACACTCGAAGAAGGAAGAAATAGGGCTGAAAAGCGTACTATCTTAATTAATGATTGAGGGTTGGAAAATACACTCAAAGATGAAAGAGATAGGATTGAAAAACTCTCTATCTATGCTGATAAAAGGCTCACAAGTACACTCAGAGAAGTGAAAAGGGCTCAAAGACGCACAAAAAATAATGAGTGAATATTTGTAATTTACAATCACATTCTTTAGATTCCTAGTGGGGAGATGCAATGCATGATGACACTCAAAATCAAGAAAGAGATAAAGCTGAAAAGCATTCTCAAGAAAACGAAAGAGATGGGAGCTCGAAGGTGTACATAAAAATGATGAATGCCGGTTCATAAATTGCAATCTCTCTAAAACATTTCCTAGATTTTCAATAGGATGCGATGCATGATGATACATGTATACTTACTTAAGAAATATAGGCCCCCTTTCTTTTTCATAGTCTTTTCTTTTCGAGGTTTGAATCTCCGGTTTTAATGGTTTCTCGCTTCTACTTACTCGAGCTGCAACTTATGATTTTGACCACGAGAAATGACAGATCTTCCATGTCCACATGACCCTCTCAGTTTTATTTGATATTATTTGAAAAGGAATGATAAAGCCAGCTTCAATTGCGTTTTAGATTACCCCCCAGTCTAGTCATGTCACACAAGTGTTTGAGGCTTCAAGTGTTTGCTAGAAAATAGTGGTTGTTTACAAAGATTTTTTTTTCATGTAAGAATGATGTTTTTCTTTTCAATTTTAGCTTCCAATTTCACCCAAAAAGTTTTTTCATTGAAACTTCTAATATTTTCAATTTAACCGAAATTAAGCTTCCAAACTTAATTTCTCATCAATTAAGTCCTTAATAACATTAATTTGACTCATTTAAAGTATAATTTAGTCCTTGCGCTTAATTAAATCCTTCAATTGGGTTCTGAATTAATCCCTAAACATAATTACACTTTAAATTGACCCATAAAAATATAATTATGTCTTTCAACTTAATTTTTACGCAGATTTATCCAATTATAAATTACTTTAGCCTTGATTCTATATTTTCCTTCATTTTCTGGGCACAAAAGAGGTACAGTCTAGTTCTCAAAAATATCCAAAATTTCCACCTTGATTTTTCTACCAACATCAGCCCCTTTTATTTTATTTTTTTATTTTTTGGATAGATTTGGGGAATAACCTAGAAATTAGGTTATGACATTTATAACATAGAATTATAGCAAATTATCATTATATTCTACATTGTCTTGTACAATTTTAATAAATCCAAGTTAAATTATTATGTAAAAACAATATTACAATAATGATTGAAAACAATGTTGGATGGCTATTGATTTTTATCATTGATAAGTATATATTTTGTTCACATATTCATACATAGTAAAAGCTAATAACATATTTATCATCCACAAAAAATAAAGAGATTCCTGTAAAAAATAACAGCCAAATACTTATATTGGATTAGTTAAGTATTTGATGTCATTTATTTTATAAAAAGATTTTAAATGAGATTAAATTAAATAAAACAAATTTTAAAAGGAAGAAGTCTAATAATTTGAAACGGTTCTCCTCTGCATAATTTTAAATGTCAGTTTAAAATGTTATTTCAACTGTCAGATCTGTTTCAAATGTCAGTTTCCTCTGTTATTTCAACTGGAGATTTCAATAAGGATTTCTCTATCCTTCCCCCTGCTATATTTATTTTTTTTCCCATTCCTTTCATAACGTAGGCAGAAGAGAATGAATCAAAGTAACTGCCGTCCCATATGGTTTTAATATGTAATTATATAGACAAGGACGAAATAAGTTATGAAGAATGGGTAAACACAAGTTGAATTTGAATTACGAACCATATGGGACCACACACATATTTGAATGAAGAACCCGTTTATGATTATTCGTCAGAATTCTGCTAAAATATTAAAAAAAAAATTAACAACTATTTTGTCATGTTTGAGGGTATTTTGGCCTTCTGAAGTTCGCTGATTTGAATTTTGATTTTTAGCGGCAAAATTGTGGCCATGGCTGGAAATCGTTTAAAGCTGAAGGCATCTCATTAAACTACAGTCATCTTTAAAAGTCTAGATATACTCTACAATAAATTTGGGAGGGGTTATTTGACAGCATTTTCCTCGAACCACTGCTGTCGAATTTTCGTGCAAAATGCTGCAATCAATCGCGAGGGAGGGACCCTGTGTTTTAAAGCTGAAGGCATCTCATTAGAAAAGTTTTTTGACATCCTTTCTGGAACCCGGATTCGTGAACAGCATGAATACGTTTCAGTACGCCAAGGTAAATTTCTATTATTATAGTATAATTCCTAAGGAAATCATGATTATTAATGAATATTAACTTCTAATTATGCACTGTTGTATTCTGCAGGTGCTTGAGCTCATTACATTGACAAACAGAGATTATTAATGAATACTTGCATCGGATAGTTTCCGATGCAAAGTCCGTTGCTAATATTTTTTAGCAACGGATTTCAATGTTACTTGCAACGGATTTGATAATTGTTAATCAGCTTGCTTTTAGTAGTTTGAGAAGTAGAATAGCATTGACATTCATAACATATGGTTATCTTTAAACATTTCCCTAGTTTATTTTCTACGCAAAATGTTTGCGCTCAAAGCGCTGGTGTCATCGAAATGGGAACTTGTAATATATATTATGGTCATAAACGTTATAGTTTTGATACTTGCAAGGACCACAACAATGCATTGATCTTAGCCTATTAATCCACGGTGCAAGAAACAAGAACTCAACTAGTTTTCTTTAAATTCTTCATCTTCCACAGATTTTGCAATTTCCTGTGTTTCTTTTCTTTTTTCTTCTTCCTTTCTCATGGTGTCTTTATGCCATTTGTCTCAGGAATAGCTTATAGCTGATGCCAGTAGATAGAAACTTGGTTCTTGTAGAAATTTGGAGTCTCGATAGGGGTATTTCTGGCTTTTTGGAGTTTTCTGATATTTAATTGAGGGTGTTTGGGAAGCCACCCAAAAGTGCTTTTGGGTGCTTTTGGTCCAATTTTTTTTTTTTTTTTTTAAATTTTAAAAAATAAAAAAACATCATTTTAATGCATTTCGGCACGAAACACACTTTCAAAAGCTACAGCAACAGCTCTCCCAAACACCTTCTAATAATTGGAGGAAGGACGTTAAGAACCGTGTGCAAGATTGCAAGCCTTGGTAGGGGTATTTTGGCCTTTTGAAGTTCGCTGATTTGAATTTTGATTTTTGGCGGTAATAGGAAAAGGAGGCGATCTGTTTCTGAGCCAGAGGATGTTAGTAGATCTTTGACTAATCAGTATGGCTTATGCGAGGAAGAATCTTCAAAGACAACTTGTGCCTCTTCTAATTTGGTGCTGGATCGATATGATGATCAGCTTATGAACACCGGATTTATATCAAGCAAGACAGTAAAAGAAAAAGATGCTTCCTGAGAAAGATGTAGCGACGCTTTGAAACAGGAACACTGGAAAACTTGTTTGCAGTAGCAGAAAAGTATATGGGGTAACATTCTCTACCTCACCTGTCATTTCTCAAATATCATGTTTTATCTAATACCTTCAAAATGCATTGTAGTACTTGTTGTGGCATATACCAATTTGTTTCTACTGATTTGGTTTGATGTGAAATGTTAAGAATTTGTTGAGTATCTTTTGAAAAATATATTTAGTGCATGCAGGCATTTCATGTATTTCACACTTCTTGCCTTATACAGTGGATACTCTACTGCGAGTTTGAAATTGTTCAAAATCAGACAGTCAGTACCAAGGGGGGACGAAGATCAAGGAAAAAGAATGGAACCAAATCAAATACAACAGGAAAGGATGGAACAATGAGCGTTTTGCCAAACCCAATTGTTTCTGTGTTCTGTCCAGACTGCCAAGGCACCGGTGTGAACATTGAGGGAGATGAGTTTGAGAAGCCACTTACCCCGCTTTCAGAGGTATGGTTTCTGTCATTTGTCCATGCCATTGTGCTGTTTTTTTTTTTATTATTATTATGTTTTTTCCTTGCACTTTCCCAGTAATAGTGAATTCTGAATTTTTCTCCAGTTAATTATTCAATTCTATTGTCAAATGTTTGTTTAGTTTTTATGGAGTGAATTTGAAGGAAAGATTAACTGGCTATTAATCTGAAGGTTGTGATTAGTTTTCCCTCAGTAAAAAAGGTATTCTTTTACTGGAAAACCCTTTGGGAAATGAAAGCAGTGAGAAATTTGTAAATGCTCTCAGTTATAATATATTGATTTTCTTCCCTGTTTCAGATGTTCAAGATAAAGATCAAAGTGAGTGAGGGACATAGAGGATGGATGAAAAATCCTGAGATCTTGGAGAATTGCTCAACAGGTTTTCACTTCCCCTCACAATCTGGATAACCAGTTTAGGTAGTCTATTCTGTGCTTCCAACTTTTTTGGTGATGAATTGGAATTTCTAATACTGAACCTAATTCTCCATTTTCTTTTTCTCTGTTTTTTTTTTTTATATAGGAAAGGTGTTGCCGCTGAAGGGGCTGCATTTCTATAGACCTGAAGAGTAGAGTTGGGCACACAAGTTTGGGTAGCCGAACCTTTCAATGACTTCAGTTTCAGTTGTAGAATATGGTGTGAATGGCTGGGGAAAAAGTGCTCTAATGATGAAGATAAGGTCAAGGTTTTGGATCATGACTTTGGTGTTGGAACTTTTGCTTACAATTACGAATTGGGAAAGATTGGATTGTTTGATGATATGAAGCTATTGCTCTCTTCTAGTGCTGCAGCACTGACAGAAAATGATGAGGGGGGTAATAGGAAAAGGTGGCGATCTGTTTCTGAGCCAGAGGATGTTAGTAGATCTTTGACTAATCAGTATGGCTTATGCGAGGAAGAATCTTCAAAGACAACTGCATGAAGGTTGTCTTCTGCTTAATGTTAGTTGGTATTGATGCTTCTGAATTGCATATGGGAAGAAGTTGAGAATATTTTTTCATAAAAAAAAAGGGATGCATTTCGGCACTTTTTGGATCCAGAAATGTGCGGGCAACTACTTTTCCGGCTAGTTCCCAAATCCCTGTTGACAAGCCGCCCACATTTCCTGAAAGCAAAACCTGATCAATTTTCTGACGGGCTATATATAAACTTTTCCTGTCAAACATTAGGCATACGTAAAATGAGATGCTCAAACAGCTGCATGAATTTCATATGCTTCCTTGTTGCTCTATCTCTGGTTTGTGCACTCGTGGGAAGTTCTCAGGCTCGGTCGCTGTCACGGGGGAAGCTTTCAGGATTCCAAACCGAGAACAGTTACGAGGCAGGCGTTAGAATTGTTAAGGAATCATCTCACCTAAAAGCTTAAGCTTGTAAGTGAGGCCTCATAATATGATTTATATTATTCTCTAACACACCCCTTCAAGTGAAAGCCCTTTGGGCTTGAAACTTGCACAGGTCCATTACTTTGTGCTTGATTTTTATCAAATAGAACGGGGGTAGTGAGATTCGAACTCATGATCGCTGGGTCAACAAAGCTCTGATATCATGTTAAGGAACCATCTTACCTAAAAACTTAAGCTTGTAAATAAGGCCTCATAATATGATTTATATTATTCTCTAACAAGAACCATATGGACCTAGTGCTGGCATCAACTGAACCAATGTCTGCTCAACAATAGCATTGCTTATGTTGTGTTGTGGTGACAATACATACTTCGGCGGAAACTCTCAAGTTATATTTTCCAGTTATGAACTAAGAGAGCTATTGTTGAACTCTTTTTTCTTTTTGGTATCTTCACCAACGCAGTACTTTTATTAAGGTTGTCCGATTTCATGTTGAAAATCTTGTAGGGGATAACTGATTTTATGTACAAAACTTGTAACATGATTTATCTTAATCAATGAAAAATTTAGACAATAACTAAGCAATTATAAGACCAGCACTACTACCAGCCAACAAATAATACACATCAAATATCACAGAATGGAGGTAAGCAGCAGATTTAGCACAGACAGGAAATCTTATGCCACAAAGACAGGAAAACATGATCGGGATCTGTTTAGAATAAGATGAAAGCCTAGATACGTAAACAAGTCAAGTACTGAAGCAAATGAAGCAGCAATTCCAGACAGGAAAGGCAGCTGCAAAAGAGTTCTATCTTTGGTTTGTCAAAGCTTCCTCTAAAAAACCTTTAAATTCATCACTTTTGCAAAAACAATGACAAATATTTGATCCACTTAAATACAGTAGGCTAGTCCCGTCAACTTTTTCTTTTATTTTTTGATGATCGAAAGGGTTTAATTCATTTTCAAAAGATAATCAAAAACAGGAAATGTTCCTGCTACAAAGAGTTGTATACAACAACATGCAACACAGATTATAAGTTTAAAAGAATTCAAATATCACAACGAGTTTAAAGAGGATCATCCAAATCCTCCTGCAATAATCTTGTACCATGTAAACTCATCTGAACAGATCAGATAATACTTTTAACAGTACTGTTTGTTTTTTCCTTTTGCTTTCTTTTTATTTCATTTTTTGATAAAGACTTTTAACAATACTACTAGCATCAGAATTTACAGCATCATGAGGTCTTCGATTGCATTACTTCCACATAAAGTAAATGAAAGACCACTTCCCCGCGCTTCGCTGTAGTCAGGACAAATTTTTTAATATGTAAAAAAAATATTAATGGTCTTATATTTTTTGTATGATGATGTATATTTGAGTAAAATAATTAGCCTATAAAATTTTTAATTATTTATTTTTATATATTCATTTAATTATGGAAAAAGCGTTTAAAATAATCAAAACGATTATTTTAAAGGTATTTTTTACAAAACATATGTGATGCTAATTATATATTTTGATGTTTATTTAATATTAACATTTTAATATATATATATATATATATAAATGAACTAAGTTTTTTGAAAAAAATATCAAATGAATTTAATCTCAGTGTTCTGAAATACTTTTAATATAATAATATGAAAAATAAATCTTAAGAAATAAAAACATAATTAAATTTCTTTTTTTTTTTGACGATAGTACTAGTGACAAAGATAGTATTGTCGGTAATCATAAGAATATTAATTATTTACAATAATGATTATAATTGCACATATAATAATTGTGGTAATTTAACAATCATGATAAAGAAAAATGAGAATAATAATCCAAATAATTCATCAGTTGATGTTGTTTTTTGCTAAAAATTGACTTTTGCAACTTTTTTATGTGTGATATTATATATCTAATATTACATAAACAAACAATATACAAAGCCACACGTAGATAAAATGGGTAGAAAAATTGGGTCAAATTATCTACAGTAAAAATTATACAAGCGACTTGCCTTGCGATTCGGCTCCACCAGGACCAAATTTTTAACATGTAAAAAATATCAATGGTCTTAGATTTTTTTTTTATGATGCTATACATCTGAAAAAAATAATAAGTCTGCAAACCTTTTGATTATCTAGTTTTTTTATATATTTATTTTATTATGGATAAGGCATTTAAAATAATGAGAACAAATATTTTTAAGGTTTTATCTCTTAAAAATAATTATATATTTTGATTTTTATTTAACATTAATGTCTTAATATATATATATATATATATATATATATATATATATATATATATATATATATATATATAAATGAATTTTTTTTAAATCTCAAATTAATTTAATATTAGTGATCTGAAAGATTTTTAATATAATAATACGAAGAGTACATCTTCAAAAATAAAAATTTAATTTAATATCTTTTTAAATAAAAATCACTTTAAACTAAAAATATAACAAGCCACATATAGACAAAATAAATACAAAAAAACACAAAGATAAAAGCACAAAGAGAGAGTTTCACTCTCATTTCACACCATCAAAGCTTAATTAACTCTGTTTTTTAACACAAGCTATATTTAATATAAAAATAAATTACAATAAAACTTAAAAATCATAACTAAGAATTTAGATACATAAATACAAATAAAAAATTAATAATTACAAGTTAATTCATAATTTCAACTATATACATATTTCGATAATGGATTTTGAGCGTCATTGAATTCAAAACCCATGGTAACTAACAACTAGTCATGTCCCAGTACTTTTCTCCCACCATCCATTAAATTCCTTTCTTTCCAAAGTTTTTTTTTGGTGAGAATTACAGTAAAGGTCTAATAACATTTTAAATTATTGATTTCATGTTTATAACATATAATTATAACAAATTATCATTAAATTCTACACAGTCGTGTACAATTTTAATAAATCCAAGTTGAATTATTCTGTAAAAACAATATTACAATAATGATTAAAAAATATGCTGGATGGCTATTGATTTTTATCATTGATAAGTATATATTTTGCTCACATATTCATACATAATAAAATCTATTAAGATATTTACCATCCACAAAATTAAAGAAATTCCTGTAAAAAATAGCAGCAAATACTTAGATTGGATTAGTTAAGTATTTGATATCATTCGGTCTATTTGTAAATATAGAAAAACAAATAATCATGTATTTTATAAAAATATTTAAATGAGATTAAATTAAATAAAGAATTTTAAAAAGAAAGAGGTCTGATAGTTTGAAAACTTTAAATGGTTCTCCTCTGCATAGTTTTAAATCTAGTAATAAAACAAATAATTTTAAATCCCAACCTGCCTATACTGTCTATAATGATTGATTAGACAAAATAAATCTAATAATCTTAAATCCCAACAAATAATCACTTATTTTATTAAAAAAAGATTTAAATGAGATTAAATTAAATAAAACAATTTTTAAAAGAAAAAAGTCTGATAATTGGAAAACTTTAAATGGTTCTCGTCTACGTAATTTTAAATCTAGTAATAAAACAAATAATTTTAAATCCCAACTTACCTTCACTGTCTATATTGATTGATTCTAATAATCTTAAATCCCAACAAATAATCATTTATTTTATAAAAATATTTAACTGAAATTAAATTAAACAAAACCATTTAAAAAGCTTTAATTTATAAAACCTACATGTCCTATGAGAAAAAAACAAACAAATTATCAATTAATTTTTAAGAAGAAGGAAGTCTTATAATTGCTTCCATTAATTTGTAAACTTTAATTTGCATACAAAAAATATACCCTCTACTTTAACCAGTTATTTTGATTGTTTGGATTTGAGAAATCTTGGGCCACTCATAGTCATTTTCCTCCTTTCTACAATTTTCTTAAAGAAATGGACATCCATGGATCCACAATGTCTCTAATTTGGAGAGGCGTTGAATGGTTGTTGAACTTGGAAAATGCTTGAGATTCTCACAACCTATACTATAAAGACATCGAAGAGAAGAAAGGTTGGTCAACCAATCTGGCAAAGCTTTCTCAAATTCCTCTCCGCTGAAATTGTGTATAGTTAGTGACTTGAGGGCAGTGAGGTTTGGAAGTTGATGTGGTACACTCTTCAACTTATCCCCTCCATATATCCACAGTGATTCAAGAGACCCACTCAAGTTGAGGTGTTGGAATGAGTTTACAAGTCCTGCAGGAAAAGCCTCCAACTCCTCTGAGAAAACCACCGATATCCAATTCCCTTAGTTGGGTGAGGCTGCCCACTCCATCCTCTAGGAAATCACTCAAACTCGGACACCTACTGATTGCTAATTGATCAAGAGAATGCAATTGTAGTAAACTAAGCCAATCAATACTGATGAGCTTATGACATCCATTAATGGATAATCTTTGAAGCGAAGACAATTCTTGTAAATCATTAATATGGATAAGCTCTCCCCAATTCACTATAAACAATTCCTCTAGAGATGCACAACATTGTAATCCGCTTGGAAGAGCTCCCAATTTACAACTGTAAATAATCAATTTCTTCAAAGAAGATTTCAATTCTAGGAAATCACCAGTAATTGTAATCAACGCACTGCAATTCCATATGTTCAATTCCACTAGCGATGTGCAGTGTTGTACACTTGGAATGGATTCCAGATTTGCACAATATTGAATCCTCAACAACTGAAGAGACGTGAAGCCATGAAATTCTTCTTGTTAATTTTTAACAGTAGATCCTTCAAATCATCCCACATACCATGGTCTTCATTCCACACATCATCAAGAATAAGAAGAAATGTTTTGTTTTCCAGTTCTTGCTGGAGTTTTTAAAGAATTGCATCTAGATTGCTCAACCCCCCAGTATGTTCATCAATCTTTTGCAACATCTCATCTAAAATCCTTTTTTTATTGAAATCATTAGAGGCACAAACTCATCGAGTCTCATCAAAATGTTTTTTCTCCCTCACTAATTGACAAATTTTCTTTGCTATGGAAGTCTTTCCATGACCTGCCATCCCCACAATAGGGACAACAGGTAGAACTTGTTGATCGATCGAGCCAATCAGCAAATTCAAGATTTTAAAGACATCACCGTCTCTTCCTACTACAAGTTCTGATGAGGACTCTGTTTGTCAGTCCAAGCTGATTTTAGGAGCTCCATTTGCATGTTATGGAGCTATCAATCCAAGCCCAGAGGTAGTTGCAAGTCTTTGAATCTCATAGATATAAATTATATTGTTTTATATATATTTTAAATTATCCCACTAATATTTTTATTTTACTATGCTATTTTAAAAATATATATTATATGAGGTGGCCTGAATTGCTTTGCCACATACAGGTTCATGTCTTACACTTGTATAAAAGTCTTAAGGAACGTGCATTGTTTTTTGACGATACCAACAGGCTAGTCAATTAAATATTGATTAAAGGGCAAGTAGGGTCTTAGTCTGTGGTCAGTGTAGCGTTTGTTCCTGCTAGCTATCTGGATTCGAGCCTTGCCTTGCATGTCTGTTGCACCTGCAGTACCTTACATGCCTACTGGGCTTGCAGAATATTCAGTGGGTCTAGGGATTAGTTATGGTGCGCGCAAGCTGGCTCGGACACCCTGGTTAACAAAAAAAAAATTGATTAAAGGCAAAGATGCCAAGCACATTATATACATTATTGCAATCATTCAAAACTTTAATCTTTTGACCTACTTGTACCAACAGTCTTATGAAATTATAAAATAAAGTCCTATGAAATTATAAAATAAACTAAAAGAGAGCAGTGTTTCACTATATCATGTGAGTAAAACCATTGTGGGTTGTAATAGTATATTTTTAGGTCGGTTCAGTTTTTGGTTCGGTTTACCAGTTTATTAATTTTTTTATACTTATCTGTATAGTAAAATAACCTTTATGTCCCTTAAAAAAAGACAAAAAAGTGGTGTAGCTGGGAGGGCTACCACGAGAATTTCATCTTTTTTTTAAATGGCTAAATACTAATATGCCCCTATATAAGATAAAAACAAATACTGACCGCAAGGGGTGCCACCAGAATTTCATATATTTTTGAAAATGGTTAAATACTAATATGCCCCCAAATAAGATAAAATTGAAGAGTTTGGTTGTAGGGGCGTTACGGTAATTTTCCAAATTTATTATTATTTTCTACTAAATAGTGTGTGCATGTATTACACATGCGACCGACAGTATTCGGCCTCAAGCCCTTTTTTTGCGACGCGTGCGGCGCCGTCCAGGGGTGGAAAATGTGCTTTCGACGTCTCACCAGATGTGTCGTCGTGTTATCGTCGTCATGGTGTGGCGTGTCGCTGCCCAAGGTGGCTAGATTTGATACAGTGGCTGGTTGAACTTTTCCCCTCCCTTTTCTCTCTCCTACATGCTAAAGTACAAGACAGGCCCCGGTTTTATGGTGTTTTCATTTCAGTCCTTGATCTTTGAATTGTTTTGTATGGTCTTGATTTCTATTATGTACATTTTGATTTATTTCAATTGGGTCCTTCGATTGAAATTAATTATATATTTAGGTTTCAATTCGGTCATCATTCTTTTAATTTCCTAATTAGGTTTAAATCCATTAATATATTCGGTACAGAAGTTTTGATTTTTTCAATTTTATCCTTTGATTGAAATTGATAATATATTTGGTTTTCATTTCGGCCCTTACACTTTTAATTTTTTATTTTAATCCTTTTATTTGTTTATATATTTCTGGAATAATCCCTATTTTATTTCATGTTTATATATGTGTGCTCTTAGCTTTAGTTTTTATTTTTTATTATTTTGTTATTTGTTGAGATGATATTTTTTTTTGAAAAATTTAGCTTTTAAATTTTAGTTTGTGTCTATGATCATTTGAAAATTGATATTTTTATTTTTTGTTTTTTCTCTTTGTTCTTTCTTTTAGTTTTTTTATTTGTTTTTTATTTTTGTTTTGAAGTCAAATGATTTTTATTCAACTGATAATTTTTATTTTTATTTTATCATTTTATTTCAGCATTTTTTAGTCTTTGATTTAATTTTTTTTATTATTATTATAGATTTTTCTTGCTTACTCTTTTTTTTTTTATGTTTTTGAGTTTTTTTTCTGAGGGTAATTTGATAATTTTTATTGTTTTAGCAGTAATAGTAATGATAATTTTAGATGTTAAGACTTCGATGTTGTTGTTGTTATAATAGGGTGTGTTGATCTGTTTTATTATATCAAATTTTACATGTATAAATATTATATGTTATTTTTAAACTAGCAAATCTTATTATTTGATTTAATCCCAACAGATATAAAAATTGTTTGCTCGGCCCATAACATAGTGCGGGCAATGTTTTTGTTTTTCAAGTCAAATGACTTTTTTTAAGCTAATAATTTTTATTTTTTTTATCATTTATTTTATTTGCTCTTTTGTCAAAAAATTTTTAGTTTTTGATTTAATTTTAATTTTTAATTACTAATGCAATACTACTACTACTACTACTACTAATAATAATAATAATAATAATAATAATTTTAGGCTATTTTTCGTGCTTACTCTTTTATTAATGTTATTGAGTATTTTTTTTTTCTTGGGATGATCTAATAATTTTTATTATTTTCTCTTTTGTTGAGGTAATATTTTTTGAAAAATTAGTTCTTAAGTTTTAGTTGGTGTTTATGATCATTTGAAAATTGATATTTCTTTGTTCCCCCTCTTTTATTTCTTTTAGTTTGTTTATTAGTGTTTTTTTTTTAATTTTCAAGTCAAATAATTTTTTTCAGCTGATAATTTTTATTTTTATTTTATAATTTATTTATTTATTTTGTTAAAGTTTTTAGGCTTTTTTTAGTTTTTGATTTAATTTTGATTTTTCATTATTAACGCAATAACAACAACAACAACAACAACAACAACAACAATAATAATAATAATTTTAATTTTTTTTCTTACTCTTTCTTTTGTTAATGTTTTTGAGTTTTTTTTTCTTGGGGTAATTTAATAATATTTACCATTTTTACAATAATAGTAATGATAATTTTAGATGTTAAGACTTTAATATTGTTATAATAAGATGTGTTAATCTGCGCTATAATATCAAACTTTGCATGTATGAATATTATATTATATTTTTTAACTAGCAAATCCTATTAATTATTTTATTCGCAACAATTATAAAAATTATTTGCTTGATCAACAATGTAGTGCAGACAATTTAACTAGTATACATGCTAAGTGTTGACCTTTTTTTTAATTATTATTCAGTGTATATATGTTATATACATGCATACATATATATATTAGAAAACTAAAGAGTATATATATATATTCTTCTCCCTTGCATGACAAATTTGCTCTTGAGTTTTCTAATGAGATATGCCTTCAGCTTTAAAACAGAGGATATGAGTGCAGACAAAAAAAATCTCTCTTTCTTGTCTAAATATATATATATATGCAAGGGAGAAGAATATATATATATATATATATTCTTCTCCCTTGCATGACAAATTTGCTCTTTAGTTTTCTAATGAGATATGCCTTCAGCTTTAAAACAGAGGATACGAGTGCAGACAAAAAAAATCTCTCTTTCTTGTCTAATTCCCGTCAACCCCACTTCCCGTGGAGAGCCTGTCGTAGAAGAAGTTTTTTTTTAATATAAAAAACCAAAATCTTCTGCTCCGTCCTTTTCCATGATAGCTTGGAGATTCCCTGTCTCTTCGCACTCTGGCACTTTCCTTTGAAAATTCAATCGAATATGCAAAGACCAAATCCCCTAACTCGTTCATTTCTACCACAAAAATGCGCCCTTTTTTATATACTGTTTGATTAGAACAATCCATACCATGTGAGAGCATTCTTTATTCATGTATTTAAAGGGTAATGTATTTCAATTTTTTTTTAAAATTAATATTTTAGAAAATAGTTTTAATACGAATTCTTAGCTTGTTTTAATGAAGAAATAAAGAACTCGAGGACGATACAATTCAAAAGATACTCAGAGATATAGTATAAGAAAACACATGCTAATATTGTATAATTGGTTTTGCTTGAGCTTCATCAATAATTGGGTAGATATATGACCATTACAAAAGTGCAAAAATCAAACCCTGAAAACCACCCATTTGCAGCAATCATCCATTCTAATGAGCTTTTGAGTTTGAAGGGTAATTTTTTCAAAGGGTCCATTCTTGAGTCTCTAAGTTCTTTGAGAGCACTTAAAGTTCTTGATCTCTCTCACAACAACTTCAGTGGCTAAATTCCCAAGGTTTTGGGAGAGTTAAAGTTGTTAAAGAGTCTCTATTTCAATTGTTTGGATATGAGAAATCTTGGGCCACTCACACCCATTCTTCTTCTTTCTACAATTTTTTGAGAGAAATGGACATCCCAAGATCCACAATGTCTCTAATTTGGAGAGGCGTTGAATGGCTATTGAACTTGGCAGATGCTTGAGATTCTTGCAACACAAAATATGAAGACTTCGAAGAGAAGAAAGGTTGGCCAACCAATCTGGCAAAGCTTCCTCAAAATCCTTTCCATTGAAATGGAATATAGTCAGTGACTTAAGGGTAGTGAGGTGTTGAAGTTGATGTGGTATACTCTTCAGTTTATCCCATCCATGTATCTTCAGGGATTCAAGGGACCCACTCAAGTTGGGGTGTTGGAATGATTTTGCAACTCCTGCAGGAAAAGCCTCCAACTCCTCTGAGAAAGCACCGACATTCAATTCCCTTAGCTGGGTGAGGCTGCCTATGCAATCCTCCTCTGGAAAATCACTTAATCTTTGACACCTAATGATTGTTAATCTAACAAGAGAATGCAATTGTCGTAAACCGAGCCAATCAATACTGATGAGCTTACCACAATTGTCAATCCTTAATATTCGAAGCGAAGACAATTCTTGTAAATCATTAATATGGATAAGTTCTCCACAATGCTTTATCTCCAATTCCTCTAGAGATGCGCAACACTGTAATCCGTTTGGAAGAGCTCCCAATTTACAATTGTCAATAATCAATTTCTTCAAAGAAGATTTCATTTCCCGGAAATCACCAAGAATTGTAATCAACTCACTGCAAAACCATATGTTCAATTCCACCAGAGATGTGCAGTGTTGTACGCTTGGAATGGATTCCAACTTTTCACAATCCTTAATCCTCAACAACTGAAGAGATGTGAAGCCCTGAAATTCACCAGATAAATATCTCAGTTCACGGCAACTTTCAATTCCAAATTCTACAAGAGATGAAAGACCCCATATCGGAATGCTTTTCAACTTGCCACATCTCTTAATGCTTAACTTTTCTAGACAAGGAAATACTTGATTGCCTTCTCCACCTGGTACCATCCATTCTTCAAGACCACCCATATTCGACATAGTGAGCTCTTTTAGTGCTGGAAAAAGTACTCCTGCCCTGCCACCGCTACTATAGAACTCATTGTCTATACATTTTACTGTACCCATTCCACCTATCTCTAGAATCTTAAGGCGAGGAAGACATCCAAGTGTTGAGAGTTGTCTGCACTCACTACAATTTTTTAATTGTAGTGTTTCCAAATGGTAGAGCTTTGTGATGGATTTTGGCAATGCTCTAATAGCAGTATTCGAGACATCAAGATATCTCAAATGTCTTAGCTTGCAAATTGAATCTGGTAACTCAATGATACCAGACGATCGTAATTTGAGAGTTCTCAAGCTTTTGAATTTGCGAGGTCGATTGAATACATCAACCATTGAGAAAACTGTACGTAGTTTTTTAGCATCAACCGCTCCAAATATTGACTCAACATCCCAGCAAGAAATGAGATTTAGATGACGAATATGAGATGCACCATCTACTTCCGAACCCACCTCCACATTTAACGTTTCTGATTTTGAGACCTGTAATGCAAGATCATGCACAAGATCATGCATCTTGCAACTTGTTATGATCCCATACTCGTTTCTTTCAACATCTTGGAAAAAAGAATTTGCAAGCAAGTCATTGAAACACTTGTTGCCTATGTCTTCCTTCCTCCGATTTGATGGCCTGAGAAAACCTTCAGCCATCCACAGTTGAATTAGCTCTTCCTTTTCAATTTTAAAATCTTTAGGAAAAATGGAACAGTATGCAAAACATTTTTTCAATGTTGGTGATGACAAGTAATCAAAACTTAATCTCAATATGCGCAAAGCTTTATTTCCATCCTCTGTATCCCAAAGTCTACTATTTAGAATTGAACGCCAATCCTGTGTCCCCTTTCGATGTAGTGTTCCTCCCAAAACTTTAGCAAGCAATGGAAGCCCTCCACATTTCTTTGCAATGTCTTTTCCAATAGACTCCAAGTCTGCAGTTAATGTTGCCCCTCCACCCCCACTCACCTTTTGCTTGATAATGGACCAGCATTCATCATCTGATAGTTTCTCTGGCTCGTGCTGACTCCCTGGAGAAGTCTCCATTATGCCTGCTACTTGCTTACTGCGGGTTGTAACAACAACAGCATTCCCATTCTTCTTGTTAATTTTTAACAATAGATCCTTCAAATCATCCCACATACCATGGTCTTCATTCCACACATCATCAAGAACAAGAAGAAATGTTTTGTTTTCCAGTTCTTGCTGGAGTTTTTTAAGAATTGCATCTAGATTGCTCAACCCACCAGTATGTTCATCAATCTTTTGCAACATCTCACCTAAAATCCTCCTTTTATTGAAATCATTAGAGGCACAAACCCATAGAGTCACATCAAAATGCTTTTTCTCCGTCGCTAATTCACAAATTTTCTTTGCAATGGAAGTCTTTCCAAGACCTGCCATCCCCACAATAGGGACAACAAGCAGAACTTGTTGATCAATTGAGGCAATCAGCAATTTCAAGATTTTAAAGACATCACCATCTCTTCCTACTACAACTTCTGATCTTTCAAGAGAGGACTCTGTCTCTCGGTCCAAGCTGATTTCAGGAGCCCCATTTGCATTATGTGGGGCTGTCAATCCAAGCCCACAGCGAGTTGCAAGTCTTTGAATCTCATCTAGAGATCCATTGATCTCCTTAATTTTTTGACCCATACTCAAATGGAAAGGAATCGGGTTGTGGAGTGAAAAGCAGTCACGTACCTTTCCCTTCTTTTGGTCATTTCGGAGAATCTCATAAGCAAAATCGTCCAGAACATCTTCAGCATTATAAGCTACATCTTGTAGCTTCTCCAGCAAAAGCTTCACTGGCTTGTCTGTTACGGGCCTTGTGGCTGCCTCTTGGAGCACGGCTTGGATTATGGTCAAAGACTCATCGAGCTTTCGCAGCTGTCCTTTCAATCCCCAGGCAAGTCTGATCCCTTCAGCAGCTATGGAACTGACCCTTGTCAAGGTCTCCTGCATGGCGAACGTAAGAAAAAACTCTGCCATATTCTCTTGTTTTCTTTGGGAAATCAAAGAAGAAAAATTCAGCAAAAGAGAGAGAGAAATGGTCTGAAAAATGTGAAATTGGGATGAGATGAAGTGCGTTTTGGATTATTAGTTGATTGATTGCAGCTGGCAGCATCTTCCACGAACAACCATGTTCAAACTTGGCATGCTGAGGCCAAGACACGGACCTTTCCTTCTTATCCTGTGTGTCCAGATCCATCTAAGCCTGTAAACGTGGCTAATAATTTTAAGAAATTGTTTTCATTTGAAGTGTACCAATATTCTCTTGATACGTACAATGGTATAAGAAAGTAGTGTCAGTACATTGACTTTTCGTCGTAAACTAGCATTCAAATTTTTTAAGACATTAATAAATTACGTTGTGTATGCTCTCTGCCAAAATTTATTTCAAAATAAATAAATTATAAAAGTCTTTCCGCCAAATAACCTTGTTAAGGTTGATAATGGATGGTTTTTTTTTATTTATTTAAAAAGAATAATTGCATTTTATATCTAACAAAATAAATCAACAATCTTTCATATAAACAAACAAAAAAATTAATAATAATTACACAAAAAATAAAAAAAGTAAATGATAATACAAATATTTAAGCTTATAAAATAATATATTTATTTTTTTGAGCAAACCAAATATATTTATTAAAATCAATAAAAAATAATAATACAAATACATATGAAAAAACCAAAAAGTCAAATCCTCAACAAGTCGAACGTCAGGGTATGAAACTGGTAAAAAGATCTATAACAAATAAAATTATAATTAAATGAATAAGATTGAGAATCAAAATAAAAACAAATTAGGTGACATAAAAAACTAACATTAGAGTGTTAGATTGAAAATAAAATAAAAAACAAAGAGAAAAAAATAAATAATTAAATTAAAATAACATAAATTTTGATTGAAAAACACGATTGAAAATAATAAATTTTCAACTAAAAAAATCAGAGATTCAAAGAATAAAATCAGATCATAGACAATAATACATGATAAATTAGATATATGAAATCCATTCTGGATGATATGAATGGTGTTTTTGGAATGAAGAGATCGATTGAGCATGAAAACAGAGAAAGTTGTTGCATAAGGGTACCTTACTCCCTATACTTATTACAAGCCATAAGCTATAAACTCGTGCTCCGCTGTTAGGATTAAATTTTTTTTTTCTAGTTTTAACATATATAATTTTTTTGTTTGGTATTTCAGTTTTTATTATTTTATTTTTTGATTTAGTTTCAATCACTTGATGTTTTTTGTTCTTCTACGATAGCTCTTAACTTTTTGTTTGTATCTATACACCTCTACTCTTAGTTTAGATTTTTTATTTATATTAAATGTAGTTTGTGTTAAAAAACATAGTAAGTTTAGATTTGGTGGTGTAAAATAAAAGTGAAACTCTTTTTTATGCATGTATAGTTAAACGTGAAATATTTAAAACACTTCGTAGGTAACTCTTCTATTTTTTTCTCATTTCAGCCTACAAATGTTATTTTATTGTGCACTGAAAATCTAAAATTACTGGGACACCTCCACTGACAATTCTTATTTTTTTTATTTTTTTTATTTGAGAGTATTATGGTTATTTTATTGTGCACTGAAAATCTAAAATTACTGGGACACCCCCACTGACAATTCTTTATTTTATTTTATTTTATTTGAGAGTATTATGGTTATTGTATTGTGTACAAAAAAGTAAAATAAAAATTAAAAATACCCTTAATACCATGACATTATTTTAAACCCATTTTACATAATAAAATGAATATATAAAAAACTAATGTACATTAATTATTATTATTATTGCTAAAATAATAAAAAATATTAAATTAACTCGAGTAATATAAAACAACTCAAAAACTCTTAAAAAAGACAAAGCAAGAAAAATAAAACTAAAACTAAACTATTATCTTTATTGTGTAAATAATGGAAAAAAAAACAAAATGACATTAAAGAATTAAAAAACGGTTAAAACTTTAATAAACAAACAAACAAAAAAACTAAATTAAATTATTAAACAAAAATAAGAATTATTAGTTGAAAACATTATTTTACCGAAAAAAAAATAAGAATTACTAATAGTATAAACACTATAACTATCACAATAAATTACAACTGCTATTATTATTACGATGAATAATGTCACTATTATTATCATGATTATAACACATTAAATTATTATTATTATTACTATTGATAAAAAAATAAAAAATATTAAATTACCCCAAGGAATAAAAAAAACAAAAAACTTTTAAAAAAGATGAAGCAAGAAAAAAAATAAAAAATTATTACTATTATTGCGTAAATAATGAAAAAAAAAAACAAAAGTTTCATCAAAGAATAAAAAACCCTCAAACTTTAACAAAAGAGGGAAAGATAAAATAAAATAAATATTATTAGTTAAAAAAAATCATTTGACTTGAAGATTCAATAAAAATAATTAAAAAAACTAATGGAAAGGACAAAGAGAAAAAAATAAGAAATATTAATTTTCCATTGATAAAAAACACAATCTAAATTCAAGAACAAATGTTGTTTTTTAAATATTACCTCAATACAAGAGAAAATAATAAAAACTAAAAACCAAAACTAAAAAAAGAGACTATTCCATAAATTTTAAATACAATTAAGGACTTAAATAAAGAATTCAAAGAATAAGGACTGAAATGAAAAATAAAATATATAATTAATTCCAATCGAATGAAAAAATTGAAAGAAAAAAAAAAAGAACATTGGGACCAAAATAAATAAATATATTTTCAAAAAATACAGTGTAATTTTGTTAAAAAAAATTAAAAGAATAAGGATTGAAATGAAAAGTAGTATATATGACTAATTTCAATTAGAAGGCACAATCAAAACAAATTAAAACAAACAATATAATTAATTCCAAATGAAGAAAAAAATTGAAATAAATAAAACCCTGGGACCAAAATAAATAAAGATAATTAAAAAAAATTGTTGTGTAATGTTTTGAGAAAAATAAAAGAATAAGGACCAAAATGAAAGATAGAATATATGACAAATTTCAATTGGAGGACCCAATTAGAAGCAATTAAAACTTGCATACCAAAATAATTAAAATAACCAAAAACAAAATGAAAATCAAAAGAATAAATACTAAACTGAAACCAAACATATATAATCAATTTCAATTTAAGGGAATAGTTGTAACAAATAAAAAATTATATTGAAAAACACTGCAATAAAAGTAAAATCCGAAGAACAGGGAAATTTTTGCAAACCCTAAAGACCAAATCATATTTCTAAGTGGCAGGAAAGAAAAAAAAGAAAAAAAACTTAAACTTGTCTACCAGATTTTCACCGGACAAAGTAAACAGACACCCTGAACCAGGATGTCAGTGCATCATGTGAAACGATAAAAATCTGTTTTTGACCGCCAGAAGAATGAGTACATGCTATCCTAACAGTACATGTGCATGCGCATGAAACACTGCAGTCGAGTCCCGTTAGAAAATGAAGAGAGATTTTGCTGTGCAAACAAAATTAGTTTTTGAAGTAATACATCCCACTACGTTTTCAAAAACTTCATGTGACAGATCTGGCGAGCAATCTCTTCACAGTGATTAGAAAATGAAGAGAGATTTTGCGGTGCAAGAAAATTCCACATTTTGAAGGGGAAATTCAATAGCTAAAATCCTAGAAATTCTGTATATATATGCAGTTCATTGTATCCATGAAAAAAAATATTTTATTTTTTAGCTAACTTCCTAGCCATATATCAATCAAGAATACACAACACCATGACTTTTATTTTATATATTTCATTATATTTTGAACTTGACTTATAGCGTCAACTAAATTTATTGATTATTGTTGTGATGATATTTTTTTGAAGGAATAGCCTACTGCAGATGCGAGGAAAGGTACGTGAAAAACAATGTTTTTGTTGATATAATTATAAAATTCTGATTATAATTTAAAAAAGTCACCATAAAACCTAGATAAATGAACTTCTTGCATATAAGAAAACACATCACACCATTTTTAGATTTTGTTAGCATAGTTGTAAAATCCGTTCCGGGTACCGTTCTGGTTTTTTATTTGGAACAGAACGTTCTGATTTCGGTGCATTCCGGCGTTCCGTTCCGTTTTTATACCGTTTATATATATATATATATATATATATATATATATATATATATATATATGAAAAAAATATTAATTTAACAAATATAATTAAAATTCAAGATAAATTAACTTTAAATTATACAATACAAACACAAAATCAAACAAACATAATCTCAAAATTAGAAACATCTCTAAAATTCCAACAATAAAATTATTTTTTAAAAAATAAAAAATGAATTTAATTATAATTAAAAGATCCAGAATATTTGAAATTTAAGCTATTTATTGTATGTTTTTCAAGTAATTCTATGTTTTTTTTATGGTTGTTGTATTTGAATTTGAATTTTGAAATTAATTAATGTTACTTATTGTTTTTAATGTTAGAAAAACTTAAAAAAAACAAAATGAATACATTAAGAAATAATCAATAAGTTCAAACATAATTAATTAAAATACATTCCATTACAAATAATTCAATCAAATTAATTATAAATTAATACCCCTATTTTTTATGTTAACTATTATTATATAATAATTAATTATTAATTATTATAATAATTAATAATTATTATTATATAATAATTAGTATAAAAACCAATAATTAGTATAAAATATTAAAATCCAGCCCACCCCATTTGTACTTTGTCCCCTTCATTTCAATACATAATAAAAGTATAAAACCCTACCCATCCTTTCTTCTTCTCTAGCCGCCGCCAAACCCTACCCATCCAACCCTACCCATCCTTTCTTCTTCTCTAGCCGCCGCCAAACCCTACCCATCCTTTCTTCTTCATCCTCATCTTCCTCTTCCTCGTCCTCATTTTCCTCTTCACTTCCATCACTTGTGTCCACATCGTCTTCTTCCTCATCTTCATCAGATTCTTCATCCTCAAGGACAATTTCTTCCATGGTAAAATCAGGAGGAGGAGGAGGAGGAGGAGGAGGAGAGGGTCTTTATCTTTTTGGCCTTGGAAAGCTTGGCCCTTCTCCATCTTCGAGTGAGAATTTTGTTATCTCTCTCTGCAAAGTTGAGGTTTAAGAAACGAAATTGATTTGGGAATTGTGGAATCGGGGGTCGTTTCTGTGTGTTTTGTAAGGGGACATGAAACGGCGTCGTTTTGATGAACCCGGAACGGAACGCCTGGAACGGAACCGAGGCGTTCCGAACAGAATTTGGCCGGAATTTCCTGATCTCACCGGAATTAAAATCGGGACAAAAACATTGCCGTTTTGTCCCGGTTTTATGAATGGAACGGCACGTTCTGGCCATTCCGGCCGGAACGGAACGGATTTCACAGCTTTGTTTGTTAGTGGTAATTTATAAGTATCGAGGTTACTAGGAAAATGTTATATAATCTCTCCCTCTCTCTCTCTCTTAAACTTTAGACTCATATCGACAACGGCTGTCTTTAATTTCACAACCAGTTCTCCATTTCGCAATATTCACAAGTTTCTACAATATTCACAACACGAGGTAAAAAAACTTCAATGAGAATTAAAGTGAAGGTATAATAACATTTTAATTTATTGATTTAAAGTTTATAAATTATAATTATAACAAATTATCATTAAGTTCTAAATAGTATTGTACAATTTTAATAAATCCAAGTTAAATTATTTTGTAAGAATAATATTACAATAATGATTGAGAAAAGGTTGGATGGCTATCTCACTAGTAATCTTATCGGTTACTCCATGTACGCAAGAAATGATTAGGCAATTTTTATTTTTATGTTTTTGCAAGAATTAAAGTAAATGTTTAAGAACATTTTAAATTATTAATTTCAAGGTTATAATTTTCAAATCTTAACAAACCATCATTAAATTCATATTTATATATATATATATATATATATATATATATATATATATATATATATATATATATATATATATATATATGAATGCCTTTATTTGAATGTGAGTGTTATCAAGATAGATTTGGTGGCTTGTTTTAAGTATCATAGTTGTCCATATGCCAAACATTAGATCAATGTATTATATGATGTCAAGTAATCTAGTTTTAGATTTCATTGTTTTTAAATTTATTTGTTAGCATATGGTGTTTGTGCTTTAAATTTGATAGACTGTGATAAATTAAATTAATAATTTGCTGTCTTTGAATATATATTTTTATTTTCTTGCTGTGATATTTGAATTTCGTATTACAACTGAAAAGAATATTATAGAAGGTGTCCATAAGCGCTATCAAGTGTTTTATTAATTATATTTAATAAATATAATTTACAGCAATGTCTCTAATCACCCTTACAAATTACAAAAAAAACGATATAAATAACAAAAAAAAAAAAGTATTTGGCCAATGGTTTTATCATGGAAAACATCAAAGTAATTTCTTTTGACATCGCATGCCCAAAGACGACTCCTGTAGGAGCTCACATGTAGCATAATCTTGAGAGGCTATGTTTTCAAGGAAGATGCGCGTGTTCTTTTTTTGTACTCTATATTTTATAGTGACTTTTCTGGAGTATCTAACCTTAAAACTGTTTATAAAAACAACTATATATTCAATTATGGTAGGTGAGGAGATGCACACCCTGTCCTTGAGTGAGGCACGTGGTGTTCTTCCTCCAGTGGGATTTTATTCATTTTGGATGAGCATCTTAGTTATGGAGTTTTCAAGGGGTGTGGTGTGGTGGTAAAGGGTTTGAGAGTTATATAGTAGATCTTGAGTTTGAGTCAGGACGTGTATTTTTTGTAAGAGTTTGGGATAGCCAAAATTTTATTTACTTATCTGGATACATAAAATGTGTTTTTCAAAAGTGAGGTTTTCTCAAATTCAAAAAAAAAAAAAAAAAAAAACTTAGTTCTTATTTTGCTGTGCCTTCTCTGTATTTTCGTGAGTCTGTCTCTTGTGGGTCTCTGTCTGTCACTTCAAAGGTGTAGAAAATTCATGTTTTCACAACGTTTTAACAGTATCTGAATTACCATCTGAAAATCAAGTTTGGCCGCTTGAAAATCCTGCTCCAGGAAATTCCATGCAGCTTTTGCACGGTAGAAAACGTGTTGAAGGGACTTGGCCTTCATTTTCACAAATTACAGACGATCCCTTTGGTGCTCTTAGCTCGTGGAACGAATCCCTCCACTTCTGCGAGTGGTCTGGTACTACATTATGCTATTGCTTTCAGTATTCTTGTGTTAATATAACTCTGCACTTGCAATTTTTCTCATGTACATTCCATCATGAGCAAACCAAAAAACTTATTATTGTTGATTTACATTGACCGTTAATTCTGTTTTAAAATATTTTTTATTTAGAAATGTATTAAAATAATATATATTTTTAATTTTTTAAAATCAAATTGGTGTTTTTAGATAATATTTGGAATTATAATAGTGATTATTTTTTAAAATATATTAAAATAATATATATTTATTGTCATGCTTAAAAATGGGCTAAACCTTCACAATTATGATGAAATTGGATCAATAAAATACCAAGAACATAACACTCAAATATATTATTAATTCTATAATAAACCAAACTAATTTTTATTTTTTAAGCTATGTTTAAAATGTTTTTTTATTAGAAATATAATAAAATAATACTTTTTAAACTTTTAAAATTTTATTTATAATATCAACACATTAAATTATAAAAAAAAAATAATTTTAAAAAACAAAATTACTTTTTTAACCACAGCAACAAAGGTAATACTTACCTTAAACCCTAACTTAAAGCCCAGTCACTGTTTCCATTTATTCCCTTTGTACATACACAAAAATCAAATCTTTCAAATACATTCACTTAGAGAAACAATAATGAATCTTCATTTCTCTACAAAATTATTTTCCTTGCTTCCTCAAAACTATCAAGTCTCCATCTCCTCCACAAGGGTTTTAGCTTCTTTACTCTTCTGTACTAAAACCCCAACTAAACCATTATCTTCTTCAGATTCTTCTACATGACGCCGAAGAATTGAAGCCATAAGAGATCCATCTGATCAATCCTAACATGACATAAATTGTCCTGGTTGACTAGTAGACCACTTAACCTAATAGTAAGGTTAGATGATTATCTTAGGTTTGGTTAATTTATGTCATGTTAGGATTGATCAGATGGATCAATCCTAACCTTACTATTAGGTTAAGTGGTCTACTAGTTCAACCAGGACAATTTGGTCTACCGGTGCAACATTCTAAGTTTCTTGTGATTAAAGGACAACATTGATTAAAGTGATGTGGGTAACGAAGGAATACTATTCCTTTCCAAAAAACCATTATAATTTTCTTTTTCTTGATTAGAAATTTACTGTAGTTTAGTTTCTTTGTAGTTTGTGTTGAGATTGAAATATTATGTATATATTGTATAAACTCAATGACGTAGCGGAAACCTGTGTTTGGATTGTGAATAAAGAACACCGTCTTTATTCTAGATTACTCGATTTCTCAAGCAATGCAAGAACTCGACTCCACGAGTAATTTAAGAACAATGATTCCAGAACAAGTAAATTCTTATTCAAGATGTTTAATAAAAAAAACAGATCATCCCCTAGTGGTTTGGTTGCTTTACATTTATAAGCTACCAAACATTACTGTCATAAGGAATTACGGAATTAAAATAGGAAAGAAACGAGGTAATAGACAATCCCCGCAATTAAAGTTCTAATCAACAATAGCAATAAAGAATTAAATAAAGAAATAATTGAAATGGGAAAGTAATTGCAGCTGATCCTCTCCTGCATGGTAGAGATCTGGTCGTGGTTCATTCCATAATGGACTCTTCATCGTGATTCCTTCGATCTTTCCATGATAAGCTCCTCATCTTGACTTATGCCTTGTCTACTTCCTCCATGAGTTCAGCTTCTGTAGCCAGCTGTCCTACATCAGTCCCCCTAGCTTGAAAAGAACTCGCCCTCGAGTTGCTGATATTGGAAGGTGCATCGTCAGGTGGGTGATACTCAAACAGGTCTGCTACGTTGAATGTTGGTGAGATTGTCATTTCTGCTGGTAGGTCCACTCGGTAGGCATTGTCGTTGATTTTCTGTAGAATTTGGTAAGGGCCATGTTTCTTGTCACTTAGCTTGTGAAGTGTTCCCCCTGGCACTCTTCCCTTGCGTAAATACACCATGACGAGGTCCCCTTCTTTGAACAATTTAAGGCGTCGTTTCTTGTCTGCTGCTACTTTGTATTTCTCGTTGGAAGCCTCTAGGTTCTTACGCACCTCTTCTTGAATGGCTCTAACCCTGTCAGCCATATGCTCAGCTGCAATGTTCATACCTGGGAGTTTTGGTAGAGGTACCAAATCCAACGCATGCTTGGGTGGTTGGCAGTAAACTACTTGGAAAGGTGTTTTCCCGGTTGATCTGTTCAGCATGCTATTGTATGCGAATTCAGCTTGGGCTAAAGTGAGGTCCCATTGTTTCGGTCTTTCTCCTGATAAGCAACGGATCAAATTGCCTAGTGTGCAGTTGACCACTTCGGTTTGCCCATCGGTTTGGGGGTGGCTGGTACTGTTGAAATTGAGTGTGGTATCAAATCTACGCCAAAGGGTCCTCCAAAAATGACTCAAGAACTTAGTGTCCCGATCTGAGGTGATAGATTTGGGTACTCCGTGCAGGCGAACCACTTCCTTGAAGAACAAATTAGCTACATGTACCGCATCTAAAGTCTTCTTGCAGGCGATAAAGTGGGCCATTTTCGAGAATCTGTCTACCACTACGAATACGGAGTCAACTCCTCTTTGTGTTCGGGGAAGCCCCAGGATGAAGTCCATTGATAGATCCTCCCATGGACCTGCCGGTATGGGCAGTGGTAAATACAAACCTGTGTTCTGGGTTTGTCCCTTAGATGCTTGACAGATTGGGCACCATTTGACATGGTTTCCAATGTCGCGCTTCAACTGTGGCCAGTAGTAGCGTTCTTCTGCAAGTGCCACGGTTTTGTCTCTTTCGAGGTGTCCCCCTAATCCTCCTCCATGTAGCTCATGAACGATTTGTTCTCTCAATGAACTCCTGGGGATACATAACTGATTGCCCTGAAATAAGTAACCATCGTGTACATGCATTCCCTCATGCGATAGTCCTTGCTGGCATTTATCCCAAGTGTTGCCGAAATCCTCATCTCCTGCATATAAATCTTTGATGCACTCAAAGCCTATGACTTCGGCTTGTAAGGTGGTGAGCAGAGACACTTTTCTACTCAAGGCATCTGCTACCTTATTTAGCTGTCCTGACTTATGCTTCAAAGTGAAGGTAAATCGCTGGATAAATGCAATCCAGCGGGCATGCATTCTATTCACATTTGTTTGGTTGTTGATGAACTTTAGTGCTTGGTCATCACTAAAAAGGATGAATTCCCTTTGTACCAAGTAGTGTTCCAAGACCTTCATAGCCCGAAATACTGCATATAATTCAAGTTCATATGTGGACCATTTTCTCCGAGCCTCGCTAAGCTTCTCACTGTAGAACACCACAGGTTTGTTCTCTTGGGACAGCACAGCTCCAATGCCAATTATAGAGGCGTCACAATCTACCTCAAACAGCTTGTCAAAATCGGGGAGAGCTAGTACTGGTGCTGAGGCTAATTTTTCTTTGATTAGCGCAAAGCTGAGTTCGGCTTCATGTCCCCAGCAGAATTTTCCTTTCTTCATGCATTCTGTGATTGGCGCAACAATTCGACTAAAATCTCTGACGAATCTTCGATAAAATATGGCTAGACCATGGAAACTCCGCACTTCCCCGATATTTTTCGGAGTAGGCCAATCCCGAATGGCTCGCACTTTCTCTTCATCAACCTTAATCCCATCAGCACTCACAACAAAACCCAAAAATACTAGACTGCTAGTCATGAACCTGCACTTGGTCAAATTAACAAATAACTTGTTATGTTCCAGAACTGAAAATACCTCCCTCAAGTGCTCAATGTGATCGGATTCACTTCGGCTATAAATTAATATGTCGTCGAAGTATACCACCACGAAGTTGCCAGTGAACAACTTGAGTACTTGGTTCATTAACCTCATGAAAGTGCTCGGGGCATTGGATAGCCCAAAGGGCATCACTAGCCACTCGTATAACCCTTCTTTAGTCTTGAAAGCGGTTTTCCATTCATCCCCCGGTCTGATTCGAATCTGGTGGTATCCGCTCCTTAGATCAATTTTTGAGAAAATCCTTGATCCGGCCAGCATATCAAGCATATCCTCTAGTCGCGGAATGGGAAAACGATACTTAATCGTGATTTTATTGATAGCTCGGCTGTCGATGCACATACGCCAGCTTCCGTCTTTCTTTGGCACTAGTAAAGCTGGTACTGCACAAGGGCTCATGCTCTCCTGAACCAGCCCCTTCTTGATTAGCTCCTCTACCTGCTCTTGAAAGATGGCACCTTCTCTTGGACTCATTCGATAGTGAGGACGATTCGGAAGGCTAGCTCCTGGAACTAAGTCAATGTGGTGTTGTATGTCACGCATGGGTGGCAACCCTTCTGGCAACTCCTCGGGTATGATAGTGTGGAATTCCGTGAGTAGGGCTTGAAGTGTTTCTGGAATATTGGAGCTGTTGGTCTCAATCTCACCCCCCATTATAACAGCAAAAACCTCACTGTCTTTATCGATATGTGCTATGAATGTCTTCCCATCTACCAGTAGTATTGGCTTCTCCTGCACTCTCGGTCCAGTCACAATGAAATCCTCTTTGAGAGGACCCAGTATCACCTTCTGCCCTTTGCTCATGAAAATATAGACATTGTCTCTACCTTTGTAAGTGATATCCATGTCATATTGCCATGGCCTGCCTAGGATTACGTGGCATGCATCCATCTCCACAACATCACAAACAATTTCGTCCACATAATTCTTCCCAATAGAGAATTGGAAACGACATGTCTCCGTTACTTTGGTCTCGACCCCTTTCTTAATCCAGCCAATTTTCTAGGGTGCAAGGTGTTTCTCTGTCTTTAAACCAAGCTTTGCCACCATGTTTTTAGAGATAATATTTTCACTACTACCACTGTCAATAATAACATCACAAACCTTCCTATTTACAGTGCATCGTGTTCGGAAGATGTTGTTTCGCTGTGATGGGTTCTCCAGTTTTGGTGCCAACATAATCCTTCTAACTACTAGTGCTTGGGAGAGTAACTCTCCTTCATCTCCTCCAGTGATTTCTTGTTCCCCGTATGTGTAATCAATTTCGGCCTCAGCTCCTTCTGCTTCCACGTCTGACTCTTCCCCTTGTTCAATTAGGTTCACCACTCCACGTCTTGGACATATGTTAGACCGATGTCCCTGTTGGCCACATCTGTAGCACTTGTCAGTGGTGGGTCTGGAATATGGGTTCCTTGGTGCTTCAGGGGGCACTCCCACAGTGGGTGTTGCCTGAGTTCTACTGCTGCTTGGCCCCTTTGTGGGATAAGTCATGGAATTGTTCTGGGGGTTCAAGGGGAACTTCCCTTTGTGTGCAGAACTCTGATTGGAATCAAATGGGGGCCTGGGCGTGCTTGTTGCTCTCGACAATTGTGTTTCAGCTTTCGTGGCTAAGTTAATGGCTTCCGTCAATGAGTATATAGTGTGCATGGATACTCGGTCCTGTATGTTCCAGCGTAATCCTCCCACAAACCTAGCGACTTGTTGGGCGTCTGTTTCCAGTAAATTGTTGCGAGATGACAACCTGTGGAATTCCTCCACATAGATTTGCACAGCCCGATTGCCCTGCTTGCAATTTTGGTACTGTTGAAACAAAATCTGTTCATAATCAGGTGGTAAATACCTGTATCGCAGGAGGCGCCTCATCTTAGCCAAAGATTGGACCATTCCTTTTCTTTGCCTCAGCCTAGTGAGCTGTAACTGTTCCCACCATGCAGATGCTTCTCCCATCAGTCGATATGCCACTAGCTTCACCTTTTTGTCTTCAGGGATCTCCATGTAGTCGAAGAACCTTTCCACTACTGCCAACCAGTCAAGGAACCCCTCAATCTGGAGTTGTCCATTAAAACTGGGGAGGTCCATCTTCATTCGGAATGCATGTTGTTCTCTATCTCTTCCCTGATGGTAATCTGGTCGGTTGGGACGTAACAGGCGTTCAGCATATTCCTCATCATCACTCAGCTCTTCCTCGGGGGCTAGCTGTCCCTTTTTCATACAAAAATCTTTTCCTTTTTTTAATGATTTTTCAAGACAATCATGATAATTTTAGTAGTTGCTTCTTTTTTTCTTTATTTATTTTTTTTCCTGTTATTTTTATTTGTTTTTTGGATTAAATGGTTTTTATGATTTTACTATTTACGCAGTAGTAATAATAATTTCAGTTATTGGTTTTTTATTACTTTTAGATAATTTTTATTATTTGACTATTTATGCAATGGTCATGATAATTTTAGTGTTTATGTTTTTTTTTTCTTATTTATACTTAAATCTTTTGCTTCTTTTTTTTATTTTCCAAGATAATTTAATTATTGATATTATTTTAACAGTAATATTGATAATAATTTTAACTGTTATAATAATGATAATGATAATAACATAAAGATATATTTTCAATTTATATATTCATCTTTTTATGGATAAAACTATTTATTATTTTATACAAATTTATAATTAAAAAATTCTATACAAATTTATTATTTTGTCTAACATTATCTTATAATAAAAAAATCTAACATAATTAATATTTGGCCCTTATACTTTTAATTTTTTGTTTTCATCCCTTGATTTCTTATTATTTCTATAATGATCCCTATTATTATTCAATGAATTCTTTAATTCTAGAATAATAAGAATAATAATAATATAGTAGTGGTAATTTAATTAATTATTATTTAATAATAATAATAATAATTTAATTATTTCTCTTGCTTACTTTTTTGTTAATGTTTTTTAAGTTTTTTTTCATCGAGGTAATTTTATAATATCTATTCTTTTCGTAGTAATAACAATGTTGATTTTGACTTTGATTTTTATTTTTTTATTAATCTTTTATTGTTTATTTACTCTTTCATATTATTATTATTATTATTATTATTATTATTATTATTATTATGAATTATAATAATAACAATATTTTAATGCTTTTTCGTGCTTCCTATTTTTTTTTATATTTCTTTCTCTCAATATAATTTACTGATTTTTACTGTCTGTATAATAATATGAATAATAAATATTATTCACTTTTTTCCTTTATTTCTTTTTTGTTTTTTATTATTTTAATTTTCTATTTGGATTAGATAATTTTATTTAAACAATAATAATGATAATTTTAATTATTAATTTTTTATTGTTTACTTATAAAAATATTTTGTTTTTTCTAATGATTTTTCAAGTCAATTTAATTTTTATTATTATTTTGACAGTAATGTTGATAATAATTTTAACTCTTACAACAATAATAATGACAATAATGTGAGGATGAATTTCTGGACAAATTTATTTTAACTAAATTTATAATATAATTTAAAAATACATATAATTAATATTTTTTATATTTAAAAAAATATTGTGTACCCCGCGGCAACGCGCGGGGGCACTTAGCTAGTATATATATATATATATATATATTGTAAGGCTATGATTTAATAATTTTATTAGTTTTGATATAATTTTATTATTTTTTAGATTTTAACCGTTGGTCTTAATTGACTTGTTTTAAGCATTTTTATTGTTTTGATTCGTTGGTCCCTGGATTGTCAATTCAATTAAAACACACTATTTTTTTTTAAAAGTATTTTTAATTTTATTTTTTCTAAATCCTAAATGTAACCTTTTATTATTTTAATTTATATATTTCAAATATTACAACAATAAACAAGAGTCAGTGAATTTAAGTATAGAGTTATCAAAATGGAGGACTAATTTATAATGTATTCAATAAATAGGGATTAAAATATAATTTACTCAAATAAAACCCTTTCTAAAACCCACAACAAAAACCTTCTACAACTCATTGCCTCCAAGATTTCTCTTTATTTTTGCTCCATGAAATGAACCTCTTTGATCAAACCCAGGTTTATGCCTTCACATTCATGGCGTTTTAAGGGCTCTTTGCTTTTCCACAGACACCACCGCTATATCCCACTCTCTGAAACGTAGGATCTCCATGGTGGAAGATCCGATGGTCCCTATTATTCCAGTTATAGAAAAATGGATTCAAGAAGGTCAGGTCGTTATAAATAGTGACCTCAAACACTTGATCAGAAAATCCATCGTTTTAGCCACGCTCTTCGGGTCCCTCTCACTTTTATATTCTTATTTTAGTGTTTTTGCTTGTGCCCATTTAGGTATTGATTGTTAAATCTCCATTTGATGCTCTGTATAGATTCATTCTATCTTTTATGGCTACTGGATTTCTGGGTTTCATTGCAAATTGGTAATTGTTTTAGTTTTTGTTGAAAAGATCAGTACTTTGTTGAGTAGCCTTATAGCTTAAGTTGAAAGTTCTGTTCAGGCCATAGCAGTATTTTGAAACTGATTTTTCCACTTAATCAAGTATCTCAATGTTTGATATTTAGTATAACGCCCAAAAGTTTTTGGTTCCCTTCAAATTTGTTAAATATTTGTTTTGTGTTAGATATCACAATGGATGAGTGACCAAAGGGGGCATAATTTATCACCTGAAGATGTTGCAGTTCGTCTGGATTTAATCTCGAAAGTTCATGGCTTAGAACAAGCTATGACATATTTTAATAGCATTCCTGAGAGTTTGAGAGGCTTGGAGGTTTATGTGCTCTTTTAAACTGCTATGCGCATTACAAGCGTTTGGAGGAAGCAGAGGCCACAATGTGAAAAATGAGGGAGATGGGGTTTGTAAGAAATGTGCTGTCTTATAATGTAATGCTAAACCTCTATTATCAGATGGGGAAATATGAGAAACTAGAGGTATTAATGCAAGAGATGGAAAAGTGGGGCATTTGTTCTAGCAATATCACATCCAAGATTTTGTTGAATGCTTATGCAGCCACTTCCAACATCGAGGAAATCAAGAAAATTTTGATGAAGATGGAAGCAGATCCTATCGTCAGCATTGACTGGTATGCTTATGTTGTTGCAGCGAATGGTTACTTGAAAGCTGGCCTAATTGATAAAACTTTGACAATGTTGTGGAGATCAGAACAGCTAATCAGTGGTAAGTCAGCAAGGTTTGCTTGTGAAACTCTTCTCTCTTTATATACTACTGTTGGGAATAAAGAACAAGTTTATCGTGTGTGGAATTTGTACAAGACTATAGGGAGGTCCTTGAACTCGAGCTATCTTTGCATGATAAACTCGTTACTGAAGTTGGATGATGTTGATGGTGCTGAGAGGATTTGGGAAGAGTGGGTTTCTATTGTGAAAATTTCTGATATTCAAATCCCAAATGTGATGGTCAGTACTTATTCCAAAAGGGGCCTATGGGAAAAGGCTGAGGCATTTGTAGGCAAGATTGTAGCGAGTGGGATTAAGATTGAAGCAAGCACATTGGATCGTCTAGCAACTGGATATCATGTAGGAGTTCAGATGCTGAAGGCATCGGAAACAATAAAAAAAGCAATTTCAATTAGTCAACCAGGTTGGAAGCCAAATATGTATACTTTGGCTGCATGTCTTCAGTATTTGGAAGGTCAGGGAGATGTGAGAAAGACAGAAGGCCTTCTGAAGATACTTAAGGAACGTTGTCATCTATCATCAGTTTCTTATGATAGGTTAAGCAGCAATATCACTGACAAAGAAAACTTGTGTGCCAGAGCCCTTGATCATGTGGATGGTGAAAACCAGGCTCTTAATGGAGAAACACCTGCTGCCGCAGAGTTCGAAGACAAAGTGCTGAAATATGATGCCTTGAGTAGTAAACTGACTGAAAGAATGGTATGTCATTTGTGAAAGTGAAGTTTCATCTTGTTTTTTTTCATTTTTTGTTGTGGTCATTAAAGCATGCAAGCATATAAAAGGGATAAGATTACCCATCTTCCTCGCACATGTTAATGAAAGCAGAGCATATCGAGGCCAGTGTCCCTTCTTGGATGAGCATTTTTATGTAATTTTTTTCGGCATTTGTCATTTGACTTGCTTTTGTAGACCTGTACATAAACCAAGATCCTCAATTCAAAGCTATACATCTGCTGGAATTGTTGGTTTCTGATTTTAGTCAGCACTGACCAATCCACCCATGCTTCTTTATGCTGCACACATTGTGTTCTCTCCACCATCTTAGCAGCTGTACTTGGAGCAGAAGCCATTGGTGGGTTAGAAGCAGTATTAGCCCCAATTGGAGGTTAATTATTCAACATTTAACTAATTTATTTTGCCATTTTTTGAATTTTTATTAGTTTTGTTCATATCTAGGAGTAAGAAATTGGAGAAAGGACAAACGGAAAAAAAATAGAAATTACACCCAAGGAAGGTAAAAAAGATATCTGGGCAGGACTAAAGGTTTTTCTGCTCGTGGAGTTCTTAGATTTGTAAGAACATTAGATTCTTTTCCACTAGCATACAGAAGTTGGAAGCATAATCTTGTGTTGATGAGAGTAGAGGCGGTGGCCGCGGGATTTCATTTTACCCATGGGCTGATTTCATTTTAGCTCTTGGGTTGTATGCATCATATGTGCCAGAAACTGTTACAGTAATTACTTCATAAAACATGTATTAGAATTGGTTGTATCATGGATCAATCCCAATCAACATTACAATATTATGAAAAATATTCTTATAAACTTGTACTTTTAGTTTATGATTTATTAATCAATTTATGTTCAATCTAACATTTCTATTATTATTATGATTATTATTATTATTATTATTTTTGTAGAATTTGGTGGAAAGTTAAATCCAGCAATGGATGATAATTTGTTCATAACTCAGTGTATTTCTTGAAATTTTGTATGTTAATATTACCTGTTGTTTATTTTGAAGCCTTTTGAAAGCAATATTTTATAATTTAAATTTTAACTTGTTCAGTCGTGTAATTTTAATTATTTCGCTTCATGGTAAATTAAACAAAACAAAAGTATTAGAACAGTAAAAAAAAACTTAATAAACATTATATTAACATTATCAATTTAATACATTAATGTTTGTATTAGTAACAAAAAAAATAAAAATACTTTGGGATCTTATAAGAAAATCAATATTTTTTTTTATTAATTGTAAACCAATCAGAAAGCCCAAAAAACAATTTCGGTTTTTTTAATTTTTTAATCATAAGAACTAAACTAAGGGGGTGTTTGGGAGTGTGGTTCCTGCTGATTTTCAAAGTGCTTTTCGTGCCGAAATACATCAAAATGATATTTTTTTATTTTTTAAAAATTATTTTTGACATCAGCACATCAAAATGATCTAAAAACACTAACCGCTGGTTTTTAAAATGACCAAAAAAAAAAAAACATCGAAAAACAGCAAAAAGCAGGTTGGCAAGCAATGCCAAACGGGGCCTAAACCAAACTGAAAATGGTCGTTTTTTACTTGGTTTGGTTCGGTTTGGTTATTTTAAAAAAAAAAAAAATTTTTGGTTTGATTATTTTTTTTTTATAAAAACCAAACCGAACAAATACTTAGTTATGTATGATAAAAGGGGCATATCAACCAAATACTTAGATTGGATTAGTTAAGTATTTGATGTCATTCAATTTATTTGTAAATACAGAGTAACAAATAATCATTTATTTTATAAAAAGATTTAAATGAGATTAAATTAAATAAAACAATTTTTAAAAGAAAAAAGTCTAATAATTTGAAAACTTTAAATGGTTCTCCTCTATGTAGTTTTAAATTTAGTAATAAAACAAATAATTTTAAATCCCAACTTACATGTACTATCTGTATAGATTGATTAGACAAGAGAAATCTAATAATTTTATGTCCTAACAACTAATCATTTATTTTTTAAATAGATTTAACTGAAATTAAATTAAACAAAACCATTTAAAAGTTTTATTTTATAAAAACTCCATGTCCTATGATAAAAAAAGAAGAAGTAATTTTTAAAGAAGAATGAAGTCTTATAATTGCTTTTATTAATTTGTAAACTTCAATCTGCATATGCATACGAACAAAGTACCCTCTAGAATATTATGATTCTTGGGATATGAGAAATCTTGGGCCACTCACAACCATTCTTCTCCTTTCTACAATTTTCTACAAGAAATGGACATCTGCAGATCCACAATATCTCTAATTTGGAGAGGCGTTGAGTGGCTGTTGAACTTGGCAGATGTTTGAGATTCTTGCAACCAAAAATATGTAGACTTCGAAGAGAAGAAAGGTTGGCCAACCAATCTGGCAAAGCTTCCTCAAATTCCTCTCCGTTGAAACCGCATATAGCCAGTGACTTGAGGGCAGTGAGGTGTTGAAGTTGATGTGGTACACTCTTCAGTTTATCCCATCCATATATTTGCAAGGATTCAAGGGACCCACTCAAGTTGAAGTGTTGGAATGAGTTTACAAGTCCTGTAGGAAAAGCCTCCACCTCCTTTGAGAAATCACCGATGCATAATTTCCTTAGTTGGGTCAGGCTGCTCAAGCAATCCTCCTCTAGGAAATATCTTAAACTCCAACACTCAGTGATTGTTAATTCCACAAGAGAATGCAATTGTTGTAAACTGAGCCAATCAATACTAATGAGCTTATCACAACCTTCAATATGTAATATTTGAAGCGAAGACAATTCTTGTAAATCATTAATATGAGTAAGCTCTCCGCAGTCCCATATCCACAATTTCTCTAAAGATGCACAACATTTTAATCCACTTGGAAGAGTTTCCAATTTACAATTGCTAATAATCAATTTCTTCAAAGAAGATTTCAATTCTCGAAAATCACCAGGAATTGTAATCAACTCATTGCAACGCCATATGTTCAATTCCACTAGAGATGTGCAGTGTTGTATGCTTGGAATGGATTCCAGCTTTTTACAAGCCTTAATCCTCAACAACTGAAGAGACGTGAAGCCATGAAATTCACCACATAAATATCTTAGTTCATCACATCTTTCAATTCCAAATTCTACAAGAGATGAAAGACCACATATCGAAATGTTTTTCAACTTGTCACATCTCTCAATGCTTAACTTTTCAAGACAAGGAAATACTTGATCACCTTCTCCACCTGGTACCATCCATTCTTCAAGACCACCCATATTCGACATAGTGAGTTCTTTTAGTGCTGGAAACAATACTCCTGGCCTGCCACTGCTCCTACAGAACTCATTGCCTATATGTTTTACTGTACCCATTCCACCCATCTCTAGAATCTTAAGACGGGGAAGACATCCAAGTGTTGAGAGTTGTCTGCAGTCACTACAATTTTTTAATCGTAGGGTTTCCAAATGGTAAAGTTTTTTGATGGATTCTGGCACTGCTCTAATAGCAGTATCCGAGACATCAAGATATCTCAAATATCTCATCTTGTAAATTGAATCTGGTAACTCAGTGATGTCAGACCATCGCAATTTGAGAGTTCTTAAGCTTTTGAATTTGCAAGGCCGATTTAATACATCAACCATTGAGAAAATAGTACGCAGTTTTCTAGCATCAACCGCTCTAAATATTGACTCAACATCTCCACAAGAAATGATATTTACATAACGAATATGAGATGCACCATGTACTGCCAAACTCCCCTCCACATTTAACGTTTCTGATTTTGAGACCTGTAATGCAAGATCATGCACGAGATCATGCATCTTGCAACTTGTTATGATCCCATACATGTCCCTTTCAACATCTTGGAAAAAAGAATTTGCAAGCAAGTCATTGAAACACTTCTTACCTATGTCTTCCTTCCTCTGATTTGATGACCTGAGAAAACCTTCAGCCATCCATAGTTGAATTAGCTCTTCCCTTTCAATTTCAAAACCTTTAGGAAAAATAGAACAGTATGCAAAACATTTTTTCAATGTTGGTGATGACAAGTAATCAAAACTTAATTTCAATATGCGTAAAGCTTTATTTCCATCCTCTGTATCCCAAATTCCACTGTTTAGAATTGACTTCCACTCCTGTGCCTGCTTTCTGTGAAGAGTTCCTCCCAAAACTTTAGCAAGCAGTGGAAGCCCTCCACATTTCTTCGCAATCTCGTTCCCAATAGACTCCAAGTCTGAAGCTATTGTTGCTCCTCCACCCCCACTCACCTTTTGCTTGATAATGGACCAACATTGATCATCTGATAGTCTTACTGGCTCATGCTGACTCCCTGGAGAAGTCTCCATCATGCCTGCTACTTGCTTACTACGGGTTGTAACAACAACAGCATTCCCATTCTTCTTGTTAATTTTTATAAGTATATCCTTCAAATCATCCCACATATCATGGTCTTCATTCCACACATCATCAAGAACAAGAAGAAATGTTTTGTTTTCCACTTTTTGCTGAAGTTTTTCAAGAATTGCATCTAGATTGCTCAACCCACCAGTATGTTCATCAATCTTTTGCAACATCTCTCCTAAGATCCTCCTTTTATTGAAATCATTAGAGACACAAACCCATAGAGTCTCATCAAAATGATTTTTCTCCCTCGCTAATTGACAAATTTTCTTTGCTATGGTAGTCTTTCCAAGACCCGCCATCCCCACAATAGGGACAACAGACAGAGCTTGTTGATCGATCGAGCCAGTCAGCAAATTCATGATTTTAAAGACATCACCGTCTCTTCCTACTACAATTTCTGATCTTTCAAGAGAGGACTCTGTCTCTCGGTCCAAGATGATTTCAGGAGCCCCATTTGCATGTTGTGGAGCTGTCAATCCAAGCCCACAACGAGTTGCAAGTCTTTGAATCTCATCGAGAGATCCATTGATCTCCTTAACTTTTTGACCTGTACTCAGATGGAAAGAAACCGGGTTGTGGAGGGAAAAGCAGTCACGTACCTTTCCCTTCTTTTGGTCTTTTCGGAGAATCTCATAAGCAAAATCGTCTAGAACATCCTCAGCATTATAAGCTACATCTTGTAGCTTCTCCAGCAAAAGCTTCACGGACTTGTCTGTTACGGGCCTTGTGGCTGCCTCTTGGAGCACGGCTTGGATCATGGTCAAAGACTCATCGAGCTTTCGCAGCTCTCCTTTCATTCCCCAGGCAAGTCTGATCCCTTCAGCAGCTATGGAACTGACCCTTGTCAAGGTCTCCTGCATGGCAAACGTAAGAAAAAGCTCTGCTGCCATATTCTCTTGTTTTCTTTGGGAAATCAAAGAAGAAAGATTGAGCAAAAGAGAGAGAATAATGGTCTGAAAAATGTGAAATCGGGATGAAATAAAGTGCGTTTTGGAACGATGAGGGTCCCTCCCTAAGAAGACGTATTTCTAAGGCAACAATCACAGAGATTGATTGCCTGCTTAGATTTTTACCAGCTGAAGTTACTTTTAGTCAACGCGCGGGATTAGATGACCAAGGGAATCCACGTCCGAGAAAGAGTAATCGTTCCTAATTTCTCATGTCAAATTAATTAATAATTCTGTGTGGGATCTTTTTTTTTTCTTTTTTTCATAAGAATATTAATTAGGTGCTTTTAGATGGCATGATAATGGTGAACTTTTAGATGGCATGATAATGACTTTATCGTTTTTTTTTTTTCTCAAATTGCACACCAAACAAAGTCCACCAAATTAGTTAACAAGTCCACCAACCAAATTAGTTAACAAGTCCACCATCGAATTTGTTTACTTCCGTAAATTTTTCCTCCCAAATTGAAGTCCATCAATACTTCAATTAATCTTTTTGCATTCTTCCTCGTTGAACTCGGATTTTTATTAAACAAACCAATTAATTAAATTCAGATATATTTTAACTTATTTTCATTTAAACTATTAGATGAAGTCTCAAGATATTATTTATATTATTTTCTAACATATCCTTTCAAGTGAAATTTTTTTCAATTTAAAACTTGTTTATATTTATATTATCTTGTGCTTAATTTTTATCAAATAGAATAAGGATAATGAGATTCAAACTCGTAACTTTTAGATCAACAATACTTGAATATTATATTAAAGAACCATCTCATCTAAAAACTTTAACTCTTAAATAAGATTCCAGAATATGATTTATATTATTCTTTATCATGCACATGAACTTCCCTATTTTTATTAAAGAAAATTGTCCCTTTTCTTTTAACTATATATATATATATATATATAGAGAGAGAGAGAGAGAGAGAGAGAGAGAGAAAGAGAGAATATAAAATTAGCGGATAGCTCTTGGCTTGGGTGAGTCGACAGAAGGATTTGGGCATGAATCAGGTGGTGGTCCTTGGGGAGAACTATATCTATAATTAGAGAATATAAAATTAGCGGATAGCTCTTGGCTTGGGTGAGTCGACAGAAGGATTTGGGCATGAATCAGGTGGTGGTCCGTGGGGAGAACGACAATATATATATATATATATATATATATATATATATATATATATATATAAATTAGACAAGCATAATGACCAGGTCGGTTTCGTTAATTAAGTCTGCTTCCCACATGATCCAAAAGAAGGTCATAGGAGACGCCATCAGTGCTTTTTCTTACCTATCAATTCATGATTCTAATCTTGGAAATAGAGGCCCCCACGTTCTCATTCAACAGTAATTATTTTAATCAAAAATACAAAAAATAAGTAAAATAAGACGTGACTCGTGTGAAATTAATAATATTAGTAAACTTTGTTTGATTTTATGAGTTTACTAAATTCATGTTATAGACTAGGCTTATTTTAAATTTGACATTAAAATACTAGACAAATCTTGTTAATTTTATCAAATTAAATCTTTGTCTGCTATTATGGACACAACTAAAGCTACAAGTGAAACTTTACTGTGATACTAGTTGGTATGAAAATTAGACATTTTAATATTTTCAAATATATATGATAAGCCTAATAATTCATCCATACAAGATAGAACAATGTGTTTCAAACCAAGACTTAAATCTATCATAAATTTATAAAAATTGAAGATTGAGGCTATATGAAAGAATTTTAGCATAGAAACTTTATTTTTATTAACATATATTTTTATTTATTTAATATTGAATATTTTTTCTAATTTGGGTTTATTCTAGCACATTAGATATTGTTTAAAAGTTCATTTTATTATTGGACTTATGTTAATTACTAGTTCATGCAATTATTCAAGATTAGGTTATCACAAATCAATAAATGTCTAATTATAAATATCTAACAATGATTCTTATGAGTTGCAAATAATAAATTTATAATGGATTTCACAACCATATCTAAATCTAAATGAAAAAAAAATATTGATGAATATGAATGTCTAATTCTATCTTAAATTGAAAAAAAAAAACATTAATGAATATCATATTATACAAAAAGCTAAATTAGCTAACGAAATCACTGTAGCATTAGACATAGTTCACTGTTGATTTCAATAGTATAATTACTATTTTACCCCTCAATTCGACTCAGCTTTGGCCTTGGAATCAGTGGTATTTTTTTATTTTTTTTCATTTTGTGCACAATAAAATAACCATCATACCCCCTTATAAGAAAAAAACCAAGATTTACCTGCAGGGATATCACGGTAATTACATATTTTAATAAACAATAACATAATTATGTAGATACCATAAAAGACATAATACAAGAATTGATTGTAGGGGGGTTTAGGTAATTTACCTTTTTTAAAATATTAATTTTTGTCGCAATGAATAGTATCATAAATGTGTAAATATTTATATGCCCCCAAAAAAGACAAAATACAAAGTTGACTATAGGAGTGTTTAGGTAATTTAATATTTTTTAAATATTAATTTCTGCTGAATACTGTAGGCGCGTCCACCAGACTCGCTTTTGTTTGCTGCCTTATGCCCCCTTCGAACAGTGCATGCGACCAATTCAGGCGGTCAAAAATATCCATCCAGCATGTCATTGGGTGCGCCTCCATGTCCTCCACCTTATGGTGGAGATCATTCCATCCCACGGTTGCCGAAAACGTGTCGGTTATTGGTCGATAGTTTCCCCCCCCCTTTTCTCTCTCCTGCTGACAAAAATGCTCGGCAGTCCCCGGTGTTGTTGGTGTTTTCGTTGCAGTCCCTTATCTTTCGATGGTGTTGTATGGCCCTGATTTTTGTTATAGAAGTTTTGGTTTGTTTTAATTTTGTCATTCGATGGAAATTGATTATATTTTTATGTTTTAATTTGGTCCTTATTCTTTTAATTTCTAAATTGGGTTGAAATCCCTTAATATGTTCGGTACAGAGGTTTTGATTTTTTCAATGTTGTCGTTTGATAGAAATTGATTATATATTTTGATTTCAATTCTTTTATTTTTTATTTATATTTCTTAAATTGTCCTTGTTTCCATGTTTACATATATATGCTCTTAATTTTGGTTTTTAATTTTTATTATTTTCTCATTTGTTGAGGTAATATTTGTTAAAATAATTTAAATCTTAAAATTTAGTTTGTGATTGTGATCATTTAAAAATTGATATTTATTTTTTTGCCTTTGTTCTTTCTTTTAGTTGTTTTTATTTGGTCTTCATGTCAAATGATATTTTTTAGCTATTTATATTTATTTATCTCAATTATATTTTTTGTTTGCTCTTCTGTTAAAGTTTTTCCTTTTCACATTTATTTATATTTTTTTTTCTTGCTTACTCTTTTGTTAAAATTGTATATTTTTTTAAATTCCTCAAAATCATTTGATATTTTTATTATAATGATTATTGTGCTCATGGTGTTAATAATTATGGCTTTTATGATAATAATAACAGTAACTCATAAAATAATATAAAAAACATCTGTGATGACAAAAAAATTTATAATAATGATAATAATAGTAATTATAATTTGATTATATTAATAAAAATTAGGGTATTGATTATCATAATGATGATTGTTATAATTATTATAACAATAATGATGGTGACAACAATAACACTTGTCAATAATAATTAGAATATTGATTATTTACAATAATAGTTATAATGGAAGCTATAATAATTATAACAATTTAAAAAAATTTAACAATTATGTCAATAAAAATAAAAATAATAATTCATATAATTCATTGGTCGATGTTGTTTTTGTTAAAAAAAATTATAATATTTTTATATATAATATTTCAGATTTAATATCACGTGAACAATAAAAAATATGAGGCAACAGATGAACAAATGGGTAGGTAAATTTACCCAAGTTATCTAGAATGAAAAAATATACGAGTCACTTCCCCTATGTTTCGCAGCAGGCAGAATCAAATTTCTTAACATGCTAAAAAATTTTAATGGTTCAATATTTTTTTTAATAATGCTATACATCTCAATGAAATAGTGAACTTAGAAAACTTTTGATTATTTAGTCTCTTATAAATTTTCATCTCATTGTGTATAATGTGTTTAAAATAATGATAGTGGCAATGAGAGTATTGCCATTGATAATTTGAATATTAATAATTTGCAATAATGTTCATAATAAAAGTTGTTACGATGATTTTTTTTTCATGCTTCGTACCCCGCCATCCCCATTATTTGGAGTACCAGCGTGCGGTGAAAAAGTGGGTGTTTTTATAGCTATAAAAATTATGACTATAATTATCAGGAGTTGTCACCTAATATTAAGGTCACTAGGAACCTATTGGTTTGTGAGAGTCTGAGTAAGGAGACTTGTTGTGCAAGAAGAAAACGCATCACCTCTAGTGCACTATATTTAAGGTAAGCTGTATTGTTATTTGATTGTTTTTATAAGTTTAATTTTTTTATTCATTGGTCTTTCCTAAAGCTTGAGGTAGATCTCTCTTCGTTAGAGAGTCTTTACCTCATTAGGAGTTGAAGACCTAACAAAAAAATAATTTTTACACTACATTTTGAAAACCCAGTTTTTAACTATCTATGAGTGTATTTTACAATGTAATTTTACACCGCAGTTAAAAACCATTTTCTTCTTATAACAAATGTATTTTACAATGTAATTTTACACCGCCGTTAAAAGAAAACCTTTTTTAGCATCTACGAGTGTACTTTACAATGTAATTTTACACTACGATAGCTAAAACAAAATAATTGTTATTTTTTAATATTTTGGCCAAATTTCAACGGATAATTGTAAACTGATTACAATATCCAATATTTGTTTTAAAACATGAAAAAAATGGAACATGTATTTTTTATGAAAAATATGTTTGGAAAAATCTTGGAATTTGGCCGTATGGACAAAAACAACACTTGTTTTAATTTTTTTTTTAAATTTATGCAAATTTTCTATTTCTATATATTTTTTATTTTTTTGGTTGGCTGATGGGCTGATAGGCCCATCATTTGAGGCTGGACTGACATACCACTCATTTTAGTGGCCGGACCTTATCCCCAGCTTGCCCCGCCCACTTGTTCTGCATGCATGCAGAACAATGGGACGTGCGTGGGAGTGAATTAATTCACTACCCCTACTGTTCCCTGAATGTAGAATAGTAACTGGGTGGTCAGGGGAGCCATATGAACGGCGTACATGTTACTACCGTCAGGTAGAGGAGGGCGAGGTGGTTTATCCTGTGGTAGTAGTATCGGGAATGGTGGTATGTAGTGGCCAGAGGAGGCATCGGAACCTAGTTAGTCTACATTGCTGCAACTACTCCTGCCGTTGCTGCCTTACCAAAGGCCATGGCTAGGCTGCTAGCATGGAGGTGGAGTTGCTAGCGATGACGGGGTGGTGCTAGGTGGTAGGTTGGCTTCTGCTGGAGGAGAGAGGGTTGACGGTAGTTGCCGCTGGTTTTAGAGAGAGAGAGTTGCTAACTGAGAGGGAGAGGGAAAGGGAGAGGGGGGGGGAGAATTGCAACTACTTCTGTTGGCGCTGAGGAAGGTGATAGTGGTTGTTGCTGGTGGTTATGCTAGTGCCGAGGAGAAATATAAATTGTCACCGGTTGCTTCTTCTTCTTCCTCGTTGGTTTTTCTCCCAGTGTTCTGTAATTTTTCCTGCCCGTCAATCCCCCCTCCTCTACTCTTTGCAAGTACGGTTTTTATAGGCAGGAGGCAACCCTTCAGCTACCCATTGTGTTCAGTGATGGGTTGCCTACCTCCTGTACTTGTTCAGGTGGCGTGCCTATACTGCTCAGGGTGTGCCTACACTGTTCAGGTAATTAAACAATGCAGGTTTGCAGGTTTGATGATTTGGGAGAAGGTGTAATTGTGATTTGGTCCCTCAATTTATAATTATTCTAATCACACCTAAATTGACTTTAAACTTTTAATTTTGTGCAATTGTATCGCCATCAGAATTTCAAAAGAAACCTTAGATTTGTGTGGCTTTTTTATTTTGGTCCTTGGTTTCTAATTTATTTGATTTAACCCTTAATTGACCATTAAACTCTCAATTGTCTTTAATTTGACCCATGATTTCGCACAATTGGCTCGGAAAAATTCAATTTAGTCTCTAAAAATTCCAATCTTCTCAAATAAACCCGAATTAAGCTCAAGAACTTTATTTTTCATCGATTAAGCTCATGATAAAATTAATTTGACTAATTTAAAGTATAATTAAGTCATTGCACTTAATTAAATCCTTTAATTGGACCCTAAATTAATTTGCAAACATAATTACACTCGAAACTGGTCGAAGATTAAATCAAATCGACCCATAAAAATATAATTATATTTTTTTACTTAATTTTTACACAAATTTATCCAATAATAAATTATTTTAGCCTTAAATCTGTATTTTTCTCGATTTTTGGGGACAAAAGAGATACAATCGGACTAGCAGAAACAATCAAAATATCCACATTGATTTTTCTACCAATACCGACCCCCGCTTATTTTATTTTTGTTATTTTTGGTAGATTTAAGGAATAAGTTTCTGATTTAAAAGCAAGGTTTGTGGGTTCTGGACAGATTACTGCCAGGATGTATGAGAAGAATGATGGTTCAAATGAGATTAGTAGAATACGGTGTGAATGGCGGGGGGGGGGGGGAGTGCTCTAATGATGAGGATAAGGTCAAGGTTTTGGATGATGACTTTGGTGCTGTAACTTTTGCTTATGATTACGAATTGGGAAAAGAGCGGATTGTTTGATGATATAAGCTTTTGCTCTCTTCTAGTGCTGCAACACTGACAGAAAATGATGAGGGGGGTAATAGGAAAAGGAGGCGATCTGTTTCTGAGCCTGAGGATGTTAGTAGATCTTTGACTAATCAGTATGGCTTATGCGAGGAAGAATCTTCAAAGACAACTTGTGCCCCTTCTAATTTGGTGCTGGATCGATATGATGATCAGCTTATGCACACCAGATTTATATCAAGCAACACAGCAAGGCGAGAGGTAAGAAAGCAACAGCGCATAGCAGCAGAAAAAATGTGTGATATCTGTCAGCAAAAGATGCTTCCTGAGAAAGATGTAGCGACGCTTTGGAACAGGAAGACTGGAAAACTTGCTTTCAGTAGCAGAAACGTCTATGGGGTAACATTCTCTACCTCACCTGTCATTTCTCAAATATCATGTTTTATCTAGTACCTTCAAAATGCATTGTAGTACTTGTTGGGGCATATACTAATTTGTTTTTGTTGATTTGGTTGATGTGAAATGTTAAGAATTTGTTGAGTATCTTTTGAAAAAGATATTAGGTGCACGCAGGCATTTCATGTATTTCACACTTCTTGCCTTATACACTGGATACTCTATTGCGAGTTTGAAATGGTTCGAAATCAGACAGTCAGTACCAAAGGGGGACGAAGATGTAGGAAAAAGAATGGAACCAAATCAAATACAACAGGAAAGGATGGAACAGTGAATGTTTTGCCAAATCCAATTGTTTCTGTGTTCTGTCCAGACTGCCAAGGCACCGGTGTGAACATTGAGGGAGGGAGATGAGTTTGAGAAGCCACTTACCCCGCTTTCAGAGGTATGGTTTCTGTCATTTGTCCATGCCAGTGTGCTGTTTTTTTTTTTTATGTTTTTTCCCTGCATTTTCCCAGTAATAGTGAATTCCAATTTTTTTTTTTTTCAGTTAAATAATCAATTCTATTGTCAAATGTTTGTTTAGTTTTTATGGAGTGAATATGAAGGAAAGATTAACTGGCTTTTTGTTGTGTGGTCCTGCACCATGTGATGGTGAGACCAACACATTGGAATTAAAAAGGCGCTGCCACGTCATAAAAGGAGCAGTAGGGTTTGTGAACCAAAACATGAGATGAAAACAAAAGGAGAGAAAAGTGAATCGGGAGAAAGAAAAAGAGGTGGCAGCTGAACAATACATCTACTTTATTTGATTTCTAGATCGTTTATCGTTGGATCAGGCTAAGATTTGGACAGGAGCTTCTAGACACATGAATATTCATTCTGAACGGTTGGATCGGAGATTGGAGCTGTGGAAGTTGGTCTTTTGATAGAAAACGAGGCGGTTAGTATTGTGAGTCTTTTATCAAACTTTGTTCTCTTTAATCTTGTTGCATTCTAAGAATAGGTTGTTCTTGATGATATATATTGTAACCCTTAGTTGAATTTGAGGAAGAACATTGTGAATGCATTTTGTTGATAGAGGAAGTTCTAAGTGGACTACGGTCACGTAGTTTTTTCCCGTATTGGGTTTTCCACATAAAAATCTCTGTATTGATGTGTATGATTATTTGCATTATCTTGTTTTGTTTTTTGTAAACACCCAAGAGAATATATATATATATATATATATATATATATATATACATAAAAATCTCTGTATTGATGTGTATGATTATTTGCATTATCTTGTTTTGTTTTTTGTAAACACCCAAGAGAATATATATATATATATATATATATATATATATATATATATATATATATATATATATATATATATATGAATTGATGATTCAATATTCACTGCCGATTTCGTGATCGGCAGCGACGCAGTCTTCGATGCCGATTTTTGCATCGGCAGTGACACAGTTCTGTTTTTGAAAAAAAAAATCAGGTTGTCACAGTTGGTATCAGAGCGCCTGGTCTTGATCCTGAGGATCAATGATAATTGCATTGTTATGGTGAATTTCAGGATGGTACGCACCCGGCAAGAGGCACAAACCAAGTTGCCCCCCTTAGAGGGGAGGGGCGGGAACCAAGGTGACCAAGGTTGGCAAGATGAAGATCCCTTGGATGATACGGCATCTCATGCTCCGATAATACCATCCAAAACCTTGTAGGGGGAAGCTGCGGTAGCAAGGAAAGGCCGGAGGCCTAAACAGACATAGGGAATACCCCCAGTTGCAACAGAGCAGCAAGAAAGATCAAGAGCACAACCATTAACTATTCCGACTGGTGCGCCCCCATAATATGTAGACCCGGGACTCCTTGTGCAAATAGTTAAAGCAGTGATGGAGGGTATAGTGGGTTCGGCGACACAAACAACTCCCACCACGCAGATTCCACCGGCAGCCCCAAAGACAACCATGACCACGGATAACGTGGTGCCACTGGTACGACTAGTCAAGAGTATGAGAGAAATGAGTTGTGAACCGTATGTGGGGGACAAGATACAGAGATAGCTAGAAGATGGATTAGGAAGGTAGAAAAGACCATGGTTCAAATAAGCATACCCGAGGGTTTGAGGGTAAATTATGCAACCCAGTTACTGTCTGATAGAGCCATGACATGGTGGGAAACAATTCAATTGAGGTGTGCGACCAAGACACTAACTTGGAGTGATTTCAAAACAAAGTTTGAGAATCAATATTATTCCAAGTACCATCGTAAGGTGAAAGAACAAGAGTTCTTGGCATTAAGGCAGGGGGGTATGTCGGTATTGGAGTACGAAAGGAGGTTCCATGATCTCTCATTGTTCGCCCCACACTATGTGCCGACAGAAGAGCATATGATTGAGAAGTTGAGAGATGGGTTGCGACAAGATTTGAGACAAGGATTAATCGCTTTACGGTTTAAATCTATGAGAGAGTTTATTGAGGCTGTCCAAGCTCTAGAGGCTTGCATTGAAGAAAGCTAAGGGGGACATCAGGGTATAGGCAAAAAGAGAGATGGGGACTATTTCAGCGGCAGACTACCACTCTTGAAGAAAGGAAAAAGTGGAGTGTTTGAGCAGTACAGGAAAAAGGGGAGTTTGATGTTTCCGCCCCACCAACAATCAAGTGGGAGAGTGATAGTTGGACAGTCGCACTCGAGGGAAAACTCTTCAACAGGGACTAGTGACCGCAAGAGTGTTGACTATCCTTTTTGTATAAAATATGGACAAAAACACCTTGGGGACTGCTCAGTTTCCCCCGGGCGATGCTTTGTGTGCAGAGGAGAAGGTCATAGGTGGAGGAATTGCCAGTATTTGAGTCAAGGGTGTCATTACTGTGGTGGAAGAGGTCATTTCAAGAGGGACTGCCCTAAAAGGAACACCGGACAGGTACAAAGCTATAGGCAGCCCAGTCAGAGCCATCAACAATCAGTCACCATGAATAGGCCAGTGAGATCTTCTCAATCAAGAGCAAACTCCAGTCGAGGGAGACCGAGAGCAAAAAATGATCGAACCCCAGGGAGGGTCTTCCACCTGACATATGAGGAGGTTAGGGGTGCATCGGATGTGGTGGCAGGTACACTATTATTGAATGATTGCAATGTGCATGTGTTGTTTGATCCGGGTGTCACCCACTCATTCATTAATAAGAGAATTGTCGCTAAGCTGAGAAAGGGAGTAGAAATAATAGAAAAGGGATTCTTAATTAGAACTCCAATGGGAAACATGGTTGAAACAAATATTGTGTATGTGGATGTGGGGGTTAGTCTATCTGGGTATGAAACAGAAGTAGACTTGATTCCCTTAGAGCTGCATGATTTTGACATAATCCTAGGCATGAATTGGTTTAGTAAATACAAGGCTCTAATAGATTGTTATGCTAAAACTGTTACTTTCCAAACCCCTAATGGTGAGAGAATGATTTTTGAAGGAGAGAGAATTCTCAAACCAATTGCCTTAATATCGACGGTAATAGCCCAAAAACTCTTAAGAAAGGGATGTATAGGATACCTTGCATATATCTTAAACTCCAATGATGAAGGCCCACAACTGAAGGATATTCCTGTGGTGAAGGAATTCTTAAATGTGTTTCCCGAAGTACTACCGGGTCTACCCCCAGAGCGTGAGGTAGAGGTGTCCATAGACACTTTTCCTAGAGTACCACCCGTAGCCCAACAATCTTACCGGATGGCTCCAACAGAACTGAACGAGTTAAAGACTCAACTACAAGAATTGTTGGACCAAGGGTTCATACGGCCTAGTAAATCTCCTTGGGGAGCACTGGTCCTATTTGTAAAAAAGAAAGATGGAACCCATAGACTTTGTATTGACTATCGACAGTTGAACAAAATAACAATGAAAAACAAGTATATGTTACCTCGGATAGATGATTTGTTCGATCAATTAAAGGGAGCGAGGGCATTTTCGAAGATAGATCTGAGATCCGGGTACTATCAGATAAAGATTAAGGAAGCGGATGTAGTAAAGACCACATTTAGAACTCGTTACGGACACTATGAATTTTTAGTGCTACTGTTTGGGTTGACGAACGCCCCATCCCTCTTCATGGACTTGATGAATCGGGTATTCCAACCATACCTTGATAAGTTTGTGGTGGTATTCATTGATGATATACTAGTGTACTCGAATTCTTTTGAGGAGCACGAAGAGCACTTGAGGCAAACCTTACAACATTGAGAGACCACAAATTATATGCAAAACTGGGTAAATGTGAATTTTGGCTGAAGAGAGTGACGTTTCTAGGACATGTCATTTTAGCCAAAGGTGTTTTTATAGACCCCCTAAAAGTCAAAGCAGTCTTGAAATGGGAAAGACCAACTTCAGTCACCGAAATACGTAGCTTCCTGGGACTTGCAGGATACTATCGAAGGTTTTTCCCTGATTGCTACCCCTTTGACCCAGCTAACAAGGAAGAATAAGAAATGGGTATGGTCAGAAGAATGTGAGAAAAGCTTCCAAGAATTGAAGAGGAGGCTCAGCAATGCTCCAATATTAACCCTTCCCTCAGGAACCGAGGGTTTTATGGTATATAGTGATGCTTCGGGGAAAGGATTGGGGTGTATTCTGCTGCAACATGGGAAGGTGATCGCCTATGCATCAAGATAGTTAAAGACTCATGAGGTGAACTAACCGGTGCATGACCTGGAGTTGGCTGCTGTAGTATTTGCCTTGAGGATATGGAGACACTATTTGTATGGGTCTCGAACCCAAATTTTTACTGATCATAAAAGCCTGAAGTATCTGATATTGCAAAAGGAGTTGAACATGCAACAAAGAAGGTGGATAAAGCTAATTAAGAATTATGATTGCACCATAGAATACCACCAGGGAAAGCAAACGTGGTGCCTGATGCCCTCAGTCGTAAAAATAAAGTCACCCTGGGAAGGTTAACAGTGGGAAAGGAGCGACAATTGGCGAAATTGAAAGAGATGGGTGCAGATTTAGACATTAATGTCGGGGGTGGGTTAGTAGCCTAACTAATGGTGCAACCAACATATCAGGAACAAATACTACAAGCCCAATTCTATGACAAGGTTGGGACCAAGATTAGAAAGAAGATGGAGGCCGAGGTAGAGATGAAATTCTGAGTAGCGAATGATAGATCCTTGATGATGGGACAACTGTTGTATGTGCCCAAGGATGAAACAGTCAAACGAACGGTTCTACAAGAAGCACATGAGTCCAAGTTCTCCATATATCCTGGCAGAACTAAGATGTATCGAGACATGAAGCACCTCTATTGGTGGCCTAATATGAAACGGGAAATAGCTGAGTATGTGTCAAAGTGTGGGATATGTCAACAAGTCAAGGTTGAATACCAAAGGCCTGCGGGACCATTACAACCATTACAAATTCCAGAATGGAAGTTGGAGATGATCACCATGGATTTCATGTTAGGATTTCCCAAAGGGAGGAAAGGAAATGACGCGATATGGGTCATCGTAGATCAGTTGACTAAATCCGCATTATTCTTGCCTATAAAGATAACCGACTCGGTGGATAAGCTTGCCAAGATCTACATAAATGAGGTAGTACGACTTCATGGGATTCCGGTGTCCATTGTATCGGATCGAGATCCCAGGTTCACCTCTCGACTTTGGCCAAGCATACAACATGCCTTGGGGACGAGATTGGATATGATCACTGCGTTTCATCCCTAAACAGATGATCAATCAGAAAGAGTCATCCCAGTCTTGGAAGACCTATTACGGGCCTGTGTGCTAGTATTTGGAGGAAACTAGGAGGAACACACGATATTAGTAGAATTCACGAATAACAATAGTCACCAAGCCACAATAGGGATGGCCCCTTACAAAGCCTTGTATGGTAGGAGGTGCAGAACTCCTTTGTGTTGGGAAGAAATTGGGGATCGGAAGTTATATGGCACGGAATTGGTCCAAGTCTCCACGGAGAAAGTGAGAACTATTAGGGATCGCATCAAAGCCGCACAAGATAGACAGAAGAAGTATGCTGATGTGAGGAGAAGACCCCTTGAGTTCAGTACGGGGGACCAAGTGTTCCTGAAGGTATCCCCATGGAAGAACATGTTACGGTTTGGATTGAAAGGGAAGTTAACTCCCCATTTCATCGGACCCTTCAAAATCTTATAGCAAGTGGGACCAGTAGCCTACAAAGTGGACTTGCCCCCACAGTTAGCCAAGGTCCATGATGTGTTCCATATCTTTCTATTAAGGAAGGCTGATGTGGATTTCGCCCGAGTTCTACCCCAGGTTTTAGTGGAAGTCAAGGAAGATCTAACACTAGAAATGAGGCCCATAAGGATACTAGATCAGGAAGAGAAAGTATTACGAAACAAAAAGATCCCCATCGTTAGAATTTTATGGCGAAATGCTCAAATAGAAGAGGAAACTTGGGGGAGAGAGGCTGAGATGAGGAAAAAGTACCCCGATTTATTTGAACTACCAGGTATGTAGTGTGAAACCCCTTAAATTTCGAGGATGAAATTCATATTAAAGGGGGGGAGAATGTAAACACCCAAGAGAAAATATATATGAATTGATGATTCAATATTCGTTGCCGATTTCATGATCGGCAGCGACGTACTTCTGTTTTTGAAAAAAATAAGAAGGGGTAAAACCGGTTTTAGATAAAGCAAAACAAGGATAAGAACACATCCAAACCAAACCCCAAACAACCCACCTCATTGAATGGGGAGTATAAATATAAGGAGGAGAGAGGACGATAAATCCTTTTCTCAAAATAGCAGCTGCACTTCGTTCTTTCCTTTCTCTTGCACAAAAAAAAAACCTAAATCATATCAGTAGAGAGTGCTTTGTGGACGTGTGAGGGAAAGATGAGACCTTGAGAGGAGATAGGACTACTACCGAGAGGAAAGGAAAAAGAGGGCTGGAAAACATGAGAGGAAGAAGAAAGAGGAGAAAACCGCAGGAGAAGAGAAAGAGGAGTGTCAAACCTTCCCCAAACTTGTTAGATTCGAAAGGTATGGTTCATGAAACTCCCTTTCTCTTCTCCTCAAAACCAGAAACGAAAATGAAGAAGAAAAAACCCTAGGGAAATTGACCTAAGATCTAAGCTAGCTGTAAAGGAAAATGAAATTAACTAGGAGAACAAGGAAATAGAAACGACATGAAGCCAATTTCAAAACATTTAACAAAGAAAAAAATGAATAAAACAGAAATAACAAATCACGGTAGGGGGCTAATTGTAACTATGTAGTTGGCCAGCACTCATATGTGTGTCTTGTTGGGATTTGTTGAAAGATTTTGTGCTGAAATTTATGGTTTCCATGTGTGTGTTTTGTTGGGATTTGTAGAAGGATTTTGTGCTGAAATTTATGGTTTCCATGTGTGTGTTTTGTTGGGACTTGTTGAAGGATTTTGTGCTAAAATTTATGGTTTCCATGTGTGTGTTCTGCTGAAACTTAGTGACAGAGTATATATGTTGGAGCTGTTACAACATGTGTGGTGTGTTCATGCCAAAATATGTGTTGTGTAGTGAAATGGTGATTCGTTTCCAAAACTGGATCAGTCTGCAGCGAATCTGCGATTTGCTGCTGAAACTGAAATTTCTGCAGTGAATTGACCTTCACTACCGAGTTGTGTGTGGTGTAGTGAAATGGTGATTTGCTGCCAAAACTGGATCAGTCTGCAGCGAATCTACGATTCGCTGCTGAAACTGAAATTTCTACAGCGAATTGAACTTCGTTGCCGAGTTGTGTGTGGTGCAGCAAAATGGTGATTCGTTGCCGAAATTGGATCAGTCTGCAGCGAATCACAGATTCGCTGCTGAAACTGAAATTTCTACACCGAATTGACCTTCGCTGTCGAGTTGTGATTCGCTGTCGAAACTGTGATTCGCTGCCGAAACTGGATCAATTTGCAGCGAATCTCAAATTCGTTGCTGAGACTGAAATTTCTGCAGCAAATTGACCTTCGCTGCTGAGTTGTGTGTCGCGCAACGAAACTGTGATTTGCTGCCAAAACTGGATCAGTCTGCAGCGAATCGCAGATTCGCTGCTGAGTTGTGTGTCGCGTAGCGAAAGTGTGATTCGATGCCAAAACTGGGGCAGCCTACAGCGAACCAGTTCTCGCTGTCGATTTTACAATAAGCTCCTAGGCAAAAATGACTTAAATGCTAGTAACAATTTCATGGTATGATGGTGTGAGATGTAGGACACTTGAATATGAATATATGAACTCTTGAAATAAGTGTGGTGACGAATGTGATTTAAAAATACAAATGAACTAATTTATGACCATTGATGTCGTAGGTGGTGCATTCGGGATTGGATCATCGTCAAGACAAGAACAACCCACAGGCGAAGCGGGTAGGTGACTTGCACCTTCCTTTTTCATATATTGAATAATGAAATACCTTACATGCATATTACCATATTGTGTTAGAACCGATATTATATGATCGAACATTTAAATGTTGACAAATGGTTGATTAGCTTCAGCTAATGGCATCCGAAAGGATGGCCGTGATAAATGGTTGATTAGCTTCTGCTAATGGCATCCGAATGGATGGCCGGGATAAATGGTTGATTAGTTTTGGCTAATGGCATCCGAATGGATGACTGGGACAAAGAATGATTAGCTTCGGCTAATGGCATCCGAAGGGATGGCCAGGACAAATGAATGTTTAGCTTCGGCTAATTGCATCCGAATGGATGACCGTGATGAGCGAATGTTTAGCTTTGGCTAATAGCATCCGAAAAGGATGACCGGGGTAAGTGAACGGTTAACCTCAATAAGTGATGCTTTAAGAGGATAGTCGGGTTTGAGATTAAACATTTATATGCATTATAAGCTATTTATACCAAGTACATGAATAAATTATAAATGTTAATGCTTCATTTAACTGCCAGACCGTTTAGTTACCATTACCATTATTATTATTATTATTATTATTATTATTATTATTATTATTATTATTAAGTAATTGCATTCTCTTAAATGTTTTGTACTACAGCAGGGACGACACACCCACGAGATGTCTAGAGAACCCGATACACGAGAACCTATTTTTGCAAGGAATCATGTAGATGCATTCTAAATCACAATGTATTTTGTATGAATCAATGTAATGAATGTATAACTTTTATTAGATCCTTTTGTTTAAATTCGTAATGGTTATCAGTAGGATAGGAATGTAAACTCATGTCTATGTATATTTTTTTTTAATAGGAACTTCTAATCATGCAACCATAATATTTGGTATTTATGAAAGATGTACTTTTAAATGAAATGCTGATTGTATGGATTGTGTTATGATGATGTGAGGGATCATGTTCATTGATTACCAGCATAATGTGTGTTATATATATATAGATATATATATATAAAATTCGGGTTGTCACATGTTTGATCCCAGAATTTGATTGCACAAAAAGGAAAAAGGATTGGGATTTGATTGTTAATCCGCTAAATCGGTGCCCTATTGTTTGAGTACTTTTCCCAACAAGTGGTACTAGAGCATTGGTCGTGTAGATTGAATTTCTTGTGCAGTTAAAATGGAAAAAGAAGATTTGGGCATGATAAAGCTCACTTCCTCAAATTATTTTCTATGGAAAACAGTGATGGAGGATCACTTATATTGCAATGATTTGGCTTTGCTAATTCAATGTAAAGGAGTAAAGCCTGAAGAAATGCATGATGCAAATTGGAATGGGCTTAATAGAAAGGCTACCGGTAATCTTAAAAAATGGGTATCCTCTAAGTCTATTAATCATATTTCTCAAGAACATGACTGTTGTAAAGTTTGGAAGATGTTGGAAGTAACATTTGCTAAAGAGAGTGCACAAAAAAAGGTTTTTGTAATTAGAGACCTTGTGAATTTGAAGTATAGAGATGGTGAAGATGCTTCAATGCATATAAATGAATTCCAAGGGTTTTTAAATCAGCTGTCATTGATGAATCTTGAGTTAGCCGATGAGATGCAAGCACTAATCCTATTGAGTTAATTGCCAGATAGTTAGGAGACTTTTGAGGTCTCACTTAGCAATTCTACTCCAAATGGAGAGATCACTTTGAAAATAGTGAAGGATTGTATCCTCAATGAAGAGAAGAGGAGGAAAGGAACAACCACTTTTAAGTCTCATGCACTTGTTACAGAAAGTTGAGGGAAAAGTCAAAGTAGGTTCTCTCACGGCAAACAATAAAGAGATTTCGACAATAGAAAAGGCAAATGGAAGCCAAGAGGAAGATCTCAATCAAGGAAGGTATTTAAGTGCTATTACTGTGACAAGCCTGGGCATATTCAAAAAGACTGTAGAAAGTATAAAAGAGATCAAAAGGGAAAAGATGAAGACAGGAATGAAGTGAATGGTATAGCTGCAATTATATTTGATGGTGATGTTGCCATTGTTTGTGATGATGGTTGTGTTAATCTTACATGTCAGGATACCACCTGGATTGCAAATTCAGCAGCTTCTTACCATGTTACTCCCCAACATGATTTTTACACATCCTACACTACTAGTGACTTTGGTCAAGTTAGGATGGGAAATCAAGAGATGGATAGTGTTGTGGGTATTGGAGTTATTTGGTTGGAAACCAATACTAGGTGCAAGTTGATACTCAAATATGTTAGACATGTACCCGACATGCACCTACATTTGATCTCTACAGGTACTCTTGATGAAAAAGGCTATCACAGTCATTTTACAGATGGTAAATGGAAGCTCTCCAAAAATTCTTTAGTTGTTGCTAAAGGGAAGAAGATAGGTCTCTACATGTCACAAGACAAGGTGATCAAAGGGGAGGTGAATGCAATTAAAGATTGCTCTACTGATTTATGGCATAAACGACTTGGACATTTAAGTGAGAAAGATCTTGGCATCCTTGACAAGAAGAACTACCTTCCTTTAAAAGGTATGAACTTGAACACATGTACTCATTGTTTAGTTGGTAAACAACATAGAGTTGCATTTCAAAGATCACCTTCATATAGAAGATCACATGTTCTTGATTTAGTTCATACTGATGTTTGCTCTATGATTGATAAGTGTCTTGGAGGTGCATTGTACTTTGTTAGTTTTATTGATGATCACTCCAGGAAAATTTAGGTCACTTGTTTGAAATCCAAAGATCAGGTGCTTGATATCCTTAAGGATTTCCATGCTATAGTTGAAAGAGAAACTAGTAGAAAGTTTAAATGTATTCGAACTGACAATGGCGGTGAATACAAAGGACCTTTTGAGAAGTACTGTAGGGAACATGGTATCAAGTTGGAGAAGACAGTTCCTAAGACTCCACAGCAGAATGAAGTGGCTGAGAGAATAAACAGAACCATTATTGAAAGAATTAGATGTATGCTCTTTCATGAAAAGCTGCCTAAGTCCTTTTGGGGTGAGGTAATGAAGACTGCAGTTGCCATGATCAACTTTTCTCCATCAGTTCCTCTTGAATTTGATGTTCCCGATATGGTCTAGAAAGGAAAGGATGTTTCCTATGCATAGTTGAGAGTGTTTGGATGCAGAGCATTTGTACATGTTCCTTGTGATGAAAGGTCTAAGCTTGATAGCAAGACAAGGTAGTGTATTTACTTAGGCTCTGAAGATGATGAGTTTGGCTATAGATTGTGGGATCAAAAGGAGAAGAAAATTATGAGAAGCAGAGATGTTATCTTCTTTGAAGATCAAACCATTGAAGACTTTGAACAGAAGGAAAAAACAGAGTCTACTATTTTTATTCCATCTAATTCAAATCCAAGACCTACTCCACAATTACCTTTGATGCTTGCTAATCATGGGGGAGATTTGCAAAATGATGATAATGGTGGTTTTCTTATTAAGCCATTAGTTGGTGATTCTGAATCAACTAATGATGATATTGATGTTATTCTTGAACAGGACATGCAAGAAGCTCTAGATGAGACACAATTGAGAAGGTCCACTAGACCTCGCTAAACTTCCACCAAATATTCTCCTCATGAGTATGTGTTGATTACCTATAGAGGAGAGCCAGAATGCTTTGATGAAGTTATGTCACATGAGAAGAAAAGTGAGTGGTTAAAAACAATGCAAGAAGAGATGAAATCCTTGTATGAAAACCATACCATTGAGTTAGTAAAGCTTCCTAAAGGTATGAGAGCACTCAAAAACAAAGAGGTGTTCAAGTTGAAAATTGATGAACATTGTTCACAACCGAGGAACAAGGCAAGATTGGTTGTAAAAGGTTTCGGTAAGAAGAAGGGTATTGATTTTGAAGAAATTTTTTCACCAGTTGTCAAAATGTCTTCGATTCGAGTTGTGCTTGGTATAACTGCTAGTTTGAATCTTGAAGTTGAACAACTTGATGTGAAAGTTGTCTTTCTCCATGGTGATTTAGATAAAGATATCTACATGGAGTAGCCTGAAGGGTTTGAAGCAAAAGGCAAAGAGAAACTAGTATGCAAGTTGAAAAGGAGTTTATATGGGATAAATCAAGCTCCAAGACAGTGGTACAAGAAATTTGATTCCTTCATGGTGGATCATGGTTTTGACAGGACCACTTATGATCATTGTGTATTTATGAAAAGGTTTCCAAATGGAAACTTTATTATTTTGTTATTGTATATGGATGATATCCTGATTGTTGGCCATGATGCTAAGAAGATTCGGGTTTTAAAGGAAGAGTTAAGTAAGTCTTTTGCAATGAAAGACTTAGGACCGACAAAACAGATTCTTGGCATGAAGATCACACGTGACAGGAAGAAGGAGAAACTTTGGCTATCTTAGGAGAGATATGTTCAAAAGTTACTTGAGAGATTCAATATGAACTCCAAACCGGTTTGTTCTCCACTTGCAAGCCACTTTAAACTAAGTTCTAGTCAGTTTCCTTCAAGTGATGAAGAAAGAGATGAGATGAAAAAGGTTCCTTATGCATCCGCAGTTGGTAGCTTGATGTATGTCATGGTTTGTACAAGGCCGGATATAGTTCATGCAGTTGGTGTGGTTAGTCAGTTCCTCTCCAATCCTAGTAAAGAACACTGGTCAGTAGTGAAATGGATACTCAAGTATCTCAAAGGCACTTTTAGCTTCAGCTTGTGTTTTGGCAATAACAAACCTGTGTTGGATGAATACATAAATGCAGATATGACTGGTGATGTTGATTATAGAAAGTCCACATCAGGATACTTGATGAAGTTTGCAGGGGGAGCAGTCTCATGGCAATCAAGGTTGCAAAAATGTGTTACATTATCCACTATAGAGGCTGAATATATTGCTCTTACTGAAGGGGGAAAATGGTTGTTATGGATGAAGTTCTAACATGAACTTGGTCTAGTTAAAGAGAACTTTGTGTTGCATTATGACAATCAAAGTTCAATTCATCCCAGTAAGCATCCTACTTTTCACTCTCGATCGAAGCACATTGAAGTTAGATATCAATGGATTCAAGATGTTATGGAGATGAAATCATTTGTTGTTGAAAAGATCCATACTGATGACAATGCGTCAGATATGATGACCAAGCCTTTACCGAGAGAGAAGTTTCAGTTTTGCAGAAAGGAAATAGGCTTGGTAGAGCTTCCTAAATTGAAGTTTACAAGTTGATCGCCAGCATGACAAATTCCTCACATGGCGCATGAGGGGGAGATTTGTTGTGTGGCCCCGCATCATGTGATGGTGGGACCACCACATTTGAATTAAAAAGGGGCTTCCACATCATAAAAGGAGCAATAGGGTATGTGAACCAAAAGACAAAAACAAAAAGAAAGAAAAGTGAATCGGGAGAAAGAAAAAGTGGTGGCAGTTGAAGAGTACATCTACTTTATTTGATTTCCAGCTCGTTTACCATTGGATCAGGCTAACATTTGGACAGGAGCTTCTATACACATTAATATTCATTCTGAATGGTTGGATCAGAGATTGGAGCGTGGGAGTTGGTCTTTTGATAGAAAACGAGGTTATCAGTATTGTGAGTCTTTTCTTAAACTTTGTTCTCTTTAATCTTGTTGCATTCCAAGAATGGGTTGTTCTTGATGATATATATTGTAACCCTTAGTTGAATCTGAGGAAGAACATTGTGAACCCATTATTGTTGATAATAGAAGTTTTAAGTGGACTACGGTCACATGGATTTTTCCAGCATTGGGTTTTCCACGTAAAAATCTCAGTATTGATGTGTATGATTATTTGCATTATCTTGTTATTTGTTTGATCCCATAATTTGATTGCACAAAGAGGGAAAAGGGATTGGGACTTAATTGGTAATCCGCTAAATTGGTGCCCTATTGTTTGAGTACTTTTCCCAACACTTTTAATCTGAAGGTTGTGATTAATTTTCCCTCAATAAAAAAGGTTTTCTTTTACTGGAAAACCCTTTGGGAAATTAAAGCAGTGAGAAATTTATGAGTGCTCTCGGTTATAATATAATGATTTTCTTCCCTATTTCAGATGTTCAAGTACAAGATCAAAGTGAGTGAGGGACATAGAGGATGGATGAAAAATCCTAAGATCTTAGAGAATTGCTCAACAGGTTTTCATTTCTCTTCACAATCTGGAGAACCAGTTCAAGTATTCTTTTTCTCTATTTTTTTTATAGGAAAAAAATGTTGGATGGCTATTGATTTTTATCATTGATAAGTACATATTTTGCTCACATATTCATACATAATAAAAGCAAATAAGATATTTACCATCCACAAAATTAAAGAAATTCCTGTAAAAAATAACATCCAAATACTTAGATTGGATTAGTTAAGTATTTGATGTCATTCGGTCTATTTGTAAATACAGAAAAACAAATAATCATGTATTTTATAAAAAGATTTAAATGAGATTAAATTAAATAAACAATTTTAAAAAGAGAGAAGTCTAATAATTTGAAAACATTAAATGGTTCTCCTTTGCTTAATTTTAAATCTAGTAATAAAACAAATAATTTTAAATCCCAACTTGCCTATGCTGTCTATATAGATTGATTAGAAAAAAGAAATTAATAATCTTAAATCCCAACAAATAATCATTTATTTTATAAAAATATTTAAATGAGATTAAATTAGATAAAACAATTTTTAAAAGAAAAAAAGTCTAATAATTTGAAAACTTTAAACGGTTCTCCTCTGCGTAATTTTAAATCTAGTAATAAAACAAATAATTTTAAATCCCATCTTAGCTTAACTATCTATATAGATTGATTCTAATAATCTTAAATCCCAACAAATAATCATTTATTTTATAAAAATATTTAACTGAAATTAAATTAAATAAAACCATTTTAAAAGCTTTAATTTATAAAGCCTGCATGTCCTATGAGAAAAAACAAACAAATAATTAGTTATTTTTTAAGAAGAAGGAAGTCTTATAATTGCTTCCATTAATTTGTAAACTTTAATCTCCATACAAATAACGTACCCTCTACTTTAACCAGTTATTTCAATTGTTTGGATATGAGAAATCTTGGGCCACTCGCAACCATTCTCCTCCTTTCTACAATTTTCTTGAAGAAGTGGACATCCATGGATCCACAATGTCTCTAATTTGGAGAGGCATTGAATGGTTGTTGAACTTGGCAGATGCTTGAGATTCTCACAACCTATAATATAAAGATGTCGAAGAGAAAAAAGGTTGGCCAACCAATCTGGCAAAGCTTCCTCAAATTCCTCTCCATTGAAATCGCGTATAGTCAATGACTTGAGGGCAGTGAGGTTTTGAAGTTGATGTGGTACACTCTTTAGCTTATCCCATCCATATATCCATAGGGATTCGAGGGACCCACTTAAGTTGAGGTGTTGGAATGACTTCACAAGTCCTGCAGGAAAAGCCTCCAACTCCTCTGAGAAACCACTGATATCCAATTCCCTTAGTTGGGTGAGGCTGCCAAGTCCATCCTCTGGGAAATCGCTCAAACTCGGACACATACTGATTGCTAATCGTTCAAGAGAACGCAATTGTCGTAAACCAAGCCAATCAATATTAATGAGCTTATGACATCCGTTAATGGATAATCTTCCAAGCGAAGACAATTCATGTAAATCATTAATATGGATAAGCTCTCCCCAATTCACTATAAACAATTCCTCTAGAGATGCGCAACAATGTAATCTGCTTGGAAGAGCTCCCAATTTACAACTATAAATTATCAATTTCTTCAAAGAAGATTTCAATTCTCAAAAATCACCAGGAATTGTAATCAACGCACTGCAATTCTATATGTTCAATTCCACCAGTGATGTGCAGTGTTGTACGCTTGGAATGGATTCCAGATTTGCACAATATTGAATCCTCAACAACTGAAGAGACGTGAAGCCATGAAATTCACCAGATAAATATCTCAGTTCATGGCATCCTTTAATTCCAAATTCTACAAGAGATGAAAGACCCCATATCGGAATGCTTTTCAACTTACCACATCCCTCAATGCTTAACTTTTCAAGACAAGGAAATAGTTTATCACCTTCTCCACCTGCTACCATCCATTCTTCAAGACCACCCATATCCGATAGAGTGAGTTCTTTTAGTGCTGGAAAAAGTACTCTTGCCCTGCCACTACTACTATAAAACTCATTGTACATACATTTTACTGTACCCATTCCACCTATATCTAGAATCTTAAGGCGAGGAAGACATCCAACTGTTGAGAGTTGTCTGCACTCACAACAATTTTTTAATCGTAGTGTTTCTAAATGGTAGAGCTTTGTGATGGATTTTGGCAGTGCTCTAATAGCAGTACTCGAGACATCAAGATATCTCAAATGTCTTAGCTTGCAAATTGAATGTGGTAACTCAATGATACCAAATGATTGCAATTTGAGAGTTCTCAAGCTGTTGAATTTGCGAGGTCGATTGAATACATCAACCATTGAGAAAATAGTGCGTAGTTTTGTAGCATCAATTGCTCCAAATATTGACTCAACATCCCTACAAGAAATGATATTTAGATGACAAATATGAGATGCACCGTCTATTGCCGAACCTGCTCCACATTTAATGTTTCTGATTTTGAGACCTATAATGCAAGATCATGCACAAGATCATGCATCTTCCAACTTTTTATGATCCCGTACTCATTCCTTTCAAAATCTTGGAAAAAAGAATTTGCAAGCAAGTATTGAAACACTTGTTGCCTATGTCTTCCTTCCTCCGATTTGATGGCCTGAGAAAACCTTCAGCCATCCACAGTTGAATTAGCTCTTCCCTTTGAATTTTAAAATCTTTGGGAAAAATGGAACAGTATGCAAAATATTTTTTCAATGTTGGGGATGACAAGTAATCAAAACTTAATCTCAATTTGCACAAAGCTTTATTTCCATCCTCTATATCCCAAAGTCTACTGTTTAGAATTGACTGCCACTCCTGTACCTACTTTCCATGAAGAGTTCCTCCCAAAACTTTAGCAAGCAATGGCAGCCCTCCACATTTCTTTGCAATCTTGTTCCCAATAGACTCCAAGTCTGAAGCTAATGTTGCTCCTCCACCCCCGCTCACCTTTTGCTTGATAATGGACCAGCATTGATCATCTGATAGTTTCCCTGGCTCGTACTAACTACCTGCAGAAGTCTCCATCATGCTTGCTACTTGTTTACTGCGGGTTGTAACAACAACAACATAACCATTCTTCTTGTTAATTTTTAACAATAGATCCTTCAAATCATCCCACTCATTATCAAGAACAAGAAGAAATGTTTTGTTTTCCAGTTCTTGCTGAAGTTTTTCAAGAATTGCATCTAGATTGCTCAACCCACCAGTATATTTATCAATCTTTTGCAACATCTCTCATAAAATCCTCGTTTTATTGAAATCGTTAGAGGCACAAACCCATAGAGTCACATCAAAATGTTTTTTCTCCCTCGCTAATTGACAAATTTTCTTTGCTATGGCAGTCTTTCCAAGACCTGCCATCCCCACAATAGGGACAACAGACAGAACTTGTTGATTGATCGAGCTAGTCAGCAAATTCAAGATTTAAAAGACATCACCATCTCTTCCTACTACAACTTCTGATCTTTCAAGAGAGGACTCTGGCTCTCGGTCCAAGCTGATTTCAGGAGCCCTATTTTCATTATGTGGAGCTGTCAATCCAAGCCCACAGCGAGTTGCAAGTCTTTGAATCTCATCTAAAGATCCATTGATCTCCTTAACTTTTTGACCCATGCTCAGATGGAAAGCAATTGGGTTGTGGAGTGAAAAGCAGTCACGTACCTTTCCCTTCTTTTGGCCTTTACGGAGAATCTCAAACGCAAAATCATCCAGAACATCTTTAGCATTATAAGCTACATCTTGTAGCTTCTCCAGCAAAAGCTTCACTGGCTTGTCTGTTATGGGCCTTCTGGCTGCCTCTTGGAGCACGGCTTGGATCATGGTCAAAGACTCATCGAGCTTTCACAGCTGTTGTTTCAATCCCCAGGCATGTCTGATCCCTTCAGCAGCTATGGAACTGACCCTTGTCAAGGTCTCCTGCATGGCAAACGTAAGAAAAAACTCTGCTGCCATATTCTCTTGTTTTCTTAGGGAAATCAAAGAAGAAAGATTGAGCATAAGAGAGAAGAATGGTCTGAAAAATGTGAAATTGGGATGAAATGAGGGTCCCTCCCTCCCTAGATGTATTAGCTGATTGAATATATATATATATATATATTCTTAAGTCTTGAAGGTGTCTTTTTCATTTGTTGTCAATGGAAAACATGTTAATAATCAAGACCTCTACCTGATGAATGGAAAGAGAAGTGTATTATCATATACAGTGCGTAATAGCGAGAGAAAACATGCAATACTGATCTTGTCGGTCAAATTGATTATTCTTGCATAACATTCAGCATCTGAAAGATTTAACTTTATGGTACTGCTAACACTGCACGTGAGCTGTAAGATTTCCATCCCTTGACATATGGCCATAAGTAACCCTTTTCAACTTCTTTGAGAAATTGCTGATCGAGTGGAAGATTCAATGGACAGGTTGAGATAAGGAACAAGATGCAACTATTTCCAAATCTTTCCTAATTGCAAGAGCCTCTGTCTCTTTTGTGTCTTGATACCAGTGGCACAAAGGAAGCTAGAGGTTTCTATTTGATATATATTTGGACGTCAGAATCCTTTCAATGTGCTTTCACTTTGAAATTTCTGTCACTAATCAATTTTGAATAGACTTTGTGGAGTGAACCTTTTTTCTTATCATAGCCTTTATGACTTTTTTCAGCTGTTTAAATTCCTAAAAGAGAAAAAATAGACAGAGATAGAAGGAAGAATTACAAGAAACAAGGTAGAATAAATCTTCAGAAATGTGCAGTAGTACATCAGCATAACCATCTATCCATCAAGAACAATGGTCATTCTACATTTAGAAAATCCAGCTTTGAAAAACATTTATAAACTCATAAATATTGAATTCTTAATTGTTAAAAAACAAAAACCTAACATATAGTAATAGAAGTTGCATTGTATACTCCCATATTAACCTCTTTTACCTTCAGGATAAGCTGCCAGCTTCATCCATTCCCGTAAAGACAAAGGAAAGCAACTCGCACATTTATCCAGCCTGATAAATGCTATTCTGCTGACGCTTTCAAATAACCATTTCATGGCTTCCTTCGGTCTTCGAGTCCTGCCTGCACACACAATAGTTAAAGTAACCAATTTGTTGTTATGACGTTTTAAATTAAATTAAATATAGGTTATAATAGAAAAAAAATCATTTATTTTATAAAATGTTTTAAATTAAATTATATTAAATTAAACCATTTTAGCTTTGGCATCTTGTTGTTGGAGATGTTTACTGGAAAAAAACCTATAGATGACATGTTTAAAGATGGGCTAAACCTCACAATTATGCTGAAATGGCATTGCCCGGCCGAGTTCCAGAAGTTGTGGAACAAATACTTCTACGAGAAGATGTGGAAAGTAGTATTCATTCCTTTAATAGATGAACCATATTGAAACTAGAAAAACCCTGGAATGTCTGATTTCAATTATCAAGATAGGAGTTGCTTGTTTTGTAGAGTTGCCTCGAGAGAGGATGGATATTGGCAATGTTGTGGCCGAATTGCATCGAGTTAGGGACATCCTTTCTGGAACCTGGATTCGTGGACAGCATGAATACGTTTCAGTATGCCAAGGTAAATTTCTATTATTATAGTATAATTCCTAAAGAAATCAAGATTATTGTTAAAATGATGAATCTGTCTATTCAGTATGTATTTTCCTTACAAGTTGAGGTAGTACTTATAGATTTATTACAAGATTGTTTTAGCTAAAACTAAAGTTGCTTTATCTATACTTTCTATACTTTCTATATTAGGAAATAAATGACCACATCTTAACACTCCCCCTCAAGTTGGAGCGTAAATATTTATCATGCCTAACTTGTCAATTGCATCGTTGAACACTCTTCCGGAAACTGCCTTTGTGAGAATATCGACTAGCTGATCTTCAGACCGAAAAAACAGAAGTTGAATAATTTTTCGATCAATATTTTCTTTAATGAAGTGTCTGTCGACTTCAACGTGTTTGGTACAATCATGTTGAACCGGATTATGAGCAATTTCAATAGCTGCCTTGTAGATCCATAGATGTTTCATAGTCAATTTGTAAGTCTTGCAATACCTGTTTAACCCATAGTAATTCACACACGCGATGAGCCATACCTCGGTATTCTATTTCTGCACTTCACCTTGCAACCACTTTCTGCTTCTTACTTCTCCAAGTGGCAAGGTTGTCTTTTATGAAAGTAAAATATCCTGACGTTGATCTTCTATCAATCTGATTTCCTGCCCAATCCGAGTTTGTATACCCTTTAATATTTTTGTCCTCCATTTTTTAAAATAGAAGTCCTCTTCCTGGTGCACTTTTCAAGTATCTCAAGATTCGATATACTGCTTCCATATATTCTTCCCCTGGTGAATGCATGAACTGACTTACTACACTTACTACATAGGCGATGTCTGGCCGAGTATGTGATAAGTATATTAGTTTTCCCACTAGCCGTTGATAACATCATTTGTCTGCCGGTGTCTGATTTTCTGCTTGTCCTAGTTTGTGATTCATTTCCATAGGTGTATCTACCGGTTTGCATGCAAGCATTCCAATTTCTACCAATAAATCTAACACATATTTTCGCTGAGAAAGATATATTCCTATTTTTGACCTCGAGACCTCAATCCCTAAGAAGTACTTCAGTTGTCCTAGAAACTATTGCAGTGCCTTTCTCTCTACTGGATCATCCCCTATTACGACCATATCATCCACATACTCTATTAGAGTCGTTACCTTCCCTCCTTTGTGTTTTATAAATAAATTATGATCTGAATTACTTTGCTTATAACCAAACTCCTTCATCGTGGATGAGAATCTTCCAAACCATGCCCAAGGTGATTGTTTTAGACCATATAATGCCTTTTTTAATTTGCATACTTCAGTTTCACATGAGGACCTGGTTTTCACTCTAGGTGGCAATTCCATATACACTTCTTCTTCAAGATCACCATTTAGAAAGGCATTCTTGACATCAAATTGTTACAGGGGTCAGTCTCGATTAACTGCTATAGATATGAGAATCCGGATGGTGTTTATTTTTGCAACTGAGGCAAAAGTTTCCTAGTAATCCATTCCATACTTCTGCGTATATCCCTTTGCAACTAACCTCACTTTGTATCTATCAATACTCCCATCTGCTTCCAACTTTACTGTAAACATCCATTTACACCCAACCTTCTTCTTTCCTTTTGGTAATTGACATAGCTCCCAAGTGTTATTTTTCTGCAGTGTCTCCATTTCTTCATTCATTGCCTTGGTCCACTTTGGATTTACTAATGCATCCTGTATAATACTAGGAATAGACACATTGGATAATTGATTAAAGTAAATGCATATAATTCCGATAATTTATGGGTAGAGGTATAGTTACTGATAGGATATTTAGTTTTGTTTTTGGGATCAGGTTCATACTGTTTTGTCTTTGTGGGTATCTATTTGTCACATTATCTTTTAAGATAGGAATTTCATTTATCTCATTTGGAATAGGATTTAGGGTTACCTGAGTGGGCTGTGGAGAGACATTCTCGATTGATTCTTCGGTTACTGGTGTAGGCGTTGGTATGTTCAAAGACATAGGGGGTCATTACTGAGATCATTTCGGTCTATACTGGATTCCAGGTCATCATTATCTTCTAAGATAGGAATTTCATTTATCTCATTTGGAATAGGATTTAGGGTTACCTAAGTGGGCTGCGGAGAGACATTCTCGGTTGATTATTTGGTTACTAGTGTAGGAGTTGGTAAGTTCAAAGACATAGGGGGGTCATTACTGAGATCATTTTGGTCTATATTGGATTCCAGGTCATCATTACAGCTTGGTCTCATTTCCTCTAATTCAAATTTATCTTCATTCTCTTCATTGTTACTGTTACTCTCCCCCGGAAGTGAAGACCCGGGAACTCCCCCTGAATAATAAAGTTCAGATTCTTGAAATGAGGCATCCAAAGTTATATGCATCTTACGATGGTGAGGATCATAACACCGATATCCTTTTTGAAACTCCGAGTAACAGACAAACACGCACCGGTTGGCACACGGATCCAGTTTGCTTCACAGAACTTTAGGGATGTGGACAAATACCGTACAACCAAATACTCGTGGTTCCAAATTTGGTAGTGAGGAACCGAGAGATGAGATTCCATTTTCTGTTGAGGAGATTGGAAATCAATGGCACGTGACGGTGTTTGATTCATTAAATAAGCAGAGGATTTGACTGTCTCACCCCAATAGTATTTTGGCAGATTCATGCCAAATAGCGAAGCCCAAACAATTTCCATAATTTGTTTGTTCTTTCTTTCAGCTAAACCATTCTATTGTGGAGAGTACGTGCAAGATGTCTGATGCCGGATTCCATGATGTCGTAAAAAATTACCGAGTACTTGACCATAAATTTCATACCATTATCGGATTGAAGTGTACGAATGTGTTGTTGGTATTGGGTCAGCACCATTTTTTTTAATTCCTGAAAAACTATATTGACTTCACTTTTATTTCGGAGAAGAGAGATCCAGGTTATTCGAGTACATTCATCAATAAATATAAAAAAATACCGTGCATTAGAAAAGGATGAGACCTTTGCTGGATCCCAAACATCAGAATGAATTACTGCAAATGGTTATACATTTTTATTCAAAACTAGGCAAATAGGAAATACGGTGGCTCTTCGCCAGTTCACAAATGTCACACTGAAAATCTAAAATACTTAAACTTGAAAATAAGTGCGGTTGTAATTTCTTAAGGTACCCAAATGATAGATGTCCAAGTCATCGATGCCACAACCATACGAGAGCATGAGCTTGATCCAGTTTTGACCCCTCTTGTTCCGTTAATTCCAGATAATATAGATTTTCCATCTAACACCATAACCAAGAATCTTTCGGGTTAGAATATCTTGAAAAACACAAAATAGAGGCCAAAACATTACCGTGCACTCAAGAGTAGTTGTAATTTGACTAACCGACAAGAGATTAAGCTTAAGAGAGGGAACAATAAGGACAATATCTAGTTATAGAGTGATTTCAAATGAGAGATCCTTCCCCCGTAACAAGGGAGGTGCTACTGTTAGCAGTGCGTATAACTATACATGAGGAGGGTTTATGGCAGGTTAAACTATCGGAATTACTAGTCATATGATTAGATGCACTTGTATCAATAACCCAACCACTGTTTTTAGTAATAACAGAGTGTGAAATTTTTTTTTCAATGATATATGGATAAGCCATATTTGCTGTAGGCAGTACCTAATTTACTTCCGCCAGATGTGTCAGAGGTTTTCTGATATTTTTCCGGGTTTTTTTTTTTTAAATCCCACCATTCCGGGTAGCCAACAATTTCATAACACCTTTCTTTCGAGTGCCCTACTTCCCCGCAATGAGAACACATCAATCCACCCGCATTTTTGTATTTTCGGTCAGCCCCACCCATTCGGTCAGTTTTACTATTTCGGTCAGCATCTCGGGCAGCCCTATATAAGCTTTGCCCTAATCCTTTTTCTCCCCTTTCTTTTCCCCAAGCCACCGCCCCATAGTTCTTCCCTCTCCCCTGCTCCCCTTGTTGTTGATACCCAGCCATGAGCATGGCATGTTCTGGGATCATCGGAGGGCCTCCACCGTGCGTGCCCTCCATGATTTGTTTTTGGGAGTACTCTCGGCGAACGACGGCGTATGCGCCTTCGAGATCTAGTTTAGGGTCCTTTCTCAAAATTTCCCCTCGGATCTGTTTGAAGGACCGGTCAAGGCCACTCAAGAAAATATGAACTCAGAGCCTTGCCATGGCTGAGTGAAGATGAAGAACTCCGTCCACCATCTGAGCTTGGGTAGCACTTCGGCCGTCGATGTCCTGAAAAATGGCAACCAGCTTCGTGTAGTATGTGGACAAGGGACAACCATTTTTCCGTGTGGTGAATGATCTTTGGTTCAGTTCGAAAATGCATGTCTCGTCTCTGCCATCATAGAATGTTCGAGCGGCAGCATCCAGATGTTTTGTGTTGTGGGTAGGCTAATGAATCGTTGCATCAACACTGGGGTCATGGAGTCAATGAGCCAACTCTTGACTTGGTGATTCTCAGCGACCCATGATTCTAGCCTTGGGTCGCCTGGTTTGGGTCTGGCCGTGTCTCAAGTGAGGTATCCCACTTTATTTCTAGCTCTGATTCTCATTTCCATGAGTTGTGACCATAATATATAATTTGTTTCATCCAGGATAATACTCGTCGGGAAGGCTGAGTTGTCTTGAGGAAGAGCTACTGGTTGGAGGTAAGTGTGGGTGTGATACTGCTAGGATTAATTTCCATGTTATCTGTGTAGGTTTGATTTTTGAGTGGGTTCTGTGTTTGGGTTATGTGAATTTCTGAGGTGAAGGGGTTTTTTCTGGGGTTTGTTCGAATGATGAATATGAAGAAAATTTTGATTTGGTTTTTTGGGTTTGTGGGTCTAGGGTTCCTGGGGTTTGTTTGAATGATGATACGAAAGAGGTTCGATTTGAACAGTAACAGTTTATCGAAAAAACTGTTACTGGAGTAACTTCAATCTGAACAGTGGCTGTTCAATGAACAGCAAAAAAATTCGAATACAATTCAAAAATAGCTTCAGATCTGCTCTGATACCATGTTAAATTGATGAATCTGTCTATTCAGTATGTATTTTCCTTACAAGTTGAGGTAGTACTTATAGATTTATTACAAGATTATTTTAACTAAAACTAAAGTTGCTTTATCTATACTTTCTATATTAGGAAATAAATGACCACATCTTAACAATTATTAATGAATATTAACTTCTAATTATGTACTGTTGTATTCTGCAGGTGCTTGAGCTCATTATGTTGATAAACAGAGATTATTAAGGAATACCTGCATCGGATAGTTTCCAATGTAAAATCCGTTTCCAAAGTTTTTTTGCAACGGATTTGATAATTGTTAATCAACTTATTTCTAGTAGTTTGAGGAGTAGAATAGCATTGACATTGAATAACATTTGGTTATCTTTAAACATTCTCCTAGTTTATTTTCTACGCAAATGTTTGCGCTCAAAGCACTGGTGTGATAGAAATGGGAACTTGTAATGCATATTGTGGTCATAAACGTTATAGTTTTGATACTTGCGAGGACCATAACAATGCATTGATCTTAGCCTATTAATCCACGGTGCAAGAAACAAGAACTCAACTAGTTTTCTTCAAATTCTTCATCTTCCACAGATTTTGTAGTTTCCTGTGTTTCTTCTTTTCTTTTTTCTTCTTCCTTTCTCATGGTGTCTTTATGCCATTTGTCACAAGAATCTACTAATAAGTGATGCCAGTAGCTAAAACTTGGTCAAGAAACTAGGTAGAGAAAATAAAGTGAAACGTGATTTTGAAAGCTGATGGTGAAAATGTATGCCCATTATTCATACATGGGATTGATTGTTTTAAAATTTAAACTGTTCTGATATAATATTGTGGCCTTTTTTAGTCTTTAATTTCTTTACATGAATTACAAGTAGCTATCAAAGTAGAGCTTCTTAGTTTATCTTTGGAAGAACAATGATTTTTTATTGTATTGAGATCTGTTATTGTTTAGGGGCATGGTACAACTCTAGTGATATAAAAAAAAAATTATCACATTTTGGGTGAATGTGTATTAAAAAGATTTTCGTTTTACAAGGAGGGTCACCGCGATGCCACACTCTCGCGAGGGGTGCGACAGATATAATGAAACAGATGAGTATACCCTATTATAACAATAGTAGCATCAAAGTCTTAACATCTAAAATTAAAAAATCATCACTAACATTGCCAAAATAATAAAAATTATTAAATTATCTCGAGAAAAAATACAAAAAATTAACAGAAAAGCAAATAAGAACAAAACTAAAACTATTATTATTATTATTAATATTATTATTGCGCTAATAATGAAAAACCAAAATTAAATCAAAGACTAAAAAAAGCATAAAAACTTTAATAAAAAAGCAAATAAAAAATATAATAGATGATAAAACAAAATAAAAATTATTAGCTAAAAAAATCATTTAACTTGAAAATTAAAAAAATTATTCACCCTTCATTGTGGGCTGAGCAAACAATTTTTATAAGATTTGTTGGATCAAAATTAAAATATAATATTTATATATGCAAACTTTAATATAATGAAATAGATTAACACATCTTATTATAACAATAGCAACATTGGAGTGTTAACATCTAAAATTATTATTGCTATTACTATCAAAACAATAAAAATTATCAAATTATCCTAAGCAAAAAACTAAAAACATAAACAAAATAGTAAGCAAGAAAAAAAATTAAATTATTATTATTATTATTATTATTATTATTATTATGAAAGAAAAAATAAATAAATAAAAAACTAAAAAAATCGTAAAAACTTCAACAAAAGATCAAACAAAAAAATAAAGTAAAAATAAAAATTATCATTGTTATTACTGTCAAAACAATAAAAAATATCAAATTATCCCGAGAAAAAAAAAACAATAGCAAAAGAGCAAGCAAGAAAATTAATTAAATTATTATTATTATTATTATTATTATTATTATTATTATTATGTTAATAATGAAAAAATAAAATAAATAAAAGACTAAAAAAATCTTAAAAACTTTAACAAAAGATTAAACAAAAAAATAAAATAAAAATTATCAGGTAAAAAAAGTCATTTAACGTAAAAATAAAAATAGAAAAAAGAATAAAAAACTAAAAGAAAGAACTAATAGAGAGAGAAAACACAAATATCAATTTTCAAATGATTATAGATACAAAATAAAATTTAAGAGCTAATTTTTTTGAAAACTATATCACCTCAAGAAATAAGAAAATAATAAAAATTAAAAATTAAAGCTGCAAGCACACTTATATATACATGGACAAAAATATGGATTATTCCAGAAATATAAAGAAATAAAGGGATTAAAATAAAAAATTAAAAGTATATGGGCCGAAATGAAAATCAAATATATTATCAATTTCAATCAAATGATAAAATTGAAACAATTAAAACTGTTGTACCGAATAAATTAATCTTTTTAATCCCAATCCGGAAATTAAAAGGAGGACCGAAGTGAAACATTAATTGAATTAATTTCAATCGAATGACCCAATCGAACTAAATCAAAACTTATATAACAAAAATCAGGACCATACACAAAATTAAAATTACAGGGACTGAAGTGAAAAATCATCAAAATAAAACGGGTTCAGCATCTTTAACCAGCTAACCGAACCGATCCAAAAATAGATTATCACAATCCACATTATTTTGTCTCATAATCTATAATGAATTGCCGATATCTTTTAATGTATTTTATAATGTTGCCCTTTTCTCGTAAAAATCTCACAATATTTCTATCCACAGAGCATCTAGCAAAGGCCTAACTTGCATTCTCAATAAAAGTCCATGTCGACCATTCCAAGGTTCCCCTTGCTAGCCAACTCCCTCGATCCATCAACGAAATGAGAGAATTATTGTCGTCAAAATCACATGACACTTAACAAGTACTATCAAAAACTCAAAAAATAAGACGTCACTCGTATAAAATTAATAATATTAATAAACTTAGTTTGATTTTATGATATTTGAAAATAAAAAATAAATGTGACAGATCTTGAATTATCTTGAAGAAGTAGTGGGATGTATTACTTCATGTGACAGATCTGCTGAGCAATCTCATCACAGTGATTAGAAAATGAAGAAAGCTTTTGCGGTGCAAGAAAATTCCACATTTTGGAGGGGAAATTCAATAGCTAAAATCCTAGAAATTTGACAGTAGTGGTTCTCTGATGCAAAATCCTTTTTTTTTTCTTTTTTAATTTTGAATGGCATATGATAAAAGGGGCATATCAGCCAAATACTTAGATTGGATTAGTCAAATATTTGAGGTCATTCGGTTTATTTGTAAATACAGAAAAACAAATATTCATTGATTTTATAAAAAGATTTAAATGAGATTAAATTAAATAAAACAATTTTTAGAAGACAGAAGTCTAATAATTTGAAAACTTTAAATGGCTCTCCTCTGCTTAATTTTAAATATAGTAATAAAACAAATAATTTTAAATCCCAATTGACTTGTACTACTATATAGATTGATTAGACAAGAGAAATCTAATAATCTTAAATCCCAACAAATAATCATTTATTTTATAAAAAGATTTAACTGAAATTAAATTAAACAAAACCATAAAAAAGCTTTAATTTATAAAACCTCCATGTCCTATGAGAAAAAAACAAATCAGTTATTTTTTAAGAAGAAGAAGAAGAAGTCTTATAATTGTTTTCATTAATTCGCAAACTTTAATTTACATACAAACAATGTACCCTCTAATGTAGTTTGATTGTTGGGATATGAGAAATCTTGGGCCACTCACACCCATTGTTTTCCTTTCTACAATTTTTTCTAAGAAGTGGACATCCCCATATCTCCAGTGTCTCTAATTTGGAGAGGTGTTGAATGGCTATTGAGCTTGGCAGATGCTTGAGATTCTCGCAACATACAATTTCAAGATGTCGAAGAGAAGAAAGGTTGGCCAACCAATCTGGCAAAGCTTCCTCAAATTCCTCTCCGTCAAAACCGTATATAACTAGTGCCTTGAGGGCAGTGAGGTATTGAAGTTGATGCGGTATACTCTTCAGTTTATCCCATCCATATATCTCCAGAGATTCAAGGGACCCACTCAAGTTGGGGTGTTGGAATGAGTGAACAAGTCCTGCAGGAAAAGCCTCCAACTCCTTTGAGAAATCACCGATATCCAATTCCCTTAGTTGGGTGAGGCTGCCCATGCAATCCTCCTCTGGGAAATCGCTCAAACTCCGACACTCCATGATTGTTAATTCAACAAGAGAACGCAATTGTCGTAAACCAAGCCAATCAATACTAATGAGCTTTTCACATCCGTAAATGGATAATCTTCGAAGCGAAGACAATTCTTGTAAATCATTAATATGGATAAGCTCTCCCCAATTCCATATCACCAATTCCTCTAGAGATGTGCAACATTGCAATCCGCTTGGAAGAGCTCCCAATTTGCAATTTCTAATCATCAATGTCTTCAAAGAAGATTTCAGTTCTTGAAAATCACCAGGAATTGTAATCAACTCACAACAATACCATATGTTTAATTCCACTAGAGATGTACAGTGTGGTACGCTTGGAATGGATTCCAACTTTTCACAATTCTTAATCCTCAATAACTGAAGAGACGTGAAACCATGAAATTCACCAGATAAATATCTCAGTTCATCACATCTTTCAATTCCAAATTCTACAAGAGATGAAAGACCACATATCGAAATGCTTTTCAACTTGTCACACCCCTCAATGCTTAACTTTTCAAGACAAGGAAATACTTGATCACCTTCTTCGTCTGATATCATCCATTCTTCAAGACCACCCATATCCCACAGAGCGAGTTCTTTTAGTGCTGGAAAAAATACTCTTGCCCTATCACTGCTACTAAAGAACTCATTGTCTATACATTTTACTATACCCATTCCACCTATCTCTAGAATCTTAAGGCGAGGAAGACATCCAAGTGTTGAGAGTTGTCTGCACTCACTACAATTTTTTAATTGTAGTGTTTCCAAATGATAGAGCTCTGTGATGAATTCTGGCAATGCTTTAATAGCAGTATCTGAGACATCAAGATATCTCAAATGTCTCAGCTTGCAAATTGAATCTGGTAACTCAGTGATACCAGACGATCGCAATTTGAGAGTTCTCAAGCTTTTAAATTTGCGAGGCCGATTGAATACATCTACCATTGAGAAAACAGTACGCAGTTTTCTAGCATCAACATCTCTAAATATTGACTCAACATCAACATCCTCGCAAGAAATAAGATTTAGATGACGAATATGAGATGCACCATCTGTTGCTGAGCTCACCTCCACATTTAACGTTTCTGATTTTGAGACCTGTAATGCAAGATCATGCAAAAGATCATGCATCTTGCAACTTGTTATGATCCCATACTCGTTCTTTTCAACATCTTGGAAAAAAGAATTTGCAAGCAAGTCATTGAAACACTTGTTGCCTGCGTCTTCCTTCCTCGGATTTGATGGCCTAAGAAAACCTTCAGCCATCCATAGTTGAATTAGATCTTCCCTTTCAATTCTAAAATCTTTAGGAAAAATGGAGCAGTATGCAAAACATTTTTTCAAGGTTGGCGATGACAAGTAATCAAAACTTAATCTCAATATGCGCAAAGTTTTATTTCCATCCTCTGTATCCCAAATTCTATTGTTTAGAATTGAACGCCACTCCTGTGTCCCCTTTCGGTGCAGTGTTCCTCCCAAAACTTTAGCAAGCAATGGAAGCCCTCCACATTTCTTTGCAATGTCTTTTCCAATAGACTCCAAGTCTGAAGCTAATGTTGCTCCTCCACCCCCACTCACCTTTTGCTTGATAATGGACCAGCATTGATCATCTGATAGTTTCCCTGGCTCGTGCTGACTCCCTGGAGAAGTCTCCATCATGTCTGCTACTTTTGTACTGCGGGTTGTAACCACAACAACATTCCCATTCTTCTTGTTAATTTTTAATAGTAGATCCTTCAAATCATCCCACATATCATGGTCTTCATTCCACACATCATCAAGAACAAGAAGAAATGTTTTGTTTTCCAGTTCTTGCTGAAGTTTCTCAATAATTGCATCTAGATTGCTCAACCCACCGGTATATTTATCAATCTTTTGCAACATCTCACCTAAAATCCTCCCTTTATTGAAATCATTAGAGGCACAAACCCATAGAGTCACATCAAAATGCTTTTTCTCCCTCGCTAATTGACAAATTTTCTTTGCTATGGCAGTCTTTCCAAGACCTGCCATGCCCACAATAGGGACAACAGACAGAACTTGTTGATCGATCGAGCCAGTCAGCAAATTCAAGATTTTAAAGACATCACCGTCTCTTCCTACTACAATTTCTGATGAGGACTCTGTCTGTCGGTCCAAGCTGATTTCAGGAGCTCCATTTGCATGTTGTGGAGCTATCAATCCAAGCCCACAACGAGGTGCAAGTATTTGAATCTCATCTAGAGATCCATTGATCTCCTTAATTTTTTGACCCATACTCAGATGGAAAGCAATCGGGTTGTGGAGTGAAAAGCAGTCACATACCTTTCCCTTCTTCTGGTCTTTACGGAGAATCTCATAAGCAAAATCGTCCAGAACATCGTCAGCATTATAAGCTACATCTTGTAGCTTCTCCAGCAAAAGCTTCACTGGCTTGTCTGTTACGGGCCTTCTGGCTGCCTCTTGGAGCACGGCTTGGATCATGGTCAAAGACTCATCGAGCTTTCACAGGTGCCCTTTCAATCCCCAGGCAAGTCTGATCCCTTCAGCAGCTATGGAACTGACCCTTGTGAAGGTCTCCTGCATGGCAAACGTAAGAAAAAGCTCTGCTGCCATATTCTCTTGTTTTCTTTGGGAAATCAAAGACGAAGGATTGAGCAAAAGAGAGAGAAGAATGGTCTGAAAAATGCGAAACAGGGATGAGATGAAGTGCGTTTTGGAACGATGAGGGTCCCTCCCGCCCTGGCTGTACTTGTGAGATCAGGCTTAGAAAATAAATAATAATAATTTAGCTACTGCTTATGGCATTTCTTTATAACTTTCCTGAGAAAACGTATTTCTAACGCGACAATGACAGAGATTGATTGCCTGCCTAGTTGTTTACAGCTGAAGTTAATTTTAGTCAACGGGATTAGATGACCAAGGAATCCATGTCCGAGAGAGAGTTATCGTTCCTAATTTCTCTTGTCAAATTAATTAATAATTCTGTTGTGGGATCTTTTTTCTTCTTCTTTTCATAAGAATATTAATGAGGTGATTTTAGATGTCATGATAATGATGAAGAATCCTTCTTTCGATCTCTTTATCTTGTCTTTTACGAATGTTACATGCATTATTTCACTGTAAGGAAAAAACTCAACGAACTGAACCGAATCAAAAAATAAACATTACAGTAACCGTGAATAATGATTTGTGAGAGGGTGAACAATAGATCATGTCTTGATCTGTTTTAGCTATAGTAATAATAACGATTTTATGGTAGTTTTTTTTTCTTAAATTGCAACACCAAATTAGCTAACAAGTCCACCAACCAAATTAGCTAACAAGTCCACCATCGAATTTGTGCACTTCCGTAAATTATTCCTCCCAAATTGAAGTCCATCAATACTTCAGTTAATCTTGTTGCATTCTCTGTGTATGTTTCGACGGTGCCATCAGGACCGAAACAGACCATGCAAATCGTGACAGCACACAAGGTCTTAAGCTCCTCTACTTTCTTCTTCAAGGTTGGCTGTCGTTTTGAGAAGCTCATTGCTCGGGTTATTTTGTTACCCTCGTTAGTCTTTTTCATAAACTTTTCTCTTCTTGTAGCCGTTTTCTGTGATTTTCCAGCCATTGAGTGTTCGAAAAGAAACAAAGACAAAGTAGAGCTGCGAGCAAAAGCACTAGCGAATAAATAGAGTAATTCACAGACTTGTGATCAGGGAAAAGACCCCTTTTTTTCCTGAATTCGATTAGGGTTTCTCCTCAGGGTCATTAAGAAAATAAAAGAAAAAGAAAATTCGAAAATTGGCGTTAGATTTAGACCATCATTCTTCCTCCTTGAACTTGGATTTTTATTAAACAAACCAATTAATTAAATTCAGATTTATTCTAACTTATTTTCATTTAAATTATTAGATGAGGTCTCGAGATATTATTTATATTATTTTATAACATATCATTTCAAGTGAAAGCCTTTTAGATTTAAAACTTGCACAGACTTACACTATCTTGTACTTAATTTTTTTACCCTCTGAAAAAAACAAAATACAATTGTTGTCAACGAGGCTATTTCTACAATTTCATATTTTTTTAAATACATCAATATAGATATGACTTCATATAAGACAAAATACAAGAGTTAACTGTAGAAGTGGTTCAGTAAATGTTCATTTTTATATTATTATTTTCTGCCGAATATTGTTAGATGCGCCGACGGTATTCAGGCTCACGCTCTCTTTGAGCAACGCATGCAAAGTTTTGTGATGGTAAAAAATGATCATCTTATGTCTCCACGAGTGCGCCGCCATGTCCTCTTCTTCACAATGTGGCGTGTTTCGTCATATGGTGTTCGTAGATGTGGCAATGGTCGAATTATCATTCTTTGTTCCATTTCTCTCTTTTGCACACCAAATTACACAATAGGCCCTTTTGTTTATGGTGTTTTCAATTCGGTCCCTTATCTTTTAATTGTTTTCTACTGTACTTCTGTCCATTATAGAAATTTTGATTTGTTTCAATGAAGTCCTTCAATTGCAATTGATTATAAACTGAGATTTCACTTCGATCCTTAATTTTTTTTATTTTGGGATTGGTTTGAAATCCCTTAAACTTTTTGGTATAGAAGTTTGACATTGTTTCAATATTATCTTTCTATTGAAATTGGTTATATATTTTTGTTTCATTTTGGCCCTTATTTTTTTTTAATTTTGGAATTGGTGTTAAATCCTTTAATATTTCTAGTATTGAAGTTTTGGTTTTTTTTCCAATTTTTTCCTTTAAGTGAAATTAATCATATATTTATTTCTTTTTCATTTCGTTCCTTATACTTTAAATTATTTATTTTATTTCTTTTATTTTATATATATATATATATATATATATTTCTGAAATAGTCCCTATTTATTTTCATCTTTATATGTTTTTACTCTTGGTTTGTATTTTTAATTTTTTAATTTTCTATTTTATTGATGTTTTATGTTTTTTTTAATTTAGTCATGAAAAATAAAATTTCATATGTGATCATTTGAAAATTGTTCTTTTTTATTTTTTCCTCTTTGTTTTTGTAATTTATTCTTCTAGTGAAATATTTTTTTAAGATAATAACATTTATTTTTGTTTTGTCATGTAATATTTATAAATCTTAAAAATTAAAAAAAAAAACATTATTTCTTTCTATAATGATAATAATGGTGTTAGCGATAATAGTGTGAATAATAATTAATAATGGTTGTAATGACAACGATAATAAATATGACAATTGAACAATCATGGTAATAACAAATAAAATAATAATCGAAATAATTCATCGTTGGATATTGTTTTTGTTGAAAATTATTATTTTTGACTTTTTTATGCATGATATTTCTGATATAATATCATGTAAATAAAAATACACGGAGCCACACAAAAACAAAATGGGTGAAAAATTTGTGCCAAATTACATACAATGAAAAAATATATGAGCAACTTGCCCGACATTTTGTCGTAGACAAAACCAAATTTTAAAACTAAAAAAAATGGTTTTTTTATATATTCATTTTATTATGGATAAGACATTTAAAATAATGATAATGATTATTTTTATGTTTGTTTAATATTAATTCTTTGAAATATATATAAAAAATAAACCAGGTTTTTTTAAAGCAACTAAATTAATCTCAGTGTTTTTAAATATTTTTAATATAATAATATGAAGAATAAATATTAAAAAAATTCTTTTGCTAACGATAATGATCGTGTCAGCAAAAGTATTGTCAATAATAATTAATAATGGTTATAATGACAACAATAATAATTATGACAATGTAATATTCATGAGAATAATAATCAAAATAATTCATCAGTCAATGTTGTTTTTGTTTAAAAATTACTTTTATGGATTTTTTATGCAAGATTTTTCAGATATAATATCACATAAACAAAAAACATATGAAGCCACATGAAGACAAAACAGGTTGAAAAATTAGGCCAAATCATTTATAGTTAAAAAATATATAAGCGACTTGCCTTGTGTTTCATCACAGTCAGAACCAAATTTTTTTAACATGTTAAAAAAAGGTTAATGGTCATAATTTTTTTTTAAGCTATACATCTAAGAGACATAATCTACCTACAAACCTTATGTATGTATGTATGTATATATGTTTTGAGGGAGGGACCCTCTGTTTTACAATATATTATTTTCATTACATGTCTTTTAAATAATTTTGAATGAATTTTTATTGATGATTTGTAAGGGCAATTTTTATTATTTGTGTTAGTTAATTCTCCGCTTTTAATGGTAGTAAATCAGCCGTCTAATCGAGCTTGAGTTTTTGCCCTTCTCAATTGCGACTTTCCTCTTTACAGGGGAGCTGCTGTGCTTTTTCTGGATGCTCTGCTTTCTGGATACACAGTTCCTCGTATTTCTTTAGTTTAATTAGGGGGTAAAGTATGATTATCAGTAATGGAGGTTTTGATCTGGTGCTTTCATGAGCACGGCATAGAGATGGAAATCGACTAATGATGAGACCATTGAGGAATTTGATTGGTTTTGGTTGTAATCCTTGTTTTTCGGTGTAAGTTAGTAAGTAAGAAGTGTGGAGGGGAGTGGGACCTTTAACTGATGTCGTTGATTAACGTGTCTGCTCAATAACTCGGACACGGCTACCTTGTCGGGACGCCTGTTTCCCGGTGATCTACCGGCTATACGACGGTACATTGACATGTTTATGTTTCATCCATTTGAGGGCACATGCAAAGGATTTGGCACTTTCATTCTTTAACTTTAATGCCATGGCTGGCCAGGCAAGATAAGATCAAGGAAAAAAATTAATCTTCTTCGAAGAAAGCGACCAGCTTGATGGTTCAAGTACTGAAGTTTCCGATTTAAATTGAGATGGCTGTCCCCAGATATGCATGGATTGACATTTCTAGTATTATTTCTTAGACAATAATTTCCAATAAAATAAATCATTAAGACATTGTTTTTAATGGTCGATAATGCAACTCAGTTATATAATCAACGGTAGTAAAATCAATCTTTAATCAATTGCATATTTAATTGCAGCTGGGAATACTGTTATCCCTACCCTTGAGACAGAAAAATGTCTGTCTGATTCCCATCAACCCCACTTCCCTCGAAGAGCATGTTGAAGAAGTCTTTTCCATAACAGCTTGGAGATTCCCTGTCTCTTCGCACTCCGGCACCTTCCTTTGAAAATTCAATCGAATATTCAAAGACCAAATCCCCTAACTCGTTCATTTCTACCACAAAATGCGCCCTTTTTTTATGTACTGTTTGATTAGAACAATCCATCCCATGTGAGAGCATTCTTTATTCATGTATTTAAAGGGTGTTCAGAAATGTATTTCAAATTTTTTTCATTTTTTTATTTTAAATTAATTTTTCTTGTCTTTTCAAATCATTTTAATATCAAAAAAATATTGTAGAAAATAGTTTTAATACGAATTCTTGGCTTGGTTTAATGACGAAGTAAGGAACTCGAGGACGATACAACTCAAAAGATGCTCAGAGGTATAATATAAAAAAACATAGGCTAATATTGTATAATTGGTTTCGCTTGAGCTGCATCAATAATTGACCATATCAAAAGTGCCAAAATCAAAGCCAGAAAACCACCCATTTGCAGCAATCATCCATTCTAATGAGCTTTTGATGTTGAAGGGTAATTTTTCAAAGGGTCCATTCTTGAGTCTCTGAGTTCTTTGAGAGCACTTAATCTCTCTCACAATGACTTTAGTGGCCAAATTCCTGTTAGAGTATAGAAGAATATTCTAGAATAGTGTAATGTGTATAAATAGAGAAGTGCACACACAACAAATGTATGCAAAACAGAATTCAATACAATACAATTTTAAATTTCAGTTTCCCTCTCTTTTCTCTCTTCTCCCTCTTCCCTTCTCTAAACTAATTCTTCTTTCAATTCTATAAACTCTCTCAATCCTAACATGGTATCAGAGCTATTTTGCTAACGCATGAATTGATCCAAGTTTCCGCAATTTAATCCTTCAATGGATCATTTAAAAAAAAAAAAAACTGCAGCTGAAGATGATCATCTATGCCGCCGCTGCTCTTCATTTATAATATCTCTCATGGTAATATTAGTTCTATCCTTTTCAAATCTCCAATCTCAGTAATATACTTTGCACGTTGTATCGTTCTCTTCCTAGGAATTGATAGTTGCTCCTTCAATAATAGTTTCAGTCTCTTTGATTTCCTCTGTTCTTCTTTAAAATTTAGATTCGTGTTGCTGCTATGGCAACATCTAGCATTTTTCATGCCAAATCCATAAACCTTATCATCACTTCTCTCATCATCTTCTTCTTCTATTATTCTTCTCTCCACTCCTTAAATCAAACACTCAATGTTACTCTCACCTACTCAGTCTCTGCGCAACAAATTACTGCTAATTTTGCACAACAAAAGTGAAGCTCAAACATAGCACAGAGCAGCAGTAGAGCAAAGAAAAAAAAAAACCTCAAACAGAGCAGCAACAGAGTGAGAATTCATGACTCATCGCTTCAATTTTGGCCTTCAACTTCTTCTTGTCTTCAAGAGAAGAGAAGAGGCTGAGGCGGCTGAGAGAGGAAGAAGCTGTGAAACCCTAGATTGTATGTCTTTGTATGGTGTCGTCTGTGTCTACTGTGTCAACTTGAGTAAACTGAGCATTAATTGACATTCCAAAAGAACGAAGCATTGGATCAGCATCCTAATTGCTGCTTGTAAAAGCATCAGTCAACAATCTCATCTGCTCTTGGGGCTTCTGTCATGATTTCTCCACTCAGACCTTCAACGGTGATTAGATTGCAAAGCATCGCACGCTCCTTGGATGCGAGATGACGTGTTCAACTTTGACTCCTTCAACTCTTTCAAATATTGTTTGAGAAGTTGTGCAAGGAGGAGCTGGAACAGGGGAAGAATAAAAACGATTTGGCAGAGAAGAGAGAAGAGGCTGCGGCGTTGCTGAGAGCGAAATAAGTAGAAACCTAGGTTTTGTGTTTTGCAGGTTTTGTGTTTTGTATTGTGCTGCCGTTTTGTGTGTCACTTTCTACCGTTTTTGCAAAAAAAAACAAAAAAAACAAAAATAAACAAAAATAAAACAAAAATAAAAAACAAAAAAAATAAAAATAAAATCAATATAATTGAGAATTACAAAATGAATTCTTACACATATTAAGAAATTCATCGGCAAATGAAAAACTTCAGAAAAACTGAAGTAGCCAAATGAAAAACTTCAGAAAAACTGAAGTAGACAAATAAAATTCAAATCCATTCTATCACCTCTCTTACCTCCCATTTCTATCTTCTCATCCCTCTCTTCTAAAAGATGAAAAACTTCAGAAAAACTGAAGTAGACAAATGAAATGTCAATCAAGATATAGACATATGAAATGTCTTCTCTCTCTCTCTCTTTTTTTTTTTTTTCCATTCGAGCATTTTTCTTTTCTTTCTTCTCAATCGCATTCAAACTCATCTTTCCTTTACATAGTGTTGTTTTTTGTCAAAAAGAATTCAGTACTCATATATTTCTTCTCCATTGCTGCAATCTCATGCTTGGTTCATCAAAGCATGAGCTTGAGGGGGGATGTTAGAGTATAGAAGAATATTCTAGAATAGTGTAATGTGTATAAATAGAGAAGTGCACACACAACAAATGTATGCAAAACAGAATTCAATACAATACAATTTTAAATTTCAGTTTCCCTCTCTTTTCTCTCTTCTCCCTCTTCCCTTCTCTAAACTAATTCTTCTTTCAATTCTGTAAACTCTCTCAATCCTAACAATTCCCAAGGTTTTGGAAGACTTAAAATTGTTAGAGAGTCTCGATCTTTCATTTAACGACCTTCAAGGTCAGGTGCCTGTGCAAGGTGTCTTTGAAAATTCAAGTGTAATTTTCTTAGCAGAAAACAAGAAGCTTTGTGGAGGTTTACCTCAGTTGAATTTGTCCAGATGCACAATCAATGAGTCGGCAAAGCTAAACTCTTCTACTAAGATTTTGATCGTCGCAATGTCTGGGGCTTGCTCGTAGTACTCTTGGTGGCCTCTTCCGTGCTTTTCTATTGCTTTAGAAAAATAAAACATAAGCAGGGTTCTAGTACATCTTCATGGGGGATACAATTTAGGAGAGTAGCCTACCAAGATCTCATTCTAGCAATTAATAGATTCTCTTCGGCCAATTTAATCGGTGTTGGCAGTTTTGGTTCCGTCTACAGAGGAATCCTTCATCCGGATGGAATGGCTATCGCAGTGAAGGAACTTAACCTTTTACGCAAAGAAGCTTCCAGGAGTTTCATGGCAAAATGCCTAGCCTTGGTAAACGTCAGGCATCAAAATCTTGTTAGAGTAGTAACTTCATGCATGCTTTAGCATTGATTTCCAAGGAAATGATTTTCAGGGTATAGTTTACGAGCTCATGGTCATTGGAAGTCTAGAAGAATGGTTGCATCCAATTCATCAGCCAAACAACGCACAAGAGATGAGAAGTTTGAATCTCATTTAGAGGTTAAATATTTCAATTGATGTAGCTAATGCGCTTAAGTATTTGCACCAACACCGTGGAACACCTATTGTCCATTGTGATTTGAAGCCCGACAATGTTCTTTTAAATACTGAAATGACTACTTGTGTTGGGGACTTCGGATTAGCAAGGCTTCGTCCAGAAGTTTCCAATTAATTATCTCGGGACAGACCAACTCCATTAGTTTGAAAGGCACCATTAGCTATGCAGCACTGGGTACGATTAGAAGTATTTTCATTAGTCTAGTTCTAATTTTTTTCAGTTTATGATCTAAGCTAAGGTCGCAAACAACAATTTGCATCTGATCATATGAATTTGCAGAGTATGGTGTGGGCAACGATGTGTCTACTTATGGGGATGTGTACAACATTGGCATCTTGTTGTTGGAGATGTTTACAGGAAAAGACCTACAAACGGCATGTTTAAAGATAGGCTAAACCTTCATAATAATGCTGAAATGGCACTTCCTGATCGAGCTTTAGAAGTTATAGAACCAATACTACTCCGAGAAGATGTGGAAAATAGTATTCATTCCTCTCATAGGATAAACCATATTGAAACTAGAAAAACCCTGGAATGTCTGATTTCAATTATCAAGATAGGAGTTGCTTGTTTTGTAGAGTTGCCTAGAGAGCATGGATATTGGCAGTGTTGTGGCCGAATTGCATCGAGTTAGGGACATCCTTTCTGGAACCCGAATTCGTGGACAGCATGAGTACGTTTCAGTATGCCAAGGTAAATTTCTATTATTATAGTATAGTTCCTAAAGAAATCAAGATTATTAATAAATATTAACTTCTAATTATGTACTGTTGTATTCTGCAGGTGCTTGAGCTCATTACATTGACAAACAGAGATTATTAACGAATACTAGCATCGGATAGTTTCCGATGCAAATTCCGTTGCTAATACTTTTTAGCAACGGATTTCAATGTTGATTTGATAGTTGTTAATCAACTTATATTTTAGTAGTGTGAGGAGTATAATAGCATTGACATTGCATAATATATGGTTATCTTTAAACATTTTCCTTGTTTTTCTTTTACGCAAATGTTTGCTTGTTTTTTTTTTACGCAAATGTTTGCGCTCAAAGCACTGGTCTGATAGAAATGGGAACTTGTAATATATACTGTGGTCATAAACGTTATAGTTTTGATACTTGCGAGGACCATAACAATGCATTGATCTTAGCCTATTAATCCACGGTGCAAGAAACAAGAACTCAACTAGTTTTCTTCAAATTCTTCATCTTCCACAGATTTTGTAGTTTCCTGTGTTTCTTCTTTTCTTTTTTCTTCTTCCTTTCTCATGGTGTCTTTATGCCATTTGTCACAAGAATCTACTAATAAGTGATGCCAATAGCTAAAACTTGGTCAAGAAACTAGGTAGAGAAAATAAAGTGAAACGTGATTTTGAAAGCTGATGGTGAAAATGTACGCCCATTATTCATACATGGGATTGATTGTTTTAAAATTTAAACTGTTCTGATATAATATTGTGGCCTTTTTTAGTCTTTAATTTCTTTACATGAATTACAAGTAGCTATCAAAGTAGAGCTCCTAAGTTTATCTTTTGAAGAACGATGATGTTTTTTTTTTTTTTTATTCGAGGAAACTTCACATCCTTTTAAGCACTTTTTACGAGTTTCAATTAAGCTAATAAAATCTTGATTGCCTAAGATTCTTACAACGTGTGCAAGCATGACTCAAACCCGAGATATGCAATGCAAATCTCAAGTTTTGTTTCACCATGTCACGCCTCTTAGGGATAGAAAGATAATGTTCTTAAGCTTTTGCTCTCAAGTTTGAATGAATCTTGGATTAATTTAAGTTTCAGATAGTCAAGTCATTCCATTATTTAGGTTTAATTTTGACAGGTGATAACATTTTCTATTTCATGAAAGGATTGAGAGATGTTACTTAGTTGATGATGCTCTTAGAGTCCATCTAATCAAGTTTTTAGACCATTTCAATCTACAATTCTTTGAAAGCACTCAGGTTCTACTCTAGCAATTTGTTTCAATTAATTCTGAAACTTAAAAGTGACTTCTAACTTAGAATATTTTTTGAACAAAATAGTGACACTTGAATTTTAATGCTACTGCTTTCAATATTCATGTGTCAATATAACTATGCACTTGCATTTTTTTCTCATGTACATTCCATGATGAGCAAACCAAAAACTTACAATTGTTGCTTTATATTGATCATTAGTTTTGTTTTAAATATTTTTTATTTGAAAATATATTAAAATAATATTTTTTTTTAATTTTTTACTATTATTTTTTACATTAACACATTAAAACGAAATAAAAACACAAAAAATTAAATTCAATCAAAAAATAATTTTTTTTTCAAAAACCTATTAAAATACCTTACCAACACATTGTCTACTTCCATGAAGGAGCCAAGTAGGATTGGTGTTCGCTCGTACATAGATGTTATTGTCCAACTCCGAAGACAGGAAGGCCTAGATAATTGATTTTGTTATCATGTTTAAAGATGAACTGGCCTTCACAATTATTCTGAAATTGGGACAATAAATTGACAAGAACATAACCCTTAAATCATACTTTAATCTAGAATTATGATGGCATAAGCCTAACGAAATTGATGTTTATAGATAATATTTAGAATTATAATAATGAATGTTTTTCAAAATAAATTTTGAAAAATATATTAAACCTTCGCAATTATGATGAAATTGGATCAATACAATGCCAAGAACATGACCCTCAAATATATTATTAATTCTATAATAACCCAAACCAATTTTTTTTTTATTTGAAGTTTTGTTTAAAATGTTTTTTTACTAAAATATAATAAAATAATATTTTTAAACTTTTATTTATAATATCAACGCATTAAATTAAAAAAATAATTTTAAAAAACAAAATTACTTTTTAACCAAAACAACAAAGATAATACTTACCTTAAACCCTAACTTAAAGCCCGGTCTCTATTTGCATTCATTCCCTTTGTCCATACACAAACATCAAATCTTTCAAATACATTCACTTGGAGAAACAATAATGAATCTTCATTCCTCTGGAAAATTATTTTCCTTGCTTCCTCAAAACTATCAAGTCTCCATCTCCTCCACAAGGGTTTTAGCTTCCTTACTCTTCTCTACTAAAACCCCAACTAAACCATTATCTTCTTCAGATTCGTCTACATTACGCAGAAGAATTGAAGCCATAAGAGATCCTAGGGCCTCCATCGTACCAGTGCTTGATCAATGGGTCAAAGAAGGCAACAATGTTGACAAATACCAGCTTGTGTCCTTGGTTCGTCTCATGAAAGATTATAAACGGTGCAACCATGCTTTAGAGGTCTTTATTTCTCCACCCCAAGATTTTTTTACTTCTTTTTCTTCATTATAGATTGTCTTATGTGTACCCTTTGAGTAAAATATAGAGATTGTTGTGGGAGTTTGTTTAATTGTTCATGGTAGAACTGAATTTGGGGTAAAGTTTCAGTTTTTGGACGACATGTCATTTATTGGATTTGTGTTAGTCTCAATGTGATTCAAAAGTTTGAGAATTTTTCATATATCTAGATGTAAGAGATTAGATAATTAAGATCTGACATTTAATTAGCAAGTCAGCACGAGGCCGATTATTTTTGTCGTGATGAAGCTTGGACCATATCATGATTCTAGATATGGTTAGATGCACCTCTGTGTTGGGCAGTTCAGTTGTAATGTGATGAGTTTAATGTACATGCTTCCTGTAAAATTGGAACTTGATAGAGAGCACGATTAATCCAGGTATCAGAATGGATGACAGGCCGGCGGTTCTTTACATTAACGACGGAAGATGCAGCAGTCAGATTGGAATTAATTCATAGAGTTCGTGGATTAGAGGAGGCAGAGAACTACTTCAATAAACTTTCGGTTAAATTAAAAACTAAGTACACATATGGTGCAATTCTTAATGGCTGTGTGCGAGAGAAATCTGTGCAGAAAGCAGAAGCAGTTATGCAGGAAATGAGAGAAGGGGGCATGGCAACATCATCTTTTCCGTACAACATCTTGATCATCCTTTACTCTAAAACTGGAGACTTGGACAAAATCGCCCCATTGGTGAAGGAAATGGAAAGGAATGGAATTGATCAAGATAAATATACACTGAGAAATCTAGTTGTTGCTTCAGTTGCTGCATCTGACATTTCCGGGGTGGAAAGAATTTTGAAATTGACGGAGGAGAATCCAGAGCTTGGTCTTGATTGGAAATTGTATGCAATGGCTGCGGATGCGTATCTGAAGATTGGGTCCATTGGTACAGCTTTGACAATGTTGATGAAGCTGGAGAAACTGATGGCCTTCAGAGAGAAGAAAGCAGTATTTAGTTTTCTTTTGAGTCTGTATGCAAAAACAGGGAATAAGCATGAGCTTTATCGAATTTGGAATTCGTACAAGCCCTCGAGTGAATCCATGGAAACATCATATCGTTGCATGATAGACTCTCTTACGAAGCTGGATGATATCGAGGGAGCAGAAAAGATCTTTGAAGAGTGGGAGTCCCAGTGCACCACCATGTATGACTTCCGTGTATTGAATGGGCTTCTTGTTGCTTATTGCAATAGGGGACTTTTGGAGAAGGCTGAAGCAGCCATAGAAAAGGCAGTGCAAGGAAGAACACCTTATGCGAGCACATGGCATTTAATGGCAAAGGGGTATGCGGAACAGGATCATATCCCCAAGGCTGTTGAGATGCTGAAGAGGGCTGTCAATGTTGGAAGAGGCTGGAAACCAGATCCCATCCTTGTGAATACCTGTTTGGAATACTTGGAAGGTCATGGAGATACTGAAGAGATGAAGGAATTCATCCGGATGGTGAAAAACTAGGAACTTTATAGCAGCTGGAAATCAGGAAAGATACTTGGGACTGTGATCACGAAAATCAGTTGCCTTAAATAGACGATCTGACAGAATAAGGCATTAGGATCACACCTTGAACGATTAACTTTTTTTTGAATTTGCTAAGTTCATCTTTTTGTATGGGATTGGAATTGAGGTCCTGTACATGATGATAGTTTTATTTTTTCATACCCTCTGTTTCATATTGATGCAAAACAAAAGAAAAGAGAGAAAGAATTGAAAAGCTATTCAATTACTTTTATTAAATCATAAAAAAATTGTTTGACATTTAGAAAAATAGGGTACAAATACTAAAACTGTAATTATAACAACTGGGCTTATAGTATAATTAATAGAATACTCATCAATAGCTAAACCAAGACCAACAAATAAAGAGTTTTTTTGTTATTTTGGTAGTGGTTGTTTTTCAAGTGTTTTTTATTTGAAAATATATTAAAATGATTTAAAAAAAAACATATGATACATCAAAATAATTTGAAAATATCAAATTAATTTGAAGCAAAGAAAAAAAAATTAATTTTTTCAAAAAAAATACTTTTGAAATGCAAAAACAAATGTGCTCAAGTCTAATTAAAAACCTCAAATAAAAATCGAAATAACATTAAAAAAACATAAGTTAAAGCCTAATCTCTTAATAGTTTGGTCTACACTTCATCATCTGTGAACATATGAGTGTTTAAATAATATCTCGATTTTAGTGGTCCGTAAACTTTCCTAAGGTTTGAGAAACTCGACATCATCGAGAGGTAACTCAAATAACATTTTTAAAAATCATGATCAAGTTGTGATGTTTTTCTAATAATCTATGTATAGTTTGGATCTAATTATCTAAAATTCTTCCTAGTTAGCTAAGTAACTACTTCCCAGTATGTATTCTTCAAATTAGATTTCAACCTTCCCATCTATCTATCTATATATCTATCTACACACACACACACACTAAACTCTTAATGACATATTCAAACTAACTCATGCATATTCAAGACTATAATTGAAAGTAGAAACATGAACACTAGAGTATTTGATCAGATGGAAGGTGATGGATAAAATTTTAGTAGAGAAATGCATGAAAATATGGATGTTGAAGAGAAAGAAAGTGTCATTACTCGATTTCTAGATCTATGACCAAAACATAAACAAGGCTCCATTTTTAGGTTTCATAAACCAAAATTTTTATACGAACTTATTCTTTAAATAAGTCGATTAGAATTCAACTCAACACTAATAAGAAAAATAATTTCATGGTATAATTTGATCATCTTAATACAAGAGTTAAATAAAAATACTTGTAATTGTGAAGTATTAACTAAACATACTTGAAAGGTATTAATTATAACAAAAAAGCAGGAAGGTAACAGAAATAACCTACTAACAAGCTACAAGCTTGAAAAAAAATGAATATTGAGATAATGAGTTTAACAACTTAGTAAGTAGATAAGGCTCAATACATGAGGTAATACAACAATAAAGAATATATATACAAATATGGTTTTAGATTTTTATAAGAAAGTTTCTTAAATAGATCATAACAAGAATATCATAAGGTAAAGCTCTTCATAAAATCAAAATATAATGATTATATGGATTCATACTATGAGATGATTAGTCCATGCATACTAGTGACTTCCTCGACCAACTATGGTTCAAATACATTATGCACAAAACTACTAACATTATCATGTTCCCATGAGTATTATGACCAATATACCAAAGGTTTATATCATACTTATACAAACATAATCATATCTCAAAGTCCAACTCATGACATCAATTAAATAAAAAATTATTAATTTAGGAATGCATAATGACTTGTATCAAAGATTCAATTTCAATAAATGACCATACTTAATGATAATCAAGAGATAAATAACAATATAAGAATTCCTAAGAAGCATGATCAATTTCAATATTAGTAACTCAAGTATTTGTATTATTCTCGTATCATACGGGGAATTATTTGCTCATCTGACTCAAAAACAAAAGATCTCAAAAGCATATATCCACGTAAATCTTATTGATGCACAACACGTAGAATACTATAATACTATGATTATTTGAATAGAAATGAAAATATATTGAAAATGATGGAAAGAACATATATAAGATAGTTAATACACTTAACTTAAGATTTAGTCAATAACCTATATATAATTATAAATCAAAATTGATCCATCTGATCAATCCTAACATGACATGAATTAACCAAACCTAAATAATCATCTAACCTTACTATTTGCTCAACCGGTCTACTAGTTCAACCAGGACAATTTGGTCAACTGGTATGACATTCTAAGTTTCTTGTGATAATGGCCACCATTGATTAAAGTGATCTGGCTAAGAAATGAATTCTATTACTTTTCTAAAAAGCATTCTAATTTTCTTTATCTTGATTAGAAATTAATGTAGTTTAATTTCTTCGTAGTTTGTACTTTCTATTTGATCAGCTTCACTCCATTACTTCTTTACAGTTTCTACCATCTCTACCTTCCATAACCTGCACAGGATCTGGAAAGGTCAAGGCCTAATACAAAGCTAACAGCTCATCAGACCCCAATTGCTGAAAAGGTCGAATGATTTTTGGGATTCTGAACTGAATTCTCAACAATCTCAGTTTTGCAAAGTCTATAACTAATAGCTCGAAAACATAGAAGCATTGCATCAATCTTTTTTTTTATAAAAAAAAGATCAAGTTGTACAAGAGATTGATAGAAGAGGGTAATAAAGCACTTCATCACGATCACTTCATAGAAATTTACAGAAGTATCATACTGTGACTGAAGACAAAATTGTAAACCAGATCAAAGTCTAAGACCAATCTGTTCTTTACTGTTGCTAAAATAGAACCAACAAATTCATAGAAAGGCATGGTTCTTACCTCACAAGTTGAAAATTAAGATCTCTTATATGCAAAAGAAATCAGAAGCTTTACATTCCAAAATTCCATCTTCTACGCAACCAATCAATATCATGGAAAAACTTTCAATCAGTCAATACAGTAGAAGCATTAAATGCACCTGTCTGATTCCATCTTCATCCTTTTCAAATGCAACTTGTTTTCCTTTTCAAGGTTCAACTCTTTCATCAGATTTTCAATCCTTTGCATCATTTGTTCTTCCACAGCGGCCTCACCTCCTAACCGTACACTAAAACTTACTATTCGCTTCCTCTACTCGTCCAAACACTTCTTTAGAGCCACTAAACCCTCAATAATTTCCTGTATTCCACTCATGTTTGCACCATCATGATCTCCCACTGAACCCTCTAAGTCACCTGACCCACCTGACGACTTAATGAATTCTATGTTCAGGTTAGGAATAATTGTTTCCCCTTCAAAACGAACCATTTTCACAACTTGATCATCTTCTGACTCGTTATGGAATACTGGGTCAAGCACGAATCCATCCTCAATTAAATTTCCAACCACTGATCCTTTGATCAACCGGAGCCGCTGAGGTAGTAATCTCTTCTCCTCCTCCTCCCTTCAGCATTAGGCAACCCATCGAAAACGTTCTTGAATAGAAAGCCTAATCCTTTGTTGCCATAAACTCAATCCGCAAAGTCAAGCAAAGCAACCACCGGCATCACCAACTACGGCCACCAACTAAAGCCTCTGACAGCCACTATCAACGACCACCGCCCTGCCTACAGCCGTCTGCAACTTTCCAACCTTAAAATCAATTTTATCAAGCTTTCATTTTGTGTATAAATAGGAAGCTTAGTTAAGGTTAAATAGAATGTGGGAGATATTAGAGAGAAACACTAGAGAGAAGAAGAGAGAGCTTTGACAGATTGATCAAGCCTCTGTGTAAATTTTTGTTGAAATAAAACAGTGTGTTTTATCCCCTCTAAGTGTTTAGAAGCCACCACCAGTGGCTTCTCCCACCAACATCCTTCACAGTTGTGGAAGAAAGAATACTCTAAAAGCTGATAAGCAGGAGGTCTTTTTGAAGGGTCTTTATCAAGACAAGAAACAACCATATCTTTAAACCCTTTGGAGAAGTTTTTGTTCTTGAAATCTTTCTTTTGCTTCTCATCATTATAATCAGAGAACCCAAACCTCTGCTTTATCTTCATGACCAAAGACTTTGAAGGAGGAAGATGAGACAAAGGAGGTCGACCATGGGCTGTTTCCAATGCAGTGATACCAAAAGACCATATATCAGCCCTAAAACTATAACCTGCACTAAGTCATGTAAAACCTCTGGTGCCACCCAATATGGGTCCCTGCAACATCAATTAGCTTCATTCTTAATGAGGAAGACAATGAGGATGATCCCTCAATACTATTACTTGAGTCGTAAATCGGGACCGATATGCCATAATCTGCAAGTTTTATGCTGCCTTTATCAGTGTCTATAAGAATGTTGCCTGCCTTGATATCTGTGTGTAAACGGACTTGATCATGAATATAATGCAATCCCTTTAAGGTTTCTTTAAGAATTATAGCAACGCATGGCTCTTGTAGGCCATCAGAAAAGTAAGAAGAGATTATGGATTGGAGAGAATCAGCAGCCATGACGCAACGCATAACCACCCAAAGATAGTGATGAACAACGAAAGAACAATGGGTTGCAAGAACGAGGTTAGGGTGTGAATGAAGTGACACGGTCAGGCTTTCACGTCTGTAACTATGAAAATCGGCTGGAGATTGTTCAAGATCAATGATTTTGATTGCAACCAAACTTGATTTCCACGGGTTGTGGACACATATTGCTTTATGAATTGTGGCACCAGCACCTCCACCACCAATCTCTTCCAAGATTTTGTATGCATGTGGGTATGTTGGGTATAGGACTTGAACCCTTTTGGATTCTTGGTCTAGTTCATCAGCCATGGATGAAGTTGACATTGCTTTGGTCTTGATCTTGAACAAGTTTGTTTTTCTTTTCTTGTTAGTCTCATGTTTGAGAAATGAGTGTGAGATGATGCATGGCATGGGAAGTCTTCTTAAATACACAAGGCAATGGAGAAATTAACAGAGAGACCAGCCTGCTCAGTTCCAGGGATTCAATAAGTAGGAGCCAGTCTGTGCTAGGTTTCTTTGTTATGGGCCTGATGAAGAACGCATGGCACTTGAGAGGAGCGGGATGAAGAACGCGTGGCATTGCACTGGGGAAAGTGACCGAGTGGATGATAGACGTGTGGCTACAACGGGAAAAGGGTCCATCGCTGGATGGGTGACACGTGGCACCAGGGTTACTTTATCAACTATAGTTATTTCATTAACTAGCCATAGTTTATGTATTTAAGTCATGGTTCAGTTATGTATTTCGTATGATTATTTATCAGTTCAATAATAGTAGTAAATGGGTAGTTAATGTGGGGGTTATGGCCATGACCAAGGGAGCATTAACTCTTTCAAATTGTATTTAAGACATGTTGTTTTTGATGAATCTCTCTTCCTATACTCAGAAAAATCTGCACCTGTCATTATTTCACATGAGTCTTCTCCATTCGTGTCTCTTCCCCACCAATTAAACGTGACTCCTTCCTCATGTCCCATGGATTTGCAAACTAACCATACTACCACATGCACACCACTTGCACAATTTGTTTTGTCTTCTGCAGATCCAAATCACCAGCATTATTCAGAAACTCTTACAAATCCTGTATCAGTCTCATCTCTAGACAGTCCTCCACCTGCTACTGAACTAGCTTCATCTCCAGCCAACTCTCCGATAGAATCACCAGCACCACTGTTGGTTACGTCCAACACACACCCCATGATTACCAGGTTAAAGAATAACATTCACAGGCCTAGACAACAAAGTGATGACTTCATTCGTCATCCCTTACCAAAGGCCTTACTAGCAGCACTCGATCCTGGTCCAGCAGAACCATCTTCCTTCAGCCAAGCCTCAAAATTCCTGCACTGGCGAGAGGCCATGAATAAAGAATTTACAGCACTATTGTAAAATGGCACATGGACACTAGTTTCCCCCCCTATAGCAGCAAATATTGTTGGTTGCCGATGGATATATAAAATCAAAAGGAATGCAGATGGAACCATTGAGCGTTATAAAGCTCGTTTGGTTGCTAAAGGATTTCATCAACAAGAAGGGATTGATTTTTCTGAAACATTCAGCTCAATCATCAAGCATGCCACCATTCGTCTTGTACTTGCAATTGTTGTCTCCTCCAACTGGAATATCAAACAACTAGATGTGCAAAATGCATTCTTGCATGGTGATCTACAAGAAACTGTATTCATGACTCAACCACAAGGCTATGTTCATCCACAATATCCAAACCACGTGTGTCAACTACACAAATCACTCTATGGATTACGGCAAGCTCCTAGGTCTTGGTTCTCCAAACTGTCCACAGTACTGAAACTTCTGGGATTTATTGAGAGTAAGGCAGACACATCATTTTTTGTTCATCGAACATCAACATACATCATCTATCTTCTCATATATGTTGATGACATCTTAATCACGGGTTCTAGTTCTTCAGCCATTATAACCATTATTCATTCCCTACAAACGAACTTTGCAGTCAAAGATCTCGACAGTCTCTCCTACTTTCTTGGTGTTGAAGCTCTTAGGTGCCCAGAAGGAATGTATTTAACTCAACGTAAATACATTATTGAGTTACTTTATAAGAGCAAAATGGAACATGCTAAACCATGCAGCAGCCCTATGGCCACCAACTGCCACCTTACTGCCATAGATGGCACTCCTTTTGCTGACATTGGTCTCTACAGAAGTGTAGTTGGTAGCCTGTAATATCTGGCCTTTACAAGACCCGATTTAGCCTCTGCTGTGCATAAAGTTAGCAAATTCATGCACAATCCCCTTGACTCTCATTGGCTTGCTGTCAAGCGTATATTGCGCTACCTTAAACACTCTATCTCCACTGGTTTATTTCTCAGCAAAAGTGTAGATTTTCACTTACATGCCTTCTCTGATTCCGATTGGGCAGCTGATAGGGATGATCGGAGATCAGTTGGTGCTTATTGCATCTACATGGGGTCCAATTTAATTTCATGGCAGTGCAAACAACAACCTACGGTAGCAAGAAGTAGCACTGAAGCCGAATACAAAGCCATTGCCAACACTGCTGCAAAACTCACTTGGATTAAATCAGCTCTTATAGAACTTGGTTTACCATTGCAACGCAGTCCCATTTTATGGTGCAATAATATTGGCGCTACCTACCTTTCATCCAATCCTCGATTCCATGTTAGAACTAAATATATCGAGATCGACTTTCACTTTGTTCGAGATAAAGTTTCTAACAAAGAACTTGTAGTTCAATTTATCTCCAGTAAAGATCAATTAGCAGATGCTCTCACAAAACCATTGCCACCAAACAAGTTTCGACAAGTTCAACTCAATTTGAATGTCCGTGACTTACCCTTCAGATTGAGGGGGCGTGTAGAGAAACAACTCCTGTTAACAGAAATCAATGATGAAGATCAATGTAGTAACGACAGCAACAAGGATGAAGATCAATCTATATAGTAACGACAGCAACAAGGATGAAGATCAATCTATATAGTAACGGCAGCAACAATGAATTAATTAAATACAGTAACAGCAACAACCATTTAAATGGAAAAGAAGCAAACCCTGCAACGGCAAATCAAGGATGAAGATCAATGCAGTAACGACAGCAATAAGGATGAAGATCCATACAGTAACGGAGGCAACAATGAATTAATTAAATACAGTAACAACAGCAACAATTCAAATGGAAACCTGCAACGGCAAAGAATTAAATTGCAGATTTGAATCTACAATTAATTATGCAAATCACCAATTGAGGAACGACTGATCTGTACATTAAACAAGTTACGTTAGATATATGAAGTAAAATGTAACCTGTGTATATATATATTACAACATGTAAAAGATTGTTTTGAATAAAAACAAATAATACTCTATTTTCTTCATCTCTGTTATTCAGTATCTTCTTAATTCTTTTACCCCCTTCCAACAAAAATGGGTGACTAAATTATTGGGGTTTGACTTTACGGTGGATATAGATGTGGGAGGGACAAGAGAGCTGCTGATGCTTTGTCGCAACGACTAACTGAGGATTCACAAGCAAGGGTTCACAGTTCAATTCCAGCAAAAAAAGAATTACAAGCACTTAGTCTTGTTCACTCTACTTGGTGGGCAAGGTTACTACAAGCATACACACAAGATCACCAATTACAGCAACTCATCAGTCGCTGCCAGCAGTGGACTATTGACCCTAAAAAATACAGAATTCATGGCAATCTATTATTTTACAAGGGAAGACTGCATTTGGGGTCTCTAAAGTACTATCAAGGTATGATCTTACACCAATATCATGAGAGTCCCATCGGAGGTCATGCAGGAACACACAAAACACATGCCAAAATTAAATGAGAATTTTTTTGGGATGGAATGCGCAATGATGTCAGGGCATACATAAGGGGATGTGATGTATGTCAACGCAACAAAAGCGAAAACCTTAAACCCGCAGGGTTACTATAACCTTTACCAATACCCAAGGAAGCATGGGTCGACATCAGCGTGAACATTATCGATGGTTTACCTACATCTAAAGGCTATAATGTTATCATGGTGATTATTGATAGGTTCAGCAAGTACATCCATTTTATTCCTCTTTCACATCCATACATAGCAATGAGCACAACACAGTAATTTATGGAGCATATATTTAAATTGCATGGTATTCCACAGAGTATAGTTAGTGACAGAGACACTGTATTCACAAGTTCATTTTGGAAAGAGATTTTCCGTTTGAGTGGCACATAACAATTAATGAGTATAGCTTATCACCCACAGACGGACGGATAAACTGAAGCTATAAATAAATGGTTAGAAGCTTACTTGAGATGTTTCATGGGAGATCAACCCAAAGATTGGGTCCAATGGTTGCCTCTAGCAGAATGGTCCTATAACACCTCGGTCCACTCCACCACTAGTCTCTGCCCCTTTGAAGTAGTGTATGGGAAAGCACCACCACGTCTGCAACCTTTTGAGCCAGGTTTAACGGCGATTTAAGCGGTGGAAGATGAGATGAGAAGCAGAGATTTTATTCTCAAACTAGCTCAAGAGAATCTACAAGAAGCACAAATTTGTATGAAGCATTTTGCAAACAAACACAGAACAGATAGAGTGTATGTGGTTGGAAATTGGGTGTACCTCAGATTGAGACTTTATCGGCAGATGTCATAGCCATGCGATGAAATTTGAAGCTCTCGGCCAAATACTATGGTCCATTTTAGATCACTCAGAGGGTGGGAAAAGTGGCTTACAAACTCGATTTACTAGAGAGCTCAAAGATCTACCCGATCTTCCACATCTCGTGCCTCAAAAAGAAGATCGATGCCCGTTTTCTTCCAAACCCGCGCTTACCAACATTAATGGCAGATGGCACCTTAGCTCCCAAACTTCAGAAGGTGCTGGGTAGAAGGATGAAGAAGAAAGGCCATAAAGTAGGGACGGAACTGTTGGTTCAATGGGAAGGAACAAATGAAGAAGACGCCTTGTGGGTAGATGTGGATGATCTTCGAAAAAAATGCCCAGAACTCGTGGGCAAGTTCTTTTGAGAGAGAGGTATTTGTTATGGGCCTGATGAAGAATGCGTGGCACTTGAGAGGAGCGGGATGAAGAATGCGTGGCATTGCACTGGGGAAAGTGACCGAGTGGATAACAGACGCGTGGCTACAACGGGAAAAGGGTCCGCTACTGGATGGGCGACATGTGGCACCCAGGGTTACTTTATCAGCTATAGTTATTTCATTAACTAGCCATAGTTAATGTATTTAAGTCATGGTTCAGTTATGTATTTCGTATGATTATTTATCAGTTCAACAATAGTAGTAAATGGGTAGTTAATGTGTGGGTTATGGCCATGACCAAGGGAACATTTACTCTTTCAAATTGTATTTAACTTATCATCTGTTTGAAGAAAAGATTAATCAAGAGTTTAATCCTAAATTGTGCCATGTGCATTGGAGGTGTCTGGATCCTTGAAATTCCAGAATTAGTTTAAGTAATCTCTAGTTATCAATAACAACCTAGAAAAACCCAAAAATACAATTAAATTAGCCAAAAACATAACATTCTTGTCCCTCGTGGTTTGGGCTTTCTTCTTTCGGAATAACAATGAAGGTAGGAAAAGAATAAGCAGAAGAGGATCGATTGATTAAGTTGACAAAAATATTGTACACGGCAAAGAAGATAATCAAGAGCTTTGTTTTGGTTCCTAATTTCAAATTTTATTCTTCATGAGATTTTTAATGAGTATTTAATCATCAAATTTCTGTTACCTAAAACTATGTTAGCTTAAATATAATACTTAACTACTGTCGAATGCTAAAATAATGTCATGAAAGGCAATTGCCAGTAGAATCATCAACAAAAATTAGGCACAGCCTTTTAGTTAACTGCATTTTGCGGTAGAGTATCTGTTTTTTAGATCATTTTGAAGCGATCAGAACAATTAATCAAGGGTAATGAGAGAAGAAATGCTTGTAAGAATCTCACTCTTTGTATGCTGATACTGGTAATAAGGATGAACTACATCGTTTTTGGAATTTCTTTAAGAATTCAGCGGGTCTTAATAATTCAAGCTATCTTCATGTGATAAGCTTTGTGATGAAGTCAGATGACTAAGATATTGCTGAGGAGGTTTGGGAGGGGTGGTATGGATTGCGAGGCATTTGGAAGGATAGTAGAGAGTAGGGGGATGGAGCTCAATGCAGACTCGTTTGTTCATTTAGCAGCTGAATACACCAGGATGGAAGTCGGATACGAAGGCTTTAGCTGCATGTCATGGGGGTCTGAAATGCCAGGGAGATGTGGAAGCAGAAGAAGAACTTTCCAAGTTAGTTATGGAGCATTGTCATTTTCGAACCAGCAATTATGATGAATTAAAGACATGTATTGAATTTGGAAACCTGAACACCATGGGTTCTTTGATCAAATGGAAGGTGAACTCAGATTCTTAATAGAGAAACACCTGAAATTGTGGAGGTCGATGAGGACGACAGTGATGAAGCATGATGCATCAATTGCCATAGATTGGCGAAATTTTGTGTTGTTGACATGCTCTTCTGCTGCCATAGCTTCCTGTCTTGACTTGAGTCTTTTCTTCAAGGCCATCATGCTCTGCATTGCTGATGTGAATTCTGCTTTTGAGTGCTTCCATTCAGCTTTATTTTCTCTCTGATTGCTGGTTTACGTCTTCCTGCAACTGGTGCCATATGGTTCCATGTTTGGACTTAGTTTTGACTTTTGCTGGCTGTATTTGGTTTTATAGCCCTTGTGAGTGTGAAGCTGCTTTGCTGTAATAGAAATGTGTACTCCTTGATCAAGTTAGCAAGGGAAGGTTGACTTGTTCTAATAATGGTGTTCATGATAGTTGATTATGATATAATAGCTAGGAGCCAAACTAAGCTCCTCTTTCATTGAACTATGCTAGATATGTCTGCTTTTATCAAGTAAACAAGAAGGTTAGTGAAGTTTGCTCGTCTTTGTTTGGTTTTGTATGTTTTCTGGTTTATCTCTTGTTACTCTACTTCTCCTTTTTAGCCATATATATTCTTCATGGCTATATCAGTTGACAAATAATTAAAAACCTCATCTTTCATAAAAAAAGAAGGAATTGTTGCACGTATATAGTAGTGATAAACATAGTTATAATTAATATGCATATGAATGCTATGAAAATATTGATGGTAGTGTTGGTGAAGTTAATGATCTGTGATAATAATTTGAAAAGAGAAAGTGGTGGTGGTGAAGAAGTGAAATGAAAGTGATAACAATGGTTATGACTATCGTGATTTAGAGGATCAAGTGATTGTAGCTGAGGTAAAGGGTGAAGATCAGGAAGATCATCAGGATCCTGATCATTTATTGAAACATATTCAAGCCGCATGAAGTGCTGAGTTCATAACAACGAATTAGGAGGATATCATAGTACAGCAAACGAGGAGATATGATCCTGGGTAGCTAAAACTGTAATTCTGTACAAGGTCCCATCTCCTGCGGTCAACAAAGTTCTTCGCAGCATTTCCTTTCCAATTGAAACATATTGGTGTCTCTTGAATGTCAAATGGCTAAGAGTCATCATGACTTAACTTTTCAATCGTCTGCATTTGTTTCTTATAAACCTTTGGATTTAATTTTCAAAGATGCCATATCTATGGTTCCTACTACTGGTGCCAAATATTACACAAGTGTTTTCGATGATTATTGGAAGTTTCTTTGGTTATTCCTTATTAAACTCAAGTTAGATGTTGAACAAATTTCTCTTAAGTTTCAAGCAAATGTTGAAAAACATTTTGAAAGAAAAATAAAAGCTATCCAATCTGACTGGGTGTTGAATTTTGGTGCTTGAACACTTATTTTAAAAACACTGGAATTAAACATCGGCTAGCTTGCTTTTATACGCCCTCATCAACAAACACAGTTTTATTGAGTCAAAACATTGACATATTGTCGAACTAGGAAGATGTTTTTCAAACTACTGCATGTGTTGTTATAAATAGGCTTCCGAGACCATTTTTAAAGCAAAAAACATCTTATGAAATCTTTTATGATCGTGTGCTACGTCATTCTCTTATACGTGTTTTTAGCTGTGCATGCTGGCCTAACTTGAGACCTTGCAATAAAAATGAACTCCATTTTCACTAAAAGCCTTGATATTTCTACTCTCTGTAATGGTAAGGTTTATTTTATTTATAACGTGGGTAACTTTTATCTACATACAAACAAAGTAATAAAAAATTAAATCCCAACTTACCTGTACACATGTAAGAAGAGATTTGAAAATATTATATATATATTCATGGCATATGAGAAATCTTGGGCTACTCACAGCCATTCTATTTTTTAAAATTTTCTTCAGAAGTGGACATTACTCGATAGTTTGTCCTTTTAATTTGGAGAGGCGTTGAATAACTGATGTAGCAGAAAATATCAAGGAAAACGACCAACGTCGATATTCTAGAAAAATCACACGAATATGAGAGAAACTCTCTAAGACTCCAATTTTATTTAATATATCCAAAAGGTAATTCGGCCAGAGGCTTTACAATGGTATTTAAAGCAGAAACCCTAGCCTAACCTCATGCTGGATAAGGAAATGACGATAATTAATAAAATTACAAAAAATAGAAAATTTGAGATAAATACAGAAATTGAAAAGACTATGAATCCTGAGCCATATGGAATTGAAGGAAGTCAATTCGGACTAGGAAATCAAAAGTTATAGCTAAAACAAAACTTTTCTAAAATGGCAAAAACGACGATTTCGGGGCCTCAACGATGGAATTTGTCTCAAAACCGACGTGCCTCATTTGCATAGCACTGACTTATTCCGAAAACGTCGAAACGCATTAATTGGATGAGTTTCGCGTCATTCCGACATCGGCGCCCGGGTTGCCAAAATTCAGTTGCCTTTGAATTTCGGGTGCTCCCTCTTGATCATGTATGCCTCTGCTATTTGTTCTACATCAATAACTATTGAACTTCGCATATACTTAGATTCTTGCAATGTATAATCCAAAGTCATAGAAGGGAAGAAAGGTTGGCCAACCATTCTGGTAAAGCTTCCTCAAATTCTTCTCTTTTGAATTCAATCCACAGGCAAGTCTGATCCATTCAATAGCTATGGAACTCACCCTTGTCAAAGTCTCCTGCATGGCTAGCGTAAGAAAAAGCTCTGCTGCCATATTCTCTTGTTTTCTTCGGGAAATCAAAGAAGGAAGATTTGACGTAAGGAGAGAAGTATGGTCTGAAAGTTTTGAAATAAAGATGAGATGAGGTGCTGTTTTGGAATGATGAGATGTGTTGCATCTCCTCTCTGCCAAGTCTGTCTTTCTTTCTTTTTTTAACGCAGCAAGTTGCTGGGGTTGACAATGATATGATTTTAAAAACAACATACCATTCGTGATTGAGAACAGGGGCATTGCATCAAGCTAATCTAAGATGAAAACTTTAAATTAAATAAAACAATTTTTAAAAGAAGGAAGTCTAATAATTTGAAAACTTTAAATGGTTCTCCTCTGTGTAATTTTAAATTTAGTAATAAAACAAATAATTTTAAATCCCAACTTTAGATTGATTAGACAAGACAAATCTAATAATTTTAAATCCCAACAAATAATCATTTATTTTATAAAAGATTTAACTAAAATTAAATTAAACAGAACCATTTAAAAAACTTTACTTCATAAAACCTCCATATCCTATGAGAAAAAAAAAAGAAATAATCATTTATTTTTTAAGAAGAAGGAAGTCTTATAATTGCTTTCATTAATTTGTAAACTTCAATCCGCATACAAAAATTGTATTATGATTGATGGGATATGAGAAATCTTGGGCCACTCACAACCATCCATTCTTCTCCTTTCTACAATTTTCTTCAAGAAATGGACATCCCCATATCCACAATTTCTCTAATTTGGAGAGGTGTTGAATAGTTGTTGAACTTGGTAGATGCTTGAGATTCTTGCAAAATGTAATAACAAGACTTTGAAGAGAAGAAAGTTTGGCCAACCAATCTGGCAAAACTTCCTCTCCGTTGAAACCGCATATAGCCAGTGTCTTGAGGGCAGTGAGGTATTGAAGTTGATGTGGTACACTTTTCAGTTTATCCCATCCATGTATTCCTAAGGATTCAAGGGACCCACTCAAGTTAAGGTGTTGGAATGAGTTTAGAAGTCCCGCAGGAAACACCTCCAACTCCTTTGAGAAATCACCGATATTCAATACCCTTAGTTGGGTAAGGCTGCCCATGCAATCCTCCTCTGGGAAATCGCTCAAACTCCAACACCTACTAATTGTTAATTGAACAAGAGAACGCAATTGTCGTAAACCGAGCCAATCAATACTGATGAGCTTAGCACATCTGCTAATGGATAATCTTCGAAGCGAAGACAATTCTTGTAAATCATTAATATGGATAAGCTGTCCACAATTCTTAATCGACAATTCCTCTAGAGATGCGCAACATTGTAATCCACTTGGAAGAGCTTCCAATTTACAATTGCAAATAATCAATTTCTTCAAAGAAGATTTCAATTCTTGGAAATCACCAAAAATTGTAATCAACTCACAACAACACCCTATGTTCAATTCCACCAGAGATGTGTAGTGTTGTATGTTTGGAATGGATTCCAGCTTTTCACAATCCTCAATCCTCAAAAACTGAAGAGACGTGAAACCATGAAATTCACAAGATAAGTATCTCAGTTCATCACAACTTTCAATTTCAAATTCTACAAGAGATGAAAGGCCACATATCGGAATGCTTTTCAATTTGCCACATCTATCAATGCTTAACTTTTCAAGACAAGGAAATACATGATCACCTTCTCCACTTGGTACCATCCAATCTTCAAGACCACCCATATCTAACAGAGTGAGTACTTTTAGTGCTGGAAACAATACTCCTGCCCTGCCACTGCTACTATAGAACTCATTGTCTATACATTTTATTGTACCCATTCCACCTATCTCTAGAATCTTAAGGCGAGGAAGACATCCAAGTGTTGAGAGTTGTCTGCACTCGCTACAATTTTTTAATCGTAGTGTTTCCAAATGGTAGAGCTTTGTGATGGATTCTGGCAATGCTCTAATAGCAGTATCTGAGACATCAAGATATCTCAAATGTCTCAGCTTGCAAATTGAATGTGGTAACTCAATGATACCAGACGATTGCAATTTGAGAGTTCTCAAGCTTTTGAATTTGCAATGCCGATTGAATACATCAACCATTGAGAAAACAGTACATAGTTTTTCACCATCAACCGCTCCAAATATTGACTCAACATCCCCACATGAAATGAGATTTAGATGACAAATATGAGATGCACCATCTACAACAAAACTCGCCTCCACATTTAACGTTTCTGATTTTGAGACCTGTAATGCAAGATCATGCACAAGATCATGCATCTTGCAACTTGTTATGATCCCATACATGTTCCTTTCAACATCTTGGAAAAAAGAATTTGCAAGCAAGTCATTGAAACACTTGTTGCCTATGTCTTCCTTACTCTAATTTGATGGCCTGAGAAAACCTTCGGCCATCCATAGTCTAATTAGCTCTTCCCTTTCAATTTGATAATCTTTAGGAAAGATGGAACAGTATGCAAAACATTTTTTCAAGGTTGGTGATGACAAGTAATCAAAACTCAATTTCAATATGCGCAAAGCTCTATTTCCATCCTCTGTATCCCAAATTCTACTGTTTAGAATTGAACGCCACTCCTGTGTCCCCTTTCGTTGCAGTGTTCCTCCCAAAACTTTAGCAAGCAATGGAAGCCCTCCACATTTCTTTGCAATGTCTTTTCCAATAGACTCCAAGTCTGTAGCTAATGGTGCCCCTCCACCCCCACTCACCTTTCGCTTGATAATTGACCAGCATTCATC